>JAPDPM010000019.1:4272500-5472500 GCA_032173925.1 Heritiera fomes
TACTTGTTCTTCACCAGAACTTTATTAATGATAGGAAATTAATACATCCTTTTTAATTCATCTACAACTCAATATCATTTGTATTTCTCTCATTTATACTTATACAGACAATTTCATTATTCTCAATTTTTCATTATCTGTATTTTCGTCATTCAGACCTTTACACGTGAATTTCGTTATTCACACCATTTTCAAAGTTATTTCTTAAACTTTTCGGATTCTTTCTACATCCTCCGATATAAACTTAGAATTTAACTTCATATTCAAAATCGAGTCAATGTTATCTCGATTCCTCTAATTTATATAACTCTGGAAGTTTTATCGGAAATCAAATCTGATATTTTCTTTAATCATACATTTCTTATCATCTTGTGACCGTCATTTTTCAACTTTTCATCTGATGATGCCTTTTACAAAGATTGCTCTTATAAGCTCCTTATACATCTCCGATTAAATCATATTTAAGGCATCACTTCCATATGATATTTATTTGTTCTTCATAAGAACTTTATTGTATAACAAAAATTTTAATACATCATTTAATTCATCCTCAAATCCTATTATTTGTATTTCCATCCTTTACATCGATACGTGTGAACTTCATCATCCATAATATTTTCCAAAAATTATTTTCTTAAGCTTGTCGGATTTCCTCTATATTCTTCGATACAAGCTTAAGAATAAATTTCATATCCACAATCGAGTCAACATTAACCTGATCTCTCAATCTATGTTACTTTGGAATTTATCGGGATCCTCATCCGACAGTTTCTTTAACCACACTTCTTTTATCATGTTGGACCTCTATCATTGTGTCCCATCATTTCACAATGTAGTTTCAAGGCAGAGACATTCAATACTCAAATCATTTTGATACATATTCTACCTTGATTTCATCACCTAGTCATGCTTTACAGCGTTACGAATCTCATTCTGGTAAGCTGTATCAAGTACAATGGTTATCAACACACTTTACAGCTACTCGTTTCAATTCAGTTATTCACTTTAAAACCATTTCCATTTACTGAATTCAGGATTTACTGAATTCAGGCTTAATTTCCCTTGAGTATATTATCCACGAGGTTCGAACCTTGGCACCTTTACGTACCTAGTTCCTTACTCTCGTGTTACCAATGAGATAATTGTAAGAGCCCCACCCGTTCATATCGGCCGTTGGCGAGCATTCCCTAGGCGATTCCTTTCGCCCCAGGTTTACCCTTACTAGTGAGTCGGCGATGACATAGTTCGCCTGTATCTCATAACACATGATCCACTACAGGTCGCCCATCACAATTCTGTCTCAAGGGTCCTGAATAATTTAGGTTTGTTGTCATCTTCTTTTTATCACTTCACTGTTCTTATAATTATTCTCTAATTTACAGTACTCAAAACAGTACCTCATTCTGTAGCACATATTTCAAGATATGTCGGTTCTATATAAGATTATCTGTTTGACACCTCAAAGTAGTGAAAACGTATAGAACCATAAGTAACCACACCAGTATGTATTTCATTATTGGTACTATTCACCTTATCAATCAATTCCTGTAATTGTTTCACTTTTCATAGTATTCAACGATCCCGTTCAGTACACTCTTAATTTTTTTGACCCTTTCAGTCAATAACCGGGCCAAACATCTGATGACATTCCACTACACTCTTTGGATCGCATCATACCATTTTATTATGAAGCCCCAGATTTACCGTTTCTTTCAGGGATTTACCGAGCCACTTCACTCATCCGTACTCGTTTTATTGTAAGGACCGGGAGTGCCTGGATCTCCGTTAACCAGGGATTTACCACCCCAGTGCCTTACTCATCCGTACTGTCCGCTCTGGGTTCTAGAGGTGGCCCCTGTCACACAGATGTGGCACTTAGTCCCTCACGGATTGTTTTATTGTAAAGCCCAGGATTTACCACTATGGCCCAAAGTCCACTCGTGGGGGGCCCTGGCCACCTCACTCAACCGTACTATTATCCCCTATGGCCCACAGTCCACTCAGGGTTTTTCTTTCGCGTCCGTAATCTAAGTGTTAGTGGAATCAGTAATAGGGATCGTTAGATTCATATGACATCTTCTATGCCATTAATAATTCCATTACTATCAATGGATTCCAATTCAGCTCGGTTTTAACACTATTTCGAACATCGCCTCAATATAGGGGCATTTTCGTCATTTTGACATTTCTTTCTATCTCCTCAATATACATTTAAATCAATGAACTGATCATCTATATGTTAATAGTATCCTTTCTGATACTTATAACAGCAAGTTAAATCTCATTCGATTTTCGACAGAGAAGTTCACTAAAATACACAATGGGATTAATTTACTTGTAATTCAGCTTTATAACATTAATTTCTCTGTCAAATCGATCAATTCCAACTTTTGGTGATCTATTTTGACTCCCGGTAAAATTTTGGGGGTAGGGGTATTTTGGTCATTTTTGGCTAAAATTTCCTCTCTCTACAAATTACCCTCAATCGATGATCTTAATGTCTATTTAATGATGATATTTCATTCTCCTCCTTTATACCATCACTTTCGGGTCTCAGTTCGGTTCGAACAGAAAATTACTGGTGGGGCCCTCACCGAGTCCATTTCTGTTCCTTACCGAACAGGCCTTCATTTAGACTAGAAGAATCACCAATAATTCGGTAAGTTCTGAGCCTATTTTCTTTTTTAACATTCTCGGTTTATACTTTCTCACTCCCTTTAAATCATTTTACTCCATTTATAATCATTTATTTTCTCTATGTATTCAGACGACACAGTACTACCGGGGATGTTTAACTCTTTTCCTTCCAAAAGTATCCACATACATCAGGCCAACCATTACTCTGATACCATTAAATCTGTCACGACCCGTGACCACATTTTTCATCTCTTTATACACAACTTAACCGGTTGGGCTGTCTGCGATACTTCACTTGTACTGACTGTTAAACAATTTTACATAATATTGTTTATATTATACACATCCCCTATCGTAATAAATCAGATAAGTAGTACTGTTGACATGTCTAAATACAGAGAATAAATGATCATACCTCAAATAACTCAGTCGGTCTGTCACATTTTTCTTCGTGTACAGCTGGGATCCACAATCCACTGAACTCACAAGCATCAAAACCTGAGATGTTTAATATTAAGGGGTGAGCAAAACCACGGCTCAGTAAGAGAATTATATGCCTCACTTGATACTCAGCTTCCTATATGCTGAAAATCTTTTTCATTTTTCCTATGGGCTCTAGGCTCGCATGTAGGAAAGATACTACAGCCGGCTAGGAATCCGAATGGAGTAAGGTAGGTAATTTAGAATACCATACTTGTTACGAAACCTAGAAGCAACTGTAGAGAGAATTTTCATTTCGTTTTGAATTAATAAATCCTTTTCCCTTTCAAACTTTCATAACCTTTTTCATATGCTTTTCAAAATAATGCTTCTACGAAACAAAGCATTTAAATCAAATAATTAATATTCGTATATTCCTTGAAAAGAATATTAGTTAAATCATCATCTTATTTCTTTAAAACTCATTTCATGTTTTAATGTACTCTCTTAATTAGTACCGTCCTTTAAAAAGCAAAATAAGCTATTAAAATCTATTCCATTCTTAAGTTCACAAGGCATCATTATTTTTATCAGTATGATTAAGTGTGAACGAGAAGAACATTCAAGTAGCACATGTTTGAGTGGCATATATAAACATAATCCGATATATCACACACATCATATGTCATGTGCACAAGATCTATTTCATCCTTCGACATTTGTCGCATCCCCATCAGAACTTAGACTGATTACTAACACATTAGAACTCGTGTAGCACTTAGTTCTCGAAGGATTCTAGAGGTGGCTCCCACAGTACAATCATCGAGTCTTTGCTCGGTTTGGCCTTTACTAACACATCAGAACACATGCAGCACTTAGTTCCCGAAGGAATCTAGAGGTGGCTCACACGGTAAAATCATCGAGTCTTTGCTCGGTTTGGCCTTTACTAACACATCAGAACACGTGCAGCACTTAGTTCCCGAAGGATTCTAGAGATGGCTCACACGGTAAAATCATCGAGTCTTTGCTCGGTTTGGCCTTTACTAACACATCAGAACACGTGCAGCACTTAGTTCCCGAAGGATTCTAGAGGTGGCTCACACGGTAAAATCATCGAGTCTTTGCTCGGTTTGGCCTTTACTAACACATCAGAACACGTGCAGCACTTAGTTCACGAAGGATTCTAGAGGTGGCTCACACGGTAAAATCATGAGTCTTTGCTCGGTTTGGCCTTTACTAACACATCAGAACACGTGCAGCACTTAGTTCCCGAAGGATTCTAAAGGTGGCTCACACGGTAAAATCATCTATCATTTATGGAGTCTAAGATAGACATCAATCTTATCATACTATAACCTCGAAGGGTACAGAAATAAACTGGTCAAATCTATGACCATAATCTATATTGTCCTCTGTGGGTCGCAGATCAGGTGTCGACTGGGACTAAACATATCACATATCATGCATCCGCATGATAGGAATGCCAACCAATCTCAAAACCGTACTTTTCATCATAAAATAAACTTATATGAATTTTATATAAATATAAAATTCCATAATTTAAAACCATAAGGGTTAAAATCCTTTAGTGAATATTTATAAAAATATTCATAAAAATATTCACTATATTTCACTTCATCTTTCGTCTCGTATTTCGTGTAATTTATCTATTTCGAGAATTTTCGGTGATTTCATTGTCACCATTCTCGAATACATGAATATTTTAAAATTCAATCTCATTATATTCATGTTTTATGAAATTTAGTAATTTCCTCATGTTTCGTGATTTACTATCGAAATTCGGAAATAAAATTATTTAATATGATTTTATAAAGTTTTTCTAAAATTTTCGGCAGCATAACGGCTGCCGATTTACTAACCTCCTGCACGGAAAAATACAATTTTAAATCTTTCAGCCAGTACTTCTTCCCAAATTATTTTCAGCAAGCCATGCATCATAATAATTTTCATAAAATATTTGCATAAAATATTTCACTTTAAAATATGCAGATTGAGTATCCTTACAGTGCTGCACATGCATCCCTTACCTTTTTCCGGGTCGGCGACTTCCTCTTATTGATCACGCCCGCACTCCATTTCTCCTGATTCCTTATCCCAATTGCTGAAAATAATTTCTGGAATTAAAATTCTAATTTTTTTTAGAATTTTTCGTAATTTATTTAATTTTTCTGAAAATTAAATCTCAAGAAGATTTCTTATCGAACTTTGTAAAATCCCGGGTTATCGAATTTCCGGAAATTTTTCGAATTCCGGAAATTCTCCTTTTTCCTCTTTTTCTTCCTTTTTCTTCCTTTTTCCTCTTTTTCTTTTCTTTCTTTCTTTTCTTTTTCTTTTTCTTTTTCTTTTTCCTTTTTTCTTTTCTTTTTTTTTTCTTTTTCTTTTCTTTTTTTTTCTTCCTTTCCTGGTCAGACCGGTCCAGCTCCTTTCCTCGTCGGTTCCTCGCCGGCGGCCGATTCTCCGGCGGTTCAGGCGTCCCTCAGCTGGCCGGCTGCACGACGAACTTGCCGATGCCCTCCGTTTGCCCTGGATCGGCGGCACGGCAGCGGATCGAGGCGGTTTTGCCTTGGTTTCTTCTTCCTCTTCGCCGGCATTCCTCCGCCGTCCATTGCACCTCCGGTGGCCTCCATCGGCTTCCTCTTCCTCCGGTAAAGCTTCAGTGGTAGTGGCGGTGCCTGGATCGGCGAGCACCGCCAGATCTGGTTTTTCTCTTTCCGTGGCTTCCGTCGCGTTTTCTGCCTCAGTTTCTTTCTTTCTTCCGCCGCCGGTGGTTTCCTTGACTTCTCCTTTAGCCGGCGACGACATCCTCTCCATTCTCCCTCACCAGCGGTGGCACCTCCGCCACCGGCGGTCTGCCCGATGAGGGTCGGGATTTCCCCCCGATTCTCTCCTTTCTTTTCTGTTTTATTTCCTCTTTTGGTTTTTTTTTATCCTCTTTCTATATTTAGTATATGTTTTACTATATACTATATACTATATCATATAATTTATACATATAATATTTACCATATATTACACATATAATATTATTTCATATATATTGTAATACAACATAATATATATAAATTATATATATTGTACATTACAAAATATATATGTCTAGTATATATATATGTATATGTATATATGTATATTTATATATGTATATTTATATATGTATATATGTATATTTATATACTTTAAAGTAAATAACCTTTATATATATAGAATTACATAAATGTTATAATACAATATATATACCTATAAACTTTAATATAAAATAATATTTACATTTTCTTTATATATGTATGTATGTATATATTTATATATACATAAAATATTATGTTTATATATATATGTATTATTTAAATTCATGAAATAGTATATATTTCCATATATATACCAACGTATTTTAAAATATACTATATAGTATTTTAAATACATACGTATTTGTATAAAATAATTTATATAAAATTTGAAATTATATAAACATATTTTATTTTTATTTCTCGTTTTCCTTATTTAATTTGGATTTTAATTTATCCAATTTAATTCTTTTCTTCTCTCTATTATTTTTATTTTTACTTCCAATTTAATTTCCTTTATACGAATTTTTCGATTTCTCTCACTTCCTCGTTTCTCGGGATTTTCACCAATATCCCGTTTCTCGCAAATTTTATTTATTTCCTCTTATTTAATTTCTCTAATATTTATTTTCAATATTTCTAGTTTCCAATAAATGGAAAAATTTACGGTTATCACATTCTTCCTCATTTTCTTATTTTGTCACAGCTCGTGACCCTATTTTTCACCTTATTCTATACATCTTATTTGGTTGGGCTGCCTGCGATACTTTACTTTTCTTTTACATATAAACAATTTCATATTAAATTATAATATGAATTACATCCCCTATCTTAATTCATAAGGAAGTAGTACTGTAAATAAGTCTAAATACAGAAAATAAATGATCATACCTTATTAAATAAACTAAGCTATCGCATCGTCCCCAAATGCGCAGCTGAAAATCCTTATGTGTCAGACTCTCAGTCTTCAAAAACCTGAAATGTTAAAATTAAGGGGTGAGCAAACCACGGCTCAGTAAGGGAATTATATGCCTCACTTGATACTCAGCTATCTATATGCTGAAAAACTTTTTCATTTTTCCTATGGGCTCTAGGCTCACATGTAGGAAGGATACTACATTCGGCTAGGGATCCGGATGGAGTAAGGTAGGTATTTTGAAATACCTATCTTGTCCCGGAACATAGAAGCAACTGTAGAGAATAATTTCCTTTTCGTTTGGGATTTTAATCCCTTTTACCTTTTTATTCCATATTCTCATATTCTTTTCAAAATAATGCTTTTATAAAATAAAGCATTTAAATAAAGTAACTAATATTCATATATTCTTGAAAAGAATATTAGTTAAATTCTCATCATTCTCATTTAAAACTCATTTCATGTTTTACTGTACAACCATAATTAGTACAGTACTTTAAATAGCAAAATCAGCTATTAAATCATTTTCGTATAACATATATATCATTTAAATCTAATATTCAATTTAAATTTCAAAATAAGAATATTAGATTTATTTTTCCTCCTCTTTCCTTTTTGGAAAACATATCACATATTCATATCACATATAATCTAATATTCAATTTCAAATCATAGTAAGAATATTAGACTTATAAACTCTTCTTCCTTTTGAAAACATATTACTTGTTCATATCACATATCATATGAAAATCATCTCGTAGTACTAATATCAGTACTGAAATAAGCATTATGTAAAATGTTGTAAATCACTTTCATTTAACTTGTCATATATCATGTAAAACATTTACATTTCACATATCACATATCATGTAAAACATTTTCATATATGGAGACTTAGGCACGCACGCCCAGCTCGTCCACTGGGTCGTCACTCATATCATGCTATAGACCCTTAAGGGTATGAATAATCATGTCAGATCTATGGCCATAGTCTATAATTGTCCTCGACGGATCACTGATCAGGTGTCGGCCGGGACTACATATCACATATCACATATTACATATCACATGTTACATATCACATATCAGCATGATAAGGTTGTCATCTAGTCTCAAAACAGTATTTTTCATCATCAGAAAACCTTTATGGAATTTATAAAAATAGTAGTTTCATAATTAAAACCATAAAGGTTATATAATAAATCAAGTGAATATTTAAGAAAATATTTGTAAAATATTCACTTTTTCCTTTTTTCATCTTTCATTTCATATTACGTATAATTCATATATCGAGAGAATATTTATAAAACTTTTATAAAATATTCTCTTTATCTCTTTTTCATTTTCCATTTCTTATCACATATAATTCATATATCGAGAGAATTTTCGGTGATCTCATTATCACCAGTTTCGAAAACATGAATATTTTAAAATGAATTTCATTATATTCATGTTTTATGAAAAATAATCATTTTCTCGATTTTCGTGGTTGGAAATCATTTCTTGTGAAATAAAATCATTTAGTATGATTTTATAAATTTTCTAGAAATTTTCGATAATTTTCGGTAATTTTTCGGCAGTATAACGGCTGCCGATTGGCTAGCCTCCTGCACGGAAAATACAGTTTATAATTTTCAGCCAGTATTTCATTCCAAATTCCAACCAATCATTCATCATAATCATTTCATAAAATATTTTCATAAAATACTTCGTAATTAAAACATACAGACTGAATATCCTTACAGTGCTGCACATGCATCCCTTACCTGTCCCGGGTCGGCGACTGCCTCGTTCGTCGCGCCCGTGTTCCATCTCTCCCGATTCCTCATCTCGATTGCCGAGAATAATTTCTGGAAATTAAAATTCTAAATTTTAGAATTTTCATAAATAATTTATTAAATTTTTACTCGAAATCATTTTCCAGAATTCTTATCAAATTTTCGTAATTTCCGAGTTGCCAAATTCTCAGAAATCTTTCGATTTCCCGAAATTCTCCTTTTTTTTCCTCTCTTTTTCTTCTTTTCCTCTTTTTCTTCCTTTTTCTCTTTCTTATCTTTTTCTTTTTCTTTTTCTTTTTCCTTTTTCATTTCCTTTTTCTTTTCCCCGTCAACCGGTTCAGCCTTCTTCCTCGCCGGTTCTCCGGCGGTTCACTGGCTCCTCAGCTGGCCGACAGCACGGCGAGTCTACTGGTGGTCTCCGTTCGACCTGGACCGACGGCACGGCGGCGGAGCGAGTTGATTTTCCTTCGGTTTCTTCCGCCTCTTCATCGGCCTTCCTCCGTCGTTCACCGTACCTCGGGTGGCCTCCATCACCTTCCTCTCCCTTCGACGGTGCTTCGATGGCAGTGGCGGTGGCCAATTTGGCCGGCACCGCCGTTTTCCATTTTTTTTCTTCCCGGCTTCGCCGGTTTTTATTTTGTTTCCGTTTTGCTTCGCCACTTCCTTCTTCCGTCGTCGGATCACCTTCCTCACGTCACCGGTGGCTTCGCTTCTCTCCTTCTTCCTCGTCGGCCGGCCTCTCCCCTGCTTTCGACAGAAACGGGATCCCATTTTTCCCGTTTTTGTTTCCTTCTTTGTTTTTGTATTATCATTATTTTATTTCTTTAATATATATAATTATATCTATATAATTATATATATTATTAAATATCACATATATGTATATAGATATATATATATATGTTATATATTTAAATCATTTATATATATTTATACAATTTAGTTTAAAATACTATATATATATATTTCATATATATAATATTTATATACATAATTGTATATAAAAATATACACATGTATTATTTAATATAAAATAGTATATATATATAATACATACTATATTTCGTATATATATATATATATATATATATATATATACATGTGTATTTATATAAAAACATATCAAAATATATTTATATAATATAATTATATAAATATATCCTTTTACGTATTTTTATTTTATTTAATTTCCTTTACACGAATTTCCTTATTTCCTCATTTTTCGAAATTTTAACGATATTCCCATCTCGTAAAATCTCGTAAATAAATTTTATTTATTTACTTTAATCTATTTATTTCCTCTTATCTATTTTCTTAAATATTAATTTTTCAAAAATAGAAAATTTGCGGTTATCACATATTTAATTTGGATTTCTATTTATCCAACTTAAATTTCCCCCATTCTTCAGTTTTCCATAATTCAAAATTTAAATTTCCTTTCCTCATTATTTTCCATAATTTCTCATCTTATACTTATTTCCAATTTAATTTTCCTTCACACCATTTTCTTAATCCGTTCTTTTCTCAATTCTCGGGATTTTTACCAATATCTCGTTCTCATAATTTTATTTATTTATTTACTTTAATATTAATTTCCAATAATTTGAAAAATTTACGGTTATCACATTCTCCCCACCTTAAGAAATTCGGTCCTACGCATTTAACTTAGGTCCAAAGGTGGTACATGTCGTATACTTATGACTTTTGACCTCTAGTTCATCCTCCAATTAATACTGCCAGTACACTTTCAACATCAAGAGTACTTTGGACCACTACATGCTGTCTTTCATCACATATATCTATACTCCCGTAAGTTCCTTTATCAAATTGGGAGTCATTCATTTCATTCCTCTTTTCATATAAGAGTCTATTCACATTATTTTCATATTATAGCTAATCTATGTTGTTCATCATCCATTGTTCTCACTTAGTGCCAAGTCGATATAGTTTAAAACTATCAATTACACATGTCAATCAGTTATATGTAATTGTCCCAGTAACTTATACATCTCATGCACGTGCTTTCCCAACATCATGGAGCGTTTACATCTCACGCTCATATATGTATACATCAGTATGGAGCGGTGCTATCAGTACACTTGGGATCTCAAAGCCTTTTGCTATCTCTCATTAGCATATGGCAACTCAGAGACTCCCATCACGTGTAATGCTCACTGGAATTGTACATATGTATTTATACTATTTCATGCTCATACTTAGACTATGGCACTAGAGAATCTAGGATTCTGAAAATGGAAAGTGATTCTATTTAGATCTTCAATCTTTAATCACTTCCATATCATCATTTCTCTTTTGGACTCTTTATTGTCCACAATATTCATTTTATCAAGGTTGCATCCCCCTTGCAGACTTTACTGTGAATCATCTCTTACAATCATAAATCATGAGACTATCATGTTCTCTTCATGTAGTATGGTCTTTACATCTCTTTTCATAATTTAGATTCTACAATTGAATCCTCAATTTCTATATTAAATCACCACATCATTTATATAGTTCCACCATTTCTATCATTTCAAGGTGGTTATGTGTATGTATAACACTTTTCTACTTAGATAATGGCAGTAAACATATCGTTCCTATTACTCCTTTGAGTACCATTACTTTCACTTGTCCAATTTGGCTTGATTTTACATTTAGCCACTATCATGTGATAACCAACTTGAAATCACTTTCAATCTTAAATTCGGGAATTGCTTCATATTCATGTTCCCTCATCATCTTGTAATTATCCTCTTCTTACCTTTACATCTTTTCCTTCATCATCATTTCGATCACTTTTCCTCAGTGGTAAAATATTCCACTATTAAACTCTCTTAATCTTTTGTATACCATTTTTATACTTATTCATTCATCGACTTAAACTTATTTACTTATCAATCACATCTGTAGAGCAGCTAACCCAATAACTCTTCTATAGACTGGCAATAGTATCTAGCTAGACTCAGTACATTTCGTATCTCAATCATTATCTCTATATCATAGACAGGTTCACTGTCATCTTGTCGTCTCGAGATCATATATCTCAGGAGGAGATACTATCTAGCCAAATCTCTTAGTTACCAATCTTAACATAATTCCATAGTCTTTAAGAGTTTAAGGGTTATACCACAATGCTGCTTATTTTCCATTTATACTTTAGACTTTATCGGTATTTCATCAATTTACTCATGTATGGATGCCTCATTCTTTAGGCTTATATACCTCACAAGGCAAATCATTAACCTCTTAACCTCAATAGGAACTCGTAAAATTTACTCCGAGTTCTAATCATCATCTTACGGACATTAGTCTCCAATCTTTTATCTAAGGATGCTTTATACTGAGGTTAGTCTTATTAACTCCTCATATATCTGTGATCAGATCAATAAAGCGTCTATTTTTTTTTAGATGAATACTTGTTCTTCATGAGAACTTTATTAGATAGTAAACATTTACTATATCACTTTATTTCATCTACATCTCAATATCATCAGTGTTTCTCTCACTTACACTTATACAGATAACTTTCTTATCCTCAATTTACGTTATCTGTATTTCCTTCAATCACACCTTATACACGTGCATTTCATTATTCTCACATTTTCCAAAGTGGATTTCTTAAGCTTTCGGATTTTCTTAAGTTTTCCGATATAAGCTTAGAATCAGATTTCATATTCAAAATCGAGTCAATGTTATCTCGATTCCTCCAATTTATATGACTCTGAAAATTTATCAGGAATCTCATCCGATACTTCCTTTAATCACACATCTCTTATCATTTTGGACATTTCATCTTTGTGTCCTATCATTTCCACTGTATATTCTCAAGGCAGAGACATTTAATATTTAAATCATTTTAACATCTACTCCACCTTGATTCACTTATTTCCTCATATTTCACAGCATATTGATCATCTTAATGAATATACTATATCAAGTGTCATCATTTGATTAACACCTTTCACAGCTAACCGATTTATTACTATTGTAATTTACTTTTACAATCATTTTCATTTAATAATTAAGGTTAGCTGTTGTCTTCCTCATCGCTTATCTTCACTTACTATTCTTATGCATATTCTCCAATTTCATATACCCCATACAGTACATTATTCTATAAAACATATTCCAAAATATTCCTGTTCTATAAATATCCATTAAATACTTCAGAAACTAGAATAACAGTATAGAACCGGAATTAACCATACTGCTATGGATTACATCCTCTGTACTAATCTCTTTCTTATTCATCATTTGCAATCATATTACTTTTCATCATATTACTTTTCATCATATCCCATGATCCCGTAATCATATCCCATTAATACACTTTTTAATTCAGACCCTCAAAAATCAATAATAGAGTCGCTCATCCTACGACTTCCCTATAACCATTCGGGTCACATCAGCACTCCAAGTGTAGTGAAATTTATAATCAGGATTGTTATACTCATATTATGTCCTTTATACCCTCAATAACTCCATTACTATCAATAAGTTCAAAATCGACTTGATTTATCACAATTCAAAACATAATCCCACATAGGGGCATTTTCGTCATTTCACATTTTTTTCTTTCTCCTCATTATACATTTAAATCAATAATCGTATTATCAATTTGCTGATAGTACCCCTTTCTCGTATCAATATCAGCATTTTAAGATCTTATTCGATTTCGACAGAGAAGTCCACTAGGATACATAATTAAATTATTTTGCATGAAATGCAGCTTTACATCATCAATTTCTCTGTCAAATCAATCAATTTCAACTTCTGTTGGTCTATTTTGACTCTCGGTAAAATTTTGAAGGCAGAGGTATTTTGGTCATTTTTGGTCAAAAATATTCTCTCTCATTAAAATACCTTCAATCGACGATCTTAAGGTCTATTTAATGATGATATTTCATTCCCTTCCTTTATATCATCACTTTCAAGTCTCAGTTCGATCCGAACAGAAAAGTACTAGTGGGGCCCTCACCGAGTCCATTTCTGTTCCTTACCGAACCGACCTTCATTAAGACTATAAGATCACTATTTCAGTTAACATTGCTGAGCCGTTTTCCCTTTTTGACATCTTTAGTTCATAATTCTCACCCCTTTCTAAACAATAAACTCAATTTACAATCATTTATTTTCTCTATGTATTTAGACTACACAGTACTACAGGGGATGTTAACCTTTTTAACACATTTTCTTTCCAAAAGTATCGACAGACATCAGGCCAACCTTGCTCTAATACCATTAAATCTGTTACAGCCCGTGACCCTATTTTTCACCTTATTCTATACATCTTATATGGTTGGGCTGTCTGCGATACTTTACTTTTCTTTTACATATTAACAATTTCATATTAAATTATAATATGAAATGCATCCCCTATCTTACTTCATAAGAAAATAGTACTGTGAAAATGTCTAAATACGAAAAATAAATGATCATACCTCATGTCATAAGTTGAGCTGTCGCATTGTCCCCAAATGCGCAGTCGAAATCCTTTAAGTGTTAGAATCTCAACCTTCGAAAACCTGAAATGTTAAAATTAAGGGGTGAGCAAACCACGGCTCAGTAAGGGAATTATATGCCTCACTTGATACTCAGCTATCTATATGCTGAAAAACTTTTTCATTTTTTTAATTTGGATTTCCATTTATCCAAATTAAATTTCCTCTATCTTATCATTTCCCATAATTTCAACCTTATACTTATTTCCGATTTAATTTTCCTTCACACCATTTTTTTAATCCGTTCCTTTCTCAATTCTCGGGATTTTCACCAATATCCCGTTCTCATAATTTTATTTATTTATTTACTTTAATATTAATTTCTAATAATTTGAAAAATTTACGGTTATCACAAATATTCAATTTTGGCTCCAACCAACGTCCACAAACCATCCAAAGGACTATAAATAGAGGCTTAGAAACTGAAAGAACCAAGAAAGGAACTACTCAGCAACTCCATTCTTCATTTTGCTCATATCCAAAGCCTCAACAACATCTCAAGTGCTTAAAATTCTTCATCTTCCATCACTCTCATATTCCTTGTATAGGATAGCACAAATATTGTATAAGCTTTTCTTGGTACTTAATCTTTGTAATCATTTGCTTACCTAGAGGCCTTCTTTGATTACATTCCTTGTAAACACCTTGTAAAAGAGAGGTTTCTCTTAAGCATTAGAAAAAGAGGGAGGTTTCTCTTGAGCCTAAGAAAAAGAGGGAGGTTTCTCTTGAGCCTAGAAAAAGAGAGAGGTTACTCTTGAGCCTACAAAAAAGAGGGATTGTAAAGACAAATTCAAGATAGTGAATTTGGGGGAAATCCTTGGGAGCATCTCAAGGTAGAGGACATAAGCAAGGTTGCCGAACCTCTATAAATCACTTGCATAAATTTCTCTTTCCCTTCTCTCTTTATTTACTTGCAATTATTTTTGTGCTTATTGTATTAAATTTATATTGCTACTTGAGTAGCCTAAAGAACATAGAAAACTTCAATATAGGCTAGTGAATTTAGAAGAATCAAAAAACGACCTTAAGATTAGTTAAAAATCGATTCACCCCCCTCTCGGTATAGCATATAGAGCCAACAATTACTATCAAAGCTTGGGCTTGAGATTGATTTGGATTAACATCCGTCGAGCAAAACGATCATAGATGGCTCATTTGAACATAGGTACACCTTTAGGAGAATAGGGACACTCGCTAGTTAGACCTCCACTGTTTAATGGTGAGAACTACTCGTATTGAAAAACTAAGATGATGTTGTTTGTACAATCCAATGATTATGAAGTGTGGAGAGTGATTGTAAATGGTCCCAAAATTTCAATGAAGAAAGTAGATGGGAAGGATGTGCCTAAAAGTGAGGATGAGTTGGACTCAAATGATATGAGATTGGCACAATTGAATGCGAAGGCTATGCACACTCTCTTTTGTACATTAGGTCCAAATGAATACGATAAAGTCTCTCTATGTGAGAATGCTAAACTAATATAGGACAAATTGGCCATCACACATGAAGGGACAAATCAAGTTAGAGAAACCAAAGTAGGAATGCTCACACATGATTATGAGCTTTTTAGGATGAAAGAAAATGAGTCCATGAGTGAAATGTACACTAGGTTTAATGACATTATCAATGTACTTAAGGCTTTAGGCAAGACCAATGTAGAAATGGTTAAGAAAATTTTGAATAGCTTGCCAAAATCTTGGGAGGCAAAGGTAACCGCAATAGAAGAGTCTAAGGATCCAAATACCTTGTCTCTAGATGAGCTTATGGGCTCCCTACTTACATATGAAATGAAATTAACAAGAAATGAAGTGACATCAAAGAAAGTAGGGGTAGCTCTTAAATCTTCCACTCATGAGAACATTAAAGATGATAGTGATGAGAGTGGAGATGAGGAAGAAGAGGAAATGGCAATGTTTGCCAAAAGATTTAATAAATTTATGAGGATGAAGGAGAGAGAGAATGATAGGAGACAGCAAAGAAGAGGGATAAGAATAGGAGAGTCAAGTAGGCAAGAAAAAGACCCCTTAGTGTGTTATGAGTGTAATGAACTGAGTCATACTAAGGTAGATTGCCCATTACTTAGGAAAGAAAAGGATAGGAAACCTAGGAAGAAAGCATTTGTGGCTGTATGGAGCGATAGGGGTAGCTCCGATGAGGATAACATGGATGATGAGGTAGACTACACATGTTTTATGGCTATTAGTGATGATGAGGGTAGTTGTAGTTCTAATGAAGATAATAGTTATACATTTGATGAACTACAAAATGCCTTTAATGATTTAGCAAATGAATTTCAATGCATGAATTCTAAATACAAGAAAATCATTGGTAAAGTAAAAATAGAAAATGAAATATTATTAAATGCTAAGCTAGAATTAGAAAAGAAATTAGAAGAGGCTAACCTAGAGATAAATGAGTTGAATAAAAAGAACTTAAATTTGCATAACTCATTTTCTAGGTTTTATATGGGTCAACAAAAATTAGATCATATGTTAGAGACCCAAAGAGCTTTCTTTGACAAAGATGGGTTAGGCTATAATGCAAAACAAAAAGAAACTCATCTTAAGAATTTTCTAGTGAGCAAAAACTCTATGCATGATACATCTCTCATATGCTCACTATGCAATAGAATAGGACACTCATCACAAGCATGCACTTATAGAAAAACCACATTTAGAGGAAGAATAGTTAAGAAAATATGGGTGCCAAAGCATGCTGTAAATAATGTTGAATTGTGCTTGAAATAGATCTTTAAAGGATTAAAAATTGTTTGTACTACCTCTCATAGACCTAAGAAAATTTGGGTACCAAAGCATGCTTGAAATTGTTTGGTGTAGGAGTGTTAGAGCATAGAGTTACAAAGAAACAATGGAGTTCAAATGCTCTACACACCCCCATGGGGATTGCTTGTGCCAATGAGAAAGAGGAAGAGATTGGGAATCCATCCTTGGCAAGGTCACAACAATTCTTCAAAGAATAGCTCAAGCTGGATTCAACAAATCAAGGCAAAGCATTCTCAAGCAAGGAGTTTTGTAAGCTTAAATTCTGTCTTCTCAAAACTCTCATTTGCTAAATTTATTTGTATGATTCATTGAGGCATTTTGTTAATGATCTTTGGTGCATTGTGAGTTGAATGAATCAATAATAGGCATGATAAATGATTTTTGATTGCTTGATAGATAGTTCTTGAGGCATTGAATGATTGGTTGAAAAACATGTTTAATGATTTTGAAATGATTATTGGATTTTTGTATTTTGAGCAAGATTGCTATAAGTTGAAAATATATTTACTTGCTCCAAAGTTTCCAAATATGTCATATATGCAAAATGTCATGTCATGAGCATTAATAAAGAAATATGTATGTTAGAAATCATGGCATGATGTTCACAAGTGTAGTAATTTGATGATATGTGCTTAAAATCTATGTGAACAAGTTTGTCTTGACATATTTATGTATTTCAATGCATTGGTTTTGATAAAATATGCATAACTCTTAAAATGACCTCCTTTGAGATCCAAAATGCATCTTATTGTGCAAATCCTTTCAAAATTGCAAAATCTATTGTTAAATGGTTTTTCATGCATATTTTTCATTCATACAAGTCCAAAATCATGTTACACAAATGTTTAAACTCTTACTTGGACTTAAAATACTCAAAACTAAGTTTTGGCACCTCACAAGTTCAATTTTCTGTCAAAAATCTGCAAAAAGTGGATGAGGGATCGATCCCCCTCCTCCCCCAAGGCAGAATGCCTTCTCTGCACTATTTCAACCGAAATTGAGAAGAACTTTTCATTATCTTAATACTTTCTTTCTTCTCAACTTAAAATTCAATATTTAAACTTCTTTTTAATGATCTTTACAATATGAAAAATCATTTTTTATTGATATCATGCCTCAACTTCATCAATTGGTATTAGTTTCAACAATTAATATCTTACTTTCTTGAACTTAAAAGTGCAAATTCATATTTCTTGTTGAAGACATTTATGAAATGCATAAATCTTGAAATAATCTTGAATTATAATCTCAATGAATGCTTAAACATTATTTTAAAGAATTATTTCAAGAATTTATGGATATATTTGAGAATTTGACAAACTTGTGCATAATGAATATTGTTCATACCTTTTGTTCATCTTAGTCAAGCATGCTTAGAGGATTTTATCTTATAGCTTGACTCACATATTTCCATTGGGCATCATAATATATTTTTTGGTGGAATACAAATAATTAAAGGTCATTTATATGCTTGAATCATAAAACAATCAAAACTTGACCTTAATGTTTGAATCCAATTATGATTATAAGTAAAGTATTAGACATTTCAAATATAAAGTCATAATTGTCATTGGCCTATAATTTGTGATGGTAAATGGATCTAAAATGATTCAAATGCATGAAAATTTGTCATCCATGAACTTAGATTTCTCTTATGGCCAAAATTATTAAAGAACTTGAGTTTTAATGACAACATCAACATTCAAGAATAAATGCAAACTTGAACAAATGCACTTTGATTGATATCCATGCATTGAATCTTGATTATTTTGATATTAAACTTGCATGTTTGATGGTGTGTGATTGTGTTCTTACATGTTTGACTTGATTATTCACTAAGCACACCACACATAACAATTAGCATAATGCAAAATGTCTAAGTCAATCATTGATAACAATATTTTCAACAATTGGTAGAAGCCAAAACTGAATTGACAATTGGTATGAGCTTTAAATTGACAATTCTTCTTGTGTTCTTTAGATTCAAATGACAAATAGGGAAGAATTAAGACATTTTTGCATGAGATAATTTTTGTGCTAGAATTTGTGGTTAAATTGATATTTGTATGCACACTCTTTCTTGAAAGTAATTTATGAGCCCAAGCATATGATATGTCATCTAATTTCAGCTCATAATCATGATGCTTTGTCATGCACCTTAGTTAAACCTTAGAGAACAATTGATATACTTAGGTGCTTGATAGAATTGAAATAAGCAAGTTATAGAACATAGTAGAAAATTTATAAACAACTTGCTTAATCTCTTACCAATTGAAAACTTCTTGCAAAACTATTTATAAACAATTGGTATAAGATCATAAGTCATGTTCTTTGAATTTCATACTCTTTATGGACATTGGCTTATTTATTTATGCTATGAGTCCCATGTACTAACATGTTTCTTGTTGGATGGAGCATACTTTATCTCTTCTCACATAGCCATAATTTTAAGGGGAGCATATTTTTTTTAATCTTTCTTTCTTTTTGCTATGACAAAAAGGGGGAGAGATATTGAGAGATATTAAGGAGGAGAAGGGAGAAATAATGATTTGAAAACTTCTTTTGAAAACATGCTTATATTGAGGGGGAGCTTTACAAATTCATGCTTTATTTGAGGGGGAGTATTTCTTTAAAAGAATTTTCAAAGCAAATTTACCTTAAGTTTTGTCATATCAAAAAGGAGGAGATTGTTAGCTTTAAATTGACATATATATATTGAAATGACAAAAACTTAAGTAAGCTTTTATGTTTTGATTCATATTGTAAATTTGCTTTGCCACACATGATTTTCTCAATACATTTTAAGTGCTCATATCAAACATTAAGACCATGATTTAATGATATACTCTTATTGGTCTTAATACTTTATAAAATGGTTTTGAATATTTTCATTAAGTAATGTTTTAAAGAACATATTTAGAAAATTACTTAATGAGTTTTTTTTGGACTATGTTTTTCAATTTAGAAAGTCAAGAAAAACTCCCATAAAACTCTAAAATGTTTTGGGTTGAAATAAAATCAAAAGCTATATCATTTCTAACCCAAAATGCAGGAAAAATCACCCTTTGGAAGCATGGGATCGATCCCTTTAGGGAAGGGATCGATCCCCTACTGGCAGTAAGGCTTTTTCGGAAGTAAAAAGGTGTCTCAAGCCCAGACCAAGTAATCTGGAAGCTTGGGATCGATCCCCTATGGAAAGGGATTGATCCCTTTACACGAAAATGGGCTATAACAGCTAGTTTTGTGAGATACAACGGTAATATTCAATTTTGGCTCTAACCAACGTCCACAAACCATCCAAGGGACTATAAATAGAGGCTTAGAAGCTGAAAGAACCAAGAGAGGAACTGCTCAGCAACTCCATTCTTCATTTTCCTCATATCCAAAGCCTCAACAACATATCAAGTGCTTAAAATTCTTCATCTTCCATCACTCATATTCCTTGTATAGATTAGCACAAATATTGTATAGGCTATTCTTTGTGCTTGATATTTGTAATCATTTGCCTACCTAGAGGCCTTCTTTGATTACATTCCTTGTAAAGGAGAGGTTTCTCTTAAGCATTAGAAAAAGAGGGAGGTTTCTCTTTAACC
Organism: Heritiera fomes; assembly: GCA_032173925.1. Lineage (NCBI taxonomy): Eukaryota > Viridiplantae > Streptophyta > Magnoliopsida > Malvales > Malvaceae > Heritiera > Heritiera fomes. Next base: position 4,293,216 of record JAPDPM010000019.1, read on the forward strand.
TAAGAAAAAGAGGGAGTTTCTCTGAAGCCTAGAAAAAGAGAGAGGTTACTCTTGAGCCTATGAAAAAGAGGGATTGTAAAGACAAATTCAAGATAGTGAATTTGGGAGAAATCCTTGGGAGCGTCTCAAGGTAGAGAACGTAGGCAAGGTTGCTGAACCTCTATAAATCACTTGCGTATATTTCTCTTTCCCTTCTCTCTTTATTTACTTGCAATTATATTTGTGCTTATTGTATTAAATTTATATTGCTTACTTAAGTAGCCTAAAGAACTTAGAAAACTTCAATATAGGCTAGTGAATTTAGAAGAATCGAAAAATGACCTTAAGGTTAGTTAAAAACCGATTCACCCCCCTCTCGGTATAGCCTATAGAGCCAACACATTTCCTCTTAACATATCACATATCATATAAAACATTTCCTTTTTAACATATCACATATCATGGTGGAGACTATGGCAATTACCCATATCGTATCATGCTATAAACCCCGAAGGGTAGAGAAGTAAACATATCAGATCTATGGTCATAATCTATATTGTCCTCGGTGGATCACTGATCAGGTGTCGACCGGGACTATTTACATATCACATATCACATATCAGCATGATAGAGGGGCCTACTAGTCTCAAAACAGTGTTTTTCATTATCAATTTACCTTTATAGAATTTATAGAAATAAATAAATTCATAAATAAAACCATAAAGGTTATATAATAAATTAAGTGAATATTTAAGAAAATATTTATAAAATATTCACTTTATCCCCTTTTTCATTTTCCATTTCATATCACATATAATTCATATATCAGGAGAATTTTCGGTGATCTCATTTTCACCAATTTCAATAACATGAATATTTTAAAAATAAAATTTGGTATATTCATGTTTTATGAAAAATAATAAATTCCTCTTTTTCATGGGTTAGAAATTATTTCTCATATCAGAAAATCATTTATGATGATTTTACGTAATTTTCTAAAAATTTTCAGCAGCATAAAGATTGCCCGTTGACTAGCCTCCCTATAGAATTTAGACAGATTTATATTTTCACAGCTAGCCATATATCCATAATTTTTCAAAAAAATCAATTCACCAATAATTTCATAAAATCATGCATATTCAATTTATGCAATCGAGATATCCCTATAGGCTACATATGCATTCCTTACTTGTTCAATGTTAGCGACTTTCTCACTAACGTCGCGCGCGTAATCCACTTCTCCCAATTTCCATCAATCCCCAATCACTGTGTATGATTCTACAAATCCAATCCCATACTCAATTTAGAATTTTTCACAATTACTCAATAATAATAATAAATTTATAAAATTATAACAAATTTCCTACCCCTTTTCTTCTTTTTCTTTTTCTTCTTTCTTTTCCTTTTTCTTTTTCCCTTTTTCTTTTTCTTTTCTTTTCTTCTTTTTCTTTTTCCTTTTCTTCTTTTCTGATCTGAACCGGTTCAGACTGGTTCGGCCGGTTCACCCTTTGCTAGCCGGTTCACCCTTTACTGGCTGGTTCAACCACCATCAGCCTTCATCACTGCCGGTTCGGCCTCTCCATAGCTGGCTGAGATTGTGCTAAAGCCGTTTTCGTCCTCTTCCTCTACCGAATTGACGGTGATGACAACGGATGTAGCGGCATAAATCAATCCCCTTTTTCTTCTTTTCTCCCTCTCTTTTCTCTTTCCCCCTTCACTGTTGGCTATCCTCTTCTCTTTATTTACCTTTGCTGGGTGACGAAGGTGCGGTGGCAGTGCCCGAAACGGCCAGCATCGCCCCTTTTCCTTTTTCTCTTTTCCTTCTTTCGATTCGCCTCTTTCCTTCTCTCTTTCGCTTCACCAGACCTCCCTCTCCTTGGCTGACGGCGACCTACTCCTCTATCCCCTCTCTCCTCGCCGACGGCGTCGACTATCATTTACTTATCCTCTATCTACAAACAGAGGAGAAGGAAATGGGAATCGGGTTGTATCCCAATTCTCGTTTCTTTCTTTCTTCTTTTTTTTATTTATTTATATATATTTATATTTATAAATATATATAAATATACTATATTACAATATACATATATTTATATTTATATACATAAATATATATAATAATAATAATATACATATGTACTTATTTAATGATATAAAATATCATATATATATCAATATATAATAATATATACTATATTTCATATATATACTTATATAAAAATATAAAAATATATTTATATAATATAATTATATAAATATATAAATATACACATTTTTATTTCTTTAATTTTGGATTTCTTAATATCCAACTTAAATTCCTCCGTACGACTTTTCAGATCCGGCACTTCATCAATTATCAAAATTCCAACGATATTCCTATTCTCGTAAATAATTTATTTATTTACTTTAACTTATCTGTTTACATTAAAATTAAATTTCCAGTTATTTAATACCAAAAATAGGAAATTCGTAGTTATCACATTCTGAATGCTTTGTAACCTTTTTTTTAATTAGCCTAGGATCTCAGACTGACTCGGTTTTAGAAGCAGTGGCAGACCTGGTTTGTAAGCTGTGGCCAACCTAGTTTATCAAGCCAGAGCTGACATAAGCCCTTTTTAGATCCATCACTTCATCAATTATCGAAATTCCAACGATATTCCCATTCTCGTAAATAATTTATTTATTTACTTTAACATATCTGTTTACATTAAAATTAAATTTCCAGTTATTTAATACCAAAAATAGGAAATTCGCAGTTATCACATTCTGAATGCTTTGTAACCTTTTTTTTAATCAACCTAGGATCTCAGACTGACTTGGTTTTAGAAGCAGTGGCAGACCTGGTTTTGTAAGCTATGGCCAACCTAGTTTAGCAAGCCAAAGCTGACATAAGCTCTTTTCCCTAAGAATCTTTTAAACATAAGATAGGTGTGAAAGGCAAAATGCGCAAAAGCAATCAAGGCTATTATCATTCAAGAGTATCGTTCCTTACAAAATGCCTCTATTGTTGAAATAAAGTTAACATCTAAAATTTTTACTAGTAGCAGTGTGAGAACTGATTATGTTGTACTGTACATGTGTATTTATATGTAATTTTGATTAATTTTGAATATATTTGTAAATTATAAGTAAATGGTAATGTGGGCCCCACTTGGAATTTTAAGCTCGGATGTATATATATGACTGGGAAAACAGTATATGGATGGTGTAATATAATGATTACTACGGACATTTAGACGTTAAAATACTTTATTTGCATCATTTTGTGAAGTATGGCAAACAAATTGAAAAATGACGGTTACGTCCCAAGAGTATTTTCGTACCAAACTAAAAAGAATTGGGACAAAGTAAAAATACCATGATATTCTACATGAAAAGTAGTTTAAGACAGTGTCAACTGATTTACCAAATCGGTCTTTAATTCAGAAAATTTCGTTGGCGGGTCGCGAGGGTAAAATCATAATTTCTCACTATCCATGCACTGCACGTTGACGAAACAACTTCTAATCATCAAAATACATGTAATAGGATTGATTTGTGCTGGAATTCAAAATTTTGGAGTGTGATTACATGGTTTTTATAATAGCAGAACCATAAGGGCAAAATTGTCCGAAATTTACATAACTAGGGGCATTTTGGTCATTTGGCCTCCTTCCAGAATTCTCTTCATAAACCCATCAGCTGTTGGTAGTTACTATTCATTGTCTTCCCCAAGAGCCTCCACGCCATTGCTAAAAGAAAAGAAAAGAGAAATCAAACAAGCTTTCACAATAACCAATCTAGCCAACATTTCACCAAAATTTTAACTAGAAAAATACTCTATTCTCTCTCCTCTACCTAGCTATACCAATAGCTCATTGTATAAGCCACTATACAAGGAGAAAGAAAGCTCCAAAGTTCCGGCCAAGGTGAGGTATGTTGCCATATATTAAGCTTTCTTTAATTATAATAGTGTAGATTTATTCATTTAGGCATGGTAAGCATATTCATGGCATTAGATTCAATTAAAAGTTGCAAAATCAAACTTGGCCATGAGAGAGGGTTTCAGCCTTAACATGTACCTAGGGGAAATGTTGCTTTCCATGCATAAAATGAATACAAAAGTGAAGATTAAGCTTAGTAGAATAAGAATTTGACATCAAATTGTTGAAAATCATTAAGATGAACATGATGGAGCATTCGGCCATGGAAAAGGGGACTATGATCCATGGCTGATTTTGATTATTTGAGGGTATTTTGAGATTGTAAAAATTACAAGGAGTCTACCGGTATGCTCGGATTTAAAATCAGACGCAAAACGAAGAAGTTATGTTATATTACCGATAGAAATTATATTGCAAAAATATTTATAGTGTCTAATGTGGCTGCACTTAGACATGCATAATGGCTTAAAAATAAGTATTTAATAAGCTAATATTTTTGGTGAAATTATTTGCAGCCTGGGAGTAACAAATTATGAGTGGTGCGCTCGAAAGAGTCAAATACAACAGACAAGTAAGGGATGCGTATGTGGTCTGTAAGGATATCCTAAATGCATGACTTCAATGCATTTAATTTTATAAAAATATTTGTGAAATGAAATGCTTTGGAAACTGTGGAATTGTGGTTGTTTGTGGATTTTGAAATTTTGTTGAAATTGCAGGAAGGCTAGAGTATTAACAGCCGTTATGTTGCTGAAATTTCTTAGAAAATTCTTTAAAAATATCATGAAATATTTTCATGCATATTTGAATAAATTCCTAGCCTCAAAAATGATATGGTTAGTATTTTTCATAAAACATGAATATACCAAAAAATATTATTTAAATATTCATGTTACTGAATTTGATGGAAGTGAGGTTACTGAAAATTCCTCCTACATGTTTTACAATATATGAAATGATTTATAAAGTGAAAAGTGGAAAAGTGAATATTTTACAAATTTATTTCCATAAATATTCACTTTATGATTTAATAAAACTTTTTTGGATTGACTGATGATTTTAATTATTTTATTGATTTCCATGAAGGTGATATGATGATGAGAATATGGTTTTGAGACTGATAGGCCCCTTTTTCATGCTAATATGTGATATGTGATATGTGACATGTGATATGTATTCAGTCCCGGTTGACACCTGATCAGTGTACGACTGAGGACAATTTTAGACTATGGCCATAAATCTGACATGATGATTATTCTACGCTACGGGGATTATAGTATGATATAATTCAGGTGATGCCTTAGTCTCTATTGTTTTATGACATGAAAAGTGATGATTTTAAATGAATGATGACATGAAAAGATGAATGGTTATTTATATGTTTTAAATAAGATGAATGGTTATTTATATGTTTTTTTCAGTGATATATGTGATATGTGATATGTTTTCAAAAGGAAATGGAAAATTATTAATCTAATATTCTTTTATGATTTAATTTAAATATTAGATTATGGTGATTAAATGTTTTATATGCTGAAAGTATTGATTTGAAATGAATATGAAATGTTATGGAAAAAGTGACTTGTTTTCAAAATCAATACTTACTCCCTATAGTCGCATCTAGGTTCTAGGACAAGACAGGTATTACAAAATACCTTCCTTACTCCATTCAGATCCCTAGCCGACTATAGTATCCTTCCTATTAGGGTCCTTAGAGCTGTGGTTTGCTCACTCCTTTATTTTAACATCTACAGAATACTTCCAATGACTGCGTGATTATCATCTGAGGATTTTTTACTGCACTTTGAGTACCTCGAGGCAACGTAGTACAGATCCTGGAGGTATAATCATTTATTTTATATGTTCAGGCTTACTTTACAATACTACTGTTTTGTATTATAAACAGGGGATGTAAACGAGAGATAAACTATAATATGTAAATATTTTACCAAATGGTAAATTACAGTTATAAATGCGTACTGTATAAAAGAAATGGGAAATAAAGGCATTGCAGACAGCCCAACCCTTGTAATATGTGTAGAAATGTGATAAAATACTGTATATTCAAGATGTGACAAGTAGATTCTTAGGTACTCGGCGCTCCATGTCCTCGGAATCATCTTCCTATTCATGTCTTTAGCTTGAATGTTCCAGCCTTTACCATTTCTTTCATAACATATGGGCTTTCCCAGTTTTGAGCAAACTTCCTCCCTGCTCCGTCCTTTCTTAAAGCTTCTACATTCTGTAAGACCTGATCTCTCTTCGCGATTGTCATGCATTTTGCCTTTTTGTTAGAATATCTGGATATCTTCTGTTGATATGAGGCTATCCTTACCAGCGCCTGATCTTTCTACTCCTTCATTAAATCAATATTGTTTCTTAGAGCTGCCTCATTCTCTATTCTGTTACTCAATTCTACCCTAAGGCTTGGTACACCAATCTCCATAAGTATCACAGCCTCAGTTCTAAAGGCAAGATTGAAAAGGGTTTCTCCTGTTAGGACTTTGGCTGTTATCCTAAACTCCCACAAAACTCCTGGCAAGTCCTCCGATGCACTTTTGGCTTCATCCATCCTTTTCTTCAATGCATCCAAAATCATTTTGTTAGCAACTTCAACTTGGCCATTTGCCTAAGGATGTGCAATTGATGTGAATCTCAAGTTAATGCCCAGATCCTTGCACCAACTTTCGAACCTGGGGTTGCAAATTGTTTCCCATTGTCGGTGACAATTACCTTTGGCAGGCCAAACCTACATACAATATTTTTCCAACAAAAAGCTTCAACTTGCTTTTCTGTGGCTGTTTCCAGAACTTCAACTTCGATCCACTTAGTGAAGTAATCAATAGACACCAAGACAAACCATATTTGCCCAAAGGCAAAAGGAAATGGTCCAAGTACGTCCATTCCCCATTTCATAAAAGGCCATAGGCTTATGATTAGGGTAAGGTCAGTGAAAGCTTAGTGTTGAATGGTTACGAACCTCTAGCACTTATCGCACCTTTTCACCATCTTGGTAGCATCCTTAACCATCATAGGCCAATAATACCCTTGCCTTAATATTTTGTACGAGAGAGCTCTAGGCCTGAGGTGGTTGCCATAGATTCCTTCATGCACATCTCTTAGCGTATACTCAACCTTTAAGGGGTTCAAACAGTTCAGATATGGCAGACTAAATGACCTCTTGTACAATGTGTTATTAATGATAATGTATCTCAGAGCTTTCATCTTCAGGGCCCTCACTACATTTTTATCTTCTAATAGCTCTTCAGTGGTTAAGTATTTAATGAGAGGACTCATCCATGACTCCACCTCTTCCTCAATCTAGCTCATCTCCTTCTCCTCTTCTATACTCCTCTATTCCACCTCTTCCACAAGTACCCCAAATACCAAGTCTAAGCTAAATCCTGTTGCTAACTTTGATAAAGAGTCAGCCATGATATTTTCTGACCTTGGGATCCTCCTTATGTTGTACTTCTTAAAGTTCTGCAAAAGTAGTTTCACCATAGTCTTTCCCCTAGCTTTGAATTCTCTATTGATCTAGTTTCTACTAGCTAGGAATCGTTAAACACTACTCGCTTTTCCACCTTCAGCTTTCTTGCCAACGTTAGCCTTGTGATAAGTGCCTCATACGCGGCTTCATTTTTGGATGCTCTAAATTTGAATCTTAAAGCATACTGGAATTTTGTATTTTCTGGGTTGATAAGAATAAGTCTTCCACCACTTCTTTTGCTGTTTGCTGAGCCATCAACATAAAGTTTCTATGCCTCTTCTTCTACCAACTTTTCCTTTTTTTAGTTCTTCCTCAATATCCTATAATGGGATCATACATTCAACTAAAAAGTTAGCTATTACTTGTAACTTGAGAGTCACCCTAGGCTTGATACGCAAATTGAATTCGCTGAGCTCTATGGCCCACTTAATTAATCTTTTGACAGTTCAAGTTTCTGAAGGACTTGCTTGAGAGGTTCGTCAGTCAAGACGATGATAAAATGTGCTTGGAAGTAAGGCCTAAGCTTATTTACTGACATGACCAAAGCATACGCTAGTTTCTCAATTCTTTGGTAATTTAGCTTAGTTCCTTGTAACACTTTGCTGGTGAAGCATACAGGTCTTTAAAACCTAGCCTCTTCTCTTATCAAGACCAAGCTAACTGCTTGGTTTGTCATCGCTAAGTACACATATAAGGGTTCTCTAGCTCGAGGTTTTGATAAGATTGGTGGAGAGGAGAGAAAAACCTTGAGTTCGTCAATAGCATTTTGACATTGCTCGGTCCACTTAAAGTCGAGGACGTTCTTCAGGATTTTGAAAAAGGGGATGCATCTGTTGGCTGACCTGGATAGAAACCTACTTAAGGCAGCTATTCTCCTTGTGAGTCTTTGCACTTCTTTAATTGAGGTTGGTGCAATCATTTCTAGGATGGCATGAACCTTCTCAGGGTTGGCTTCAATCCCTCTCTGGTTAACCACAAATCCTAAAAACTTTCTCGAAGTGACTCCAAAGGCACATTTTATCGGATTAAGTCTTATATTGTGTCTCTTTAAGACCTTAAATGCTTCTTTTAGGTCTTCCAAATGTGCTTCCAACGTTGGACTTTTAACAATCATGTCGTCAATATATACTTCCATACTTTTCCCAATCTGATCCTTAAAGATCTTGTTCACTAATCTTTGGTATGTAGCCCCAGTATTCTTAAGTCTAAATGGCATGACCTTGTAGCAAAATAGACCCTTCTCAATTACAAATGGCATCTTCTATCCTCTTCCATCATCTTAATCTGATTATAACTAGAGTAGAAATCCATGAAGCTAAGCAATCCGTGCTTTGCTTTGTTATCCACCAACTTATCGATGCTTGGCAAAGGGAAATTGTCCTTTAGGCAAGCCTTAATAAAATTGATGAAGTCCACGCACATCCTCCATATCCCATTTTGCTTCTTTACCAATACTATGTTTGCTAACCATTATGGGTAATAGGCTTCACTGATGAAACTTGCATCCAAGAGCTTGGATACTTTCTCATTGATTGCCTCTTGCCTCTCTGGTGCAAAACACCTCTTTTTTTGACACACTGGCTTAGCTTCTAGGTCAATATTTAGACAATGGACTATATCCCTACAGTCTACCCCAAGCATGTCCTCTAGCCTTAACGCAAATAAGTTAACATTCTTTGTTATCAATTGTATGAGCTCATCCTTTCTTTCTAACATGGAGCTAATCTGCGTAAGCTTACATGGATCTGTTATATCAAAAGGGATGTTGACGAGCTCATCTGCTAGTTCAGGTCATCTCAAATCAAGCTCAGGCATTTGGTCAGGGACTTCTATGTTAAGTGTTTCGTTACCTTTTCCCTTTACCTTTAATGCTATCACTAACATCTTTGAGCCATGGATTGGTCTCTTCGAACGTCTCCGATCCCGTAAGGAGTGGGAGACTTTATATTTAAGTGCGAGGCGGATCTGACCACCCTTATTGTCATCTGACTAGGTCTTTCCAGAATTGCATTGTAGACTGAAGGGATTTTAACCACCATGAAATCCACTATAGTTGTGACAGTCCTTGGTTCAGTGCCTAAAGTAACCAAGAGGGTGATGGTCCGTAGCGCTGGAACTTGTTCATTCCCAAACCCCACCAAAGGTGTTGGTTATGGTTTGAGCCTATCCTCCGTGATTCCCATGCCTTTCATCGCCTCATAGTACAATATATCACTAGCACTTCCATTATCAAAGTAAATTCTCTTTATCACGCGGTTGTTGATGATAGCACTGACCACTATGGCATCGTTATGAGGGAATTCAATGCCCTTTAGGTCATTTGTTGAGAAGAACACAGGCTCATCCTTCCAAGACTTTGGTTTCCTAGCCACAGATCCCATGGCCATGATTGTAGCTCGATCTACCTTCTTTCTTGCTGAACTTAGAGCACCCTCAGTGATGACATTGACTATGCCTGCCATGAGTTGGTTGTTCACTTCTTCACTTCTCTCTCTAGGTTGGTTATGTTGGGCATTTCTGCTATTGTCATTATTAGTAGCTTAGGGTGCTGTGTAACCACCTCTAGGTTAGCCATTGTGTACGTTGTGATTTTCTGGTTGATATCCCCATCTCTCAAAATCCTACTTTCGGCCGTTTTTGTAAAGACTACGAAATTTTGTACCATGTTAGTGAATAAATAAGAGACATAGAATAAGCTTGGTACTATGATGCACTTTGTAATTAGCATTATTTCAAGTAATGAGAATGAAGTTGCAAGTTTAGTAAATTTAGCAATAAATAATTGTCACAGCCCGTGACCTTATTTTTCACCTTATTCTATACATCTTATTTGGTTGGGCTGTCTGCGATACTTTACTTTTCTTTTACATATACACAATTTCATATTAAATTATAATATGAATTACATCCCCGATTTCTACTTCATAAAAAAGTAGTACTGTCGATAAGTCTAAATACAGAAAATAAATGATCATGCCTTATTAAATAAATCGACCTGTCGCATCGTCCCCAAATGCGCAGTCGAAAATCGTTTAAGTGCCAGACTCTCAGTCTTCGAAAACCTGAAATGTTAAAATTAAGGGGTGAGCAAATCACGGCTCAGTAAGGGAATTATATGCATACTTGATATTCAGCTTCCTATATGCTGAAAACTTTTTCATTTTTCCTATAGGCTCTAGGCTCGCATATAGGAAAGATACTACAGTCGGCTAGGGATCCGAATGGAGTAAGGTAGGTATTTTGAAATACCTATCTTGTTCCGGAACCTAGAAGCAACTGTAGAGAGTAATATTCTTTCTTGTTTTGAAATTCAAATCCTTTCCTCTTTATTCTGTAACATTTTCATATTCTTTTTCAAATAATGCTTTTATGAAATAAAGCATTTAAATAAAATAACTAATATTCATATTTTCTTTGAAAAGAATATTAGTTAAATTCTCATCATTCTCATTTAAAACTCATTTCATGTTTTACTGTACAACCATAATTAGTACAGTACTTTAAATAGCAAAATCAGCTATTAAACCTTTTTCATATAACATATAAATCATTTAAATCTAATATTCAATTTAAAATTTAAAATAAGAATATTAGATTTATTTTCCTCCTCTTTCCTTTTGAAAATATATTACATATTCGTGTCACATATCATATGAAAATCATTTCATAGTACTTAAAAACAGTACTGAAATTAGCATTTATAAAAATGCTATAATTCATTTCATTTCACGTATCACATATCATGTAAAACATTTACATTTCACATATCACATATCATGTAAAACATTTTCATTTAAAACATATCATATATGGAGACTGCGGCACGCCCAGCCCAGCCCGTCCACTGGGTCGTTACTCGTATCATGCTATAGACCCCGAAGGGTATGAATAATCATGTCAGATCTATGGCCATAGTCTATAATGGTCCTCGGCGGATCACTGATCAGGTGTCGGCCGAGACTACATATCACATATCACATATTACATGTTACATATCACATATCACATATCAGCATGATAGGATGCCATCTAGTCTCAAAACCGTATTTTTTATCATTAGAAAACCTTTATGGAATTTATAAAAATATATATTTTCATCATTTAAAACCATAAAGGTTATAAAAACATTTAGTGAATATTTAAGAAATATATAAAAATATTCACTTTGTTTCGTTTCATTTTCCATCTCGTATTACGTGTAACTTACATATCAAAAGAATTTTCGGTGATTTCTTTATCACCATTCTCGAAGAGATTTTTCGGTGATTTCATTATCACCATTCTCGAAAACATGAATATTTTAAAATCACTTTCATTTTATTCATGTTTTTATGAAAAATATTTATTTTCTCAATTTTCGTGATTGAAAATCATTTCTCGTAAAATAAAATCATTTATTATGATTTTATGAAATTTTCTAGAAATTTTCAGTAATTTTCGATAATTTTTCGGCAATATAACGGCTACCGATTGGCTAGCCTCCTGCACAAAAAATACAGTTTATAATTTTCAGCCAGTACATCATCACAAATTTCCAACTGATAAATCACCACAATTTTTCAACTAATCATTTATCGAAATATTTTCGTAAAATATTTCCATAAAATATTTCGCAATTAAAACTTGCAGACTGAATATCCTTACAGTGCTACACATGCATCCTTACCTGTTCCGGGTCGGCGACCGCCTCGTTCGTCGCGCCCGTGTTCCATCTCTACCGATCCATCGTCTCGATCGCTGAGAATAATTTCTGAAAATTAAATTCTAAATTTTAGAATTTTTCCATAATTATTTAAATAAATAAATTATTTAAATAATTTATCACTTTTCAGGATTTCTTACTGATTCTCGAAATTCCCGGGTTTTCGAATTCTCGGGATTTCCCGTAATTTCCAATATTCTTCTTTTTCTCTCTTTTTCTTCTTTTCCTCTTTTTCTTCCTTTTTTCTCTTTTCTTTTTCTTTTTCCTTTTCTTTTCTTTTCTTTTCTTTTTTTTTCTTTTTCCTGGTTTGACCGGTTCAGACCAGTCAGACCGGTTTGGCCTCCCTTATGGCCGGTCTTCCGCCGGTTCTGGCCTCCCACAGCTGGCCGAGATGGCGACGAAGCTGGATCTGGCCTCCGTTCTTCCCCATCGCCGGCGACGGTGCCGGACCTAGAAGGATGGGTTTCGTCTCCTTTCTTCCTCCGTTCATCCTTCCTCGGCCGCCGTTGGTCTCGCCAGTGGCCTCCTTCATCTTCCCCTCACCTCCGTCGAGGTTCGGGTTGGGGTGGCGGTGCCTGGAATGACCGGCACCGCCGATTCCCTCTTCTCTTGCTTTCTCGATTTTTCCTTCTTTGTTTCGCGCCAATTCCTTCTCTGTCGCCGGCGATTCTTCTCTTTCTCTTCCTCATCTCGCCGACCTCTTCCCCCTGTCTCTCTCGCCTCCTCGTTTTCTCGCCGACGACGGCAGCGGTTGCTGCCGTCGGCCTCGTCTGGAAAAGGGGAATCGGGTTTTCCCGATTCCCATCTTTCTTTTCTTCTTTGGTTTATTTATTTTTGTTTTATAATTATACATATACATATAATTAAATATATATACATATATAATTACACTAGTTAAAATATGTATTTAAATACATATTTTTTTTATCAAAATACATATATATTTACACTTTAACATAAAATAATGTTCATATTTATATATTTATATATATAAATACATAAGCATATACATATGTACTTTCTTAATAGTATAAATAATATATATATATATATAAATCAATATATATTATTCATCAATATATATGTATAACATATACATATATTTCATTTATGTACATATGTATTTATATAAAAAATATATATTTATATAATATAATTATATAAATATATAACTATACGCATTTTCATTTTCTTATTCAATTTGGATTTCTTATTATCCGAATTAAATTTCCTCAATACAATTTCTCTGATTCATCACTTCACCATTTACAGAAATTCCAACAGTATTCCCATCTTGTAAATAAATTTATTTATTTAACTTTAATTTATTTATTTCCTCTATCTATTTTCTTAAATATTAATTTTCCAAAATCTAAAATTTGCGGTTATCACATTCTCTCCACCTTAAGAAATTCGGTCCTCCGAATTTAACTTAATTCATGAGGTGGTAGCATCCTGTATACTTATCGTCTTGTATATTTATCATTCTTGACCTTTTGATCACCTTCCATATGATACTGCCAGTATATTTTTAACATCATAATCTCCTTTTATACCACTATATATCATCTTTCATCATATACTCATACTCCCTTAAATTTCTTATCAGTTGGGAGTTATCCATTTCCACTTCTTTTTATATCACATATGATTCATACTGTTCACATCTGTTTTCTCAATTAGTCCCAAGTCGATATAGTTTGGTAACTATCACTTATCGATTTAAATCAATAGTATGTAATGGTCCAGTAGCTTTCACATCTCGTGTATCCACTCACTCAACATATCATTGAGCATTTCCGTATTACGCTCAAACATTTTTACATCATGTACGGAGCGGTGCTGTCTATAAATTTGGAATCTTAGACCTTTTGCTATTTCTCATAACATATAGCTACTCAGAGATTCCCATCACATATAGAGCTCATTGGAACTTCACATACATTCTCATCATTTTAAAATCATATTTCGACTATGGCACTAAAGAATCTAAGAGTTTGATAATGGAGGAGTGATTTCATTAGACTATCAATCTATAATCACTTTCATATTATCATATCTCTTTTAGATTCTTCATTATTATCCTCAATACTCTTTTCATATTTATTTTATCAACTGCTGCAGTTCATTTGCAGACTTTACTATTTACCACCTTTTTACCATAATTGAATCAAGAGACAATCATTTTCTCCCCATATCTACTTCCATGTAATCTCATCATTACATCTCTTATTCTTATGGTATACTCTATATCACTTAGGTTTTAGAATATACCTGAGAATATACTGTTTTGATAATTTAGATTCCATTATGGCATAATCAAATTATAATTTAATTTTCTCATTATTTAACTTCATCATTGAATCTATAATTATCAATTTAATCATCTCATTATCCATATAAGTCCATTATTTCCATCATTTCGAGGTGGTATATATATATATATATATTCTTTTTGTTCCATTTACATAACTGGCAGTAAAATGTAAATCACTTCTTTACTTCTTTGAGTATAATTACTTTTCCTCTATCGAGTTTGGCTCGATCTTACATTTAACCATAATATGTGATAACCACAAAATCAAATTTAGTTTTCAATTCGGGAACTATTTCATATTCGTGTTCCATTTTCATCATGTACTTTCCTCTTATGACATATTCATCTTTTCCTTCATCATCATTTCGATCACTTTCCATCAGTGGTAAAATATTCCACTATTAAACTCTTCCAACCTTTTTATATCATCTTTATACTTATTCATTCATCGACTTAAACTATTTACTTATCAATCACATCTGTAGAGCAGCTAACCCGATAACTCTTCCATAAACTAGCAATTGTATTTAGCTAGACCTAGTTCATTATGTATCTCAATCATTATCCCTTCATCATTGACAGATCCACATCGCTCTGTCATTCGAGATCGTATATCTTAGAAAGAGATACTGTCTAGCTAAATCTTCTATTTGCCCTTCTTACATATAGTCTATTGTCTTTAAGAGTTTGTGGGGTTATACCACTATGCTGCTCATTTTCCATTTGTGCCTTAGGCTGTATGGTATACCATCACTTTATCCTTATATAATTGTCTTATTCATTAGTCTTATGTACCTCACAAGGTATTTCATTAACCTTGTAAACCTCAATAGGAACTCGTAAAATTATATCGAGTTCTAATCATTATCTTACGACCATCATTCTTTAACTTTTCATCTAATGATGCCTTTTACAAAGATTGATTTTATAAACTCCCTATACCTCTCTGATTAAATCAATTTAAGGCATCAATTTCATACAAATGATCATTTGTTCTTAATAAGAACTTTAGTGTATAATAGGAATTTAATTCCCCATTTATATTTCATCCTTAATTTACCTCATCCATATTTCCATCCTTTACATCATTTAATTCATCCTCAATCACATCATTTGTATTTCCATCAATTCCTTTTTATACAAGTGAATTTCATTATCCACAAATTTTCTAGAGTTATTTCTTAAGCTTTTCGGATTCTTCTATATTCTCCAATATAAGCTTAAGAATAAATTTCATATTTAAAATCGAGTCACCGTTAGTTCGATTTCTCCAATCTATATAACTCTGAAAATTCATCAGGAATCTCCTCCGATGCTTTCTTTAATCATTCATCTCTCATCATTTTGGACATTCATCTTTATGTCTTATCATTTCACTCAAGGCAAAGATATTTAATATTTAAATCATTTTAACATTTGCTCCGCCTTGATTTGATTATTTCTCGTACTCCACAGCATATCAATCCTCTTAATTTACAATGTTGTATTAAGTGCAATTATTTAATTAACACCTTTCATAGCTAACCGATTTATTATTTCTGTAATTTATTTTTACAATCATTTTCCGTTAATAATACAGGTTAGCTGTTATCTTCCTCATCTCTTATCATCATTTACTGTTCTTATGCATATACTTAGATTTTATATCACTCCATACAGTATATCATTCCTTAAAACATAATTCAAAATATTCTGGTTCTATAATTATCTATTTAATACTTCAAAGATGTAGGGATGTACAGAACCAGAATTAACAGTACTGCTATGGATTTCATCCTCTATACTGATCTCTTCTCAGTCATCTCCAGTAATCATATTACTTTTCATCATATCTAACGATCCCGTAATGATATCCCGTTAATACACTTTCAATTTAGACCCATAAAATCAATACTAAGTCGCTCATCCTGCGACATCCCTATAACCATTCGGGCAGTATCCATCATCTAAGTGTAGTGAAATTTATAATTGGCATCGTAATACTCATTTTATGTCTTTTATACCATTAATAACTCTATTTCTATTGAAGGAAATCAAGATCAACTTGATTTATCACTATTCAAACCATAATCCCACATAGGGGCATTTTCGTCATTTCCACATTTATTTCTTTCTCCTCAATATACATTTCAATCAGTGATCTTATTATCTATTTGCTGATAGTACCCCTTTCTCATACCAATATCAGCAGTTTAAAATCTTTTTTGATTTCGACAAAGAAATCCAATAGAATCCATAATTAGATTTTTTGCCTGAAATGCAGCTTTACATCATCAATTTCTCTGTCAAATCGATCAATTCCAACTTCTGGTGATCTATTTTAACTCTCGGCAAAATTTTGAGGGTAGGGGTATTTTGGTCATTTTTGGCCAAAAATTTTCTCTCTCCTCAAATTACCTTCAATCGGTGATCTTAAGGTCTGTTTAGTGATGATACTTCATTCCCCTCCTTTATATCATCACTTTCAGGTCTCAGTTCGATCCGGACAAAAAAGTACTGGTTGGGCCCTCACCGAGTCCATTTCTGTTCCTTACCGAACCGACCTTCATTTAGATCATAAGATCACCATTTCAGGTAACATTCCTGAGCCGTTTTCCCTTTTTAGCATTCCTTATTTTATAATTGCTCACTCCCTTCTAAACACTTAATTAAATTTGTAATCATTTATTTTCTCTATGTATTCAAACTACACAGTACTACAGGGGATGTTAATCTTTTTCGACACATTTCCTTTTCAAAGTATCGATAGACATTAGGCCAACCCTGCTCTGATACCATTAAATCTGTCACAGCCCGTGACATTATTTTTCACCTTATTCTATACATCTTATTTGGTTGGGCTGTCTGTGATACTTTACTTTTCTTTTACATATACACAATTTCATATTAAATTATAATATGAATTACATCCCCGATTTCTACTTCATAAGAAAGTAGTACTGTCAATAAATCTGAATACAGAAAATAAATGATCATACCTTATTAAATAAATCGACCTGTCGCATCGTCTCCAAATGCGCAGTCGAAAATCCTTTAAGTCCTAGACTCTCAGTCTTCGAAAACCTGAAATGTTAAAATTAAGGGGTGAGCAAACCACGGCTCAGTAAAGGAATTATATGCATACTTGATATTCAGCTTCCTATATGCTGAAAACTTTTTCATTTTTCCTATGGGCTCTAGGCTCGCATGTAGGAAAGATACTACAGTCGGCTAGGGATCCGGATGGAGTAAGGTAGGTATTTTGAAATACTTATCTTGTTCCGAAACCTAGAAGCAACTGTAGAGAGTAATATTCTTTCTTGTTTTGAAATTCAAATCCTTTCCTCTTTATTCTGTAACATTTTCATATTCTTTTTCAAATAATGCTTTTATGAAATAAAGCATTTAAATAAAATAACTAATATTCATATTTTCTTTGAAAAGAATATTAGTTAAATTCTCATCATTCTCATTTAAAACTCATTTCATGTTTTACTGTACAACCATAATTAGTACAGTACTTTAAATAGCAAAATCAGCTATTAAACCTTTTTCGTATAACATATAAATCATTTAAATCTAATATTCAATTTAAAATTTAAAATAAGAATATTAGATTTATTTTCCTCCTCTTTCCTTTTGAAAACATATTACATATTCGTGTCACATATCATATGCAAATCATTTCATAGTACTTAAAAACAGTACTGAAATTAGCATTTATAAAAATGCTATAATTCATTTCATTTCACGTATCATATATCATGTAAAACATTTACATTTTACATATCACATATCATGTAAAACATTTACATTTCACATATCACATATCATGTAAAACATATTCATTTAAAACATATCATATATGGAGACTACGGCACGCGCAGCTCGTCCACTGGGTCGTTACTCGTATCATGCTATAGACCCCGAAGGGTATGAATAATCATGTCAAATCTATGGCCATAGTCTATAATGGTCCTCGGCGGATCACTGATCAGGTGTCGGCCGGCACTACATATCACATATCACATATTACATGTTACATATCACATATCACATATCAGCATGATAGGATGCCATCTAGTCTCAAAACCATATTTTTCATCATTAGAAAACCTTTATGGAATTTATAAAAATATATATTTTCATCATTTAAAACCATAAAGGTTATAAAACCATTTAGTGAATATTTAAGAAATATATAAAAATATTCACTTTATTTCCTTTCATTTTCTATCTCGTATTACGTGTAACTTACATATCAAGAGAATTTTCGGTGATTTCTTTATCACCATTCTCGAAGAGATTTTTCGGTGATTTCATTATCACCATTCTCGAAAACATGAATATTTTAAAATCACTTTCATTTTAGTCATGTTTTTATGAAAAATATTTATTTTCTCGATTTTCGTGATTGAAAATCATTTCTCGTAAAATAAAATCATTTATTATGATTTTATGAAATTTTCTAGAAATTTTCAGTAATTTTCGATAATTTTTCGGCAGTATAACGGCTACCGATTGGCTAGCCTCCTGCACGAAAAATACAGTTTATAATTTTCAGCTAGTACATCATCACAAATTTCCAACTGAAAAATCACCACAATTTTTCAACTAATCATTTATCACAATATTTTCATAAAATATTTCCATAAAATATTTCGTAATTAAAACATGCAGACTGAATATCCTTACAGTGCTGCACATGCATCCCTTACCTGTTCCGGGTCGACGATCGCCTCGTTCGTCGCGCCCGTGTTCCATCTCTCCCGATCCATCGTCTCGATCGCTGAGAATAATTTCTGAAAATTAAATTCTAAATTTTAGAATTTTTTCATAATTATTTAAATAAATAAATTATTTAAATAATTTATCACTTTCTGGGATTTCTTACCGATTCCCGAAATTCTCGGGTTTTCGAATTCTCGGGATTTCCTGTAATTTCCAAAATTCTTCTTTTTCTCTCTTTTTCTTCTTTTCCTCTTTTTTTTCCTTTTTTCTCTTTTCTTTTTCTTTTTCCTTTTCTTTTCTTTTCTTTTTTTTTCTTTTTCGTGGTCTGACCGGTTCAGACCAGTCAGACCGGTTTGCCCCCCTTATGGCCGGTCTTCCGCCGGTGACCGGTTCCTTGCCGGTTTTGGCCTCCCACAGCTGGCCGAGGTGGCGACGAAGCTGGATCTGGCCTCCGTTCTTCCCCATCGCCGGCGACGGTGCCGGACCTAGAAGGATGGGTTTCGCCTCCTTTCTTCCTTCGTTCGTCCTTCCTCGGCCGCCGTTGGTCTCGCTGGTGGCCTCCTTCATCTTCCCCTCCCCTCCGTCGAGGTTCGGGTTGGGGTGGCGGTGCTTGGAACGGCCGGCACCGCCGATTCCCTCTTCTCTATCTTTCTCGATTTTTCCTTCTTTGTTTCGCGCCAATTCCTTCTCTGTCGCCGGCGATTCTTCTCTTTCTCTTCCTCATCTCGCCGACCTCTTCCCTCTGTCTCTCTCGCCTCCTCGTTTTCTCACCGACGGCGACAGCGGTTGCCGCCGTCAGCCTCGTTTAGAAAAGGGGAATCAGGTTTTCCCGATTCCCATCTTTCTTTTCTTCTTTTGTTTATTTATTTTTGTTTTATAATTATACATATACATATAATTAAATATATATACATATATAATTACACTAGTTAAAATATGTATTTAAATACATATTTTTTTTATCAAAATACATATATATTTACACTTTAACATAAAATAATGTTCATATTTATATATTTATATATATAAATACATAAGCATACACATATGTACTTTCTTAATAGTATAAATAATATATATATATATAAATCAATATATATTATTCATCAATATATATGTATAACATATACATATATTTCATTTATGTACATATGTATTTATATAAAAAAATATATATTTATATAATATAATTATATAAATATATAACTATACGCATTTTCATTTTCTTATTCAATTTGGATTTCTTATTATCCGAATTAAATTTCCTCAATACAATTTCTCTGATTCATCACTTCACCATTTACAGAAATTCCAACAGTATTCTCATCTTGTAAATAAATTTATTTATTTATTTAACTTTAATTTATTTATTTCCTCTATCTATTTTCTTAAATATTAATTTTCCAAAATCGAAAATTTGCGGTTATCACAATAATCCTTGAGATAATTTAGAAATCTTATAATGAGTTCAAGAATTTTATAAGAACAAATGATGCATGTATTCCCCAAAATATATATGTATATTTGTTTTAATAAAACGAAGGCACAAGTATACTATAGGAAATGTAGTATACTTGAACATTAAAACAATTAACATATAAATAGGTGAGGAATACATATATATATATATATATATATATATATATATATATATATATATATAAAAGCCTATTGAGTATTTAATATGTAAATATATAAATATAGGTAAAGATTAAAGTAAAGAAGGAATATATATGTATATGTACATACCTCCATTAAAAATATATTACACATAAATTATATATTGATATATATATGTAAATAAGAATAAATATATATATTATATATGTAATACTCGAAATAGATATACGCATATTTATTATATATATATATATATATATACACGAAAATACAACAAAACAAATAAATATATATAAATATATATATATATATATTAGTTACATATATGTATATTAATTATGCAACTATAATTATAAAAATATATATAATATAGATAATTGTAATAGAAATAGAAAATTAAAATAAAAACAAATTTAAGATAAATTAAAATAAGACTTAGTGGAGTTTGATGAGACTTTCTCCCATCAAACTCCACTAGCAATTCTCGGCAACAACAAAAAGCTTCTTGATGAAGCTTTGAAAATAAAAGAAAAGAAAAGAAGTGAAAGGAGAAGTGAGACCGACGGGGAGAGGGGCTAAAGGCTGAGCATTTTCGGTGAAGAGAAAAGCAAGGGGAGGAAAGAAAGGTGCAGCCGAGAAGAGAAGAAAAAAAGGAAAGGTAAAGCCGAAAGGGGAAGAAGGGAAGAGAAAGAAGAGGAAGGAAGGTGCAGCCATTACCTCGCCATTGTAAGCAGCCACCGGGAAAGAAGAGAAAAGGAACAACTACTGCAGTAGCGGGGAAACAAATTTGGTTTTGTTAAAGAGGGAACCGAGACCAGCTCGTGAGTGGAGGATGAACAAGGGTTGCGTGACACAGGTGGCTAGAACTTAAGGCTAGAAATGGCTGAATAATAGGGAGGAAGAACACGTTGAAAGCTGGGTGAAGGCTGAGTAGGAGGCTACGGGCATGACTATGGGCTGTGGAAAAATTGAGTATGAGTGAAGGATAACCAATACAAAAAAAAAAAAAAGAAAGAAGAGCTTGAAGCTCTCGGTTGGGAATCAACAAAAAGGGGTAAGACTTCTTTGCTTTGAGTCTTAATGTTATACACATGTATGTATAGATTTATAAAAATATACATACATATCACTAGTATGATAATGATAAGTTAATTATTGGCATAGGTTTTAATTGAACACTTTAAGGAGAAGAGGCAATATGAAATTCGGTGGAAGAAGTTTATTATTATTATTTTTTTAAAGGTACGAAACCATATATTCGTTTAGGATGGATACAAGTATATAAATATATACACACACATGCAAATTAATATCATTAGTATAATAAATAGAATATAAATGAATAAATTCTCAATGTACAAGTGGCTTCGATTAATTTTGCTCTAAGATATATTATTGAGATTGATAGAGATATGGATATAAATATATATATATATATATATATATATATATATATACATATATCATGATGATCAATATGTTATGTGTCATTAAAAATGATATAAATGTATAAGTATATGTTTATTTATACGTAATAAATATTGATAAGAAGAAAGAAAAAGGGATGAGCATAGATAAATAAATATATATCTATAATATATATATATATATATATTGGAATATACATATAGATATAAACACAAAGATGCTTAAACATATATATATATATGTATATAAGGACTCGTACCATAGGTACGTCCTAATTGACGATAAGGAGGTAGCTTTAGATTAATAGTTACTCGAAATTAATAGTGTTTTTCTAAGGTCCTTATTTTAAGTACATGATTAAGCACGATGATGTAAACTTATCGAAATGTTAATGGATTATGTGTAACGAAGCGGAACGGTGTAGAGGTTTGAGTACAGATTCGGAAGCGCGAGGAGGATAATGACTAAGCCTCGAGGTAAGTGGGTTAAATAAGTCTCACTACTATCATCTCGTAAGAGATGAATGAATCTTCACTAAATATTTACCTAAATCCGCATCAAGTTTAGTGAAATATTCGGATAAGACCATGAGAGTAAGTATGGGTAAGATATAAGTTGGGCTTGATGTGTTCGTGAATATTTTTGAATAAGTTGTAATTTGTGCGTGGTGTGTAATAATTTGTTATGCTCGATGAGAATACAAACTGGTATAAAATGTGGGTGCCCATATCATGAGAATGGTATATGATTTAATTAAGTT
Organism: Heritiera fomes; assembly: GCA_032173925.1. NCBI lineage: Eukaryota > Viridiplantae > Streptophyta > Magnoliopsida > Malvales > Malvaceae > Heritiera > Heritiera fomes. Next base: position 4,316,145 of record JAPDPM010000019.1, read on the forward strand.
GCACTTAGTGAACATGCCAATACATTGTTATGTCTTGAAATGTATATACGAGCTAGTGTACAAAATGTATACAGCCTACGATGTTTAACTTATGGACTTTGAATGGCTCTTAGTTGTATTTATCAGAAACTAGGATAATGGAATCTTATGATAACTGAAGTACTTATGTGACTCGAGGGATTGAACTATTTTAGAGCTTTATCTCTAGAAATCATGTGCTATAGAGGCCAATCCGAGTAATCATTCTTTTGTACTGTGTGAGCCACCTCTAGAGAACTCAAAGGAACTATGTGCTACACAAATTCTTCGGAACTGTGGGAGCTACCTCCAGAGTCCTTTGAGAGCTAAGTGCTACACGCGTTCCGATGAACCATTAGAAAGCATGTGCCATAGAGGTCATCCGAGTAAAACTCGATCTTTTGTACCGTGTGAGCCACCTTTAGAGAACTCAAAGGAACTATGTGCTACATAGATTCTTCGAAACTGTGAGAGCCACCTCTAGAGTCCTTTGAGAGCTAAGTGCTACACGTGTATCGATGAACCATTTAAAAACATATGCCATAGAGGCAAACCCGAGTAAAACTCGATCTTTTGTACCATGTGAGCCACCTCTAGAGAACTCAAAGGACCTACGTGCTACATAGATTCTTCGGAACTGTGGGAGCCACCTCTAGAATCCTTTGAGAGCTAAGTGCTACACGTGTACTGATGAATTATGGGAAATCATATACCATTGAGACAATGAATAAATGATTGTGATCTGTGAATGTGATGATTATCGTTAGATAAAATAGATATTATACATATGACAAAGAATGGGAATAATTGTTGAACTATACTTATTTTATGCTATAGACTCATGTGCTATTTGAAATGGTTCTATCTTTCACGCTTAACCATATCGATAAAAAAGGGACAAAAAGAATGATATTGTGTGAGTTAAAGAAATGAAGAAAAGCATGAATGAGCTTATTCAATCTGTTGTACATACAAGTTAGTAGCTAATCTTGATATAATGCATATATGCTATTTTATAGTGTTCATGCATGTATGATCGTGTTTTACGATATGAGCCTAGTCTGTATTTATTTAAGCTACTTATTGAGCCATGGATTTGCTCACCCCCTTAAATTTAACATCTGCAGATCATACAGGTTGATATCCAGCTCAGGCATTGTATAGGCTCTCGGGAACTGTACCTAGTTGTGGTACTCGTCTACGTTATCCGGGCCTAGCTTTTGTGCTTTTGAGGTATACTAATATGATAACCGCAAATTTTCCAATTATTGAAAATTATTGATATTGGAAATTAATATTTAAGAAAATAGATAAGTGGAAATAAAGAAATAGAATTGTGAAATCAGAATATTGTGGAAATTCCGAAAGGTGAAGAAATGACTGATAGTGGAAATTCGAATAAAGGACAATTAAATTTGGAAATAAGGATAAGGTTGAAATTATGGAAAATAATAAAGAGATAAAATTTAATTTGGACAAATGAAAATCCACATTAAATAAGAAACGAAAATAGGTGTAAATAAATTGGATATTAAGGAAATCCAAAATTAATAAAATAAGAATGCGTATAGAAATATATTTATATAATTAGATTATATAAATATATTTTGATATGTTTTTATATAATTACATATGTATGTATATGAATTTTAGTATATATTATAAAATGAAATATATACTATTTTATCTGAAATAAATACATGTGTATATTATAAAATCTATTTATATAATTACATATATATATATGAAATATATATATGTTATTTTTAAATTAAGTGTATAGATATTTATTAAAACTATACACAAAATATATATACTATATAAATAAATATGTATATATATTAATTACTAGTAAAATTATATATATTGATATAAATAATTATATATATAATAAAAAAAAAGGAATAGAAACAGAAATGGGAACCAAGACCCGTTTCTGTCGAGAAGAGAAAGAAACAGAGGCCGGCCACCGTCGGCCAGCCAAGAGAGGAAGAAGAAAAGGAGGCAAAGTCGGCGGTGACGTGAGGGAAGTGACCGGTGGCGGCCCAACCGGAAAAGAGAAGAAAATCGGGAGGCAGAAATCGAAGGGGAGAAAGGAGAAAAAGGAAAAGAGGAACAGTGGTGCCGGTCGATCCGAGCACCGCCACTGCTACTCTCGCCACCGATGAAGACCGACGAAGGAGAAGGAGGCCACCGGCGGTGAAGGAAACAGCGGAGGAAGGAGAAAAGAGGAAGGGAAGAGGCCGAAACCCAAGCCTCTAGATCCGGCACCGTAGCCGGCGATAGGGCGAAACGGAGACCAGATCTAGGATCCTCGCAACTCCGGCAAGCTGTGGGAGGCACGAACCGGCGGTGATGCCGACAGGATCAAACTGAACCGGCGGTGAGGAGGCGAACCGGTCTGAACCGATTCAGACGGAAAATGGGAAAAGAAAAAGAAAAAGGAAAAAGAAAAAGAAAAAGAAAAAGAAAAGAAAGAGAAAGAAAAGAAAAGAGAAAAAAGGAAGAAAGAAAAGAGGAAAAGAAGAAAGAGAGAGAAAAAGGAAAATTTTTGGAATTCGGAAAAATTCTCGGGAACTCGGGAATTGGTAAGAAATTCGAGAAATTATTAATGATAATTATTTAAATATTTTATTTATTTAAATAATTTGAAAAAATTCTAAAATTTAGAATTTAAATTCCAGAAATTATTCTCGGCAATCGAGATGAGGAATTGGGAGATGGAGTACGGGCATGACCGGTAAGAGGAAGTCGCCGACCCGGAAAAGGCAAGGGATGCATATGCAGCACTGTAGGGATATTCAGTTTGCATGTTTTAATTACGAAATATTTTATGAAATTATTATGATAAATGATTGGTTGGAATTTGGAATGAAGTACTAGTTGGAAATTATAAACTGTATTTTCCGTGCAGGAGGCTAGCCAATCGACAACCGTTATACTGCCAAAAAATTATCGAAAAATTCTCGAAAAATTACTGAAAATCATAATAAATGATTTTATGTCACAAGAAATGGTTTTCAAACACGAAAATCGAGAAAAGGAATATTTTCATAAAAACATGAATAAAATGACAGTGGTTTTACATTTATTCATATTTTCGAAAATTGTGATAATGAAATCACCGAAAATCCGCTCCGAGAATGGTGATAATGAAATCACCGAAAATTCTCTTAATATGTAAATTACACGTAATACGAGACGAAAAATGAAAAGAAGTAAAGTGAATATTTTTATGAATATTTTCATAAATATTTCTTAAATATTCACTAAATTGTTTTATAACCTTTATGATTTTAAATTATGAAATTATATATTTTATAAATTTCATAAAGGTTATTTTTACGATAAAAACATGGTTTTGAGACTAGTTGGCCCTTCTATCATGCCGACATGTGATATGTAATACGCGATAAGTGATATGTAACATGTGATATGTGATATGTAGTCCCGGCCGACACCTGATCAGTGATCCGCCGAGGACAATTATAGACTATGGCCATAGGTCTGACATGATTATTTTATACCTTCGGGTATTATTGCATGATAGGACTCGGTGGTTGCCACTGTCTCTACATATGATATGTTTTAAATGAAAATGTTTTACATGATATGTGATATGTGAAATGTAAAGGTTTTACATGATATGTGAAATGAAATGAATTATAGCATTTTTATAAATGCTTATTTCAGTACTGATTTTAGTACTACGAGATGATTTTTAAATGATATGTAATATGAATATGTGACATGTTTTTAAAAGGAAAAAGGAGGAAATTAAATCTAATATTCTTATTTAAATTTTTAAATTGAATATTAGATTTAAATGATTTATATATTTTACGAAAAAGAATTAAATAGCTTATTTCGCTATTTAAAGTACTGTACTAATTATGAGAGTACAGTAAAACATGGAATGAGTTTTAAAAGAAAAAGGAAGATGATTCAACTAATATTCTTTTCAAATAATTTATGAATATTAGTTATTTTAATTAAATGCTTTATTTCATAAAAGCATTATGAGAAAAAGAATATGAAAATGTTACGAAATAAAAAGGAAAGGATTTGAATTTCCAAACGAAATGAAATTTACTCTCTACAGCTGCTTCTAAGTTCCGGAACAAAATAGGTATTTCAAAATACCTACCTTACTCTATCCGGATCCCTAGCCGACTGTAGTATCTTTCCTACATGCGAGCCTAGAGCCCATAGGAAAAATCGAAAAAGATTTTCAGCATATAGGAAGCTGAATATCAAGTATGCATATAATTCCCTTACTGAGCCGTGGTTTGCTCACCCCTTAATTTTAACATTTCAAGTTTTCGAAGACTGAGAGTCTAGCACTTAAAGGATTTTCGACTGCGCATTTGAGGACGATGCGACAGGTCGATTTATTTAATAAGGTATGATCATTTATTTTCTTTATTTAGACTTATCGACAGTACTACTTTCTTATGAACTAGAAATCGGGGATGTAATTCATATTATAATTTAATATGAAATTATGTATATGTAAAAGAAAAGTAAAGTATCGCATACAGCCCAACCAAATAAGACGTATAGAATAAGGTGAAAAATAGGGTCACGAGCTGTGACAACTAATTGTCTATCATTTTGATAGTTATACAAACTTTAATTTCACAGTACTAGGAAGAGATATGGGATGTAACTTTGGATCGCACTAGATTATTATGTAAGTCTATGTGATTATCGAGTACGATTCGGGATTAGATATATATTTTGAAGTATGTATAAAAATGCAAAATGTGGAAATTCTAGTGAGATGAATCTTGAGAAATATGAATGCATGATTGTGTGAATTGTGGGAATTAAAGCTGGCTGTATTGTGAAATTTAGAATGTGTTTTAATACATGTGATTTTACTGGGGAAATTGATAAAATACAAGGGGGAGGTTTTCGACCCGTTTCTTTTGGATAAGTGAAATTAAGATTAAAATGGTTAAAATCACTTTGAGAAGTATGACATAGCTAGAGAAATAATATTATTAAGACAAGATTTGATTTAGTTACTACACTAACACCGAATACAAACCATAATTAGAAAAAGAAAATTCTGGTTCGTAATTTTCCAAAAACAATATGATATATGTTAAGTGGACGTCATTGGCCTTCGGGTCATGACAGATTCAATGGTATCAGAGTTTGGTTTGTCTAGTACGTGTTAGTGTAGTTTATACTGTCTGTAGTGTTACATCCCATATACTGTAAAATATATGTTTGGAAGTTTCCAATTTTTGACTTATACTGGGATTGATCTGCTTTTCGTATAGGCAATTGAAATTCTATTAGAATGAGGAGGACTAGACGTAGAGGTGGACTCGGGAGACCATCTCGGGGGTAGGCAATACCACCCTTAACTCCATCACCCTTTTCACCTCCATAGCCTCCACATCCGACTCCTCCACCCCCAGACAGTATGGAGGCGAGGATGGCTAGAATGGAGCAGAACTATGAGGTTATGACAGCTTTGCTACAACAACTAGTGGCAAACCAAACTAGTGTACCTCAGGCTCCACCTCCTCCACATGCACCTCCAGCACCTTCAGTGCCTCCACTTGCACCCTTAGTGCCTCCTCCTGCACCACCACAACAAGTGCCACCTCCACAGATTCCCGTAGAGCCACAGGGTGCTCCTCCTCCAGTTATACCTCAAGCAGTTGTGTCTCAGCTAATTATTACTCAGACTGAGAGTTCAGTATATCGGAATATGTCCCTCTTTAAGTAATTTCAGAAAATGAATCCTCCACAATTCAAGGGGAAAAAGATCCATCCAAGGCTGAGGAGTGGATAGAAGAGATAGAGTTCCTCTTTAAATACATGGGCTGCAATTCCACTGAGAAAGTATCACTGGCCGTGTATATGATGAGAGGTGAGGCTCAGAAGTGGTGGAAGACTACTGAACCCTTAGTATTAGCCAAAAATCCCATTATTACATGGGAGAAGTTTGTTGAGACCTTCATGGGCTACTATGTTTCAACAGTGGCAAGACGAAAAAAGAAGACAGTTCCTTGAACTAAAACAAGGGTCTATGAATGTTGATGAGTATGAGACCTGATTCACTGCCTTAGTCAAATACAACGCGGATTATGCCAATAATGATGAGAAGAAGGCAGAGAAATTCACTTCGGGCTTTTGATCAAACATTAGGGGTAGAGTTAGCCCCTTTGAGCTCACGGAGTATGCTACTGTGGTGAGGAAAGCACTGACAGTTGAGCAAGAACTTGAGACTTCATAGGCTGAATATGATGCTAGGAAGCAGCCCAAACCTAGACAGCCACTGATAAGAGATTTGATAGAAGGAGGCCAAAGCAAAGCCAATATCAGGGCCCTAGTAAGAGGCAAAGGTTTGTTGCGCCTCGATCACAAGCTGTTAGGCCTATTGCTACAGCTGCTCCTACTACTCGAGCCATAGCTGCAACACCCATCGATGCTTCTCAGCCGTGTACTACTTGCGGCAGATATCATAGAAATCGACCTTGTTTTAGAGCTACAGGAGCTTGTTTCAAGTGTGGTAAGATAGGCCATATGGTTAAAGATTGCCCTCAGCTTAAGGCCACTAAGAAACAAGATGATAGATAACCAGTGGTACAACAGAGAAAGACTCATGATAAGGGTAAGAAACCTGTGGAGCATGGTAGGGTGTTTGCACTTGACCAGGAAACGGCTGATGCCTCAGGTTCGGTCATTAAAGGTAAGCTTACTATCTGTGATTTAAAAGCATTTGTGACGCACTCCTTTATTTCACCTATGTTTGCTAGCAAATTACATATAGAGTCTGAGCCCTTAGGTCATCTATTACATGTTATTACTCCTTTCAAAGAATTTCAAATGACCGAACATGTGTATCGTAAGTGTAAAGTAAAGGTGGGAAATAAGTACTTAGTAATAGATTTGGTGTTATTAGACATGTATGACTTTGCTGTAATACTAGACATGGATTGGCTAACCAACCATCATGCTAGTGTTGACTGCTATAGGAAGGTTGTCACTTTCTCCTTACCTGAAAAGCTTGTATTACGCCTTGGAAATGGTAAATAGAATGTTTATGATTTTTTTTGGTGTCTCACTAATATGAGATTGATTTGTTTATGAAGGCTATCTCGCGTTTGTCGAGGATGCCGAAAAGAGCCATTCGGAATTGTCTGACATCCCAATTATCAAGGACTTCTCCAATGTGTTTTCGGATGAGCTACCAAGGCTGCCTCCAGAAAGAGAGATGGAGTTCGCTATAGAGCTACTCCCAAGCACTCAACCTATATCTAAGCCCCCATATCGAATGGCCTTAGTTGAATTGAAGGAGCTGAAAAAGCAATTGCAAGAGCTATTGGACAAAGGGTTTATAAGACCGAGTGTGTCACCATGGGGGGCTCCAGTGTTGTTTGTGAAGAAGAAGGATGGCAGCTTGAGGCTATGTATAGATTATAGGCAGTTGAACCAAGCAATGGTGAAAAATAAGTATCCACTGCCTAGGATTAATGATTTGTTGAATCAATTGAAGGGTGCCCAAATATTTTCGAAGATTAGTTTGAGGTCGGGGTACCACCAATTGAGGATTAGAGGGGAAGATGTACCAAAGACAGCCTTCAAGACTTGATATGGCCACTACGAGTTCCTGGTTATGCCATTTGGCCTAACCAATGCCCCCGTAGCATTCATGGGGTTGATGAATGAAGTGTTCAAGCCTCACTTAGATAAGTTCGTCATCATATTCATAAATGACATATTGGTGTATTCCCGATCTAGGGAAGAACATGAGCACCACCTCCACATAGTACTCTAGACTCTTCGAGAGAAAGAGCTATACGCGAAGTTCAACAAGTGTGAATTTTGGTTGGAACAAATCAATTTTCTGGGGCATGTGGTATCAAAGGATGGTGTGGCAGTCGATCCAGTTAAGATAGAGGCCGTGATGAATTGGGAGAGGCCGAAGACAGTGACCGAAATTCGCAGCTTTTTAGGACTTGCGGGTTAGTATAGGAGATTTGTAAAAGGATTCTCCAAGCTTGCTGCTCCATTAACCCGACTCACACGCAAGGATGTCAAGTTTGGGTGGAATGATGCATGTGAGCATAGTTTTCTAGAACTGAAGCAGAGGCTGACTACAGCTCCTATGTTGACAATTCCAAGTGGATCCGGAGGATTTGCAGTGTATAATGATGCCTCTCTACAAGGTCTAGGGTATGTGTTGATGTAGAATAGTAGAGTAATGGCATATTGTTCGAGACAACTTAAGGACCATGAGAGAAACTACCCTACCCAGGATCTGGAGTTGGCAGCGGTAGTGTTTGCACTAAAGATATGGTGCCATTATTTGTATGGTGAACGGTTCCAGATTTACACAGATCACAAAAGTTTAAAGTACTTATTCTCGCAAAAAGAGCTGAATATGAGACAGAGACGATGGATGGAGCTATTAAAGGACTATGACTGCGAGATTCTCTACCATCCAAGTAAAGCCAACCGAGTGGCTGATGCGTTGAGTAGGAAGAGTGTGGGTTTAGTTAGCTACATGATGGTTCGAGAATGGGATTTGATGGAGAAATTTTTGGAGCTGAATATAAACCTGGAACTAGATGGTGAGTGTTTGATGGCTAGCTTGAGAATAGAGCCTAGCATTATTGATCAGATTAGACAAGCCCAGAAAGAGGTTTCCTAGACTTGTGGAGATTGCTAGTAGAATACAACCGAACCAAAACTCAGAGTTCGAGATTTCAGATGATGGGTTGTTGAGACACAGGGACAGGATTTGTGTCCCGGATGACGAGATGTTGAAGAGGCAAATTTTGGAATAGGCACATAGCTCCAAATACACTATGCATCCAGGCAATACAAAGATGTATCAAAACTTACGTAAGGTGTATTGGTGGGCTGGTATGAAGAAGGATATAGCGACCTTTGTGTCCAAATGCCTAGTATGCCAAAAGGTTAAGATTGAACACCAGCGGCCAGCGAGCTTACTAAAGCCTTTACCCATACTTACATGGAAGTGGGAGCACGTGACAATGGACTTCATTATGGGGCTCCCGAGGACTCGTAGGAAACATGATGCAATCTGGGTGATAGTCGACAGATTGACAAAGTCCGCTCATTTCCTAGCTATGAAGGCTACTGATTCGCTTAGTGCCTTAGCAAATATGTATGTCAAAGAAATTGTGAGGCTACATGGGGTCCCAGTGAGCATAGTTTCAGACAGAGATTCTGGGTTTACTTCCCGTTTCTGGGAACACTTCCAAGATGCTTTGGGAACTAAACTGAGTTTTAGCACAGCCTTTCATCCTCAAACCGATAGGCAATCAGAGAGAACTATTCAGACACTTGAGGACATGTTGAGGGCATGTGTTATGGATTTTCAAGGCTCATGGGATGATCATTTGGCACTAGCGAAATTTGCATATAACAATAGCTTTCACTCTAGCATTGGGATGGCACCTTACGAGGCGTTGTATAGGCATAGGTGTAGATCCCCTATTGGCTGGGAAGAGGTAGGTGAAAGAAAGATATTCACTCCAGAGATTGTAGAGAAAGCTTCCGAAGATGTGAGGTTGATATGTGATAGATTAAGGACAGCCCAAAGTAGACAGAAAAGCTATGCCAACTATCGGAGAAGACCTTTAGAGTTTCAAGTTGGTGATAAAGTGTTTTTGAAGATCTCTCCGACTAAAGGCATAATGAGATTTGGTAAGAAAGGGAAGCTAAGCCCTCGATACATTGGTTCGTTTGAAATACTAGAGAGGATTGGTGACGTAGCATACCGACTAGCATTACCGCCAAAGCTATCGGGTGTGCATAATGTCTTTCATGTGTCGATGTTAAGGAAGTATCATCCGGACCCATCCCATGTCATTGAGTATGAGCCGTTGGAGATCAGGGAGGACTTAAGTTATGTCGAGAGACCTATTCGGATTTTAGACAGAAAAGATAAGATATTGAGGTCTAAGAAAATTCCTTTGGTTAAAGTGCTTTGGCGTATCACACCTCAGAGGAAGCCACATTGGAACTAGAAAGCTTAATGAAGGAGAAGTACCCTTACCTATTTCAGATGGACATGGAGAATTTGGAGGACCAAATTTCCTAAGCTGGGGAGGATGTAAAGACTGCAAAATTTTGTACCATGTTAGTGAATAAATAAGAGACATATAATAAGCTTGGTACTATGATGCACTTTGTAATTAGCATTATTTCAAGTAATGAGAATGAAGTTGCAAGTTTAGTAAATTTAGCAATAAATAATCCTTGAGATAATTTAGAAATCTTATAATGAGTTCAAGAATTTTATAAGAACAAATAGATGCATGTATTCCCCAAAATATATATGTATATTTGTTTTAATAAAATGAAGGCACAAGTATACTAAAAGAAATGTAGTATACTTGAACATTAAAACAATTAACATATAAATAGGTGAGGAATACATAGATATATATATATATGCCTATTGAGTATTTAATATGTAAATATATAAATATAGGTAAAGATTAAAGTAAAGAAGGAATATATATGTATATGTACATACCTCCATTAAAAATATATTACACATAAATTATATATTGATATATATGTAAATAAGTATAAAAATATATATATTATATATGTAATACTTGAAATAGATATACACATACTTATTATATATATACGGAAACACAACAAAACAAATAAATATATATAAATATATATATTAGTTACATATATGTATATTAATTATGCAACTAAAATTATAAAAATATATATAGTATAGATAATTGTAATAGAAATAGAAAATTAAAATAAAAACAAATTTAAGATAAATTAAAATAAGACTTAGTGGAGTTTGATTGCACTTTCTCCCATCAAACTCCACTAGCAATTCTCGGTAACAACAAAAAGCTTCTTGAGGAAGCTTTGAAAATAAAAGAAAAGAAAAGAAATGAAAGGAGAGGTGAGATCGACTGGGAGAGAGGGTTGAAGGCTGAGCATTTTCGATGAAGAGAAAAGCAAGGGAATGAAAGAAAGGTGCAGTCGAGAAGAGAAGGAAGAAAGGAAAGGTAAAGCCGAAAGGGGAAGAAGGGAAGAGAAAGAAGAGGAAGGAAGGTGCAGCCATTACCTCTCCATTGTAAGCAGCCACCAAGAAAGAAGAGAAAAGGAAGAATTGCTATAGTAGCGGGGAAACAAATCTGGTTTTGTTAAAGAGGGAACCGAGACCAGCTCGTGAGTGGAGGATGAACAAGGGCTGCATGACACAGGTGGCTGGAACTTAAGGCTAGAAATGGCTAAATAACAGGAAGGAAGAACACGTTGAAAGCTGGGTGAAGGCTGAGTAGGAGGCTACGGGCATGACTATGGGCTGTGGAAAAATTGAGTATGAGTGAAGGATAACCAATACAAAAAAAAAGAAAGAAAGGAGAGCTTGAAGCTCTCGGTTGGGAATCAACAAAAAAGGGTAAGACTTCTTTGCTTTGAGTCTTAATGTTATACACATGTATGTATAGATTTATAAAAATATACATACATATCACTAGTATGATAATGATAAGTTAATTATTGGCATAGGTTTTAATTGAACACTTTAAGGAGAAGAGGCAATATGAAATTCGGTGGAAGAAGTTTATTATTATTATTTTTTTAAAGGTACAAAACCATATATTGGTTTAGGATGGATACAAGTATATAAATATAGACACACACATGCAAATTAATATCATTAGTATAATAAATAGAATATAAATGAATAAATTCTCAATGTACAAGTGGCTTCGATTAATTTTGCTCTAAGATATATTATTGAAATTGATAAAGATATGGATATAAATATATATAAATATATATAAATATATATATACATATATCATGATGATCAATATGTTATGTGTCATTAAAAATGATATAAATGTATAAGTATATGTTTATTTATACGTAATAAATATTGATAAGAAGAAAGAAAAAGAGATGAGCATAGATAAATAAATATATATCTATAATATATATATATTGGAATATACATATAGATATAAACACAAAGATGCTTAAACATATATATATGTATATAAGGACTCATACCATGGGTATGTCGTAATTGATGATAAGGAGGTAGCTTTAGATTAATAGTTACTCGAAATTAATAGCATTTTTCTAAGGTCCTTATTTTAAGTACGTGATTAAGCACAATGATGTAAACTTATCGAAATGTTAATGGATTATGTGTAGCGAAGCGGAACGGTGTATAGGTTTGAGTACAGACTTAGAAGCGCGAGGAGGATAATTACTAAGCCTTGAGGTAAGTGGGTTAAATAAGTCTCACTAGAATCATCTCGTAAGAGATGAATGAATCCTCACTAGATATTTACCTAAATCCACATCAAGTTTAGTGGAATATTCGGATAAGACCATGAAAGTAAGTATGGGTAAGATATAAGTTGGGCTTGATGTGTTCATGAATATTTTTGAATAAGTTGTAATTTGTGCGTGGTGTGTTATAACTTCTTATGCTCAATGAGAATACAAACTGGTATAAAATGTGGGTGCCCATATCATGTGAATTGTATGTGATTTAATTAAGTTGCACCTAGTGAACATGCCAATACATTGTTATGTCTTGAAATGTATATACGAACTAGTGTACAAAATGTATACAGCCTATGATGTTTAACTTATGGACTTTGAATGGCTTCTAGTTGTATTTAATGAAAACTAGGATAATGGAGTCGTATGATAACTGAAGTACTTAGTAACTCAAGGGATTGAACTATTTTAGAGCTTTATCTCTAGAAATCATGTGCCATAGAGGCCAATCCGAGTAATCATTCTTTTGTACCATGTGAGCCACCTCTAGAGAACTCAAAGGAACTACGTGCTACACAGATTCTTCGAAACTGTGGGAGCCACCTCTAGAGTTCTTTGAGAGCTAAGTGCTACACGCGTTCCGATGAACCATTAGAAAGCATGCTCCATAGAGGCCATCCGAGTAAAACTCGATCTTTTGTACCGTGTGAGCCACCTCTAGAGAACTCAAAGGAACTACGTGCTACATAGATTCTTCGAAACTATGGGAGCCACCTCTAGAGTCCTTTGAGAGCTAAGTGCTACACGTGTATCGATGAACCATTTGAAAACATATGCCATAGAGGCAAACCCGAGTAAAACTCGATCTTTTGTACCATGTGAGCCACCTCTAGAATCCTTTGAGAGCTAAGTGCTACACTTGTACTGATGAATTATGGGAAATCATATACCATTGAGACAATGAATAAATGATTGTGATTTGTGAATGTGATGATTATCGTTAGATAAAATAGATTTATACATATGACAGAGAATGGGAATAATTGTTGAACTATACTTATTTTATGTTATAGACTCAAGTGCTATTTGAAATGGTTGTATCTTTCACGGATAACCATATCAATAAAAAAGGGACAAAACGTATGATATTGTGTGAGTTAAAGAAATGAAGAAAAGCATGAATGAGCTTATGCAATCTGTTGTACATACAAGTTAGTAGCTAATCTTGATATAATGCATACATGCTATTTTATAAAGTTCATGCATGTATGATCGTGTTTTACGATATGAGCCTAGTCTGTATTTATTTGAGCTACTTACTGAGCCGTGGATTTGCTCACCCCCTTAAATTTAACATCTGCAGATCATACGGGTTGATATCCAGCTCAGGCATTGTATAGGCTCTTGGGAACTGTACCTAGTTGTGGTACTCATCTACATTCTCCGGGCCTAGCTTTTGCGCTTTTGAGGTATACTAATTGTATATCGTTTTGATAGTTATACAAACTTTAATTTCACAGTACTAGGAAGCGATATGGGATATAACTTTGGATCGCACTAGATTATTATGTAAGTTTATGTGATTATCGAGTACGATCCGGGATTAAATTTATATTTTGAAGTATGTAAAAAAATGCAAAATGTGGAAATCTAGTGAGATGAATCTTGAGAAATATGAGATGCATGATTGTGTGAATTGTGGGAATTAAAGCTGGCTGTATTGTGAAATTTAGAATGTGTTTTAATGCAGGTGATTTTATTGGAGAAATTGATAATACAAGGGGGAGGTTTTCGACCCGTTTCTTTTGGATAAGCGAAATTAAGATTAAAATGATTAAAATCACTTTGGGAAGTATGACATAGCTAGAGAAATAATATTATTAAGGCAAGATTTGATTTAGTTACTACACTAACACCGAATAAAAACCGTAATTAGAAAAAGAAAAATTTGGTTCGTAATTTTCCAAAAGCAATATGGTATATGTTAAGTGGACGTCATTGGCCTTTGGGTTGTGACAGTTTTGTAGAAATCTATGCAGGTGACCTCGTCTCAGAAGATTTTCTATCTCATTCATCAGGTCAGTGCACTCTTCTATCGAGTGACCATAGTCACAATGGAATGCGCACCTCTTGTGCTTAGACCTTTGAGGGTTTAGTTTCATTGGCTTAGGCCATTTCAACTGTGAATCTCTCTCAATTTGCATCAAAATCCTCTCTTTTGTTGTGTTTAAGGGAGTGTAGTGGTCATATCTCCTCTTCGGGCTTTTCCTTGCTGATTAACCACTTATCTTTTTTAATTTCTTCCCCATTTGGTCTTTTTCGACCTCTCTACCCCTTTTTTGTAGCTTCTATGCTCATCCTTCTTTTCCTCTTTACCTAACCTGGTGGCCATAGTCTCTTCTATGTTAATATATTTTTCGGCTCTATGTAAGAACTTTAGCAAAGTTTTAGGGGGTTTTAGTAAGAGGGAGAGCTTTGAAATGGAACTCATCATCTGTAAGGCCATTCATTAACCCAGCCACAGACTGCTCTAGGTTTTTGACCTGGATGGCTTTTTCGTTGAATCTCATGACATACTATGATAACCATAAAATTTCCATTGGAGAAATAAATCAACGGAAATAAATAAAATTGTGAGAACGGGATATTGATGAAAATCCCGAGAATTGAGAAAGGAACGGATTGTGGAAATCTGAGTGAAGGAAAAATTAATCGAGAAAATAAGGTTGGAATTATGGAAAATAAAGAAGAGAGGAAAATTTAATTTGGATAAATGGAAATCCAAATTAAATAAGAAAATAAGAAATGAAAGAGAAATACATTTATATAATTTATAATTTATATAAATGTATTTTTATACAAATACATATGTATTGAAATACTATATAGTATATTTTAATATACATTAGTATATATATGTATATATACTATTTAGTAAATTTAAATAATACATATGTATATAAATATGATATTTTATGTGTATATATATATATATATCAATATATATAAATATATAAGAAATGTAAATATTAATTTACATTAAAGTTTCAAAATATAGAAAGGTTATTTAAATTTAAAATATATATAAATATACATATATATATATACTAGATATATATTTATATATTGTAATATACAATATATATATATATACTTTATATATCATATATATTGTACTATATTATATATGAAATAATATATGTATAATATATAGTATATATTATATGTATAAAATATAACTTATAGTATATAATATATAGTAGATTATACGCTAAAAAGGGAAAAGAAATAAAACAAAAAGGGAAAGAAAACAGAATGGATCGGGACAGACCCCGACCACTTCCCAGCCAAATTCCAACGGCAGCAATTGCTGCCGTCGTTGGTGAGAGAAGATCGGAGAGAGGGAGAGGGCGTTACCAGTCGACGAGGAAAAGTGAAGGCCACTGGCGACAGCCCGAAAAAGAGGGAAAATCGAAAAATAGAAACGGAAAAGTCGGGGAAAAAAAAAAGGAAAATGGGATCTGGCGATGCCGGCCAAATCGACCGCCGCCACTGCAGCCGAAGCACCAACGGAGGAAGAGGAAAAGGTAGGAGGCCACCGGTGAGGCCACCAACAGCAGAGGAAGGCCGAACGGAGGAAGAGAGAAACCGAGGCAAAATCGAGTAGATCCGTCGCCGTGCCGTCGGCTAGCTGAGGAGTCATCGAACCGCCGGAGAACGAGCTGCTGGAGGAGAACCGGCGAGGAGGGGAAATGGGCGATCTAGCCATGAAAAAGGAAAAAGAAAAAAAAAAGAAAAAGAAAAAGAAAAAGAAAAGGAAAAGGAAAAAGAAAAAGAAAAGAAAAGAAAAAAAAGAAGAAAGAAGGAAGAAAAAGAAGAAAGAGAAAGAGAAAAGGAATTTCGGGAAATTGAAAAATTCTTGAGAATTCAAAAATTACGGGAAATCCCAAGAATTACGGGAATCGGTAAGAAATCCCGGAAAGTGTTAAATTATTTAAATAATTTATTTATTTAAATAAATTGAAAAAAAATTCTAAAATTTAGAATTTGGTTTCCAGAATCGTTCTTGGTGAATGAGATGATGGAACCGGGAGAGGTGATCACCGGCGTGACCTTCGAGAGGCAGTCGCCGACCCGAAACGGGTAAGGGAGACATGTGCCGCCTGTAAGGATATTTGGCCACATGTTTTAAATTATGCATTTAAATTTTATAAATGCAAATTACAATGATTGGTTGAAAACTGTGGTGATTTATCAGTTTGGAAATTGTGTGAATTACCGGTTGAAAATTATACAACTGTATTTTCTGTGCAAGAGGCTAGCCAATCAGCAGCCGATATACTGTCGAAAAATTATCGAAACATTACTAAAATTTACCAAAAATCACCGAAAATCATAATAAATGATTTGATTTCACGAGAAATGATTTTCAGGCACGAAAATTGAGAAATCAAGTAGTTTTCATAAACATGAATATATGGAGATTTGATTTAAAAATATTCATGTTTTCGAGAATGGTGAAAATGGAATCACCGAAAATTCACCCGGTAGGTGATATTTCACGTAAAACGAGATGAAAATGAAAAAGAGACTGAAGTGAATATTTTTATAAATATTCTTAAATATTCACTTGATTTAATATAAAACCTTTATGGTTTTAATTATGAAATAATTAATTATATAAATTCCATAAAGGTTAAGAAATGATGAAAAACTATGATTTCGAGACTAGAGGTCTCACATGTGTTTTTAGAAGAAAACATGGTGATGAAATTATTGAAAATTGGAAAATAAATAATTTATTTTTCCATAAATTACAAAAATATTTAATTGAATTCCGATGATTTTAAAAACCATGTTTTTGATTGATAGCACGGAAAGGCGTGCATACATGTGTTATGGTGAAAAAGACACTGTCATGAGATTTATTTTACAGTATGATTATTTTCTAACTGTTTTCACCGTATAAAAAATATGATTTATACCTTTATGAAATATTTTAAGAAATGTGATTTAAATTATAAATTTCATAAAGGTGATGATTTTATTACATGTGAGCCTTATGGATATTTGAGAAATATTTCAATTTATTGTGTTTAAAATCCCTAAAGGCTATAGTACGGTTTTATACTGTTTTGAGACTTAGGCCCCCAGCTTCATGCAACACACATACTGTTACTGTCACGTGGTTGATTGACCAGCTAGTCATCAGCATCCCGGATTGTCACCTAGCAATTGTACACCGAAGACATATTATAGATCATGGCCATAGATCTCATTACTGTTACTGTGTCCCTAGTGGACGAGATAGCATGATTTAATTATAGGGTGATGCCTAGTCTCACTTACTGTTTACTGTTTACTGAAAGGATTTACAGAATCCTATTTACTGTACTGTACTGAATTACTGTATTGTTTACTGTTTACTGATGAAAAATCGTACCAAAACACTGTGTTACAGAACTGTACTGTACACTGAAATGGTAGCCACTGATTACTGTTTTACTGAACTGAAAGCTACCATTTACTGTTTACTGAACTGAAAGCTACCGTATGCTATTTACTGAATTGGTAGCTACTGTTTACTATTATTGACTGAACCGTATCAAGATACTATTTTACTAAATACTGAATATACTATTTTACTGAACTGTACGATACGGTTACTGATTTGAAAAGAGAAATAAATGTTTATTTTAAAAGAATAACATAAAAATTATTTCTAAGAAAGAAATAATCAAAAAAGTAATTATCCAATGATTGGATATTTGCAAATCACTATACTATCATGTGTTTTTGCTGTACTGAAGAGAAGAGAAGTAAACCACTGTTTTTACTACTGAACAGCCACGTGTTTTAAAGTATACTGAAGTAAAAGAAATAAATGGTTTACTCTGTGGAAAAACGAAAATTATATCATTTTGAAAACAACAGAATTAGTACTCTCTACAGTTGCTTCTAGGTTCCGGAACAAGTCAGGTATTTTAAAATACCTGCCTTACTCTGTCCGGATCCCTAGTCGACTGTAGTATCCTTCCTACATGTGAGCCTAGAGCCAGCTAGGAAGATTTAAAAGAAAGTGAAAAAGTCTTTCAACATATATTTAACCGAATATCAAGTGTGACATATAACTCTCTTACTGAGCCGTGGTTTGCTCACTCCCCAATTTTAACATTTTAGGTTTTGATGATGGTGAGATCCAATATTTATGGATTACGGATGCACATAATGGACAATGTGACAGACCGACTGAGATTTATGAGGTACGATCATTTATTTTCTGTATTTAGACATGTATGCAGTACTACTTGCTTATTAAGTAAGATAGGGGATGTATGTAATATAAACAATATTTTATGAAATTGTTTAACATAAGAAATCAAGTGAAGTATCACAGACAGCCCAACCGAATAAATTGTGTAAATTAAGGTGAAAAATGTGGTAACAGGTCGTTACACATACTCTCTCAATGACTCATCGGGTCTCTACTTCATGACCATTAAGCAAAGAGTAGTCTTTTTGGCTCGTTGGCCGCTAATGAAGTGAGTGAGAAAAGAGTGCCCGAGCTCCTTGAACGAGTTGATTAACCGAAGTGTGAGTCTATAGTACCAAGCTTCAGCTGTGCCTTTCAATGTAGACAAGAATGCTTTACATAATAGGGGGTCATTTGCTCCTTATATAGACATGTTAGCATGAGAAAGCTCTAAGTGATCAAAAGGGTCAGAAGTACCATCGTAAGCTTCGATAACAGGCATATCTAAAGCTGGATAAGGGCTGAGCACGGTCAATCTCCTTTGAGAACAGTGATGTTTCCAACAACCTCAACTTATCCATGTGCACCATCGTTTTGTTTTGCAGCTGCTTTTCCATCGCCTCTATTATGGCCTCGAGGCAATTTTGAGTTGGTTCCATCATTTGGGGGGTAGATAAGGTATTCCTAAGCTCTCTCAAGAACCAGAAGGGTTGTGCATTTTGGCCTTAGTTTTTTCTGGGATCCCCGGTACAAAAGAAGAGTTGGCGTTTGCTTCTTCTTCAGGTGGCAAGGACTCATAGGAAGGAGATCGATTGTTCTCAGACCTTAATGGTTGTTGACGGTCATCTCGGTGTTGCCTCAGTGTTGGAGCAAGGGCAATGACACTCTAGACTAGCTTTGAGAGGTTTCTGGGTTACTGTGTTAGTAAGTCAAACTAAACGGCCATAGGAGGAGGTCAATGATCAGGGTGGTTCTCCTGTGTGTTAGCTGGGCTACCAGGCCCCACTGGATCATTGTCTTCAACCACCTTTCTAGGTGCCATTCTCACCAAAACTAAAAAGACAGCCCCCTACGTGGCATGCTAAAATGTTTGTGCCAAGAATGGCTTTGAGGACAGAATGGAAATGGTAGGGAGAATATTAGGTGGAAAAGAGGTTTGGGAGTTGAAGTGAGAGCTAGGGTTTTTCGTGTAGAGTCAATAATATTCATCCCCCTCCACAGTGACATTGAAAGACCTTATATAGGCGAGTTAGGCTTTCGGACATGTTAGGTTTATATGGATTCCCTTTGATACGTGGATCTTATGTGGTCGAATAGTATTAGAGAAACCTTCCCACGTCGAACCTCAAGTTCTTACTTGTTTAGGAGGGAAATCGAGATGACGTGGGAGCTATGTCTTAAGGTGACCCCTTAGACCCTAGGTGGTTGCTGTAACGTCTGGAATTATAAAATTCCGAATCAAATTTTTTTTTTAAAACATTTTTTCACTTACCATCTTTTAGTTTGCATTCGACGTCAGTGTAAGCACACTCCACATTTTTCTATCTTAATCAATATATTACACTATCAAATTAATTAATGATTTAGAAATCTCAGCATATTTACAATGTACTATTAATCCGTAAAATTTTACATCCCACTATAGTATTTACGTCATGTTCCATAATTACATTTGCTGTGCAATTACATATCTGAATATAAATATAAATATGTACATGATCATTTATTACTTATAAACTTCTAATACTTTCTTCAAAAATCTGGGAAGCAATGGTAGACACATACATTGAAAGCTATCTGGGAGAAGGGAATAAAGGGGTGAGCTTTGGGAAAAGCCCAATAAGAAACATATATAAAAATGCTGAAAACATTTTAGAAATACTTTAGAAAACACATCATAAAGTATTTCAATATATAACTCATTTATAATCCATGTTTGAAAATACTACAATACACAGTAACTTGTTCTGTAATAATAAATAGTTCACTTTCAGTAAACAGTTCAGTTATAAACAGTAAAGAGTTTACTAACAGTAAATAATTCAGTACCAACAATAGCTCAGTAAAACAGTATAGTAAATAGTAATAATAGGTGGAGACCCGGCAACACCCAAAATATCATGCTATAATAGTAGTCCCCAAAGAGAGTAACAAGAATAGTAACAAATGAGACATATGACCATCGTCTATAAATGTCCTCAATCATACACTGATCAGGTGTCAACCGGGATGCTGAAGATAGGATCAGTATCAACAGCTTCACACAGATAACACACATCAACACATGAGCATGATACAAGGCCTAATAGTCTCAAAATAGTACGTAAACCGTATAAAGTTCATAAAGGAAATCACCTTACAACACATGTTTTAAGAAAAATATATATCCGGTGTAGAAGTAAAAAATTATAAAATATTCATAATTCAGTTTTCACTTCTAAAAATATTTCATTTCACTTTAGATGGATTAAAAGAACATGCTAGTACTCTTACGCATATAAAATTTCATAACATAAATATTTAAATATTGTTTTTCCATGTATAAACCATATATAAATGGTTAATCTGAAATCACTGCAGTAAATAATTTCAATATCAATAAATAGTTCTGTTCGAAAACAGTAGTACACAATTCAGTACACAGTGCAATAAACAAGCAACTTAAAACACATTTGGTTATGTGAATAAATTAGATTTTTCCCCTTTAGGAAAATTGATGAAAATGGTTAAGAATAGAATTTCCAAAAATTTTCAAGCACACGTAAAATATTTCTAAGCAATTCTTATATATGTTCCTTACCTCAAGTCCACGCAATATCTCTATGTTCCCACTATCACTTGTGAAATTCTATTTTCCAGAATTTCCACTTTGCACAGTAACATCACCTTATATTTTATATCTCCATATCACAATGATAATAAATAGTCCAAAATTTCTATTTTACATTTATCATTCTCCACAATTGTTTTAGTTTATTTTCTATTAATTACCACAATATGATTACAAAATTATATCTTTCATTCAACTCCAATAATACCGAAAATTCACTATCTTTAATCTCTTTTCCTTACTTGATAAATCATGGAACTTCAATAAATCATAAATTCTCCAAATTTCTCCCATTAACTAAAAACTTATTCTTTTCTGAAATTTAATTCCACCAATAATTTCATTAACATTTATTTCTTATTTTTTAATTCTCATACCATGAAATTCACATTATAATTCTATTTCCAAGTTCAATCATACCCCTCTTCATGCACACAACTTATTTTCTTCCAAATATTCTCTACTTATCCTTAATTATTTTCTTTAGCCATTAAATCCTAAAATTAACATGAGGGCTTCATGAACAAAGCTTTAGCCAATTATTCACATTCTTGCACTACACTTATTATTTCTTAATTCCAATCTCACCAATTAATCTTTATTATTCCAATTCATTATTCTTCACCCATAAACTTATAAAATTTAAGACAAAATCTATTCTTGTAAGCTTAGATGAAATCTTCAAGTATACAAAACTCATTCATTTTCCTAAATTCAATATCTCAATTAATCTTTATTTAACATCATATTAATTTTCCTATCATCACTTAATACAATTTATACCAACACTTGTCCCTATTCTTCATAACCTTAGGTTTCCTAAGGTTTCCTCTTCATTATTTTTCATTCTTTCCTTTCTCAATTTCACTTATAAATAATTTCCTCTTCACTTAAAACATTTATTACACATCTTCTATCAATACTCTTATTAATTTTACTATATTATTCCTTACTCATCGACCATTAAAATTCAACATTTCATATCATGAAATATATTCCAATTGATCTCAAAATTTATTCATTCTTCTCCCACTTTCAATTTCATTAATAATCTAATGAATCTATGTTTTTTATTTATTAACTATTAAATTATAAAACTCTACATAATTGGGCTTTAACCAAATTTTACTCTAGCCCAATTACCATTTATCAATTTACATTTATCATTTTTCTTTTTTTTTCTTTTCTTTTTTGCTTCATTCCTTTTCTTTTCTGTTTTGGTTTCCTTTTACTGTCGACATTCTCCTTTTGTTCCTTCATTGCCGTGAGTCCCTTAATGCCATGTCTTCATGGTTTTTCCTCCTTTATTCATTTCAATCTTTACATATATAATTTATTCACTTAAAAATTTCATCAAACGTGTTAAATTCAACAAATTCCCTTACCATCATGACTGCTTTGTTCTGCCATTAATCTCCCCTACATTCACGCCGCTTTGTTGCACTTTGGTGTTTTGCAAGATTCATAATCATAATCCCATTCCATACAAATCCTATCATCATCTACTACTAAATTTTACCTCAAACCACACAAAAATCACAATAATTTCCTTATCTCCTACTCATCACCAAATCCACATGAAACTTAAAAAATTTAATTTTATTTCATCCTAATACTATAAACATTCTCCCATGTATAAAACAATTCTAAACCTTAGCTAGGATCGATCAAAGCATTTCCTAACCACCTTACCTTGATCCCAAGCAACACAGCCCTTGTGATAACCGTAAATTTTCCATTTAATTGGAAATTATAAGTATTGGAAATAAATATTGGAGCAAATAAATATTGAAAGAAAATAGATAAATTGGAAATTATGGAAAATAATGAAGAGAAGGAAATTTAATTTGAATAAATGGAAATCCAAATTAAATGAGAAAATGATAAAATGGAAGAGAAATATATTTATATAATTATAAATTATATAAATGTATTTTTATATTAATACATATGTATTGAAATAATTACATAGTATATATTAAAATACAGAGGAATAAATAGATATATATACTGTGATATAAATTGAAATAATACATATGTATTAAATATAACATTATATGTATATATATAAGTATATACATATTTGAGAAAGGCAAATATTAAAGTATATTAAAGTTGGAAAATATATATTGTAAATACAATATATATGGAATTTTCTACATTTATATATAAAGAAATATATAAATGTTAAGCAATTTAAATTAAACAAATATATATATATATACTAAATATGTATTTTGATAATACATAATATA
This sequence comes from Heritiera fomes, assembly GCA_032173925.1. NCBI lineage: Eukaryota > Viridiplantae > Streptophyta > Magnoliopsida > Malvales > Malvaceae > Heritiera > Heritiera fomes. Next base: position 4,339,777 of record JAPDPM010000019.1, read on the forward strand.
TATATATATATCTTTATATACATATATAATATATAGTTATATAGTAATATAATATATATAATAGTAATATTATATGTATTATGTTTATATATAATATATGTATATATAATTAAACTAAATGAATTAAAACAAAAAAAACGAAGAAAGATCGAGAGGAACCCGATCCTCCCAAAGGGGCCGACAGCGGCGAAGCTGCCACCGCCTGCGAGGGAGGAAAAGGAAGAGTGAAATGGTGCCGGCAAAGAGATGGGAAGCCGGTAACCGACGGAAAACGGAAGGAAAACAGAAACGGAGAAGGAAATCCCGGTGGAAACCGAAGGGAAAAGAGAAAACCAGATCTGGCGGTTGCCGGCCAAAACAGCCGCCGCCACCATAGTCGAAGCACCGGCTGAAGGAGAGGAATGGGATGGAGGCCACCGGAGAGGCTGGGAACAGCGGAGGAAGGCCGACGGAGGAGGAGAAGAAACCGAGGAAAATCGAGTAGATCCGTCGCCGTGCCACCGATCCAGGCCAAGCTGAGGCCACCGGTAGCTTCGCCTCGACGCCGGCCAACTGCTGAGCCCCCGAGCCGCCGAAGAACCGACCATCGGAGGAGAACCGGCGATGAGGAGGGTGGAGCCGGTCTGACTGGTCTGAACCGGCCAGGAAAGAAAAGGAAAAGAAAAAAAGAAAAAAAAGAAAAGGAAAAAGAAAAGAAAAAAGAAAAGAAAAGAAAAAGAAAAAGAAAGAAGGAAGAAAAAGAAGGAAGAGAAAGAGAAAAGGAATTCCAAGAATTTGGAGAATTCTTGAGAATTCGAAAATTACGGGAAATCCCGAGAATTACGGGAATCGATAAGAAATCTCGAAAAATGTTAAATTATTTAAATAATTTATTTATTTAAATAATTATGAAAAAATTCTAAAAATTTAGAATTTAATTTCCAGAAAAAATCCTTGATGACCGAGCCGATGGAATCGGGAGAGGTGAACATGGGCGCGACCTTCAAGAGGCAATCGCCGACCCGAAACAGGTAAGGGAGACATGTGCCGCCTGTAAGGATATTCGGCCATGTTTTTAAATTGCATTTAATGTTATAAATGCTATTATTAATTATCGGTTTTATGGTGTGATGATTTATCGGTTGAAATTGTGATGAAACACCGATTGAAAATATAAACTGTATTTTTTGTGCAGGAGGCTAGCCAAATCGGCAGCCGTTATACTGCCGAAAAATTATCGAAAAATTATTAAAATTTACCGAAAATCATCGAAAACTAAAATAAATTATTTGATTTCACGTGAAACGATTTTCAAGTATGAAAATCGAGAAATTAAGTAAATTTCATAAAACATGAATATAGTAATATTTAATTTTAAAATATTCATGTTTTTGAGTATGGTGAAAAGGAAATCACCGAAAATTCACCTGGAAGGTGATATTTCTCGTGAAACGAGATGAAAATGAAAAAGAGACTGAAGTGAATATTTTTATAAATATTCTTAAATATTCACTTGATTTTACAAAAACCTTTATGGTTTTAATTATGGAAACAAATAATTATGAAAATTCCATAAAGGTTAAGAAATGATGAGAAACCATGATTTCGAGACTAGAGGTCTCTACACGTGGTTCTAGAAGAAAAACATGGTTAAGGGATTTTGAATTTGGAAAGTAAATAATTTATTTTTACATAAATTATGAAAATATTTGATTTAAATCTCGATTTCTTTGAAAACCATGTTTTGGATAAAAAGCACGGGAAAGCGTGCATATGTGTTTTACGGTGGAAAAAGATAGTTTTGCCCTTCTATTTTTACATTGATGATTTTGCAAACTATTTTCACCGTATGGAAAACATAATTTATACCTTTATGAAATAATTTGAAAAATATTATTTATTTTATAAATTTCATAAAGGTGATTATATTTACATGTGAGCCTTATGGATATTTGATTTACGGTGTTTAAAAATCCATAAAGGCTATAGTACAATTTACACTGTTTTGAGACTTAGGCCCCGAGCTTCATGCATCACATATAATGTTACTGTCACGTGGCTGATAGACCTACCAGTCATCAGCGTCCCGGATGTCACCTGGCAAGTGTACACCGAGGACACCATATAGATCATGGCCATAGATCTCACTGTTATACTGTTACTGTGTCCCTTTGGGGATGATGATGATTACTGGTCCATTATTGGACGATGATAGCATGATTTAATTGTAGGGTGATGCCTAGTCTCACATACTGATTACTGTTTACTGAAAGGATTTACAGAATCCTATTTACTGTACTGTACTGTTTACTATACTGAATTACTATTTACTGTTTACTGTTTACTGTTACTGATGAAAAACTGTACCAAAACATTGTATTTACAGAACTGTACTGTACACTAAAATGGTGGCCACTGATTATCGTTTTACTGAACTGAAAGCTACCATTTACTGTTTACTGAACTGAAAACTACCATTTACTGTTTACTGAATTGAAAGCTACCGTATACTATTTACTGAATTGGTAGCTACTATTTACTATTACTGACTGAACCGTATCGAGATACTGTTTTACTAAATACTGAATATACTGTTTTACTGAACTGTACGATACGATTACTGATTCGAAAAGAAAAATAAATGTTTATTCTAAAAGAATAACATAAGAATTATTTCTAAGAAAGAAATAATCGAAGAAGTAACTATCCAATGATTGGATATTTACAAATCACTGTACTGTCACGTGTTTTACTGTACCGAAAAGAAGAGAAGTAAACCACTATTTTTATTACTGAACTGTCACGTGTTTTAAAGTATACTGATGTGAAAAGAAATAAGTGGTTTACTTTGTGGAAAACGAAATTATATCGTTTTGAAAACAACGGAAATAGTACTCTCTACAGTTGCTTCTAGGTTCCGGAACAAGCCAGGTATTTCAAAATACCTGTCTTACTCTATCTGGATCCCTAGCCGACTGTAGTATCCTTCCTAAATGTGAGCCTAGAGCCAGCTAGAAAGATTTTAAAGAAAATGAAAAGAATTATTTTCAGCATATATATAGCTGAATATCAAGTGTGACATATAACTCTCTTACTGAATCGTGGTTTGCTCACTCCCCAATTTTAACATTTCAGGTTTTGATGATGGTGAGATCCAATAGTTGTGGATTATGGCTGCACATAAAGGATAATGTGACAGACCAACTGATTCATATGAGGTATGATCATTTATTTTCTGTATTTAGACATGTATGCAGTACTACTTGCTTATTAAGTAAGATAGGGGATGTGTATAATGTTAACAATATTTTATTAAATATGTTTAACATTAAGTGCAAGTGAAATATCACAGACAGCCCAACCGGATAAATGGTGTGAAATTAAGGTGAAAAATGTGGTAACGGGTCGTTACAGCCCTTCACCCATACAATTCCTTCACGTCAACCTCACCATCTCTGAGTTTAAGATGCCATTCAAGTGAAAGACAGATTTGTGAAGTTGGATAGATGTATTGGTAAAGAAAATTGGAAGTTTAGAAAGGTGAACGTGAGGAAAACGTGAAAGAAGAAGAAGCAAAACGTGCAGCCAGCAGCAAGGGAAATAAGTCGGTGATGGAATTGGGAAAATCAGCAGAAAATGGGATGAAAATGCTGAGCTTTGGGTCTTCTTATTGATTTTTCCCTCCAATGATATCTTGCCACATAGATTTCTCTTTTAACTTTCCAACAGTTTACACTTTTTCCATCAAATATTTTATTATTTCTAAATTTTCAGATTTTAACTTTTTATTTTAATTAAATTTAATTTATTTAGGTCAATGTTTGGTCAATCTTTGACCAATTTGACCAACCTCATGTTAAATGATCATTTTACCCTTATATAATTTCAATTAAGTCCAATCATTAAATTAATATTTTTAAATTCAGATTTAATGTTTTATTTTTATTATTTCCCATGTATTTAGGTTAAACATGGTCAATTATTGACTCATAAAGGGGTTTGACCGATCACAATTTTTGAAATTACTAAATTACCCCTAATCATAAAATCGCGTAAATTTCTATTTTTACACTTAATCACTTTTATCAATCCTCATGATATAAAACCTTATTACATCTAAAATTATTTACCTTAAATATCATCATTCTAGAGTCTCACTTCGATCGAGACAAAAAAAGTCCTAATGGGACCCGCACCGAGTACCTTCTTGACCTTATCGAATAGACCCCTCCTTTACATCTTTTAACAATAAATTTTCCTATTTAAATTTTTCTACACTCAATAACCTATTTAAAATATGAGGAATTTCGGGCTCTCACAGTTGCTCCTATGAGCGGCAAATCAGCGCCTAACATGTTGAGATTATCCACGTATCAAGTTAAGTAATGCGAGCATCTCCTCTATTAGGTCATTATCAAAGACGAAAAACTATATTATCCTTAGGTGCGTATACCCCTTCATTAGATACAATGAAGCCACCATTTGCAATCACATTGCATTTGTAAAATCAAACCACTAGACACCTTTGCAAGTATAGAAGTATCTTGTATTATACCATTATTTTATGTAATAAACAATGTCAAAGAAACTAAATTTTATTTTGAGAATAAGAGAACAAAGATATAATATATATATATAAAATATTTGATATCCCAAGTATTTTCTAGTGTTTTCGTAGTGTGTCTCAAAATGAATCTTGGCATCTCTATGCAAGAGTTGTGACATGATTACTGTCACAGGGTCGTTCCCTCCTAGAACCGTTGACCTAGTGATGGCCTAAGTTCTCCGCAACTTAGTACAGCCAAACTCCAAACCTAGCCCCGACAAAGGCTAGCACGCAGCGGTATGTCACACCTGAGCAAATAGGAAAACCAACACAAGCACCACCAATAGAGAGAGTAGGAAGAGTATGGAAACACTCAAAGCTTTACAAGGGAAACTCTCTCAACCTTTCTATTAAGCTGCAATAAAAAGGATTACAACTAGCAGAGAACACTTACACTGTTTCGCTCTGTGTTCTACTGATCTCCCCTGAGGGGTTTATATAGGCAAGTGAGGACATCCCCCTCACATAGGTACAAGAGTTCTATTGAAATACAAACTCTCTAAGATTACATCCCACTAGACTTAGGACTCTACGGATGATCGCCACGTCAGCATCCATGAGTTATCTCCAATTATATCTCCAAGTGATAAGGTCAACCAAATCTTATCTCGAAGTCGTGGCCCGCAATCCTCGCAACTGTCTCCTCATCGTGGGCTCCACGCTGCGTAGGTCCCACGCACTTCCCCGTCTGCGTGCGCGCACCCAGCCACTTATGCCTCAATGGTGCCTTGTGTCGCACACCGACCAACCTCCTGTTCACATGGTCAAGGCCCATGGTGCCACACGAGTTAACCGCAACCCGTATCTTACGATCATCATCCATCACCGTCTAAGTGTCAATCCTGGTAAGCCGCCCAAGCCAAGTACCTGTCTTGCCTGTCTCATGCGCATGCCCGTCTCATGCGCATGCCCGTTGCGCAAGTGTGCCAAGTCTCTAGCACAGTGCAAGGCTTCTCCTACGCCTAGCACAAGTCATATCGTGCCCAAGGTCAGCCTTCGGGAGATGGGCACAGTATCCAGTGTCTACATGTCTAACAATTACAAACAAATGTCATCAACTTTCAATTGTCTTTGTCATAACGTTTCCTAGGGTTAGGTCGTTAGACATTAAAGAAATGGAGTCGCCACCAATCATTTTTTAACCTAGGTGTGATTGGCCACCTAAATGACTTTAAGGACTGGTCTACATTTTAAGTTTTGGGTTCGGGAGTTCATTTACGTGTAGAGAAGGTTATAGCACCCCTACAACGCCCAATATTGGTACCATTTTAATCTTGTGTTATTTTAACTTAGTCTTAATTATGTGGTCTTTTAATTTTTTGTTTAAATATTGAAAATTCTTTTAAAAATCCTCCATCATTCTGGATGAACTCTTAAAAGACTATTCTCACCTCAAGAATATTCAAGGGATACCATTCGACTCCTCTGAAGAGGATCCATCGTCGGAAGTATTTTAGAATTTTATTATTCCTTAATTTATTTTTATTTAATTATTTTATTACTTTTATTTATTTATTTTAAATATTATTTTATATTTTTCTATATTTTTAGGATTTTGGCATCTAATATTGGGAATATCTACTAAATTTTCCATCATTCTAGATAAACTTAGGAGAACCCCCTCACTTAGAAATTCCTCAAGTGTTACTTATTCGTAATCGCCTTAAGGATTTCATCACCGGAATTAATTATATAATTTATATTTTATTATTATCTTAGCCTTCTATCATTATTATTGTTACACAATTATTTTATAATTATTTTTTATTTTTTATCTAGAGAATAAAGTGTCAACCTTTATTTTTAAAAATACCTTTTAAATCTTCCATCATTCTGGATAAACATAAAAGGATCCTCTCACCTAAGAATTCCTCAAGTGTTACTCATTCGTAATTACCTCAAAGATTCCATCATCGAAATAATTTTAATTTTATTAAACAATTTTCAATATTCATTGGAAGATTTATCATAATTTTTATTTGTTTATTTTTATCCTTTATTTTAATTCCTATTTTAAACCTTATTTGTCATTATCCTTATACTTATGCCCACTTATTCCTATTAAACACCATTTCTATCTTCTTAGAATATAAAAATGTGTACTAACTAACTAACAAAAAACCCATATAAAATATAAACAATTCAAAAGGCATAAAAGCATACCAATGTTGTCAAATGATGATGGCCAAATATATTACTTTTACTTTGACTTCACGTGGCCTTCAATTTCCAAGCAAATGAACCAAATATTCCAAGCGTTGATGTCTCTCGTAAATCCTTGACGTGGGCAGCCCTTCCTTCCTAGCTGCTTTTACTCTTCGCTGGAAACTTGCCTCAGAACCTCTTGCCTAAGCTTAAATGCCGCTCCCAGAAACAATGAGTGGCCAAATGTCGTCGCTGCTTTGATTGAAATTCCCTTCTTCTTTGCTTGCTGTTTTTTTCTTAATGCAGACTGATTTTCTTTTTTTATGAATTTTTCTCTGAGGATTCTTGTCCCAAGTTATGAGGTTTGACCCCTTTTTATAGTCATAAACTTATTAGAGTCCTAATACAACTAATCTATTCTATTAATTATCTCTTATTTTTAATATTTTATCTATTTAATTCTTATGTTAATCCTAATCTAACTTTATCAAATCTAAATAATTATCCTAAAAATCTAATTATCCTATTCTAAAATTAATTTTATTTTATTTTCTTATCTCTTCCCTTTTTATTATCATTCCTAAATCCTATTTTAATTTTAATTTCCTAATTCATGTTAATTCTAAAATCTAAAAAATTCTCATTTAATTCTAGCCTAATTCTAAATTGTTAAATTAAAATACAATGTCACCCAATCCAATTAATTATTTTTACAAATTAAGACTCCAGACAAAATAAGGTGTCTACAGCTGCCCCTCTTTGCACATTTTCTGAAAATTAGGAATTGTGCAAAGACAATTAGACAACTATTTTGTCAGGATTTTTTTTTTGGTTTTTTTCCCTTTTTACAAAATATTTACAATTTTTAAGACACGTTTAGTTCCTCTCACCAGAGGCTGTAAGACTTTGAAACAAAACCTTGTGCTCCTCTCACCAGAGGCATTGGAACTTTAGAAGAATAACCTTATGCTCCTCTCACGAGAGGCATTGGAACTTTAAAAAATAACCTTGTGCTCCTCTCACCAGAGGCCTTGAAACTTCGAAAAATAACCTTGTGCTCCTCTCACCAAAGGCATTGAGACTTTTTGAAAATAACCTTGTGCTCCTCTCACCAGAGGCATTGGAACTTTGGAAAAATAACCTTGTGCTCCTCTCACCAGAGGCATTGGAACTTTTGGAAAATAACCTTGTGCTCCTCTTACGAGAGGTATTGGAACTTTGAAACATAACCTTGTGCTCCTCTCACCAGAGGCATTGGAACTTTGAAAAATAACCTGTTGCTCCTCTCACCAGAGGCATTGAGACTTTTGAAAATAAAGAGCTCCTCTCAACAGAGGCCTTGAGACTTTTGAAAATAAAGAGCTCCTCTCAACAGAGGCATTGAGACTTTTTGAAAATAAAGAGCTCCTCTCAACAGAGGCCCTGAGATTTTTGAAAATAAAGAGCTCCTCTCAACAGAGGCATTGAGACTTTTCGAAAATAAAGAGCTCCTCTCAATAGAGGCATTGAGACTTTTGAAAATAAAGAGCTCCTCTCAACAGAGGCATTGAGACTTTTGAAAATAAAGAGCTCCTCTCAACAGAGGCAGTGAAACTTTTGAAAATAAAAACTTCATTTCAGAATGCCAGCTTACATGGGTTTGACTGGGCTTAACTTTCATTTTGATGCCAACAATATTAGGCTTCATCCTCCTCTAAGGTGCCAGCTAAACTGGGCTTTATTCTTATCTAAGGTTATTTAAAAAAAATATTTTTCTCATCATCTTCTCATACCTCATTATTCTTTCAAATTACCATCTCTTATATTTTCATCCTATCTATGGTATTCTTACACTTTCTCTTTTCTTCAAAATTTTCACCATTTAGAACTTCTTATCCTAATTTCTTAACAAATAGTTCAATGTCAAAATGCAGTAATGAAACGTCATGCATGTCATGAATATAATGAATGCTATGAATGTTATACACATGTCAATGTCATGCCCCCTGAATTATTCCATGAATGTATGCAAATGCAATCTCCATTGTGGTAACAAGATTCTCAAGCTCATCTCATTTTTCTCAAGTCCACTCAATTTGTTGGATTCTTCTTATTTAAATCTTCTATCTTCACTTCTTATCCCATCTCCTATTGAGTCTTGGTCCAATTATGCTCGAAGACTTGCCATCATGCTTTCAAGTTTATATTTTCCATCATTTTTTATTGTTGTTTCTTTCTCTCTCTTAGTAATGCAAGATTTCTCAAAAGAAATTTTTTTTTTTCACAAATTTACCCAAAAAAGGTTACCAACATTTATTTATTTTCCTTCCAATTCGACCACCAATGTAATGCACTTATGCATATTCTCAATTTGTTACAGGGGTGGAATAAATTTAAAATGATCATGAGAGGTATAAGTATTCATTCTTAGAAAAGGAACATGAAATCAAGAAAAATCAATGGGATAGTCTGTTTGGAATAGGGTTTTCAGTATCCATTTAATAAACATTCTGATAATTTCAATCAAGTCAATCTAGAAATCCTTTCTAAAAGCCCACTCTTATTGATATGCTCTTTCATGTAGTGTCTGTCAGTCTTGCCCTTGTATCAAAACTTTTTGATGATGATATTTTCCTAAGCCGCCTTTTCAGGTTTTCAACTTAGGTGCCCCTTATTTGATTCAAACTGCCTTTTTTAGGTTTTTAATTTTGAATCCTCCTTTTTCTTTTTTTTCATATTTTATTTTTTCTTTTTTTTTCTTCATTTTCAAATTCATTGGCTTTGACAAACTTCAACCTTCAGTGCTCAATCCAAATTCATGCCCCTAATAGGCGTTCTTGATTTCGATCCAAGATATCTTCTAAAGCTCATAGGTTTCTTCATTCAACTTGATCTACTTCCTTCAAAGGATCATTATCTCATTATACAAATATGTCTTCATTCAATACATGATTCTTCAATTTAAGCATTTACATTTGATCCAAATGGGCTTTTAAAGGCATGTAATGTAGGCTCAGGTGAGGGCTTATGAAAGAAAAGGATATAATAGGCTCAAAATGTGTTTTAAGGTTTACAAACCAAGGGATCACTTTTTTATCAAGTAAAACATTTAGGCATTTTGCCCCTTTCTAATTCACTCAGTTCTTTCCTTGCTTTTTTTTCTTTTTGAATTCAAACCCTTTTTCTTTTCTTCTTTTTTTTTTCACAAAACTGGGCTATTTTTTTTCGCCCTTTGATTCATCATGAACACTTTCATCTTTGCCCCTAAAATTTCTTTATAAATGATTTTCATCTTCTTTGCCCCCAGTGTGGAGGGTGATCCTTGGTGGGTTACATTACAAAAAATATAATAGGCTCAAAAGGGGTAATCAAAGGACAATTTTACTCATACTTGAAGGATAGTAAAAGAAGGCCATTTATCATTTCAAATGTAAATACTCTCATTAAAAATTGTTTATTGAACAATGACAAACTTGTTAGAAGCTTCTATGAGAGTTTCACCTTTCTTGTTCCATCTATCAAGTGCAGATGGTGAACAACCTTTCCTTTATTTTCTTGCTTTTGCAACATTAGCAGACTAGTAATTCATCAACAGTAGTAGTTCTTTCAAAATTGAATCCTAGATTTATTGACATCATTATCATCATGTTCATTATTTGGATACTTGTGAATAAAAGGTAAGGTGAGTTTGTGGGAAATGGCAAATGAACAGAGAAAATGAGAAAATGACAGTGCATCACACTAGTCACTTTATTGAAAAGGGAATAAATAAAAGTTAGCCCATACATAAAACTTTATCTTATGCTTATGGGCTTAAGCACTTTCAAAAACTATCTTACATTACTTAAAGAAGCAAAAACAAAACTAGAATTTATAAATCTTCAAAATCGCATGGCTAGAACCTTTCATGCCCCCATAAGACAAATCTTTTTTTTTAACTACAACTTATTCTATTACTCCCTTTCCCTTACCCAAAATTTTCAACAACTCAATGATTTGGGCCAATTGGCCCCTTATATCCTCTTGAGCTTTTTTCATCTTCTCCATGTGAATGCTTTGTTCTTCTTCCATAACCCTAGCTTGATAACAAGTGTGATATGAATGGACTTTTGCTCGAGCTATCTTTGAACCTTTATTACCACAATTAGAGTTCATCATTTTTCATGTGGTGATGCTTGAAGAAGTTTGAAAATGCTTTGTTTAAAAACAATGAATGAAGATGAACAAAATGAGATGATGCTACATGTGTATGAATGGGATGGTATGGTAAAAAGTTGCCATGTAATAATAATGGATGATTGATGCATGAAAATGTTTTGGTGAAAAACACATGGTACCCTTTTTGTGTCTCATGTATAAATCAAAATCAAACAAACTTCATCAAAAATGTGTCCTAAGTAATGGGTACTTTCTATAGCATGGTTGATATGGCTCTATCTTACAGTTGGTCTTCCTAATTTCATTATATGCATGGCTTTAGATAAAAGGGCTAAAGGTTCCCAAATTGTTCCTTACTATCATCCATTCTGGACTAGTAAGGCACCCTAATCCTCACCCATGACAGGCTACAAGCGGAAAAGGTTCAACTTGAGTGGGAGTATTTTGCTAGCCCATGCGGAGGTTATCACCTCACGAGAGCGGCAGGTACTCTACTCCTTCCTAGAAAGGAATGAGCTCGGGTCGAGAGCTTAATGCAAGCAAGTGCAAAGTGTGGTGTGTGAGAAGGAACTTCATCTTATTAATTTCCACAAAACACTTAAGAAATCAACAAAAGAGCATCAAACAACATCAGAACTTTCCAAATTTAGACCATCGAACTTAGACTTATTATAACACAAGATTAAATTATGGCTCGACTCTCTAAATTGTCCCCAGTGGAGTCGCCAAGCTGTCATAACGTTTCCTAGGGTTAGGTCGTTGGACATTAAAGAAATGGAGTTGCCACCAATCATTTTTTAACCTAGGTGTGATTGGCCACCTAAATGACTCTAAGGACTGGTCTACATTTTAAGTTTTGGGTTCGAGAGTTCATTTACATGTAGAGAAGGTTATAGCACCCCTACAATGCCCAATATTGGTACCATTTTAATCTTGTGTTATTTTAACTTAGTCTTAATTATGTGGTCTTTTAATTTTTTTTTTTAAACATTGAAATTTCTTTTAAAAATCCTCTATCATTCTGGATGAACTCTTAAAAGACTCTTCTCACCTCAAGAGTATTCAAGGGGTACCATTCGACTCCCCTGAAGAGGCTCCATCGTCGGAAGTATTTTAGAATTTTATTATTCCTTAATTTATTTTTATTTAATTATTTTATTACTTTTATTTATTTATTTTAAATATTATTTTATATTATTTTATATTTTTAGGATTTTGGCATCTAATATTAGGAATATCTACTAAATTTTTCATCATTCTGGACAAACTTAGGAGAACCCCCTCACTATAAGACCCGAATTTTATTATACTATATACCATATTTGTACAAGAATGATGGTAGAAATAAATTGTTTTTGTAAAATTAAAGAAAACAATTGAATATGAATTTCCACTTTTCATTTTAAGTTATGGTGTATAATATGGTGTATATGCATTTGGTTGAAAAGAAATGCAAAAAGGAACCTTATTGGTTGAAATGTGGAAGCATTAAATGAGGTAAGACAAAGTTAATAATTGTGGCAGACATTGGCGTGGGAAAGAAGAAGAATAAAAGGTGAAATTGTACTCAAAACGTGCAGAGACTTCTTTCACCCCCGTTCCTTTTGTCGACTGCAAGCTGTTCCTTTTGGCTGGAAATTTCTTCAACATTTAATGGGCTGTAGAAAATTCACCACGCCATGCCCTTGAACGGTTATTTTTCTTCACCAATTAATGAGTTATAAGACAAGGTAATGATGAAAGCAAACAGGATAAGAATTTGCAGTAGACTTTGAGGAGATTTAAGTGATTATATAAGAATGAATACATGAGGAGAACCTATTTAGCAAACTTCATCTTCTTCAAAGTCTTTCTCTCATTCCGTTCCACTGCAAACTCATACTTAGTTCTTCTGTTCCTCTCGTATATGAGCAATAAAACTTTATCTTTTAGCTAGCCAAACTCTTCTACAGTGTTGAAGAGCTAAGAAACAAGAGAAGTAAAGCTAAGAAAGGCAAGAAAACATTTTGTTGTTGGAAGAGCAACTTAGTAAAGGTGAGTTTCATATTTTCCATGGTTCTATTGATATTCCATACTAGATTCTATGTTTTATAACGTGATAAACATAGATACAGCCTGGTTGTAGTTAAATATTGTTGAATATATAAGAAACTAGTTGGAAAAATAACCAAGAAAAAGTAAGGAAACACGATGGGCGAGTAGAAAGCTGCTAGTCAAAATGGGTGAGTACTCGCCCAAAGGATGTGGCGAACTCCACATTTAAGCCATTATGAATGGCTAATCGCAGGATTGGGCGAGCTCTCAGAATAAGCCAATGAGTTAGTGGCGAATAGGTCTGGGTGAGCTACCACATGAAAGCTCAATGAAGACTAGCGAGCTCTGTTGGGCAAATGGCGAGTTGGAGAGTAGTCACATCTCGCCAAAGTGTTAGAAAATATTAATAATTTTAGGAAATAATTCGAAAAGAAAATATTAATGGAATTAATTACATTGCAGTCGAGCAGTGAGAATTGATAAGGCGGGCGAGAAGCAAGGTTTCATCAAACGAGGTAAAGCAGTTGTGTGTTAAAAGAATGCATGTCCTGTGGAGTTAAATTTATGAAATTATTAAGAAATGGTTTTGGTTTATGACATGCATATTATTTCAAATAAATGGTTTTGTTGTGGCGAGCTAAAAGCCAACCTTGTTGGGCGATCTGTTACAGGGCGGGCAAGCCCTTGTATTTTGAGGATTGGCGAACTGATGAGTTGGGCGATCCCAAACCTTTTATATTATCTTTTGGGCGAGCTACCTATTTTAATTAGAAAATCCGGGCAAGCCATTATGGGCGGACCCTTTTCAATGTTGTTCTGGGGCGGGCGACTAGCTTTTTATACAATGGGCGAGCCATTAAGGTTGAGCCAGCCTTACTTGTTGTTTAAAGAGGTTTAAAGTACATTTTCTCAAACGAAAAATAAGGCAGATTAGTATTTTGAAAATAGAAAATACAAAACCTTTTGGGCGAGTTGACCCAATGGGCGAGTTGACTTTTGGGCGGGTTGACCATGGGCTAGCCAGAATGGGCGAGCTGACCATGGCGAAGAGGTTTAAAGTACATTTTCTCAAACGAAAAATGAGGCAGATTAGTATTTTGAAAATAGAAAATACAAAACCTTTTGGGCGAGTTGACCCAATGGGTGAGTTGACTTTTGGGCGGGTTGACCATGGGCTAGCCAGAATGGGCGAGCTGACCATGGGCGAGCAGATTTCAATTTACATTTTCTACGAAAATGAGAATAATACCTTTTTGGAATTATTATTTATTCAAATGATTTAAATTCAATAATGTGTTTCCTTAAAGGTATTTTGAGTTATAAATATCATTTTGAGATTTTAGGCCCCTAGTTTCATGCATTCTTATTAGTTAAGAGGCTAATGGACCCGCCAAGTCATCAGCGGTCTCGAGGTCACTTGGCAAGTGGACCCGAGGACCACCCATAGATTATGGCCATAGATCTACTGTATCCCTGTTGGGATAATTATTCCGTTCTCGCAAGGGGAAGGGGGAACGATGATAGCATGATTTATTTATAGGGCGATGCCTAGTCTCGACTTGATGATTTCTGACAAGATTTGTTGAGTCTTTTTTTCATTGTTTATTATATGATATTGTAACTGTTTAGCAAATGATTTGGCTATCACAAATTGTATTACAATATCCATTGTTTTTCTCTATTGGGTTTATTGTTGGGAGAAATAAATTAAATAAAGAATATGATGTTATTGGTATAATGCAAAATACACTTCTTTACTGAACACGTTATCGCTCACCCCTTATTTTCCACTCCACAAATTGTTGATTTTAGGTTAAGAGAATTACCTTCCAGAGATTATCGACTGTTAGCAGATATTCGATATCGAAGGTATATTATTTCTTTTATATATTCAGAAAAATTTGTACAGTACTACTTTAAATAGAAGGGAATGTATATACATTTTAGAGTATAAATGTAACAAGTTATATTAGTACAAGTAATAAGAGTTCTAATTCTTATTTAAATGTTAAGAGTGGTTAAACATCACAGACAGCCCAACCAGCAAGTAAGTGGAGTTTATAAGTAAAGATTATGTGATATAGTGGATTTAGGATGTTACAGATTTAATGGTATCAGAGCAGGGTTGGTCGGATGTTTAGTGATACTTAAAACGAGAAGTGAATAGTAAACATTCCCTGTAGTACTGTATATTCTGAATATATGATTGATATACTAATGATGAGTAATAAATGATCTCTGTGGTACAAAAATGAATGGAAGAAGGAGGGTGACACACTCAGTTAGAGATATCGGCCGAGGTAGGCGACACAGATTCCGGAGCCGCAGACACCGGAACCTGCCCCAAGACCTCCACGTCCTCTACAGTTAGAGAACATTGATACTCGTGTGAACCAAGTAGAGAGGATGGTAGTCGATTTTATGGCTATGTATAAGGCGGATAGGGCCGCAGAGAGGGAGAGAGCCACAGCTCCTGCAGCCCCAGTTGAGGCACCAGCACCGCCACAGCCGGCACCAGTTGTACCTGAGCCTCAGCTATGCCACCACCGGCACCTCAGCCACCGGTAACTCCACCACAGCCACTGATTCAGCCACCTCGAAATGCGGAGTCTTATTGTAATGTGGCATTGGTGAAATCATTTAAAAAGTTGGATCCACCTCAGTTTAAAGTTACTAGGGATCCATTGGCGACGGAGCAATGGATTATTGAGATTGACAGATTACTTCAGATTATGAGATGTTCTGAGACAGAGAAAGTAGGCCTAGTAGTGTTCCATTTGGCAGACGATGCGAGACATTGGTGGAAGGCCACTCAGACAGTATTATTTGCTTAGCATCAGGATCTGGCTTGGGATATTTTTGTGGAAGCTTTTAGGAGGCAGTATATTCCTGACACTGCTCAGGAAAAATTACAGCAGGAATTCATGAGTTTAGTTCAGGGTAACATGTCAGTGGACGAGTATGAGGCCAAATTTACTACATTGAGCCGTTTTGATCCACAAACTAGTGCGAATACCCGGTATAAGATTTCGAGGTTTAGAGTTGGTTTGAGGCCATCCATCAGAATGAAGCTAGCCCCATTTGTTATACAGACTTATGATAAGATAGTTCAACGGGCTCAACTATGTGAGAGGGATTATGAACAATTTCAGCTCGATTTCAGTAGCAAGAATAAAGGTAAAGTAAAGGGGAAGACTAAAAGGTTTATGGAGGACAGATCAGGTAGAGAGCAGCCCAAGAGAAGTAGACCTACGGGCATACAGATTACAGAGGGCAAATTTAGTAGACCAGTAGTTTCTACTCCTGCTAGTGGCCCTACCACTACTCAGAGGAGTGTTGCACCTTTATGTAGACAGTGTGGAAGGTCGCATGGGTTACGCCCTTGTCCTTTAATGTCTAGGGCATGTTTTAATTGCGGACAGACAGGGCACTTTATCAAGAATTGCCCGATGCGCGAAGAATCTGCTGCTTCTACTATTCCTCCTGCCTTACCTCAGATAGCGGCCCTGGCAGCTCAGAGTGAGCCAGAGAAAGTGACACCCTCACAGCCTAGGCGGGCGACAGCCGTAAAGAAGGGTAAGAAGGTTGTGACTCAGGGTCGGGTGTACGCGATGGGTCAGGAGACTGCCGACGCCTCTATTGATATGATTAAAGGTAAAATTTATCTCTTCGATCTTCCTGTAATTGCCTTATTTGATCCAGGTTCTACCCATTCATTCTTATCGCCTACATGTGCTAACAGGACCCCAATAGAGCCAGAGTTGTTAGGGTATACCTTGCAAGTGAATACCCCTTTTAAAGATTTCGAAAGGACGGATATTGTATATAGGAATTGTAAATTGACTATAGGAGAGAAGGTTTTTACCGCTAACCTAATTTTGTTGAACATATATGATTTTGATATCATTTTGGGTATGGATTGGTTAGCTGCGAGCCATGTTAGTCTGGATTGTAATACTAAGTTTATTACCTTCTCTCATCCTGAAAAGTATATTGTAAAGTTATTGTAAATTAATAAAATGTATGTGAATATATGTTTGTGAAATGACATGTGTACTGAAATGGTGGTTGTGTATGAATGGTTATGAAGGATATATTGCTAGTGTGGAGGATGTAAAGAAGAAACATCCAGAGATTCAAGAGATCCCTGTGGTCAAGGACTTCTCAGATGTATTTCCAGAGGATTTACCAGGGTTACCACCGGATCGAGAGATGGAGTTTACGATCGAGTTGGTACCCGGTACGGAGCCAATTTCTAGACCCCCATATCGGATGGCACTGACAGAGTTGGATGAGCTCAAGAAGCAGCTCCAAGAGTTATTAGATAAGGGATTTATACGTCCTAGTGTGTCACCATGGGGAGCTCCAGTACTATTTGTTCGAAAGAAGGATGGTAGTCTCCGGTTATGTATAGATTATCGAATGTTGAATCGAGCTACCATTAAGAATAAGTATCCACTACCTCGGATTGATGATCTGTTTGATCAGCTCAGGGGTGCACAGGTGTTTTCCAAGATAGACCTTCGATCAGGCTATCACCAGCTGAAGATTAAGGAGTCGGATGTGCATAAGACAGCATTTCGGACTCGATATGGTCACTATGAGTTCCTAGTGATGCCTTTTGGGTTGACAAATGCCCCTGCAGCTTTTATGAGTTTGATGATTGAGGTGTTTCATCCTTTTCTGGACAAGTTTGTCATAGTATTTATAGATGACATATTGATTTATTCTAAGACTCCAGAGGAGCATGAGCACCATTTGCAGATTATTCTACAGACCCTCAAAGAGCAAAAGCTGTATGCTAAGCTTAGTAAATGCGAGTTCTGGCTTGACCATATTATATTTCTCGGACATGTAGTGTCGAAGGACAGGGTGTCAGTTGATCCGTCCAAGATAGAGGCCATTGTTCAGTAGGAGAGGCCTAACACGGTTACCGAGATACGGAGTCTCTTAGGTCTTGCCGGATATTATCGCAGGTTTGTGGAGGGATTTTCGAGGCTTGCTGCTCCATTGACACGACTCACACGTAAGGATGTAAAGTTTGAGTAGAATGATGCGTGTGAGCGTAGTTTTGGTGAGCTTAAGAGAAGATTGATTACTGCCCCCGTATTAGCCCTTCCTAGCGGATCAGGAGGATTTATGGTGTATACTGATGCATCCGCTCAAGGTTTAGGGTGTGTGCTCATGCAGCATGGTCGGGTTATAGCCTATGGTTCTTGACAGTTGAACGATCATGAGAGGAATTACCCGACACATGACTTGGAGCTAGCCGCAGTGGTGTTTGCACTGAAGATATGGCGACATTACTTGTACGGGGAGAAATTTCAAATATATACTGACCATAAGAGTCTGAAATATATATTCTCACAGCGAGAGTTGAATTTGAGGCAGCGACGATGGATGGAACTATTAAAGGATTATGATTGTGAGATTTTGTATCACCCAGGTAAAGCTAATGTAGTAGTAGATGCACTGAACCGTAAACATGTTGGCATGGTGTCTTACATGATGATCAAGGAGCATGATTTGATAGAGCAATTCTTTAACCTCAGTCTGACAGTTGTTTCCTCTGACCAGTATGGATTTACAGCGAGTTTCCGTATAGAGCCGGATTTGATGGATCGAATCAAGGAAGCTCAGAGGAATGATGATTATTGCATTGGGGTTGCCAGTCAGATTCAGATGGGAGTTATGTCGGATTTTGAGATTGGCACCAATGAGATACTGAGGTTTAGAGGTCGGATATGTGTTCCCGGTGATCGGCAGATCCGAGATTTGATTTTATCAGAGGCCCATACCTCTAGATACACGTTACATCCGGGTAGTACTAAGATGTACCAGACTCTTCGAAAAGTGTATTGGTGGCCTAAGATGAAAAAGGACATCGCAAATTTTGTTACTAGATGTCTAACATGCCAACAGATTAAGATTGAGCATCAGAAGCCGGCAGGTATGCTTCGACCATTATCGATTCCTACGTGGAAGTGGGAGCATGTGACTATGGATTTTATTATGGGATTACCACGGACCTGGAAGGGGTATGATGCTATTTGGGTGATAGTAGATAGATTGACTAAGTCTGCTCATTTCTTGGCCATGAGATCTATAGATTCAGTTAGTGCCTTGGCCGAATTGTATGTCAGGGAGATAGTGAGGTTACATGGTGTTCCAGTGAGTATTACCTCTAATAGGGATTCTCGCTTCACCTCTCATTTTTTGGAGAGATTTCAGGAGGCTATGGGATCGCAGCTGAGTTTTAGCACCGCTTTTCATCCACAGACTGATGGACAGTCCGAGCGTACTCTACAGACGCTCGAGGATATGTTGAGAGCGTGTGCATTGGATTTTAGAGGTTCGTGAGAGGATCACTTATCCCTGGCAGAGTTTGCTTATAATAATAGTTTTCATACGAGTATCGGCATGGCACCGTATGAGGCCTTGTATGGCAGACAATGCAGATCCCCGATAGCATGGGAAGAAGTTGGAGACCGTAAACTGTTAGCTCCCGATTTGGTCGAGCAGGCTTCTCGTGATGTACGAATGATTTGTGAGAGGCTCAGAACGGCTCAGAGTCGGCAGAAGAGTTATGCAGATACTAGACGCCGACCATTAGAGTTTGTAGTGGGTGATTATGTGTTTTTAAAGGTTTCACCATCCAAGGGTATAATGAGATTCGGGAAGAGAGGAAAGTTGAGTCCTCGATACATTGGGCCTTATGAGATCTTAGATCGCGTAGGAGATGTGGCATATCGGTTAGCACTACCACCAGAGTTGTCAGGAGTGCATAACGTGTTCCATGTCTCGATGTTGAGAAAGTACCATCCAGATCCTTCTCACGTGATTTGACACGAGCCACTGGAGATCAGAAAGGATATGAGTTACGTTGAGAAACCAATACGGATCCTGGATAGGAAGGAAAAGGTATTGCGATAAAAAACGATTCCTTTGGTTAAAGTGCTCTGGCAGTATCATAACGAGGAGGAGGCTACTTGGGAGTTAGAGAGCCTTATGCATGAAAGGTATCCAGAGGTTTTTCAGTGACAAGTCCAAGTTAAATTTGGAGGACCAAATTTCTTAAGGTGGGGAGAAATGTAAGACCCGAATTTTATTATACTATATACCATATTTGTACATGAATAATGGTAGAAATAAATTGTTTTAGTAAAATTAAAGAAAACAATTGAATATGAATTTCCACTTTTCATTTTAAGTTATGATGTATAATATGGTGTATATGCATTTGGTTGAAAAGAAATGCAAAAAGGAACCTTATTGGTTGAAATGTGGAAGCATTAAATGAGGTAAGACAAAGTTAATAATTGTGGCTGACATTGGCGTGGGAAAGAAGAAGAATAAAAGGTGAAATTGCAGTCAAAACGTGCAGAGACTTCTTTCACCCCCGTTCCTTTTGTCGACTGCAAGTCGTTCCTTTTGGCTGAAAATTTCTTCAACATTTAATGGGCTGTAGAAAATTTCACCACGCCATGCCCTTGAACGGTTATTTTTCTTCACCAATTAATGAGTTATAAGACAAGGTAATGATGAAAGCAAACAGGATAAGAATTTACAGTAGACTTTGAGGAGATTTAAGTGATTATATAAGAATGAATACATGAAGAGAACCCATTTAGCAAACTTCATCTTCTTCAAAGTCTTTCTCTCATTCCGTTCCACTGCAAACTCATACTTAGTTCTTCTGTTCCTCTCGTATATGAGCAATAAAACTTTATCTTTTAGCTAGCCAAACTCTTCTACAATGTTGAAGAGCTAAGGAACAAGAGAAGTAAAGCTAAGAAAGGCAAGAAAACATTCTGTTGTTGGAAGAGCAACTTAGTAAAGGTGAGTTTCATATTTTTCATGGTTCTATTGATATTTCCTACTAGATTCTATGTTTTATAACGTGATAAACATAGATACAGCCTGGTTGTAGTTAAATATTATTGAATATATAAGAAACTAGATGGAAAAATAACCAAGAAGGAGTAAGGAAACACGATGGGCGAGTAGAAAGCTGCTAGTCAAAATGGGTGAGTACTCGCCCAAAGGATGTGGCGAACTCCACATTTAAGCCATTATGAATGGCTAATCGCAAGATTGGGCGAGCTCTCAGAATAAGCCAATGAGTGAGTGGCGAATAGGTCTGGGTGAGCTACCACATGAAAGCTCAATGAAGACTAGAGAGCTCTGTTGGGCGAATGGCGAGTTGGAGAGTAGTCACATCTCGCCAAAGTGTTAGAAAATATTAATAATTTTAGGAAATAATTCGAAAAGAAAATATTAATGGAATTAATTACATTGCAGTCGAGCAGTGAGAATTGATAAGGTGAGCGAGAAGCAAGGTTTCATCAGACGAGGTAAGGGAGTTGTGTGTTAAAAGAATGCATGTCCTGTGGAGTTAAATTTATGAAATTATAGAGAAATGGTTTTGGTTTATGACATGCATATTATTTTAAATAAATGGTTTTGCTGTGGCGAGCTAAAAACCAACCTTGTTGGGCGATCTGTTACAGGGCGGGCGAGCCCTTGTATTTTGAGGATTGGCGAACTGATGAGTTGGGTGATCCCAAACCTTTTATATTATCTTTTGGGCGAGCTACCTATTTTAATTAGAAAATCCGGGCAAGCCATTATGGGCGGACCCTTTTCAATGTTGTTCTGGGGCGGGCGACTAGCTTTTCATACAATGGGCGAGCCATTAAGGTTGAGCCAGCCTTACTTGTCGTTTAAAGAGGTTTAAAGTACATTTTCTCAAACGAAAAATGAGGCAGATTAGTATTTTGAAAATAGAAAATACAAAACCTTTTGGGCGAGTTGACCCAATGGGCGAGTTGACTTTTGGGCAGGTTGACCATGGGCTAGCCAGAATGGGCGAGCTGACCATGGCGAAGAGGTTTAAAGTACATTTTCTCAAACGAAAAATGAGGCAGATTAGTATTTTGAAAATAGAAAATACAAAACCTTTTGGGCGAGTTGACTCAATGGGCGAGTTGACTTTTGGGTGGGTTGACCATGGGCTAACCAGAATGGGCGAGCTGACCATGGGCGAGCAGATTTCAATTTACATTTTCTACGAAAATGAGAATAATACCTTTTTGGAATTATTATTTATTCAAATGATTTAAATTCAATAATGTGTTTCCTTAAAAGTATTTTGAGTTATAAATATGATTTTGAGACTTTAGGCCCCTAGTTTCATGCATTCTTATTAGTTATGAGGCTGATGGACCCGCCAAGTCATCAGCGGTCTCGAGGTCACTTGGCAAGTAGACCCAAGGACCACCCATAGATTGTGGCCATAGATCTACTGTATCCCTGTTGGGATAATTATTCCATTCTCGCAAGGGGGAGGGGGAACGATGATAGCATGATTTATTTATAGGATGATGCCTAGTCTCGACTTGATGATTTCTGAGAAGATTTGTTGAATCTTTTTTTCATTGTTTATTATATGATATTGTAACTGTTTAGCAAATGATTTGGCTATCACAAATTGTATTACAATATCCATTGTTTTTCTCTATTGGGTTTATTGTTGGGAGAAATAAATTAAATAAAGAATATGATGTTACTGGTATAATGCAAAATACACTTCCTTACTGAGCACGTTATTGCTCACCCCTTATTTTCCACTCCACAGATTGTTGATTTTGGGTTAAGAGAATTACCTTCCAGAGATTATAGACTGTTAGCAGATATTCGATATCGAAGGTATATTATTTCTTTTATATATTCAAAAAAATTTGTACAGTACTACTTTAAATAGAAGGGAATGTATATACATTTTAGAGTATAAATGTAACAAGTTATATTAGTACAAGTAATAAGAGCTCTAATTCTTATTTAAATGTTAAGAGTGGTTAAGCATCACAGACAGCCCAACCAGTAAGTAAGTGGAGTTTATAAGTCAAGATTATGTGATATAGTGGATTTGGGATGTTACACTCACTTAGAAATTCCTCAAGTGTTACTCATTCGTAATCGTCTTGAGGATTCCATCACCGGAATTAATTATATAATTTATATTTTATTATTATCTTAGCCTTCTATCATTATTATTGTTACACAATTATTTTATAATTATTTTTTATTTTTTATCTAGAGAATAAAGTGTCAACCTTTATTTTTGAAAATACCTTTTAAATCTTCCATCATTCTGGATAAACTTAAAATGATCCTCTCACCTAAGAATTCCTCAAGTGTTACTCATTCGTAATCACCTCAAAGATTCCATCATTTGGAATAATTTTAATTTTGTTAAACAATTTTCAATATTCATTGGAAGATATATCCTAATTTTTATTTGTTTATTTTTATCCTTTATTTTAATTCCTATTTTAAACCTTATTTGTCATTATCCTTATATTTATAGCCACTTATTCCTATTAAACACCATTTCTATCTTCTTAGAATATAAAAACGTGTACTAACTAACTAACAAAAAACCCATATAAAATATAAACAATTCAAAAGGCATAAAAGCATACCAATGTTGTCAGATGATGATGGCCAAATATATTACTTTTACTTTGACTTCACGTGGCCTTCAATTTCCAAGCAAATGAACCCAATATTCCCAGCGTTGATGTCTCTCGTAAATCCTTGACATGGGCAACCCTTCCTTCCTAGCTGCTTTTACTCTTCGCTGAAAACTTGCCTCAAAACCTCTTGCCTAAGCTTAAATGCCGCTCCCGGAAACAACGAGTGGCCAAATGCCGTCGCTGCTTTGATTGAAATTCCCTTCTTCTTTGCTTGCTGTTTTTTTCTTGATGCAGACTGCTTTTCTTTTTTTATGAATTTTTCTCTGAGGATTCTTGTCCCAAGTTATGGGGTTTGACCCCTTTTTATAGTCATAAACTTATTAGAGTCCTAATACAACTAATCTATTCTATTAATTATCTCTTATTTTTAATATTTTATCTATTTAATTCTTATGTTAATCCTAATCTAACTTTATCAAATCTAAATAATTATCCTAAAAATCTAATTATCCTATTCTAAAATTAATTTTATTTTCTTTTCTTATCTCTTCCCTTTTTTATTATCATTCCTAAATCCTATTTTAATTTTAATTTCCTAATTAATGTTAATTCTAAAATCTAAAAAATTCTCATTTAATTCTAGCCTAATTTTAAATTGTCAAATTAAAATACAATATCACCCAATCCAATTAATTATTTTTATAAAATAAGACTTCGGACAAAATAAGGTGTCTACAGTCTTTTTAATCCAATAAATTTATTTTTTAATAAAATTATAATTTTTGATAACTAATGTTTATATTTTTCAACTATTAATAAGTGAAAGAATACTACTTCAAAGAACATATAACTCTTTAAAAAATAAATTATTTATTGAAAAAATCTGTCTAACTTTTATACTAATTTCTTATTCTATTAACGAAGAGCATCATATTTAATAAATCATTCTTTCACTACTTTGAAAATTTTTCAACAAGAAAGAAATAAACTGAAATTCCTTGCTAGTATTAATGGTTTAATTTTTCATTTCGACGGTGTGCCCACGCACTCTTTTTTCTCGAAACTGTTGTTTGATTGCAGTTACTGAAAGGAAATATCCTGTGTTCAACAACAGTGCGAATTGGTTGAATAGGCAATACCAAGAAAAAGAATTGGTTGAATAGGTTAAATGGGGTGGGAGAATGGAACGGGATAGAGAGATTAAAAGGAAAGAGACCACTCAACCTTGTATTCTGGGCTGACCGGACCCTCGATGTTGCGGGACATTAATACCGACGTGGCTACTCGGAGAGTAAACTACTTTGTTGAAAATAATTAGATAAACAAAGAAAAGAGATAGACTATTATAATGGCATTAATAATTAGTTCTTACGAACCAACAAGTGATTCAAAAAAAAATGAAAGTGAACTTATTCTTCAAGTATTTGGATATTGTTTAAATCCTGAAATTATTACCGTTAAAAAAATTTATTGTTTATCATTCCTTACCTGAATATTGTGTTGAATTTTCAACCTAAATGTTGCTTCGGTCTTAGCTTCCATACTCGTAGCAATTTCTTAAATGGAAATGCTACATATACCTCGTTTGAAATTGGGACCAGCAAAATAACGCCAAGGGAAGGATTGTGCGCTGGTTCCAGATGGAATTCCACTGATGCCATCTCTGTCAAAGATTGCCTTTTTTTCCAAGTTCTATTCAATAAGGGGCGAGGTTTCCCTTTGACTCCTCCCCCCTTTTAACACATCTTTTAACATGATCATCTGTTTTATTTGAACCTAGGAAATTGAGATTCATGGGATTTTCAAGGGAACAATTCCTAGTTGGCCGCCTCATTTGAGTTTTGACACCTAGTTGCTTTTGTTTTTATCTGAACTCTTTAAG
Organism: Heritiera fomes; assembly: GCA_032173925.1. Lineage (NCBI taxonomy): Eukaryota > Viridiplantae > Streptophyta > Magnoliopsida > Malvales > Malvaceae > Heritiera > Heritiera fomes. The sequence goes on from JAPDPM010000019.1 coordinate 4,365,038, forward strand.
TGTCAGAATCGATCACTATTAAATTATGAGAAAAAACCTAGCTAACTAGCTAGCTAGAATTGATTTTACAATTCTTTACTTAATTTTCGTTTTGCCTGTTCAGATTCAGCCATTGTTTTACATCTTCAATGCCAGGGAATGTAATGTTTGAGCACCACTGATCCGTATCCATTAAGTAGATGCATGGTAGCTAGACTAGCTAGACATGTTATTTTTCATCTCGTGGCATGGCTGCCTGCTTTACTTTTTAAGGATAGAAGTAAAATTATTTAAATTCGAATTTAAGTTTTATATGATGTCATAATTTATTTTTAATCATTCGATCAATAAGTTATTGTCGTTCTACTTTTTCTTTATTTTTTATGTTGTCAGTATTTGTATGATGCTCTTTTATTATAGAAGAACATTTTTCATTTTTTTTTCAATTTCTATTAAAAATATATATAAGAAGATTCTGGACTTGCTCTTTCAAAGAAAATCATTTCAGGTTACAGTATTCTCGGTCAAATGGACTCAATAAAAATTTACTCCTTATTGTTCCCATCTTTGAATGTTTGTCAAACAGAAAGAATATTCTTCTACCGGTTTCTATATTCTACAATGAGTAATCCAACAGTAAAATTTATTTAATATACTCAAAGTTAGCTTAGGTTAGGTAATAAGGTAGGGACAACTCCTATACCTGGCTTTTCAGTTCTTTATTAATTATTTCTGCTACTACTCCAAGTTAGATACTCAGGATTTAAAAAGCTGCTTATGATATACGATACAAAATATTGATCCCACTTTTACTTTTGTCAAATTTTCTCTTTAATTTTATTTTACAATTAACTCTATTTACTTGGCAATTTTTCTTAAAACATATATATAAATTTGGTTGAACAGTAAAACATGAAAAATTAATGTATAACTAAAAATAAAACGACCATTGAATCAAAATCTACAGTCCTTCCATGGGATGACACATAAAGTAATGGACCTAGCTAATGGGCTGTGGAAACCCAGATTGTATACGAGGAAGACAAAACAAAGAGGTTAAATATAACCAAAAAAAAAAAAACAAAGAGGTTAAAACGGAAGACAATAATTAGGCAAAGTGGCAATAATTAGATGATGGGAGATAATGCATGCTCTTAATCCAAATCCCAACGCATCTTTACATTAAATTTGGCTCCCATTTTGATAAAAAAAAAATTATGTACCTCCTCAAAAGTCTTCGTAGATTTTTGACCTATATAGTGACTTTTGTGGGGAGTACATGCATAATGGAATCAAATCTTGCCAAGTCGTAATAACTTTGTTTACCCAGTTTTTCCTATTTGAAAATACATTCTATTGGATTTGGGCACGCACGTCTTCTCGAAATAAGATGCTACTTAATAATCAAGGGCGTGTAGAATATGTAAGGCAAAATAGCTAAATAAGTCTTTGATTTTGAGTTCAAAATGGAATTAAGCTCTCAACTTTTTATTTCGTGGAAATTAGTCCATAAATTTTTATTTCAGTGGAAATAAACCCTTAACCTTCTAAAATTATGCAATTAAGTCCAAATCTGTTAAATTACACTAACTGCCGTTAGTATTGCACACGTGACATGCCACGTGGCAGCCAAGTAAGCTATCCACATTAGCTTTCACTAACGGCAGTTAGCGTCATTTAACAGATTTGGATTTAATTGCATAATTTTAGAAGGTTGAGGGTTTATTTCCACTGAAATAAAAGTTTATGGATTGATTGCAATGAAATAAAACGTTGAGGGCTTAATTCCATTTTAGGCTTAAGGTCGAGAGCTTATTTGATTATTATTCCAATATGTAAAGATAATTATCTAATACATAGTTGGTAAAATTTTTCGATTTTATAAGTATAGTTAAGATGATTATATATCTTATTTTATTTATTTTATATTTTTAATATTTTTAAAGGACAAGTATAATCATTCTAATTCTGTTTGTGAAGTTAAAAAAATTTACTAATAATCTATTAGATAATTATCCAGAAAATAAACCCTGTTTCAGAATAAATACTCTATAACCTTACCCAGGATGGCTCCTTATATTACAGTTAATATGTTTTCTGATGATGTATGTTTGTTCTTCAAAATTAACCTTGGACTTGGAACGTAAACATATTGAAAGAGCTTTGCTCTGCTTAGCTTATTTTTCTTTATCATCGTCTTCAATTCTTAAGCAATTCATTTTCCAGTGGTAGGTCTAGGCTGTATGTATTTCTTTTATTAGTCACATGGTTGACGTAAGCAGAAATACTACACCTCAATCTCTTGGTTTAAGCTTCAATATATATATATATATATATATATATATATATATATATATATATATATATATATTTATATAAAGAGCAAAATATTAGCAAATCATATGTTTAGCAAAATCCTACTAGCTATATTTATGTGGGTCCCTTTGGGTCAAAGCACGCTGCCTGCATGTTAATTAATCTTCTTGTGCTTTAAATTACTAGTTAAGTATATAGGTCTTCCTAATGAATTGTTTTGTTCAAAAAAGCATGCCTATGTATCCTTCTCACATGCAACCCAACATCCCTTCTTCCCCTCTTTTGATTTGAGTGTGTTCATACATGCTAATGTGCAACATGGATGCTCCAAAAAACATCACAAATGCCATAAAAATAGGGCAAAAGGCATTCCCCATGGGATTCAAAAAGATGAAAAAGGTACACATTTTAGTTTCAAAAGCTGAGAAAGATTGTGGAACTTATCATTATATTTGGCTTAAATTGGATGCACATGGCTGAGATTATGATATTCCATATGTTTTTTTTTTCCACGTAAAAAGGCTCCATCTCCATTAGTCTAGGGCAACATGACCTTTTCTGTGTAGGAGAGGACTAGTACGTATTATATAAAGAGAAATGTTAGGGAGAATCATTTTGCAATTACAATTCAATATTTTTCTTGTATAAACAACAAATATCCTCATCCGTTTTAACAGTCTAATACTAATCTTGTTCGGAGTTTAGTCACAGTTAAGGCTTTTCATCCCTCCCCAAAAGTGTGTTTAGTGGGAGTTGAACCCGAGAGCTCTTCCCACAAACTCAACTTGCGTTGCCAATGAGCCACAACCTATAAATACAATTCAACATTTTTCATTTTATTAAGTCATGTCATTTTTTAATTTTACATGAAAATATGTTACTCATGTAAAAAATAAAAGTTTAAAGTATGTGAATGCTAAAAAAATACATTTCAAGTATCCTGTAATAATAGATAATCGATTTTTACGTAAAATTAAAAAAATGTGATTTAGTAAAATAAAAAATATTGAAATATAATTATAAAAATGACTGTCTTTTAACATTCATTTTATATAAATATATCTGTGTAGATTGTGTTGTTTTGTGTCGGAAAGAAAATGCTTTTAGACTAGTACTGTAAGGCTGAATGAGAAATGGTCGGTAAAAAAATATACTTGTGGAAATGATGGGTACTGACAATTGAATGATCATGTGAATGATAATTGGATTGTGATCATACATTAGGCAATCATATGGTGCAGGTCAGCCTATTGCAAACCTTTTTGAGTTTGGATAAAGTTATATGCAAAGTCATGCATGCTCATAAATACTAGTGATTTTATTACTACATTCCATGATTAGTTCCTGATTCAACAGACTCTCTTTCGGTCTCTCCTGCAAGCACTCATGTCAGAATCTTTGGAGAAGATATAATAGTCCCATTAATCAACTCATTCGAAATGAAGAGAAGAACTTGATCGTTGGAAATCGTAGAAAATTGCAAGGAAAGTTCATTCAAGGAGCAAGCACATGTCAATCATGGGAAGATATTAAGCTTCTGATGAGCTCATGATTGCGCTTACTGACCAGTGGGCAGGACTGCAAGAGAAATCATCAGAAAGTTTACTCTTGTGGCCCAGGGGATATATATAAAATTGAACTCCAGGTAGATGATGAATGATGAGTTGTTCTAATCAAATCACCTGAATAATCTCAAAGCTCATGAATACAGGTCAATTATGGTATCTTTGCCAAATTCATGCCTTGGGGTGCCTTAAGTCTAATTATTGAAAATTGGGAATGCCTTTCTTATCTTAATTAGTCAAAATTGAAATATAAGCAACATGGATTAAACTTCCTTTAAAAACAGGTAACTGCTTTGGGGAAGTTTACAATTTGGTGATTTGAAGAAAGCTTTAATGGTGAAGTTAATGCATAGTTTTGCTGTTTCTTCTTTTTCGTTCACAAGCATCATGATTCATAATGAAGGGCAACTGTGCTCATGCGAGCTTAAGAGGGTCCAATTAGAACCAAGGGCCCACACTAGGATCATTAGCAGGCATTGCTCAGTCATAATTCGGATTAGAAAACCATGAATACATTTGAAAATTTCTCCAAGGGCAACTCTGGTAAAACAAGAAAAAATAAAATAAAATCGGGAGGATGTCATGCGATGGTGCAATCAATCTCCCTATTTAAACACCCAACATGCAGACGGCTGATAAACAAGCCCAACTATCTATTGCTCTATTCCATTCTAAGAGAAGACCAAGAGTTCTCCCTTTTTACTCTCTTTCTGTCTGTCTAAGACTAAGACACACACTTTGTTCAAAGAGAAGCCCAGACAGACACACAGTAAAAGAAAGGCAGAAACACAAAAGTTTTTCTTTCTTAGCAGCCTATCAACTTCAAAGCTTTTTTATCTTCATGGATTTCAGCAACTCAAAGACCAACTCACCTTCCTCTTCCAAAAACAAAAGAAAGCAGCAAGCTCAACCTCAGCAACAGCAACAACAGCAACAAGAGGCAAGATTCCTGGGAGTAAGGAGGAGGCCATGGGGCAGATACGCAGCGGAGATAAGAGACCCTTCCACAAAAGAAAGGCATTGGCTTGGCACGTTTGACACTGCCGAGGAAGCAGCTTTGGCATACGACCGTGCCGCTCGCTCCATGCGTGGCTCCAAGGGTCGAACCAACTTTGTCTATTCGGACATGCCCGCTGGCTCATCAGTCACCTCCATCATCTCCCCTGACGAATCACAACTTGACATGTCATCCATTTTTTCCATTAATCCTCCTTTCCACCAACAAAGTGATGGTAACCAGAACCAGCTCTTCTTCAGCACTCAAGACCCTTTCAATGCATGCCAGTTTTCTTCCGGGTTACCAACCGGAGATGGGTGGACCCAAGAGAGTGATACGGTCGGGTCGTACAGGCCCATTACCGGCTTCATGGATGCTGGAAACGGTGGTTCTCAACAGTTCAACCATGACTCTGAGCTGCCACCCTTGCCTCCCGATGTCTCCTCTACTTGTTATGGATATGGAGTTGATGGTTCGGACATGGGTTATGGAGCTTGGAATGACACAGGCCTTCTCGGGTTCTCGGATCAACCTACAAATGGATTCGACTCAGGAGTAAGTGAACCGTATTTGGGCTTTAACTCTTACGATTTTGTGCAGCACGCCCCAGCCTTCGGGAGGACTCCTGATACGGCAACTGACGGATTCGATTTGGGTTCTTCGTCGGGTTACCTGTTTTAATAGCTTCCACAAAAATAAACAAGCGCTACTGCTACTATATTATCAGGAAAATTAATGCGTCAGTTCAGTTATGAAGTCTTGCCGTTAATGGCTTTTCTTATTTTTGATGTTTTTGGCGGGACTGAAGTAACGGTTTCTTGGGTTGTTGGATTTGGTCCATTTTGGGAAAATGGCCATGCTGGTTTTAAGATTAGCTATTTTGCGGTTCATGTCGTGCCTTTTGGTCAAAGGTGTAGTGGGGCCAGATAATGGCTCCTTTTTGGAGTGTAAATGTAAAATATGCAATTATTTTGAATTTCTATAATCAACACGAGCAGCTCGAGTGCTTTTCTTCCGTTTGTTTTTCATTTCTTTTAAATTTTAATTTTTAAACAAAATCTGCCAATGCTTGAATAACTAATGTTAGTGCTAGTAGAAAAAAATATTAGTATTATCACTACTTGAAAAAAAAAAAAGAAGTTCATACACTAGAGTTACTGAAACCAAACATTGTCTATTATCTTTAACTATAGCTTTTAAAATTATAAATGTTTTGGGATTTCAAACCGAGTAAAAACGTCTTCTAAGTAATTTTATGACTACAATGCTATAACAAACATAGTTTTTGTACATTTTTCATTTGCACTCTAACTAAATTTATATTTTCAAGCCTAGTCTAATATATCAAATGATCACATTTTACTTAAACATAATTGCGCAAAAACTATGGTTTTTAATAAATTGTAGTCTTTATAAATTAAATAATATGAATATTTAAAAGTTGTAGTCTAATTTTTAAAAATAATTATGGAAATATTACTATTAATATTAAAATGCAGCTTAAAAGCGTATAAATTTACCTTTTTATAAAAATTATTGAACCACAAAACTACAGTTTTATTAGTAAATGTAGCATATAAAATTATTAATTATACAAGTTTATATTTATTTTTAAAAAAAGGTACTCTATAACCTTAATATTAGAAGTGGCGTTCAGGAAGCCAAAATATTTTGTGTTTTTGGATCTACTGGAAGTGGACATGGGTTGCATGTATTGGGCCTTTTGTGGTTCGCCATTTTCAAAGTGGGTTTTCGTATATTCTGGTGTTTTGTATTTCAAAAGTGCACATGCATGTGCCTTTGGTCTTTTGGACGTGTTGTTTAATATTATACTTTTTAATTAAATTTAAAATTTATCACTATTACTATTAAATAATTTAATATTATTAAATAAATGAATACTTGACATTTAATAATATTATTTATATTAAATATAATATATCTTAATGACTATATAATTTATTATAAATTAATTAGTTAAGTATATATTATTTAAGAATTTAATATTATTACAATTAAATTAAATAATATTATTAAATTGAATTTATAATTATTAATTCATATTATTACTTAATATATAAATTTAGAATTTTACTAATCTCAACTATTGTAGAATGAAAATTAATATTAAAAACATTATTTTTAAGTAATTATTTTTTTAATAATATATTTAATTATAGTATTATTTAATATTATGTACATAATATTTTTTTAAAAATTATATTATTTTTATTTAAATTTTTAAAATTTTACTTTATAAATTAAATAATTATTTTTAAATCAATTTAAATATTTGTTTTCAACACGTAATAATATTAAACCAAATATATTTTCTATTTTTAGTTGAAAACTAAACAAAAATAAAATTTTTGAAAACATAAATAATAAAACAGAAAATAATAAGCAATACCAAATGACCCCAACGAACTCATTAAATTAACAAAATAAAATTACAATACATACAATAAAAAATAAAAACAAAAACAAAATTAAAAAATTTGGACTTCTTGAAAATTAGGCTTCTAGCTCATTGGATCTAAACTAAGTTGAATTGGGCCTTCTATGCCCAAATGACCTTTTGCATTGGATTTTGATTTTTTTTTTTGACAATTTCAATTTTGAACTTCGATTCTATTTAATACAAAAGACTCAACCAAATGAAATAAATTTTGACATTCAAAATTCGAACTTCACATGATTTTAATCAACTTTAAATTCCAAACAAAATGATTCCATCTAGATTAATTTCACTTATTGAATCTGCTTAGGTTTATTGCAGCCAATTAAATTAGGCCAACAACTTCAAGTCCAGTTAAGAATTTTAGGGAAATCATATTGTTTAACTAAGAAATCTGGAGTTCAATTTTTTTAAATTAAAATGAAAATTAATTCGAACTTATTTAATAATCCAAACAAAATTAAATGCCTATAACTTATTCTTTTAACCATCACTCACATATCAGCTCAACTTATTTAAGCTTTTACCTAAGAGATTTGTCGCTTGTGTCATAAGAGTATCGTTGTATGCTAGATTTGTTAATATCCTATTTCTACAGAATATTTATTATAAACGGTTTAGAAATAATGCTTTGAAGTAATGATAATCTCATAATTACAATTTGTTTGTAATTCTCTAGCAAAGCATATTTATTTCGTGAACTTTATTCTATTTAGTAAGTAATCTAAATATGTATACAAACTTATAGATAAAGAATGTTTTAATTAATAATAGTAATGTTTAATATAAGATGCATTACATATCAATCTGATTGGTCTTAAGACATACAATAACACTTCACATATAATCAATTAAAGAATTATATCATTCTTTGTTTTTTTTATTGGATAACGTGTTCAAAATTTCATTTACATTTTTGTAAAAAAAAATTATTATCTTTAAAATAACTTTTTGAGTGCTTTACCTATTGTTGTTAGTTGTTTACAACAAATATTTTTGATGACGTACGAATCTCGATCTGTGTCTTAACCTGTCTTCAAGAACTCTGCAAAAAAGAAAATGATCAGAGGGCACAGGAACTTTCTCCTGCGCGTACATTCCGATGCTTAAGTCAGACAAGATCTAAGCAGGGTTTTAATAAGCCAATAGAGATTAGGGTTTAAAAATAATACATGTGACTTATTTATAGTAATAATATGGCGCGTAATTACAATTAAGACCCATAGCTTAAATGATAACTTAGTGGATCTTTTATAGCCCTTTTTAGTTCTCTTTCCTCTGGGACTTAGACTACCATTAGGCCCAATATTCTTCAGCATGACTTATATCAAGGCTCAATGACCTTTAGTAATACCCTCATCAATTGCTCTCCACTCTTTCGCAGGGTATACCCTGTGAAAGAGTATATAAGGGTTTTTTTATTTAAATCATGTCTATGCATAGCCTACTTCGTGCACTTTTTGCTTCAGGCCTTTTTTTTTGTGCGTGACTTACCTCGTACATTTTTTGCTTTATGCACTTTACTTTGTTTGTGGCTTATCTCATGCATTTTTTCATTTCAAGCCCGTGTGTTGCCCATCTCGCGCATTTTTCGCTTCAAGCTCATGTGTTTTTCATCTCGCACATTTTTTGCTTAGGGACTTTTGTTTCATTCATGGCTTACCTAACGCATTTTTCGCTTCAAGCCCATGTGTTTCCCATCTCACGCATTTTTCGCTTAGGGACTTTTTTGTTTCATTCACAACTTACCTTGTGCATTTTTTGCTTCAAGCCCATTTGTTACCCATCTCATGCATTTTTCGATTAGGGACTTTTAGTTAATTCACGGCTTACCTCGAACATTTTTCGCTTTAAGCTCATATGTTTCCCATCTCGCTCATTTTTTGCTTACGGACTTTTATTTCATTCACGGCTTACTTTGCGTCTTTTTCGCTTCAAGCTCATGTGTTTCCCATCTCGCGCATTTTTCACTTAGGGACTTTTATTTCATTCACGGCTTACTTTGCGCCTTTTTCGCTTCAAGCCTATGTGTTTCTCATTTCACGTATTTTTTGCTTAGGGACTTTTATTTCTTTCATGGCTTACCTAGAGCATTTTTCGCTTCAAGCCCATGTGTTACCCATCTCGCACATTTTTCGCTTCAAGCCCATATGTTGCCCATCTTGCACATTTTTCGCTTAGGGATTTTTTTGTTTCATTCACGGCTTACCTTGTGCATTTTTCGCTTCAAGCCCATATGTTGCCCCTCTCACGCATTTTTCGTTTAGGGACTTTTATTTCACTCACAGCTTACCTCGCACATTTTTCGCTTCAAGCCCATATGTTTCCCATCTCGTGCATTTTTCGCTTAGGGACTTTTATTTCATTCACGGCTTACTTCGCACCTTTTTCGCTTCAGGCCTTTTTCTTTGAGTGCGTGGCTTAACTCGCACATTTTTCGCTTCAAGCACTTGCACTTTTTGTCTTCATGCATGACTTACATCGAGCTCTTTTCGCTTCAAGTCCATGCGTAGCCTACTTCGCACGCTTTTCGCTTCAGGCTTTCTTCTTCTTGTGTTGTATTTCTCGTTGCTGTTACAAGATTTCTTTGATTCATTTGTTTATGTTGCTCCCCAAGCGCTCTTGTTGGCAAGCAAGGCTTATAATAAAGTGCCTAACGAGCAGGGCTTATACGAACCTGAATGTTAGCTAACATATATGATATAATGGATTATGTACTTAGGATAATGTATATTATAATCAAGAAAAGCGACAATAAAAAGATAAGGAGTTCAAGCTTAGCAAATAATGTAAGCTATAAACACATTGTATCCTGACACTAAGCATGAATAACAATAATCCAAAGATAATAAATGTAGCTATTTTGCTTTTATAAACTATATTCGTTACAGAATACAACTTATCTTGGGATAGCAAAAGAGAGAGATGCCTACTACAATTTTATGCTTACTAATATTCATAAATACATTTGTATTCTAATTTATGCGAATTGCAAATTTGAGAAGGCAATCATATAAATTTTTAAAGCATTCAAGATAATAAAAGAAAATTGATGTTCAAGATAAATTCGTGAATAAATGACAAATTGAATTAGCTCAATTATATTTTTGATAATATCATATCATATATGATAAGAGTATTATAAATCACAAAATTTGATGAGTTCATGCAATTAAGGATGCAATTGAATACTTTAAAAACTTACTTGTACAAACTTGATGCATAGTGGTCAAAATCATAATTTTATAAAGTTTGACAACTTAAATGTAATTAATTTCAATTGTTGGAAGGAATATTGGAAGAATATTCCTTTTTTTAGTATTTTACGGGTACATAAAAGTTTTACACTTTTACTCATAGAGGGAATATTCTTAGAATATTCCCTCTTTTGCTTGGTGAGTGTGACGGGTGGCTTATATTTTTACTATGAGAGGGAGATATTCTCTCATCTTCTTTGTGCAAAAGAAGCTTTAACCCATTTGGTTTTCTACGGGTTTCTTCAAAATTTGCTTCGCATTTAAATGAGATTTCTCATATCAAAAATCATATTTCACATGTCCGAAGATGAATCTACAATGCCCAGGTGTTATTTTAAGGCAAAATAACATTTAAAGCAAGGAACCAAAGCATCAATATGTTATTTGGAAACAGGAAAAACTTAATGTTTCTTTTCCTATTTTTCAAACTTTCAATTAAAACGAATTCTGAAAGATATTTAAAAATCAATTTTATGCATAATATTTCAGAATAAACCGATAAGAAATTGTAAAGAATTGAATAAAAAAAAATGTAAAGAATCAAAAGCTAACTCATTTTTGGATTGAAATTTTCAAGATTTGATTGAATTGTGATGAGCACCTGGCTTATTTCGATTTCCCATAGACGGTGCCAATTGTTGTTACTTGTTTACAAAAAATATTTTTGATGACGTACAAATCTTGATTTACGTCTTAACCTATCTCTAAGAACTCTGCAAGAAAGAAAATGATCAGAGGGCGCAGAGGCTTCCTCTTGCGCACGCACTCCGATGCTTAAGTCAGACAAGATCTAAGCAGGGTTTTAATAAGCCAATAGAGATTAAGGTTTAAAAATAATATATGTGACCTATTTATAAGAGTAATATGACGCGTAATTACAGTTAAGACCCATAGCTTAAATGATAACCTAGTGGATCTTTCATGGCCCTTTTTAGTTCTCTTTCCTTTGGGGCTTAAACTACCATTAGGCCCAATATTCTTCAACATGACTTATATCAACGCTCAATGACTTTTAGTAAAACCTTCATCACCTATTTTTAAAATTTATTTGCATCAATCAATGTGACATATATAGACACAACCTTCTCCGTTTCAAATATAAAAAACAATAGGAAAAAGTCAACACAAATCTTGGGAAGGCCCGGGAAGGCCCACGATAGTGAATTGACTTTGCATTTGGTATAAGATGGCGTAAAATTGCTGTAAGCACGCGTGGTGATGCAAATAACCGTTCTAATATTCGCTTAAAACTAATTCTTTGAGACCGTCAGATCTGGCTGCCATAACCTCCATTTTATTCCGCGCCATTGTCGCTTGTACTCTTCAACTGCTCTTAAATCTCAACGCATAAAAGAATAGTCCTTTGAAAGTATAATATGTATGCCAAAATAAGTGGATATTAGTGGTTTCCAACAAATACTTTTTTTATTTAATCTATTATTTGTTAGTAAATAATAAATCTGTTCAAAAGTCAAATTATTTATCAAAACTTGAAAGTTCATTCAAATCTTAAAGAATTTAAATAAAAATATTAAGCTCGTTAAACGAGTTTAGACTTAAAAATTGAATTTCATTAAAAAAATCGAACTAAATTTAGATTCATTATTTCAAATCTAAGCTTGACTCTATCAGATTACTATATTTTTATACTAATGCATTTTTTATTGCTTTAAATTTTTTGTGCAATTTAATTTGAATTTGTATTTTTTTGGATTCTGATTTAAATTTTGTTTTTTGTAGTAATTTTGTAAGAATTTATTTGAATTTATTGTGTTATACCTTTTTACAAACATGTGTTTTCAATTTATTTTATTTTATTTTAATTGTTTAAAAAATTAATAGTATTTTTGTAGATTTAGGTAGGTTTGAACTTGTTTGTTATAGTTAAAAGCATAATTGAACCAAAAAAAATAAAATAGACCTGAAAATCATATCAAACTGAAAATTCACTTTCAACTTTTAACATCTTAATTAACCTTGATTCGAATTCGACCAAAACTAACTCATTAACAGATCTAATAGATAACGTAATAATGTAGTTTGAAACGAATAATTGATCTACTATAATCTATATTAGTTGAAGTTTTTGAAGTGAATTGATTTTTTTATATATATTCGATCATATCAAAACGAAGTAAAGAAAGAGAGAAAAGTTCAATAATTGATTTTTTTTTATAATATCCAATCATCCGTCATGGAAATTTTATAGTACTGAAAGGCCAAATGATACGGATTGATCTAGGTTGGTGGTGGACATGTTATGTACCATACTCCTACTTTTATGAAATCCTACTTGTAATTAATAGAAGAAGAATTCATAACGCGACCTCCTGCCTTTGCGCAATTTGTACTTGTTTAAGTCTCAATGTCCTTCGCCAGCAACTGCACTAAAGTCAATAAAAGATTATTTTTCATTTTTGTGACAGAGACTAAATTAATTAAAAATTTCAACTTTGTCGCCCTGTAGTTTCATTCAAAAAAAAAATGAAAAAACAATCATTATATATATATATATATATATGAAGAATTATTGCAATAATGCAGGATAATATAATGATTTTGTCATTCGAATTCTCTTTCAATGACTTTTTCTATCATAGGCCATAAAAAATGTATGACTTTTTTATTTCGTGCCTTCAATTTTCTTCTATAGATAAACATTTGTTAATGGAACCTCGGCCTCTTAGAATTCCTAAGCGAACAATACAGGACCATGACAAGAAAAGAAAAAAAAGAAATTAATTAAAAGAAAATATGTCTCTCTTACTACAAAGTACAAACTAACGGCAACAAAGTACATTCAACTAAAAAGATAATATGGAAAATTGAATGGCATCGATTTACAGGATGATAACTTTGCAATTAAATTACTTACACTCCAAAGAAGAGGGACAAATAAATTTAATGTAGCCTATGAATGAAATATTTAGTATAACAGAATTCCTTTTTTTTAATTTATTTTTAAAAAATTCACGCAAACGTTGAAAATATTTTTTTTGAGATAAATATGATTTTATTTCATTCAATCGTAATCAGTACATCAGTGGCTGTTAAAGAATCCTGAATCAGTAGCCCTATAAATTAATCATCTCTAAATTAATAAAAAACTATGGTCCCCAACCTGTACCAATAAAAAAAACTTAATAAATCTCTTTATCATAATAATTATTAATTTTATTTTAAGATTTAATGTAAAATTTTAGTTTCAATTATCGCATATATTAATAATTGTTGTTGCACAAAACAACAATAAAGATATGCTGACGTCGATGTTCGTACTTAGTCTCCACGTGTCTCCACGAAGCTTCTGTAAAACAAGAAAAATCAGATAGACGCAGGGGTGGTTCCCTGCGTAGACACTCCGATGCTTAAGTCAGCCAAAAGTTCTTTAGAATTGGGAAGCGTAAAAGCCAGTAGTCAAAAATTAGAGAATAAAATTGTACCTGTGGGCCTATTTATAGGCCAGCATTCTAGGTTAATTGCTTAAGGATAATTACCTTATCTTGCTAAGAGTTTGTGTTCTAATATAACACAAATTCCTTGAAAATCGGGGGCTTCTGGAGCCTGTCGCCGGCGGGAGACTCACTACACGTGGCACGTTATGGCGTCAGGGGTCTGTCGCTAGCGGGAGTCGAGGTCAGGAGCCACATGTTGTCATATGACTATAGGCGACGGACTGTGGATCTGTCGCCAGGCGATGGGTATAAGAGCGCCACGTGTTGCCTAACGATTGTAGACGATAGACTTCGAGCCTATCGTAAGCGACAGGTATGATCACTCGCCTCTAACTCTTTCGCCGAATGCCACATGGGATGGAGAGTCTGTCGCCAAGCGACAGGTGTGACGCGCCCCACCTCTGTCGCCGATGAACACGTAGACCATTTAGTCTTTGCCATATGGTAATTTCTGACGCTATTGGGCCTGGCATAATACGGGTAGACTTTGTCATATCAATTGCTCCCCACTCTCTTGTTGGATTTATCCAACAAAGAGAGTATAAATGTATGTTTTTGGGCCTTAACCCACTGTGAATAGTCATTTTTGTGACTTTTTGTGTATTTTTTGCAGGTGAAAAATTCTACTCTGCAACAGGTGTGATCAAGCGCGACGTTTGGCATTCCCTGTCGCGGCTATATAAACTGCTGGGACCCAACGAGAGAACGTACGAGAAAACCTCTGAGTAGCCATCTGTCGCCCATTTTTCCGCTCTTTCGCCACAAAGAGTCTTTCGCTCTCTCGCCCGGAGTCTCTCGCTTATCTCATCGTCAGTAAGTATACCCCTGTCGCATTATATATTCGCCTACCGCACTAGTTTTTAGGTCTCACGCAGGTGATTTGGTCTTCCGCGTAGAGTTTAGTCTTTCGCAAGTGTCCTTTTCAGTAGGTCTGTCGCCCAAGGTGTCTGTCGTCCAAGGGTCTATCGTCTTACTAGGTCTGTCGCCCAAAGGGTCTGTCGCCTGTAAAGTCTGTCATGTTGGATTATGCCCTTAGAACCATTCATTAGATGATTGACTTTGGCATTTTTTATGTATCATGACATTTTATTTATCATAGTTCATTATTATATTTGTCTTATAACTGCGTAATATAATCTTATATGATAATGTCCTTAGAATAGTAATAACACACTATTCTTAAAATATCCCTAATCAAGTATTATTGTGAATAAGGATAACAATGATACGATAAGACTAGTATGTGGTTGACTGATGACCATTGTCATGGATATAAGATATCAAGTCATCACATACGTATATGTTAGAGAACTATGTACTGGATCGACCCTCCATGAGAACGCTACATGGATTGTTATATGAGTGTCATAAGCGATTCTCATAGTGATGATGGTGTATGTGATCCTTTGACTTGAGATCATCAGAGATCCCAACATAGAGAATTGCATACTTTAATGCTGCTAGATGTCATTCGTAACAGGATGGACTATAAAGGTAGTAATTGGGTATGCCTTGATCTATGTAGAGGGATGTTGAGTGATCAAGATAGGATTTATCCCTCTTATATAACAAGAGTGATGTCTTGGGCCCTTTGATAGAGTGAGACTAAGAAATGCATGGCCGTGCTCGAATAAGTCAATATGAGATATTGATTTTATTTGTTTAATTAGTCTACTCAGGAATCAAGAAACGCTGATTAGACTATACAAGTGTGACACATTCCATGACTTGTGTCTAATCGAGACATCAAAGGATAAAGGGATTAGACTACACGGTAACATCTATCACGAGTAAGGTTATGTCGAGTCATTGACATTCTCGTTACATGGGTAGCAATGATGTGTTGCTAGATACCACTCATTGCCTGTGACAATTTTGTCATTGCCATTGTTTTGAGAACCTATTGGGTCGCACACTTAGAACGGATCAATGAGGAGCTTAGTTAATCCTATTCTGAATTGGATTAAGGATATATCTAATCCTATTCTGAATTGGATTAAGGATATATCTAATCCTATTCCAAGTAGGATTAGAGTTCTGTTTGGCAGTAAATTTTAGGGTAAAATTTACTGCCTATAAAAAGGAAGTTTTTCTAAAACAGAGCCGCACCTTTTAAAACAGAAAACAAAAAAAAACATTCCTTTTAATCGAAGCTAGCAGTTCGGTTATAAGGAATCAAAACGCTCTTCAAGGCTTCTGATCGTGAGACGTTCAAGAGTCGTGAGATCCGTTCGTGTGGATACCATAGAGGCAGGAACGAAAAGTTGCTGCTTGTGACTCGACCAACGACAGAAAATTCAGAGAAAACGTTAGGTAAAATCTCGAAACCCTAATCAGGCAACTCTCCGAATCGATCTTGGTGGAGGCCGAATGATTTAAATTCCGCTACGTGTTGTTTCGGTTTCCTTCACTTGTATCCGAACCAGATTCGGAGTCCCTGATTTGTTTTGATAAAAGCATGATCTCTGGTTACTTTCTGTTTATGATTACATGCAATCGTTTTAATACGGATTAGAATGTATATGATATATTCAGAGGCTACAAATCGAATTGTTGAAATTATATATATGATATATATCAATTTCGATTCAACTTATATGTGAGATATAATCTGTGATGCGAATTATTAATGGCGTTTCTGTTCTGCATAAACGTTATGGATAATCTATGATGCGAATTATTAATGGCGGTTTCTGTTCTGCATAAACGTTATGGAAGAAACAGAATAATGTCAAAAGTGTATAAAGATTGAAACACTTTCAGATAAGAGTTCTGATGCGACTAAAATTATAATCAGTATGAGATACTGGCTGGAACATCCTGATGAAATTAGGACACTTCCGGATAAGGGGCGTTAGCAATGTCAATATTGTTGACCTTTTTTTTTTCGGGGGCTCCGCCCCCAAAACCCCCGCAAGGGGCGCTGCCCCTTGACCCCACCCGCTGACCGACCAGCAGGACCGCCGCCCCTGGGAACCCCGCAGTCAGGGTTATAATTCTTTTCAAATGTGCCTCATTAATAAAACTAAAAGTTGAAATTGCATTACACTTGTTTGTATAACACGGTGGTTGTTGTTTGAGCATGGTGCATAGTTATAGCCCTAGCCCAATATGATTGTATTTTGGTGGTTGTAAATTTTAATAAATACGACCTGCGTGTCGTGCCTTGTTCTTGAAATTCTTGTTGTACATTCTTTTCTCATCTTACTCCCCTCGAATGTAACTCGAGGTTTCTCTTAAACTATGTAATTGGAGCTGACAACCATGCAAAGGATGACCAAAGAGGCACTTGGAGAAGATGCTATTACCCTTAGGTTAACCCTTAGGGTTTCTCATTGGCTTGGGAAATCCATTTAGTTTGGGCTATAACTATGTCACGTTTATTTTATTGCTTAATTGCATGAGATGCATGGTTTATTTTGTACGTTTATGATATGAAAATCATATGATAATTTTAGAAAAGTAAAATTGGTGAGATCTTATTCAATAAACTAAGAAAATCCCTCAAATTAAATTAAGTCAATAAAAGATGCCTACCAATGAATAGCACTTGTCAAGACTAGAATCGATTTTGTTATGTTTGCCAAAGCAAAATATCATATCTATCTTAGTAAGACGCGATGGGATAATAGTGATATCCAAAGGCTATAAATTGGGTTGACTTAACTAAATTTTCTCAATAGGATTGGGAATTTAGAGGCATAATGTTGGGCTTCCATTCATGAGATGAATTAGAACAAGTGTTGTTCACCCAACTATCCAAGAGTTACATGAGATGTAATTGGTAAGTGTTGCCTACCTAAATAGCCAAATCTTGGGCGATTAGCCAAAGCTAACTCTAGATAAGGTGAAATATGGATCTTGGCCCACTAGAGAAATTATGTGATAATTTTTTCGAATTAATAGTGAGGGTTGTTGATTCGATAAAAATAGTGGGAGCATCATTTAATAAATATTTAATTAAATGAATGCATTCATGATACTTATATTTTGCATATTTCTGTTGTAGATTATCATGGCATCAAACACAAATAACACACTTTCACTGCGATCTGTCCTTGAGAAGGACAAGTTGAATGGGACAAACTTCCTGGATTGGTACAGGAACCTGAGGATAGTCCTCAAGCAAGAAAAGAAGTTGTATGTCCTTGAGATTCCCTTACCTGAGGAACCACCCTCTAATGCTCCAAGGGCAGAAAGAGATGCTTATAAGAAGCATCAAGATGATGCATTGGATGTTAGTTGCCTTATGCTTGCCTCCATGAATCCTGAGCTTCAAAAGCAACATGAGGAAATGGATGCGTTCGATATGATCGAGCATCTCAAGCAACTCTATCAAGAGGAAGCTAGGCAAGAAAGGTACAATGTCTCTAAGGCATTGTTTCAGTGTAGGATGGCAGAGGGGACTCCCGTTGGTACTCATGTGCTCAAGATGATTGGGTACATTGAAAACCTTGAAAGATTGGGATTTCCTTTGGGCCAAGAGTTGGCCACTGATGTGATTCTGCAATCGTTGCCAGACAGCTACAGTCAGTTTGTTGTTAATTACAACATGAATGAAATTGACAAGACCCTGCCACAGTTACTTAGCATGTTGAAAACAGCTGAATCTAACATGAAAAAGGCCAAGCCCAAAGATGTCTTAATAGTTAAGAAAGCTAAGGGCAGGGCTAATGCAAAGGGCAAGAAAAAGGGTAATAAAGCCAATGGCAAGTTCAAGCCCAATGATACTGCACTGAAACCTAAAGGTGGGGTTGCCAAAGAAGGGAAATGCTTCCATTGCGGTGAGACCGGACATTGGAAGAGGAATTGCAACAAATACTTGGAAGAGCTAAAGAAGAAGAAAGGAAGTGAGACTTCCACTTCAGGTATTTATGTTATAGAAGTTAATCTATCTACTTCTTCATCATGGGTATTAGATACTGGATGTGGTTCTCACATTTGTGTAAATGTGCAGGAACTCAAAAGGAGTAGATCGTTGACTAAGGGCGAGATCGACCTGCGAGTGGGAAATGGAGCAAGGGTTGCTGCAGTAGCTGTAGGAACTTATATTTTGACATTGCCCACAGGGCTTGTTTTAGAATTAGATGATTGTTATTATGTGCCTTCCATCACTAAAAATATTATTTCTATTTCTTGTTTGGACAAGAAGGGTTTTTCATTTATAATAAAGGACAACTGTTGCTCCATTTATTTAAATGATATCTTTTATGGTAGTGCACAACTAATTAATGGTCTTTACATTCTAAATCTTGATATGCCTATTTATAACATAAATGCTAAAAGGATTAAATCTAATGATCAAAATCCAACATATCTCTGGCATTGTCGTTTGGGACACATAAATGAGAATCGCATTTCCAAACTCCATAAAGATGGAATTTAGGACTCATTTGATTTTGAATCGTATGAGACATGTGAATCTTGTTTAATGGGTAAGATGACTAAAGCCCCTTTCAAAGGACATAGTGAAAGGGCAAGTGATTTATTGGGCTTAGTACATACAGATGTATGTGGACCTTTAAACACACAGGCCAGAGGTGGGTTTATGTACTTTATTACATTTACTGATGATTTCAGTAGATATGGCTATGTGTATCTTATGAGACACAAGTCAGAATCTTTTGAAAAGTTCAAAGAATTCAAGAATGAAGTACAAAACCAACTTGGCAAGAGCATTAAGGCACTTCGATCAGATCGAGGTGGTGAATACTTAAGCCAAGAATTGCTTGACTATCTTAAAGAGTGTGGGATTGTCTCACAACTCACTCCTCCAGGTACACCACAATGGAATGGTGTATCTGAAAGGAGAAACCGAACTTTATTAGATATGGTTCGATCAATGATGAGTAATACAGATCTTCCAGAATCCTTTTGGGGACATGCATTAGAAACAGCTGCTTTTACACTGAACCGTGTTCCATCTAAATCGGTTCTAAAGACACCATATGAGATATGGACTGGTAAACGTCCCAGTATGTCTTTTATGAAGATTTGGGGTTGTGAGGCTTATGTAAGACGTCAAGTCTCTAACAAACTTGCACCTAAATCTGATAAGTGCTATTTTGTGGGATATCCTAAACTAACTAAAGGATATTATTTTTATAATCCCACTGAGCGTAAAGTGTTTGTAGCTCGAACAGGTGTCTTTCTAGAAAGAGAATTCTTTTCTAGAAGAACTAGTGGGAGAAAAGTAGAACTTGAAGAAATTCAAGAGCTACAAGATAGCGCACCCGATGTTGAGATGGAGCCTGAGCAAGCACCACAAGTTGTTGTGGAACCAGCACCACAAGTTGTTGTGGAACCAGAACCACAAGCTGTTGTGGAGCAACCGCCTGCTCAAGAGACACAAGCCTTGCGTAGATCAGTTAGAACACATCGTGAGCCACAGAAATATGGATTTCTAATGACTCAGAACGGTGATGTATTGCTCATGGACCAAGATGAGCCTACTACCTATCAAGAGGCTATTACAGGGGCAGACTCTGAGAAATGGCTTGAAGCCATGAGATCTGAGATGGAATCCATGTTTGCCAACCAAGTTTGGACCTTGGTTGACTTACCCGAAAGGGTAAAACCTATAGGGTGTAAATGGGTTTTTAAGAAGAAAACCGACATGGAAGGAAATGCTCATACCTATAAAGGGCGATTGGTTGCTAAAGGTTTTAAACAAATTCATGGTATTGACTATGATGAAACTTTTTCACCAGTCGCGATGATCAAATCCATTAGGATCTTGCTTGCGATAGCTGCATACCATGATTATGAAATCTGGCAAATGGACGTCAAGACCGCTTTTCTTAATGGAAAGCTACTCGAGGATGTGTACATGACATAACCTGAGGGTTTTGTTGATCCAAAAAATGATGGAAAGGTTTGTAAGCTGCAACGTTCTATTTATGGACTAAAGCAAGCTTCTCGAAGTTGGAATCTTCGTTTTGATGATGCAATCAAAGAGTTTGGTTTCATCAAGAACGAAGATGAACCTTGTGTCTACAAGAAGGTCAGTGGGAGCACTATTGTCTTCTTGGTGTTGTATGTAGATGACATACTACTCATTGGGAATGACATCCCTACCCTTCAGTCTGTAAAGACTTGGTTAGGGAATTGCTTTTCAATGAAGGACTTGGGCGAAGCTTCCTATATACTGGGTATAAAGATCTATAGAGATAGATCAAGGAAATTAATTGGCCTAAGTCAAAGTGCATACATAGATAAAGTGCTAAAGAGGTTTAGCATGCAGGATTCCAAGAAAGGATTCTTGCCTATGACACATGGCATTACTCTCTCAAAAGAACAGTGTCCTACAACACAAGAAGAGAGAGAACGTATGAGTAAAGTTCCATATGCATCTGCTATTGGATCCATTATGTATGCCATGTTATGCACACGTCCTGATGTCTCGTATGCCTTGAGCATGACGAGTAGATATCAAGTTGATCCTGGTGAACGTCACTGGATCACTGTCAAGAATATTCTTAAGTACTTGAGAAAGACTAAGGATACATTCTTGATAAATGGAGGTGAGGAAGAGCTCATTGTAACAGGTTACACTGATGCTAGCTTCCAAACTGATAAAGATGACTATAGATCGCAGTCTGGTTATGTGTTTTGCCTTAATGGTGGTGCTGTGAGCTGGAAGAGTTCAAAGCAGGCGACAGTGGCCGATTCTACAACAGAGGCTGAGTATATAGCTGCCTCTGAAGCTGCTAAGGAGGCTGTTTGGATCAGGAAGTTCAGTACTGAGCTTGAAGTTGTTCCTAGCATTGTAGATCCGATTGAGCTCTATTGTGACAACAATGGAGCCATCGCACAAGCTAAGGAACCTATATCTCACCAACGATCCAAACATATACTACGGCGCTTCCATCTCATTCGAGATATCATCGAGAGAGGAGATGTGAGGATATGCAAAGTACCAACTGACGATAACATCGCCGACCCACTGACGAAGCCTTTAACGCAGCAGAGACATGATCGTCACACTAGGTCACTAGGTATTAGATACATGAGTGAATGGTCTTAGTGCAAGTGGGAGATTGTTGGATTATGCCCTTAGAACCATTCATTAGATGATTGACTTTGGCATTTTTTATGTATCATGACATTTTATTTATCATAGTTCATTATTATATTTGTCTTATAACTGCGTAATATAATCTTATATGATAATGTCCTTAGAATAGTAATAACACACTATTCTTAAAATATCCCTAGTCAAGTATTATTGTGAATAAGGATAACAATGATACGATAAGACTAGTATGTGGTTGACTGATGACCATTGTCATGGATATAAGAAATCAAGTCATCACATACGTACATGTTAGAGAACTATGTACTAGATCGACCCTCCATGAGAACGCTACATGGATTGTTATATGAGTGTCATAAGCGATTCTCATAGTGATGATGGTGCATGTGATCCTTTGACTTGAGATCATCAGAGATCCCAACATAGAGAATTGCATACTTTAATGCTGCTAGATGTCATTCGTAACAGGATGGACTATAAAGGTAGTAATTGGGTATGCCTTGATCTATGTAGAGGGATGTTGAGTGATCAAGATAGGATTTATCCCTCTTATATAACAAGAGTGATGTCTTGGGCCCTTTGATAGAGTGAGACTAAGAAATGCATGGCCGTGCTCGAATAAGTCAATATGAGATATTGATTTTATTTGTTTAATTAGTCTACTCAGGAATCAAGAAACGCTGATTAGACTATACAAGTGTGACACATTCCATGACTTGTGTCTAATCGAGACATCAAAGGATAAAGGGATTAGACTACACGGTAACATCTATCACGAGTAAGGTTATGTCGAGTCATTGACATTCTCGTTACATGGGTAGCAATGATGTGTTGCTAGATACCGCTCATTGCCTGTGACAATTTTGTCATTGCCATTGTTTTGAGAACCTATTGGGTCGCACACTTAGAACGGATCAATGAGGAGCTTAATTAATCCTATTCTGAATTGGATTAAGGATATATCTAATCCTATTCTGAATTGGATTAAGGATATATCTAATCCTATTCCAAGTAGGATTAGAGTTCTGTTTGGCAGTAAATTTTAGGGTAAAATTTACTGCCTATAAAAAGGAAGTTTTTCTAAAACAGAGCCGCACCTTTTAAAACAGAAAACAAAAAAAAAAACATTCCTTTTAATCGAAGCTAGCAGTTCGGTTATAAGGAATCAAAACGCTCTTCAAGGCTTCTGATTGTGAGACGTTCAAGAGTCGTGAGATCCGTTCGTGTGGATACCATAGAGGCAGGAACGAAAAGTTGCTGCTTGTGACTCGACCAACGACAGAAAATTCAGAGAAAACGTTAGGTAAAATCTCGAAACCCTAATCAGGCAACTCTCCGAATCGATCTTGGTGGAGGCCGAATGATTTAAATTCCGCTGCGTGTTGTTTCGGTTTCCTTCATGTCACCGGGTAATTTTTGCTTTCTTTTGCCATGTCTCTACTACGCCCGGGTAAAACACTTAAGACAGGTGGTGTTGTGTGTTCGTTGACAAATACTGACTTAGAGGATATTAGGACTCGTTTTCCTTTTCCCTCGGGTTACGGCTATAGACTTCCAGTGCAAGGGGAGGTCACGCCTGACTTGGTTAGAAATGGTGTGGCCGTCCATAAGGCTTCTTTGTCTTTTGGTTTTCGCTTCCCTCTTCCGGAGTTTGGCGAAACATTTCTTAGATACAAGGATATCGTCCCGTGTCAACTCCACCCCCATGCATGGGCTTAGCTAGTAGCGTTTTCGATAGTGTGTCATCACCTGGGTATCGTTCCAACGGTTCCCCTTTTAAGCGCCTTTTTTAGAGTTCGTAGGCTGAAGGGATTGATAACGTTCTCTCTTCAACGGTTAACAGTCGGCGAGTTTCCTAATAATAAAATCTTTTCGGATCTCCCCAATAAGCTGTGTGGGTTTGAGAGCGAGTGGGTAGTTGTCGAGATTCCAAGCAATCTGCGGATTCGCTCTAGATGGAATCGTGATACCTCTGACCACTCACAGCGTTCGGACAGGTTCAAGACAAAAATTTTGAGGGACCAATTTGGCGAGCCTATTCGACAAATCTGTTCAACCAGGGAGCGTAATTTATTTTCTCTTCTAACCCCGGAAAACATTGCTGCTGCCGGCTGGGGCGTAAGCAGGACCGTTCCTTCTGCTGCCCCCTCTAACCTGCCTACAGCTCCTCGTTTATCTAATGCTGGTCCTAGTCAGCCATCCCCGGTCCTAGTAGCCGAAGCGTCTACCCCTGTGGGTCACCTTGTAGATGAGTCCTCTTCAGATTCGGAGGACGAGACCCCTGAGGCTGTGGGTACTAGTGGTTATTCAGGGGATGGCCCTGAGTGGGCTCAGGCTGACGCCTTTGGGAGTCCCTTCGTTGATTTTTCGTTGGACTCGAATATGGATGGTTTAGAGGACTTTGGTGGTTTTCTAGGTTTTCCATCTTTTTTTTTATTTCTTGTACACATGTGCGTGATGTTTCACTTGGTCGATCAATCCTTTCTTTATATATTGTGCAGGCATGAACTTCCGAGATTTGATGCGTAGGAGGGATGCCAATGTTGCTGCTCAAGCGGCTCCTCTTCCTCGGTCGCCAATTGGAGCTCCATCTGGACCGGCTCGTGCTCCTACTCCTCCTCCTCCCACTACTGGTGAATCCAGCCGTCCTACACAAGAGGCTAGGAGAAATAAACGGAAGCGGCCCCTTATCCAAGATCGAGGTTCAGGCGATCACGAGAGCTCTGAATCTCAAAGGAGTGAGTTAGCCCTTCAAGAAGGTGGCTCTTGTGCTGCTGAGGGTAGGTCAGCTCCTCGCCAGCCTAGGCGTAAATATAGAAAGAGGCTGAACATTGAAGCCTCAATGCCCACGAGACTAATCTTACCCAGGGTGGTCGACCCTACTGTGAGGCGCTATACGATTGATAGCGGGGTCGTCGTCGATGGGGAGGATTTCCAGACCTATCCCGGCGTGAACGACAACGACAGTATTGAGGATGCCGGGATAGCATCGCGTTTGGCATGGAGCACCATTCTTCCTTGCGACGAGGCGGGGATTTTTACAAACATCCCTGAAGCGGAGGATAATTCTGATTATCTTGCTATGAAGGTAAGAGTTTGGTGTTTGTTCGGTAACTAATTTCCCCGTCTAAACTTTTTTTTGTTAAAATATTTTTTGAGTTACTTTGTTTTTCATCTTTTCAGTTAGCTCAACAAATTGCGGCCATCAATGCTCGGAACAGGGCTCTAAGGGAGCAAGCTGACAAAGAGATTCGTGAGCTTCAGGATCAAAAGATGGAGCTGTCAAACGAGGTTAACCAGCTTCGTCCTTATGTCAATAGGGTGGAGGAGGTAAACAAAAGGAACGCTAAGCTTGAGCGAAAGAACGCTGATCTCGAGCGAAGGCTCCAAGAAGAGCAAGCGAAGGTATCTTCCCTTCAAGGGTATCAAGAAGCATATAATAAGGCCATCAATGATCGGGGAGCCATGGAGAGGCAGCGAGATGAGGCTATTGAGGAGCTGCACAATGTACTGGATCGTCAAAGAGAAGCTCGAATTGAGGCCATTCGTGAATACCGCTTGTCCCAGCACTGTTTTGACAAGAAAGCAGCGTTCTCGACGGGATTTATTAAATACGGCTTCTATTTGGCTCGCGTTTGGCTGCAAAAGCATCGGCCTAGTGAGGCTTTTCCTGAGTTGCTCTTCACCGAGGAGGCTAAGTACTATGATGCTCATTCTTAGACCAAGTATGAGCCCGACGCACAAAGTCCAAAGGCCTATTTAGCGGAAGGGGCCATAGATAATCTGGACAACCTTGAGGGGTCGTGGCCTCCTCGACGGCCACTACATACGCCTGAGTCTTCAGAAGCACCTGATCGATCTGAGCCTCCGGCAGTGCGTGATGTTTCTGAGCCTATCGAGATAGGCGATCAGCTTGAGTCTATAGAGGCACTGCTGGGGTTGGACAGCGAGGAGTTCCAAATTTCAGATTCTGCTGCTGTTGATCCCATGCCAGACTCTGTGGCCGTGGTTGGGCCTTCAAGTGATGTTCCTGCTTCCGGGGTGGCTTCCTCGTCTTCCCAGGATCCTGGTTCTTTGACTCCTCCAATTCCTGAGCCCTAAGCTTCTCAAGATGCTAATGACGATGTAGCGCCTTCCCAGTCGGCTGATTCGGTCATTGCCGTAGATTAGAGCTTTGTAGTTTTTTTTAAATCAGATGTACAGATTCATTTTGAATAAAAAGTTCCGTTTCATTTTGTAGTTCTTTCTCTTGCTTATGTGAATCTTAGTAGAGTACCTTGTATGACTTTACTTTTACACCATGTTGCTCCCCAAGTTCTTGTTTGAAACAATGTTGTCATTTCGTTCAAAGAGGAACTTGTCTCGAGTGTTGTGCCTATTTCGCGTTATTTTCGATTAAGGACTTTAGAATAAACAGGACTAAAAATGCTAAAGTTTAACCATAATTTGTCAATGCGAATCTGAAAATTTTGCGACGTACATCGTAACTTACTTATATAGCTTGTACCTTTACCTTTCGTATGCACGTTTTGTGTTTAAGTACTGGTCTTTTGCCCGTCTCGCGCATTTTTCGCTTAGGGACTTTTTGATTGCCCGTCTCGCACATTTTTCGCTTAGGGACTTTAGTTTGCCCGTCTCGCGTATTTTTCGCTTAGGGACTTCGTGTTTGCCCGTCTCGCGCATTTTTCGCTTAGGGACTTCGTGTTTGCTCGTCTCGCGCATTTTTCGCTTAGGGACTTTAGTTTGCCCGTCTCGCGCATTTTTCGCTTAGGGACTTTGTTTTTGCCCGTCTCGCGTATTTTTTGCTTAGGGACTTTTATGTTTGCCCGCCTCGCACCTCTTGTGCTTAGGGACTTTGTTTTTTCCCGTCTTGCGCATTTTTCGCTTAGGGACTTCGTGTTTGCCCGTCTCGCGCATTTTTCGCTTAGGGACTTTAGTTTGCCAGCTGTTGCCTTATTTTAATTCCTGTAACACATAATCTGTCTCACATATTGCGTTAGAGAATATAGGAAATGATTGGCTGGCCTTTATTCATGAATCAGAAAAATAATAACATCTGTAAAGTAATGTAGCAATAGATGGAAAAGTAAAGACAAGAACAATAACAATCAGAAAGCAAAAATTACAATGTTTACTGCCAATATAGCTTAAGATGGTTGGCATTCCAAGTCTTTGAGATCTTCTTTCCTTGCAAGGTTTCCAAGGTACATGTGCTAGGTCCGACCATCTTTCTGATTCTGTATGGTCCTTACCAATTAGCCCGGAGCTTTCCATCCTCCTTATGGGCGTTTGTGATTGCCGACTTTCTCAACATCAGGTCTCCTTCTTGCATTTCTCTATTCTTCACCCGTGCTTTGTAATAAGTAGCTACCCTCTATTGGTAAGCTGCCAGTCTCATTTTTGCTTTGTTTCTCAGCTCGTCTAGTAGGTCTAGATTCTCCCTTAGTCCTTGAGAATTGAGTTCCTCGATGTAGGGGACTAACCGGGGTGACTCAGCTCCAACTTCTACTGGGATGAGGGCTTCAGTGCCGTATACCAAATTGAACGGTGTTTCACCCGTTGACACCTTGCTTGTCGTTCTGTAGGCCCATATGACACTCGGGAGCTCATCTACCCATGCTCCCTTTGCCTTGTCCAGCCTAGTCTTCAGCCTATGCAGTATAGTTCGATTGCTCACCTCTGCCTGCCCATTGGCCTGTGGGTAAGACACAGAAGATATTCTTAGGAGAATCTTCAGGCCACTACAAAAATTCCGGAAAGCGTCACAGTCGAACTGCTTCTCATGATCTGCATTTATCACACGGGGGATCCCAAATCAGCAAATTATGTCTTTCCACACCATTGCTTCCACCTTTTTCTCAGAAATTGTAGCCAAAGGCTCCGCCTCTATCCATTTTGTGAAGTAGTCTGTGGCCACCAGCAAATACTTCCTTTGTCCTGAGCCTAGGGGAAAAGGCCCCAGGATATCTAGTCCCCATTGTGCAAATGGAGTTGGTTGGAGTGTGTTCTGAAGAGTCGAAACAGGCGCGGTAGTTATAGGAGCGAATTTCTAACATTTTTCACATCTTTTCACTTTGTCTGTGGCATCCTTCCTCAGTGTAGGCCAATAAAACCCCGTGTGCAATATTTTCGAGACCAAGGCTCGAGCCCCCAAATGTTCACCGCATATTCCCTCATGAACTTCAGCGAAGGTGTACTCAGCCTGTTGGGGTCCTAGACACTTCAACAGGGGCATTGTGAATCCTCGTTTATAGAGTTCCCCATTCACCACGGTAAACCTGGCACTTTTTAACTTTAACCTTCGAGCTTCGTCTCTGTTAGTGGGGAGTGTGCCCCCTAGTATGTAATCTTTGATTAGGCTTCTCCAATCGCCTCCGATTTCGACATCACAGACATCTTCTTCTTCAATGCTTGGTCTAGCGAGGGATTCTACTTTGACCATACCCCTTTTGACCCCTCTGGAGGAAGCCAACTTTGAAAGAGCATCTGCATGGTTGTTCTTTGTTCGATTTATCTGAGTCAGCTGGAAGTGCTTGAACGATTGTGCCAACAATTGTACCTTCTACAGATAAGGGATTAAGGCGGGTTCCCTTGCTTCATACGCACCCGAGAACTGGTTTACCACCAATTGTGAATCGCTATGTGCCATTAAGTTGCTGACTCCTAGTTTCTCAGCAAGTCTCATCCCAGCTATCAAGGCTTCGTACTCGGCTGTATTGTTTGAACTTGGGAAATCGAAACGTAGGGAATACTCATAGGTTTCCCCTTCAGGCGATATTAGCACAATTCCAGCTCCACTGCCGTCCATGTTACGAGCTCCATCAACAAATAATTTCCACCAGACTAACTCTGTTTCCTCTTGGACCTCTCGACCAGTGCATTCTACAATGAAATCTGCCAATGCCTGTCCTTTTATTGCTTGGTGCGGCTGGAAGTGAATGTCATATTCACTCAATTCGATAGCCCACTTAATCAAACGTCCGGAGTGTTCTGGTTTCTGCAGTATTTGCCTGAGGGGCTGATCTGTTAAGATAGTCACCGAGTGAGCTTGGAAGTACAGTCGTAATTTTCGAGTTGCCATCACCAGGGATAAAGCTATTCTTTCAACTAAAGGGTATCTTGCCTCGGCATATAGCAGGACTTTGCTTACATAATAAATCGGGCAATCTCTATCCCCATCTTTCCTTAGTAGGACTGCACTTACAGCTTTCTCTCCTACACCGAGGTACATAAGGAGGTGGTCTCCGGGACGTGGCCGGGATAACAGAGGCAACTCTTTCAGGTAGTCTTTCAACCTTTCAAAGGCGTCGTTGCACTCTTCCGTCCACTTGATGTTCTTTCCTGCCTTTATCGCCTTGAAAAAAGGTAGACTGCTTTCAGCTGATTTGGACAAGAAACGACTTAAGGCTGCTATTCTTCCTGTTAGCCTTTGGACTTCTCTGACTGTATTAGGCGGCCTTATGTCCAAAATAGCTTAAACTTTCTCGGGATTAGCCTTTATCCCTCGGTTAGTAATCATGAATCCCAGAAACTTTCCAGATCTCACCCCGAATGAGCATTTGTTGGGATTCAACTTCATCTTGTACTGTCGCAGCACATTGAATACCTTAGTCATTTTCTCGGCATGTGATTCTCCCTGTCTGCTTTTAATGATCATATCATCAACATAAGCTTCCATGGTGTTGCCCAACAAGTCTTGGAACACCTTATTTACCATGCGTTGGTAGGTTGCACCCGCGTTTTTCAAACCGAACAGCATCACTCGATAGCAATATGTCCCACCATCGGTAATGAACGAGGTCTTCTCCTCATCATCTGGATGCATCACAATTTGGTGGTACCCTGAAAAGGCATCGAAGAAGCTAAGTAGTTCATAATCACAAGTTTCGTCTACCAGCTTGTCAATTCGAGGTAGTGGATACGAATCCTTAGGACAAGCTTTATTCAGATCTGTGAAGTCCACACACATTCTCCATTTCCCGTTGGTTTTCTTCACCATCACAACATTAGCCAACCACTCCGGATAATTAACTTCTCTGACGAATCCTGCTTGCAACAACTTCGATATTTCTTCGTTTATTGCCTGTTGCCTCTCTGGAGCAAAATTCCTCTTCTTTTGTTTTATCGGCTTTGCCCCTGAGATTACGTTCAACTGATGACAAATAACTTTAGGGTCTATTCCGAGCATATCGGCTGGAGTCCATGCAAACACATCACAATTCTCTCTTAAGCATCGGACTATTTCCCTTTTTATTTCTTCAGGCAATTGGCTTCCTACGTACACTATTCTTTCTTCGTCTTTTTCATCCAACCGGATTGCTTCCATCTCCTCATCAGGTTTTGGCTTAGGCTTTTCTTCGATCGTAAGGGTTTCCTTCCTCTGAATCCCTTTACATGTGGTGGATGTGACGTTACATGTCCTGGCTTTCCTTTGATCTCCCTGCACTTGTCCAACACCGCGGGGAGTCGGAAACTTCATTAACAAATAGCAGGGATGCACCACCGCTCTCATGTCATTTAACAATGGCCGCCCGAGGATCATATTGTATGCCACGGAAGTTGATCTCACCACCATAAACAACACTTGTCGAGTGACACACTTCGGGCTTTCCCCCAATGTCTCAGGTAGCTGAACTGCGCCTTCTACCTTCACTTTTTCTCCTGAGAAGTCATACAGTGGTGTGGTTACTGGCTTCAGTCTATCATTGGAGATGTTCATTTTCTCAAAGCAACTCCAATAAATCAAATTTACCGAACTCCCATTATCAACTAAGATGCGACTCACTGGGTGTTTTGCTATTACTGCCGAAACCACCATTAGGTCATCATGAGGGATCATTACATCACCTCTGTCAGCTGGCGTGAAAGTGATGGGCTCTTCATCATGCTTTTCCTCCATTACTGAATTAATTTGATAAGCCCGTCGGGCGTAGGTCTTTCGAGACGAGGAAGAAGTGCCAGCTAGCGACTCACCCCCGGATATCACGTTAATAGCTGGCCTTGTGGGTTCATTGTCTTCCTTTCGATTCCTTCTTTCTACCCTTCTGTCATTATCTCTTCTTTCACCTTCATTTTGTCTAACAGGTCCTCTGTTTTCACCTCTTCTATCTCTGAAATTGTTTCCCCTGCTCTGTGCAGGATAGTTAGTTCTATCACCTCTACATACGAAACGGTTTATTTTTCCCTCTAGTGCTAGCTTTTCTAGCTGATTCATCAACTCCTTACACTTTTCAGTTGTGTGCCCATGCGCTGAGTGGTAATCGTAGTATGACCTTAAATCACGGCCCAAATTCCCTGACGTCTTCTTTGGAGTCTGTATAAGCCCTGATCCTTCAATGGCTGCCAACACTGAAGCTCGAGATTCGGTAAGTGGGGTATAGGAATTGTATTTCAGTGCGGGAGCTTTCTCAAACTTTCTCGGTTGGCTAGAAGATGCCTCAGTGACCTCTCTTCCTCGTTTCCTTCCATCCTTGGATTCTACTATCGCCACCATTTTCATTACTTCCTCCTAGGTTACATACTTATGTGCGCAGGAAAGCAGGTCTGAAATGATTGTTGGCTGATCTAGCGACAAGGATTCTTGCAATTTTTCAGACCTTGTCCCCTGTAATATGGCTGCCACGGCTATACCGACTTGCAGATCTCGCACCTCCAAAGTAGCATCTCTGAATCGATCCACATAACTCTTCAATGACTCCTTAGCTCCCTGCTTAATAGTGAGCAAGTAGGTCGATTCCTTCCTTCTCTGACTATTTACGGCAAACGCCTTGAGAAACTCACTCCGTAGTTGGTCGAAAGAGATAATGGACCCTTCAGGCAGGTTATTAAACCATTTCATCGCATGTCCCGACAGAGTTAAGGAAAAGGCCCTACACATTATCTTGTCTTCCCATCCATGTAACAACATTAATGCCTCATAGTTTTGCATATGGTCGTATGGGTCCATCTTTCCGGTGTAGGCGGTCATCTGCGACATTTTGAACTTTAGGGGCAGAGGTTTTTGCATGATGGTCGTGCAGAACGGCACTCTCCTCCTCTGGCTCTCTTCTGCAGACACTAACTTTTTCTCTTCCAGTGCTTGTTCTATCATCTTCTTCATGTCCACGGGGGGAGCGAGCTGATTTCGGGCATGAGATGAATCAGGTAGGTCTCTGACAACTTCCTTGCCCTTAGCTTGAGGTGCATTTATTCGTATCATTTGCGTGCACCAAGTGGGGTCAAAATCCGATCCGATTCCCCAAGTGCTTTGATCTTCGACCCCGTTCTTTCTAGCACCTCCAATACCACGGTCTAAGTTAGCACTATCAAAATTTGACAAGTCATGGTGGTAGGCGGTAGACCCTGTCGCCCGGTCAACGTCCTGTCGCCCAGACATCTGCCGCCCTACATGTGGGACCTGTCGCCTGACCCCTGTCGCAGGATCTAACTCTACTGCTTTTTCATTCTCTTGCTGAGTTCCTGCGACAGGCCTCCCGCTACCCTGTCGCCTGACCCCTGTCGCAGGCTCTAAGCCAAATGCTTCCTCAATCTCTCGCTGGGTGCCTGCGACAGGCCTCCTGCTCCCCTGTCCTGCCGCACCCTTATGAGTGTTGTGCTCTTCCACCGGGGGAACCTCTTGCCGACGAGAGGGGTCTGCCGCTGTCGTGTCCTCCTGTCACTCAAACATCTGCGGCGGGACACCTCTATTTGTTCCTCCTACCAAGTTCTACACGGCAGGCGGTAGATCCAATGTCGGGAGAACTCCTTGGAACAGATCCACCATGGCTCGCAACGCTTGGGTGGTTTCTTCGCTCTGTCGCCTTAGAGCTTCGAACTCTGCTGCCGACACAGTAATTCTTTCTTCCTCCCTGTTCACCTGGTTTGTCTGGCGAATCTGTTGTTCAGGGGAGCTCACAGAGTTTTCCTCACTTCCGGTCCTTACGTTTGTAGATCTTGTTCTCACCATCTTAGAAAATCTTGGCTTTGTATATGTTCCCACAGACGGCGCCAATTGTTGTTGCACAAAACAACAATAAAGATATGCTGACGTCGATGTTCGTACTTAGTCTCCATGTGTCTCCGCGAAGCTTCTGTAAAACAAGAAAAGTCAGAGAGACGCAGGGGTGGTTCCCTGCGTAGACACTCCGATGCTTAAGTCAGCCAAAAGTTCTTTAGAATTGGGAAGCGTAAAAGCCAGTAGTAAAAAATTAGAGAATAAAATTGTACCTGGGGGCCTATTTATAGGCCAGCATTCTAGGTTAATTGCTTAAGGATAATCACCTTAGCTTGCTAAGAGTTTATGTTCTAATATAACACAAATTCCTTGAAAATCGGGGGCTTCTGGAGCCTGTCGCCGGCGGGAGACTCACTACACGTGGCACGTTATGGCGTCAGGAGTCTGTCGCTAGCGGGAGCCGAGGTCAGGAGCCACGTGTCGCCATATGACTATAGGCGACGGACTGTGGATCTGTCGCCAGGCGTTGGGTATAAGAGCGCCACGTGTTGCCTAACGATTGTAGGCGATAGACTTCGAGCCTGTCGTAAACGACAGGTATGATCACTCACCTCTAACTTTTTCGCCGAATGCCATGTGGGACGGAGAGTCTGTCGCCAAGCGACAGGTGTGACGCGCCCCACCTCTGTCGCCGATGGACACGTGGACCATTTAATCTTTGCCATGTGGTAATTTCTGACGCTATTGTGCCTGGTCTAATACGAGTAGACTTTGTCATATCAATAATTTTATATAAAAATATATTTTATAATATTCAAGAACTAAAAAGTACTTTAAGATGTTAATTTATAAAAGATTATCATATTTAAGATTTTTTTTATTTTAAGAATTAAAAAATATAAAATATATTAAAAAATATATTTGCAATGAGATTTTTTATGAAATTTAAAACTATAAAGTTGTTAAAGGATTTAAAGAATATAAAAATTAAACAAACATTTTTTTTAAACTAATAATTCACAAACTAAAGCCCTTTAGATTAATATTCAATCGTGGGTCTCAAAAATATTAATTTATAGGGGTTTTAGTTTTTTTTTTCTCATCAAAACTGATTAGTGAAGTAGTGAATATTTTAAACCAAGCTTGCATCGAATCCAGGCCGTTTGACTTTAGTGCCCATAAATTGCCAATCCGAGGAGTCCTCTCTCCATGAAGGAAGAGACTAAAGCAGGCATGGCAGAAACTGTGGAGAATGTCGAGGAGATCGAGGTGGCGGCAGAAGCTGATAAAAACCGACTGAAAGATCGAAAGTTCTCGTGGGCTAAGCTGCGCCGTGTGGATTCTCTCAATTTGGAAGCTGGTAGATTTTCTGCCTCTTCAAGCAAGAACACCAAGTCCAAGGTCTCTTCTGTAGACTCGTTATTGCCTAAAAATTTCCCTTGTTTAATTAATTTTTTAGATTTAATAATTCATATTTATAATTCGTATTCGTATTATTTAAAATTATATTTATATTAGGTAAAATTTAAAAAATTTATCTTAAAATTCAAGTTAACATAAAAAATCAAAATTTTTTTTTTAATATTTAATATATTCATATATAATTTTTATTTAATTTTAATTTATATATCTATTTTTATTCATATTGTTTTTTATAGCGCCATCATTTTGTATTTAAAATTGTAAAAATTTTTCCTGAACACTTCCGTAAACACGGCTTGTGATTTTGTACAGGTAGATTGGGTGACGACGTTGAGTTTAGCACTGCAGAGCGTTGGAGTGGTGTACGGAGATATTGGAACTTCACCACTTTATGTGTTTTCCAGCACTTTCCCTGATGGCATTGGCCACCAAGACAACCTTATTGCGGTTCTGTCCCTCATCATCTATTCCATAATTCTCATTCCCTTTTTCAAGTATGCATTTGTCGTTTTGAGAGCCAATGACAATGGCGAAGGTAATTAATAAGCTACTAGTTTTCGCCCTACCTGCTTGGTCAACTCTATCTTGCGTGTGTAAATTACCTTGGGGTCTTTAACTTAAGCTCTGTTTGGTTCGCGTAAAATAATTTTCAAAAAATAATTTTTATAAAATAATTTATGAAAATTTGATTTTTTGAAAAAATTAAATATTTTTTATTGTTTGATTGATATGCTGAAAAATATTTTCTATTACTTGTTGTTTTAATTTAATATAGATTATGTTGAGTTTCAATGAAGCTTTTTTTAACAGTGACATAGGTTTAGAAATTGCCTTCCCCTTTTGAAAATGATAAGACAATTTTTCAAAATCCTTAAAAATTTTTCATTGATCAAATTTCATTTTTCGTTGACCGAAAACATTTTAAAAATACTAAACACTAAAAAATATAAAAAATATTTTCTAGAAAATAAACTTGGTGGACCAAACAGAGCCTTAGCATACATTTGCGTGAGAGTTGTCTCTTCTACAAAGTCATCATGGATCGGTCAAACACCTGAACAAGATTTTACGGGATTGAATCAAAATTCATATGCAAACATTTGAATAAATTAATATATAATATAAATATATTTTTTTAATAAAAATAATTCAAGTTTTTAAGTTTATGAACATTTAAGGTTTGTATTTTTAATTTGCTAAAAAAAAGGTTTGTATTTTTAATAATTATTATTCGTATAATTGTATTTGTATATTTCAATATAGTAAATTATGTGCCAGATATAATTATGCAATTTTCATTAAATTAAATTAAATCTCATATTTTAATTTATCGAATCCAAGTAATCTCAAAAGTTAATTATGTCTTTTATTCGAAAAAATTAAAAATTGTCTTAAAGTCAATCACATGTAGAATTTTTTTAATAGAAGTTTCTTTCTTGAGTTTTAGTTGGGTTAAAGAGGTTATAAATGATTCTTGAATATTTTATCTTTATATAACCAAAAAAAAAATATTTTATCTTTAAATAGAGTGTAATATTACCTGTTGGTATATTAAATTTCATGTTTTTAAGAAAAGATATAGATAAAACTATAAGTTGTAATTTGATTAAAATATAAATTATAATCAAAGTTATATAACTTTGTAACAAAGATATTCATTATGATCAATATATACATATTTGTTTCAATAATTTTTTAGCTTCAAACTTAGGATCGAAGTGCTTAGACACTATAAGCTCGATACTAATTTTCTCGAACACAATTATTTTATCTTTTAGATCTTAAAATATTTATTAAAATTTATAATCTCCATCATATTTATAGATATATTATTTAACTAAATTGAATATTGAACAATATTATGAAATATGGTATGATTTCCAGGTGGAACATTTGCGCTGTATTCGCTGTTATGCCGACATGTAAAAGCAAGCTTAAATCCAAATCAACAACCTGAGGATAGAGAGCTGTCTAGCTACCAGTTGGACACTCCTTCCAGCCTGTTAAAGCGGGCATACAAAATAAGAGGAATGATAGAGAACAGTAAACTTGCTAAACTTGTTCTATTCCTGGTAACGATCCTTGGGACTTCAATGGTCATAGGAGATGGGGTTTTGACTCCATCCATCTCAGGTATTCCCTACACATCTGCTCACAATTTCTCACAGCAATCGGATCCAAAAAATAAAAAATAAAAGAGGGCGAATTATTCCCTTTTCTTCTCACTAATTTTCATGAAAAATCCTTTTTTTTCTTAACAGTTCTTTCCGCAGTTAGTGGCATCAAATCCTTGGGAAAAGGTAGAACATCTTCACTTCTTCACCATTATCAGAATAGCACAAATCTATTTCTGCAGCGATTTTGGGCCAAATTCTTACCTGCGTATATGAATTTTCAGACGCTGTGGTGGGAATTTCCGTGGCAATCCTGATCATCCTTTTCTGTGCTCAACGGTTTGGAACTGATAAAGTGGGATATTCATTCGCCCCAATCATATGCTTGTGGTTTGCCTTCCTCAGTGGCATCGGCTTGTACAACCTCTTCACCTATGGTTGGGGTGTATTACGTGCGTTTAATCCGTTATACATAGTGGATTACTTCAAAAGACGTGGCAAGCACGGATGGGTGTCACTTGGTGGAGTAGTTCTTTGCATTACAGGTGAGTGGCAGTTTTTACTTTTTTGATGATATGTTCATGTATTTTCCCATCTCCTTTTTGTCTAAAGTGCTGCGCTGCATGACACCTCAAATAGGGACGGAAGCTATGTTTGCTGATCTGGGTCATTTCAATGTTCTAGCAATTCAAGTAAGTTTACTAAAGTCCCATCTGAGGATTAATTTGAATACGTGGTGAGATTAGTTTGATTATATTGAAAAGAATAAAATGATTATTAAAAATTTATATTTTAAAATAAAATAATTTAAATAATTAAATTAAGAGCGAACGAATACATTGCTCTCCCTATTTTTTATCTTTTGCTATTTCTGGGCCACTGCACCACACTAGTCAAACTTAGTTTGAGACACCGATCAGCACCGATGCGGTGCGATTGGTGGCTCAAAAATAGCAAAAGACAAAAAATGGAGAGACAAAAATGTACTCTATCGCCTTTGCATCTAGTGAGGTGTAACTAGTACTTCCAACTAGATTCATAAAAAATTTCATAATCAAATATATATTTAATAAGTGAATATTTGTTGTCGATTTATTTTTGGTTTCTTTTGATACATGGAACTGCAGATGAGCTTCTCCGGCATTGCCTTGCCTGCCTTACTCATTGCATACAGTGGCCAAGCAGCCTACCTTACCAAATACCCTAATGACGTTGGGGACACTTTCTACAAATCGATACCAAGTAAAATCTTCAAGTAGAAGAATGAAAAGGTTAAATGCTTTGTTTTCAAAACAATTTTTGTGAGTAATTGTATTTTATTGGATGTAGATCCAATGTACTGGCCAACATTTGTGGTAGCTGTTGCCGCTGCCATTATTGCCAGCCAAGCTATGATATCTGGAGCATTTTCTATCATCTCTCAATCATTATCTCTCGGCTGTTTTCCAAGGGTCAAGATAGTTCACACCTCCGCTAAGTATGAGGGTCAGGTATACATACCAGACATCAACTACATGCTCATGGTTGCATGTGTTATAGTCACTCTTGGCTTCAAAACCACAGAAAAGATCGGCAATGCGTATGGTAAGCTCCCAACTCAAAAGTACTCAAGTACTCGGATGTGAATGGCAATGAAATTTTAAGGATAACACTTCAATTCTCTTGGTTCGTAGGAATTGCTGTTGTAGCGGTAATGATGATCACAACAAGCATGGTTACTCTTATCATGCTTGTCATATGGAAGATAAA
This sequence comes from Heritiera fomes, assembly GCA_032173925.1. Taxonomy (NCBI): domain Eukaryota; kingdom Viridiplantae; phylum Streptophyta; class Magnoliopsida; order Malvales; family Malvaceae; genus Heritiera; species Heritiera fomes. The sequence goes on from JAPDPM010000019.1 coordinate 4,403,318, forward strand.
CATATTGTGGATTGCCCTCTTCTCTTTGTTCTTTGGCGCTGTAGAGGCTTTATATCTCTCATCGGTTTTGTATAAATTTGTTCAAGGAGGCTACCTTCCCCTGGCCTTCTCCCTTGTCCTCATGACAATCATGGGAGTATGGCACTACGTCCACCAAAGAAGATACGATTTTGAGCTCAGGAACAAGGTTTCTAATGAATACATGAAACAACTGGCGGAAAATCCAAGGATAAGCCGGTTACCGGGAATGGGTCTTCTGTACTCGGAGCTCGTTCAGGGCATACCTCCCATATTTCCTCATTTCATTTCTAGCATACCTTCCATTCATTCAGTTCTAGTGTTTGTCTCAATTAAGAAACTTCCAATTAGCAGAATAGCATTGGAGGAGCGTTTTCTCTTCAGACTGGTGGAGCCAAGGGAGTATCGAATGTTCCGCTGTGTTGTAAGATACGGTTATCAGGATGTAATGGGAACTCCTGAGGAGTTTGAGCTTTTGTTGGTAGAGAACTTGAAGGAATTCATTCGTCAAGAATACTTCATTGCTGAAGGAGGCGCCACTGAGCAAACGACTGCCCCAGAGGACCCTCGGAGCACCTCTCTTGTAGAAAATCAAGCAAAAGAAAAAGGAGCGAGTAAATCCACCGTTTTTGTTGAGGAATCACTGAACCAGCTCAACTCATCTCGCGTTTCCTCAGCTTCAACTCACTCGTTCAATGCAGCCAGATCAACAAACTCGTCGAGTCGGATCATCTCTGCGCCGATGCTGGGAGCTGAAGAGGAGATGCAGTTTGTGCAGAGAGCAATGGATGAGGGAGTTATTTACCTGCTGGGAGAAGCTGAAGTGATAGCAAAGCGAAATTCATCCTTCATAAAGAAGATAATTGTGGACTATGTGTATAATTTTCTGAGGAAAAACTTTAGGCAAGGGGAGAAAGTAATGGTCATACCACAAACTAGGCTTCTAAGAGTCGGAATGACATATGAGATTTGAAAGGGCTAGCTTTTTTTTTTTTTAATAATAAGCCACATAAGTTGCGTTTGGATAATTGTTTTTATCTTTGGACAGCTATGGTTTTTTTTTTTTTTTGTATTCTACAAAGAGATTTCAATATTGGAATCGATAGATCGACTTTGGTTGTTTGGACAATAATAGCTGAACAAATATGTATCTATTTAAATATTTATTTCTGTACAGCTGTTTGATCATAAATAAAACTCTTTTGATTTTAGGATGATAAAAAAATAAAACAATAAATAACATTTCTATACATGGGACAAACCAGGAAAAGCCCCTACAAGTTTTGTATAACCAAATCTTATAATTTTATTCTTGCATCGGTGAATACTAAGTGGACTGATTTTATTAGTGCAAAACGCAATCTATCATTGGCTTCATTGTATTCTCAACGTTTATTATCGGAATCTTTTTTCACGCCAAATAATTAAATGGTGGAGGTGAATAAAACCTTAGAAAAACGACATTGATATTCGACTTGAAACCTTTTCATAATTTATCAGATTTTTTTGTTCAAAATCTTGTTCTAATATTAATCTCAATTTTTTTAGTTATATTTATTTTTTTATAAGAAATTTTGATCAAAGGTGGTGATAGTAGACAAAGACATTCATTTTGGGATTGAACCAAAAGTTAAAATCGGACACGTTTTATTTGGAAATTCATAAGAATTCACAAATTATGTTTTGCATTAATAGATTTCTTATATTAAATTTGTTTAATGTGTGACCTCCACACGTATGAATTTGTGGTATGACCAAAGAAAGTAGTAGTGTCAATTAAAACAGATTCCGAAAGTTCCATTGGAGTGGACTCGGAATTGTGATTGGTGTAAATTCAATGTTGGAATTTTCTTACTTATACTAATAAACAAAAGATATGGATATGATGGAGATAGCATGAAGTATGCAAAACTAGCAAGGTTGCATGTAAATTCTTTCTATGTCGTTATTACATGAGTACTTAAGTACTATGGAAGTTGATGATGGTACTTTTGCGTTTCTTCATAGTATATTTTCTTCATAAATGCTTTAGAGACGTTTTGTTTCTTGTTCTTAGGAAGATGGCCGCGGGCTGATAAGTGGGAAACTTCGAACGACACCGCTATCATGTGTTATGGAACAACAAGCTAAAATTGATTAAAGGAAGCTAAATAGAAAGAAGAAGAGAGACAAGAACATTGAGAGAAATTGGTAATGTTTTCATTCATAAGAAGGCATATACATCAGGAATTGGTTTTATATATTTACATGGTGCTGATACTGCACGCTTCCTACTCGATTGTCCCACGCGCCTTTCTCATTGGATGATCTCTGACAACCATCCTCCTTGTGTGGTCTCATGATTGGTAGCCAACTCACCATCCTCAACGGTTTGATCACCAGTGTCTATCCTTTAGCATTGGGACTTGAATCTCAACAAAAACCAAGAGGTGGATATTTGTAAAGAGGCTAGAAAGGAGTCATTTTAAGGGCTATATGGGAGCTAGAATTGTACCACCATTCGGCTAATTGTAGCCATTTCGGCCAATACTTTGGGTGAAGGAAGCATATGCAATGCAAATACTGTTCAAGGCATTGGTTAAGCCTATCAGATTGTCCATCGAACTTCAGATGATCTGCTGTTGTAAGCTGTACTTTGGTTCCTGTTAATTGCATCAGCTCTTGCCATATGGAGATTGTAAACACCTTATCACGATAAAAAATGATAACTCTTAGGTTCCCATGTAACTTGTAAATATAATCCAAGTATTTCTAAGCTATATCCTTGGCAATAAAAGGATAAGACAATGCAAGGAAGTGACCATTCTTGGTTAACTTGTCTATAACCACAAGAACACAATCGAATTCTGAGATGGAGGCAAACCTCCAATGAAATCCATGGTTATTACCTCCCAACTATGCTTAGGAATTGGAATAGGAAGTAACAGCCCTGGAGATGCTGCGTTTTCATGTTTATTTCTCTGACACTCTTCACACTGCTGTATGTAACTTTGAACACTTTTCATCAATCTTGGCCAATAAAAATACAAATGCACCCTGTAGTAAGTAGCTTGATTCCCTGAGTGGTCTCCTTGAGGAGAATTGTGCAAGGTCTAGAGTACCTTCTGTCTCAAAGATCCTTTGTTTCCAACGTAGACTCTATTTTGTATCATAATATATCGTGTGAGTAAGACCAATCAGAATTTGCAGAGGGAACAGTTACTAAAGCATTCACTCTTTCTCAAGCATACTCATTAACCTCGTAGCTAGCTTCTATCTCCACCCATTCGAGAACCACAACCATAGCTGCCATATTAGAGCATTGACCCATTTTTTCCCACTGTCTCGAAAGTGTATCTGCTACCTGGTGTATAGTGTAGTCAAGACCCAACAATTTAGTAAGGCCTTTCTTTTGAATTGTTGTAGTTAACTTCTATTCAAGTAAATGTTTCAAAGATTCATTATCTGTTTTTGATTAAGAATAGCCCCCTTCCAAATAGTGTCTCCATTTTGTAACAACAACTAGGATGGCAAGGTACTCCTTCTCGTAAATTGATAGTCTTACATGTCTAGGTCCTAGAGCTTGACTCAAGTAGGCTATAAGCCTACTCTCTTGCGACAAGATAGTTCTCACTCTAGCAAAACTTGCATTAATCTCCGAGCAAAATGTATTGTTGAAGTTGGGTAGAGCTTGTATATGGGCACTCACCATGGCTTTCTTCAATTATTGAAAGGCTGCTATAGCTTCTGAACTCCATTGAAACCCATTTTTTTAACATATCTGTCAATGATTAGCTAATGATGCCATAATATTTTATGAACTTTCTGTAATACCCAATTAGACCCAAAAAACCTCTAAGAATTGGTTTTATATATTCATATGGTGCTGATATTGCACGCTTCCTAATGTTACCCGATTGTCCCACATGCCTTTCTCATTGGATGATCTCTGATAGTTGTCCTTCTTGTGTGATCCAATGATTGATAGCCAACTCACCATTCTCACCAGTCTGCTCACCAATGTCCTCATCCTCTAACATACCTTGCTCCTCCATTTCCTCACGTTCTTCGAATATTCTACTAGTCCTTATTGCCTCATCACTTGTTCTGTTTGCAATGGTTACCTTTGTCACTACCACGTCTATATGGTTTACATGCTCCTTGGTCACCTGCATCTTCATGACATCATGTGGATAGAGGTATTCGATTTTTGTGAGCCATAGTGTAGTCTCTAACTATTCTACCTATGAGCAGCAAAACATTTCAAGAACTTAGCTAAAGCTTCCGGCTTTTGTACAAGGAATGAATCCCATAATGAGGGAATTTATCTCCGTATAGGACAAGAAAATGTTGAAATACAATATATATAAAACACTATTTGGGCCGAATTGGATATCAATTAAAAGGAAAGGCATGCCATAAACATTGCGGTTGATAGGATGATATTTTCTAAATTATATATGTGCTAATATATTTGCATTATTGATTTTTTATAGCTAAAAGAGCTTGTGAATGTTTATTTTATGTTTTAGGTGTTAAAGATCAAAGTTGAAATTAAAAGGACTTAAAAAGAACAAAGTGTAGTATTATCTGTTCAGTTTGAAAGATTGACATTTTTGACCCCCTTAATGACCTAATCTCAAGAAGTTGTCTTCATAGAAGTTGTAGAGGACTTCTCAAGGTTTCTGGAATGTACAAGATCGCAAAAATTGGAGTTTATTTGATGGGTCAACCATTTGTGGGAAGTTATAATAAAATCCGCTCAATACTTTCTATTTTTAGAAAAAGTTCCAACAAAGCAAGGCCAAGACAAGGCTTTGTTAAGACGAGATTTTGTGGAGATAAGATTTGGTTGAGATAAGACATGTCTGAAAGTTAGACATGGAAATTCGTGTTTATAATTCGTTTTCGTGTCATGTAAAATCGTGTTCGTGTCGTGTAAAATACGAAAATTTCGTGTCGACATTGAAAACTTAAAACGTTATTTTTAGCTTTTACTATATCCATATACTAATTTTACTTTATTTTTGTTGGATTATGCCCTTAGAACCATTCATTAGATGATTGACTTTGGCATTTTATGTATCATGACATTTTATTATAGCTCATTATTATATTTGTCTTATAACTGCGTCATGTAATCTTATATGATAATGTCCTTAGAATAGTAATAACACACTATTCTTAAAATATCTCTAGTCAAGTATTATTGTGAACAAGGATAACAATGTACGATAAGACTAGTATGTGGTTGACTGATGACCATTGTCATAGATATAGGATATCAAGTCATCACATAGGTACATGTTAGAGAACTATGTACTAGATCGACCCTCCATGAGAACGCTACATGGATTGTTATATGAGTGTCATAAGCGATTCTCATAGTGATGATGGTGTATGTGATCCTTTGACTTGAGATCATCAGAGATCCCAACTTAGAGAATTGCATACTTTAATGCTGCTAGATGTCATTCGTAACAGGATGGACTATAAAGGTAGTAATTGGGTATGCCTTGATCTATGTAGAGGGATGTTGAGTAATCAAGATAGGATTTATCCCTCTTATATAACAAAAGTGATGTCTTGGGCCCTTTAATAGAGTGAGACTAAAAATGCATGGCCGTGCTCGAATAAGTCAATATGAGATATTGATTTTATTTGTTTAATTAGTCTACTCAGGAATCAAGAAACGCTGATTAGACTATACAAGTGTGACACATTCCATGACTTGTGTCTAATCAAGACATCAAAGGATAAAGGGATTAGACTACACGGTAACATCTATCACGAGTAAGGTTATGTCGAGTCATTGACATTCTCGTTACATGGGTAGCAATGATGTGTTGCTAGATACCGCTCATTGCCTGTGACAATTTTGTCATTGCCATTGTTTTGAGAACCTATTGGGTCGCACACTTAGAACGGATCAATGAGGAGCTTAATTAATCCTATTCTGAATTGGATTAAGGATATAACTAATCTTATTCTGAATTGGATTAAGGATATCATTAATCCTATTCTAAGTAGGATTAGAGTTCTGTTTGACAGTAAATTTTAGGGTAAAATTTACTGCCTATAAAAGGATGTTTTTTTAAAACAAAGCCGCATAATTAAAAACAGAAAAAAAAGTATTCTTTTAATCGAAGCTAGCAATTCGATTATAAGGAATCAAAAAAACGCTCTTTAAGGCTTCTGATCGTAAGACGTTCAAGAGTCGTGAGATCTGTTCGTGTGGATACCATAGAGGCAGGAACGAAAAGTTGTTGCTTGTGACTTGACCAACGACAGAAAGTCGGAGAAAACGTTAGGTTAAATCTCGAAACCCTAATCAAGCAACCCTCCGAATCGATCCTGGTGGAGGCCGAATGATTTAAATTCCGCTGCGTGTTTGTTTCGATTTCCCTTCAGTTTTAGCCCGTGTTATCTCTTGTCATTTATTCATATCGTGTTCGTGTCGTGTTTAAAATTACCAGGTCTACTGAAAGTTTTGTTATGTCTTAAAGTTATAATTTATTTTTAAGACAATGTAATAAAGTAGAGAAATAGAGTTAGAGTAGGAAAAGAGATGTAAAAAGATAAGAGTTGTGATAATGTTGACTAGTCAACAACCAATTAAAACTCTTCAGAGACTCCTACTCTATCTAAGACTCTTAGGCCTATGTAAAGAGCACATGACTCTTTATAAAAATCATCCCTCTCTTCCCCTTAGGCTGTACGGCTCCTTTAGCTTTTAATAAAAATTTTATTTTCTTTATTTTCTTAGTAACTGATTTCTTGCTTTAATTTTATAAAAAATATTTTTTTCTTTTGTTTTTCTTGTTAATTGATGATTGCTCGTTCTTTCTTAAAACCCAATTTCTTTTAAGTTTTATAAAATTTATTTTCTTTCTTTATTAATTTTTAGTATAGTAATAGGAAAATTTGTTTCTTTCTTAGTTTTTCTCTTAAAACCTATTCTTGCTTGTTCTTTAAATTTCTTTTCGATTTCTTCTTTATAATTAGAGGGACTTAACATTTTCTTTATTGTTTTTACAGGTTTGCCGATTCTTTAGTTTTATTTAATATTGATTTTGCTTCTTATTTTCAGTTTATGTGTTATTGCTTATTAGATCATAATCTTGATTTGTGATTTACTGTTTTATATTGTGATAACCAAGGATTCTTCCATTTTTGGAATTAAGGATTTGTAAATTCAATTTTTGATGTTAATAGACAAGTTAAAGTAAATAAATAAATTTATTAGGGGATTGGAATATTTCGAGATTATGGTACTTGATCCACTAATAAATTAGAGATTTAATAATTAGGAATTTAATTTGGGTATTAAGGAATTTAAAATTTAAAGAAATAAAAATATGTGTATGTATGTATGTATATATATATATATATATATATATATATATATCATTATATATAAGCAAAAATATACAAGCATATATATATATATATATATATATATATAAACAAACAATAATATTATTTTGAATTAAAGTATATATATAAATATTTATATTAATAAATAATAAAATGGATAAATATATGTTTTAAGGATTATATATATAATATAAATTATATATATAAATATGTTTTTAATATATATTAGGTGTATTGTAAGTATAAATTTTAAATATATATAAAAGTATATATGTATATATAATATATGTCAAGAATATATATATATATATATATAAAATTGTTAATATAAAGTATATTTATATAGTATTAATAGAAAATATGTTTATAATAATAATAATAATAATAATAAGAAAAAAAGAAAAGAGGTTTCAGCAAGCTTCCACAGGAAGCTTGCTGCATCAGTATACAAACCCGACTAGAAGAAAAAAATGAGAAAAGAAAGAAAAGAGAAGAGAGAAGGAAGAATAGATTGGAGAAGCCCATATTGTCATCAGCCAAGGGAGAGAAGAAAGGCCGATGACAGTGAAGAACAGGAGCATATTGGGAGAGAAGGAAAAGAGAAGAAGGAAAGAAAAGGGAAAAGGAAAGAGAGACCGATCGATGCCATTTGGTCCTCACGCTATCATTGTCTCCATCGCTTTGGTTAATGACAGTGAGAGCAGATCTGGCTGGATGGAGGAGCTGAGGAGGACCAACGACCAAGAAAAGAAAAGGGGGAAACAAGCGAGCTGTTGGGGCGGATCTAGAACGAGGAACAAAGGAAGAGAAGGGAATAGCCACACCCAGGTTGCACCCTCAACTGTTGCCGGAGTGATTGAACCAGCAGTGGCAAGGGAAGAAGAAGGCTAAACCAACAGGGAAAGGCTGAACAGGGTTTGAACCGATTCAGCCAAAAAAAAAAAGAAAGAGAGAAGACAGAACAGAAAAAATGGTAAGAAAAATTGTTATAATTTTTAATTCTTTGTTAAATTGTTGAATAATCTTGTAAAGTTTCTAAGTGTAAATATGGATTTGAATTTGTAAAAATTATGCAAAGGCTGTTTGGAGCTTGATAGAGCTTGAGAAAGATTAAATTGTGAATTTTGACACTTGGTAAGATATTTATATAAGTTGGTTGTAGGATTATACTGTTAAAAATTTTATTTAATTGATCTAATATAGAATGAAGTTAGAAACTTGTTGAATTGATGTAGGATGTTAAGGGGGTGTTTTATCGAATTAAATTTGATTGAGTGAAATGTTGAGAATGACATTGAAAATTGTTAAATTGATATGGATTGTTAAATTGATGTGGAATGTTGTTGTGGTAGTATTTTAATATTGCTTAAATACCAAATAGGGGATTAATTGAAGGTAAATGAGATTGTTGAAAAATATTGAATGTTGATTTTAAAATTAATGGAGAAAGAAAATGACTATGGAAATATAAAGAAGAGTAGGAGTGATGTAAATGATTGGTTGATATTGAGGGATATTTTTAGAATATTGAAAATATAAATATTTATAACTTGACCTTGTGAAATATCGCTCAAGCATTTAATAGAAAGTGATGGCGGTGTAATTTAGTGATTTAATGTCTCTTTGTGGAAAAAGAATGAATGTGTGTGAATTAGAAATTTTATATTTGATTAAGTATGAGTATGGTATGATGTGAATGCTAACTTTGACAAGTTAGACTTTATGGAGTATGAACTAGGGTGTTATGTGAAAGTAAAATGAACAATATAAATATGAATAATGGTTATGGAAATATTGTTGAAGTGTGGTGAGACAATTTGGTACCTAATGGGAAATTGATTTTAATATCTATGGGATATGAGAAATGTGATTAAGGGCTTGAGGGCATTATTCACTAGGGTAATGTGAAATTTAAGAAATGATTTGAAATTTTAAATGTCTTGTGAAAATTATTGAGATATAGAATACATATCTTATATTGAGAATTGATTTTTGTAGTTCCAAAGTAGTGGGGTAGAACTTGTTAACTAGGTGAATATGTGCTCGCCTACTAGCTCTGTGAGATCCCAAATTTCTCTATTCTCTCTATATCTATTAAAGCTGCTGAATTAGAATACTAAGTTACGAAAACTAATTTCATTCTGTGGTGTAGTTATCCAAAAAACGCTCAAGTGGGCCCTACAGGATAATCCGTAATCCGAATGCCCTCCGAAGTGGCAAAATGTTAAATTTGGGACTGAAATACCTAAAGAGCAAGAAGACTACTTTTTGAAAGTCTTTTAATTGAGTACACCTAGGCTTATGTGCAACAAATTAAGAAATGACGATTTAGTCGATAGCCCGGAAGAGCTTTTTTGAATAACGGTCAAACCAAAATGACTTTAGACCCACAGACTATTATAGGAAAATCCTTGCATAAAGAAGTTTCACGCGGATCCAGCCCGTGAACTAAATTACACAAAAGTGCTAAAAACAACGCGAACGAAACCAAAAGCTTTCGTTTATGGGTAGTTTGGTAATTTCACTACCCATGACAGGTCAAACCACCTTGTGAGTCAACTTTTGACCAGGTTTTACTTGAATACATGAAAATAATAAAAATAAAATATAAATTTTGAATTTAAAATATTAAAATAATGTTAGGACATAAATGAAAATAATGAGATTGTATAAGGGTATTATTGTCTTTTAGCAAGGGACTGGTCAAATTAGTCAATGTTTGACTAAAATTGACTTAAATAAATAAAATTTAATAAAAATATAAAATAAAATATGAAACTTAGAAATAATAAAATAATCCTAATGTCATAATTGTAAATAGTAAATTTTAAGAGGGCAAATTGGTCATTTTGCATGTGGGCTGAAAATATCTTTAAAAATATCAATAAAAACTAGAATTTTCTCGTTTCATCCATGTCCAGCTTGCCACCCCTGCAGTTTCTCTTTTCTTATCCTTCCTCCATCACGTTTCCACTCATTTTCCTAGCAAATCCACCATTTCTCTTCAACAAATCATTAAGCACTCTTCACAAAACCTATCCCTCACCTCAAGAACTCTTTAAATCTAGGATTGGAGGGGCTGACTTGAAAAAGTGTAGACTGGTTTGGGTTGCTGCACTATTTAGCAATGGTGGAAGGTGAGGAATGATGATGTTTCTTTAATTTCTAGCTATGGTCGTTGATTAATTCATGCATAGGAAATATGTTTCAGGCCTTAGATTGAACCAAAAACATGTGTAAGGTGTCATAGGGGTTTCGACCATGAAGAAGATGTATGGTTACCATGGTAGTTTTAATGCATGAAAGGTAAAAAATAGAAACAAGTAGTGAATCAAGCTTAGCCATGGTGATAAATTAGCAAAATCATGAGTGTAGTGATCTACGGAGGTTTCAACCAAAGGGTGTGCTTAGGTGAACCGTGGTGATTTTAATATGTTGATGGTAAGAAATGATTATATGTAATGTGATAAATATCACGATAAAGCATGAATTAGCAAAATAATAAATTTGGCACTAAATATTAAATTCGGCCATGATAAAGGGGAATTAATGATTATGTAATTTTGATATTTCATGATTGTGGAAATATTGTGTAAGATGAATGAAGATTATTTATGAAGTTAAATGGAAAAATGACTAATGTAGGGTGAGAGGGAGCATTCGGCCATGGCTAGGGTGGATGATATTTGTGTGATTTTAAATGTGTGGAAAGTGTTTGATGAATGTACAAAGTGAATAAATAGTACTTATGAAGTTAAAATTTGAAAAAGTAGGAGTTTAAGTAAATTGAAGCATTCGGCCAAGGCATAATGTAAGGTGTTACCATGTGAATTTTCATGGTTGATAGTTAAACAATAATTTATAAAGGTTAATAAGATTATTAGTGAAATTGGACTTGGAAAAGATTGTAATTTGAGTGTACCTACATTGTGGCATTTGATAGAAATTAACAGAATATTTATTATAGTTGTAATATGGAATTTTTAACATAATTTGGGATCATTTTGCAATGTTGGATATGGAAAATAAAGAGGCATAGGTGGCCTGATAAAGTTGTTACACTGCGTGGAGATTGAGGTAAGGAACGTATATGGAAGTAGCATAGGAATGCTATGCTTGCATGTGGGAATTGTGATTGGTTTGAAAATATAAATTCTGGTTTTATGCAGGAGGTTAGGATAGTTACGATTGTCATACTGCCGAAATTTCATAAAACGAACCCTGAACCCATGTCCTAAATAAATTCCAATCCCAAAAATATTTTAATCATTGTTTTCAAAACTACACGATACTATTGTTTAAATTCATATTTATAGCTACTTTAAAAGTTAAACAATATTTTATATACTTGCTTTTGCACTGAAAATATTTATTGAATTTCAAATTAAATATAAGATTTTATCGTTTGAATGTTTATGGATTGACTGAAGATAATTTTACTGAAATGATTTCTATTGTTAATTTAATGAAGAAGTAAGATTGTTTTAGAGATTGTTAGCGGCTTAGTAATCTTGCATACTGATTGATATGATATGTTACTAGCTGTGAGACCTTAGGCAAGTCCACGGCACCACAATTGCCATTTGCCTAATGCCTACTATGACTGTTTAACGATGGCCATTGTTACTGTTCGTCCTTTCGGGGATACTGTTCATCCCTTTTGGAGATACAGTTTCATGCATGATTCTATTGGAGGTTGACAGTCTCTATTAAATTGATTGTGAATTATTTGAATACTGATTTGATTGATCTGAAAGAAAGAAATGAATGAGTTTTAAAGTATATGTTTTCGTGATACAAGTGCATTTATCTTATTTTAATGATCTTAAATAAATTGCTTTACTGTACTAAGTAAAAATACTGAAAATATTGCTTTATATCATGATTTTGAAATATTACTATACTGTTTACTAAAATTTCCTACTGAAATTATTTTAAATAAATTGTTTTATATACTATTATCGATTGGAAATTGTATGAAATTATTAAGTGTTTTATACTGTTTATCTATTTCATCGTCAACTGCCTACTCTCGATAGTCGGAACTAGGGACTGGAACACAAAAGGTACTTCAAATTAACCTTCCATACTCTATCTGGTCACCTAGCAAATTATAGTATCCTTCCTAAAACGTCCCTTAGTACACCGTTAGGAATTAAATGATTTCATGCATGATATATTTAAATTTAATACATTTTCATGATAAGTAAAATAAAATTTTATTTATTTTATCTGTATATAGTAGCATAGTATGCACTTTTATATATGTTTCTTACTAGGCTTCCCTAAGCTTACTCCCTTACTCACCATCTTAGATAATTCATTAGTGTACATGGCAATCGTTGTTTTCCAGGTTAGTTGAAAAGGATTACTAGAAGTTTAAAGTATTGAGTAAATAAGTAAATGTAAAATGTTATATTTATATTCAGATAAGTACATGCACAGCAGATGTAATTATAGGCCGAGATGTAAATAATGTAGTGTAAAGATAAAGAATGTTTATGAACTAATGGGATGTAATTGGATTGATCTACTATAAATAAAATTATAAATTTTTATATTATAGTTTATATGTTGATTTTTTGTTTATTGATTTATAAACTGAATGGTTTAATGGTATAGAGATTAATTTGTAATGAAAGTTATAGCATAAACTTACACTGACACCGAATGCGAACCGAATGGTAACGAATAATTGAATGAGAGAGATAGTATCGAAAAGAAAAAGTTAGTTCAAAATTTTATGTTTCTGGACGTTACAAGCTCGCTGCTACAAACGGAACTATAAGAAAAGGCATTGACACTGAATTGGTAAGGGATATATATGGAAGAATTGGGATAATATCATATCTTTGTTTGATCAGTTTAATGATAAAGAAATTAAAGTTTTAAATGATTTTAGTAATGTTTTAAATGATTGGATATTTTTATATTATATCAGAAATTGCATGTTTTGAAATATTTACAGTTTTGGAGGAAAGAATGTTGCTTTGATGTGATTGATGTTTAAAAGATAAATTTCAAACTGTTTATGGTTTGACTTGATTAAGGTCTTAGGATGATTTGTGAATTGTTTATGATTTTGATTGGAATGAGGTTTATGATTTGGATACTATAATGGATTTAAAATCAACTGCCTTGGAATATAAACTGTGTTTTCATGCAGGAGGGTTAGGGTAGTTATAATGTTATGCTGCTAAAATTTTATAAAATCATGATAAAAAAGTGATTATTAAGAAGAAATTTATATTTTCAAGAAAGTATTTTGGGGCTTAAAGAATTGTGTTTTCTAATAATTAATTTTTTTACAATCGAAATGAAAATGTCAAGTAAACTTGGTAAAACTTTATAGGACTAAATTGAACTGATGATGTATTTGCATGCATAAATCACGCATAAGTACATTGCTCATGTCACGCACATTGTTTAATAGTTTTAAACGTTTGACATTACATTTTAAGTGCACTTCTTTTGGATATTTAAATTCTGCATTAAGAATTTTTATTGAATTCTTTTACTAGCCTATACCTTAAATTTCTCATTTATGCATAACGAAATTTTAAAGACTTTTAATTTTCATTTATCGAATTTTATTTTCTCAATTATAATTTTTATTTATTTACACCATTATAGATTGACTGAAGATAGTTTGATAACGAAATGATTTCTTATTGTTTTAAATGAAATTGTTTTGAGATTGTTGCTCCCTAATGATCATGTAAATTATTGATTGATTATGGCTACTAGACCCTAGTCAATTCTGTAGCATCCAAAGTAGGCACCTGACTATTGAGCACTGTGGATTCTTTTCCACAATGGCCATTGTTATCGTTAAATAGGAATGACTTAGGGATGGATACCTGGCCCATACGCGGGTACGCAAATTCCTATATTGGTACCTTGTGGGACACTTTATTGATCATGGCATGTAATTCTTGGATGTGGACTTTCTCCACTAATTTATTTAAAAATGACTTGACTACTGGATTAGTTGATTTTAATTTGAAAGGATTGTTTTAATTGAATTTGAAATATTATTAATTGAAATGATAATGTTAAGTAAATGTTTATATGATACAAGTGCATTTATCTTATTCTAATAATTTAAAAAAAACTATGATTTTAATTGCATGTAGTGGCATAATACCACCTTTTTATATGCTTATTAAAATATATTTTGTGAAAATCACATCGTTTTTCTGATTTTAATTGAAAAGGTTGTATTGATTTTGTATTGTCATGTAGATATATATATATATATATATATATATATATATATATATATATAGGATTCCTATATATAGTTAACATGATATTCTTTCTTTTATATATGTTTCTTACTAGGCTTCCCTAAGCTCACCCCCTTACTCACTATCTCAAATAGCTCAATGGTACACATGGTAACCGTTGCTGTAAGATTGAGAGAAGAAAAATTTTTAAAAGTCTAACTGATTGAATAAATAGGTATATATCTTAAGTGTTATGCTTATATATTTAGACATGTGTATGCACAGTAATTGTATTTACAATCCGGGATGTAAATCGTATAGAGTAAGGTCAAAGAATGTCAAAGAACTAGATAAAATATACTTGTAATAAGTTGATATTAATAAAAGAATAAATTTTATATTGTGGTTTATACTATGATTTCATATTTAATAATTGTAGATAAATTATTCTAGTAGTATAAAGATTAATAGATATCGAAAGTTATAGGGGGAACTTACACTGACACTGAATGCAAACCATATAATTGTAATTGATTGAATGTGATTAAGTGTTGCAGAAAGAAAAAATTGGTTCAAAAGTTTACGTTTTCGGACGTGACATATTTTTAAAGATTGATATATTGATTGTCTTTTGTATGATGTATGATATCTTTATAATATTTAATATGAATTGCATATTTTTGATCATGTCTAGTGAGTAATTTTCTTATTCAGTAATGAGATAAATTGATTGTTTTTAGAATAAAGATTGTTGTGAGATTCTTGAACATATTATATAATTTCTAATCAAGTATCTAAGATTCTTCGAACATATTAACATGATTGTTTGTTTGATTAGATAGGTGGTCAACTATTTAGTTAAATTAAATAATCTACTGCCAAGTTAAAAACATAAGTATGTAATAGTTTGTGAATTTAATCACTAGGGATTTAAGAGAATTAAAATTTAAGTTAAATAAACCGCCATGAGTGAGTTTATTACTTAATATTGAGTCAAATCTTTCTAGATGTTAATACTGCTATTAAAACTTTATCTATGGCACTGAGAATAGGTGAATTCTGATAGTTAGAGATTAATTAAGACGTTAAGTCTTTAAGTAACGACACAGTAAAGAAAGATAGGTGTAATTAGACGCTGAGTTGTTACATTACAGTTGACTACTTAATTGACAGTGATCTTTTGTAATCAATGCTTAACATCTAAATCTAAGAATAATTAATTACCTTTTTTTGTGGTATAAGCACAGGTATCCTCATTCGTCTTACAATCTGAGATTAATCCTGTTTGACTTGGGAGTGGTAAACGGTAAAGCCCTCCCAATAATAGAGACTTCGGGACTCGAACCCTGTTCAAGTACCTGGGGAAGAAATCCACTTTCACTTCTTCCAATCGTTTGTTGGTTAATTACCTTGTAATTGAAATTTTGTGATATTTGATATTTTCTAATTTATTTAATTGTTGACTTTTCTTTCTTTTTTTATAAGTTTCCTTAATTACTCTAGATTAATTGATAAAACCCCAAAAATCTTCTTTCTCTCCCTAAATAATAGTAAGAAATTTAGTTCTAATAATTAACTTGAATAAAACAATCTTTATGGTATCGGCCCGTGTCACAGTCTGTTATATACAGTAATCATCCACATTTATCGTATACATACATATACATTAGTTAGTTGGGCTGTCTGGGATGTCTTTCACAATATTCACTTACCACAGTAAAACACTTTAGACAATATTTATTTATTAATAATTAATAATTATAACTGTATAAATCACTTTACATCTCTTGAAATTAAATTTATAACAAGTAGTACTGTATAAAAATGTCTGAACATACAAATGTAAACACAGTACCTCCAAGATCTACTATAACTTGCTTCGGGATAACCAAATCGCAGCTAATCCATGGATTGATACACCGGTTAACCAATTAATATAATATGTGGATGGTGAAAAATAAAGGAATGAGCAAACCACAGCTTAGTAAAGGAATTGTATGCAGAACTTGATATCACGAAATCTATATGACTTAAAACAATTTATTTTCCTATAGGTGCACTAGGGACTGTAAAGGATGGATACTATAATTGGCTAAAGATCCGGATGGAGTAAGGAAGGTATTTTAAAATACCTATCTTGTCCTGAAACCTAGAAGTGACTGTAGGGAGTAACTATTGATAATTGAAATAAAATACTTTTCCATAACATTTCATAATAAATTTTCAAATCAATACTTTCATAAATTAAAATATTTAAGTAAATAATCTAATATTCATATCAATTCATAAAAGAATATTAGATTAAGAATTCACAAAATCACAGTTAAACACATTTAACATATCTCGGTAAAAATCTCGTAAACAGTACGAAATCCGCTAGATAAACCGTATTAGTTAAATAAATAAATAATAACGTAATGGTTTATAAAACCAAATAAATAAAATACTTTTAGTATTTTACCAATCACTTTAGACATGTTCCACACATTTCGATAAACCCTGTAAGTAATAACAGTTCAGTACAGTAAACACTTCCCTCTAGTAACTGTAATCCATAACAGTTCAATGAAAACCATAGTAATAAATTAGTAATACGTGAATGGAGACTAGGCAACACCCTTAATATATCATGCTATAATCCCTGTAGGGAACAATATCTGCAGACACCATTTTTGTCCGGGTCTTTTTCAAACATTTTTAATTAATTAGTTTTTATATATTTTATTATTGATTTTTTTTATTTTCTATTTTTTATTTTTAATTTAGATTTAGAAATAAATTTTGGATTTTTATTTTTATTTTTATAAAATATAATAAAAAGGGAAGGAAATCAGAATTAATTTTGATAGGAAAGCTGACTTAAATGAGACTGTTAAAGATTGAATTTAAATTTTGTTGAAAGAAAAATCAGAATTAATATCGGATTTAAGATTGGATTCTTGAAATCTAAAAATTTCCTAAAAGATTGATTCTTGATTTTTATGTATTACCTAAAATAAAAAGAAACCTAGGTCTAGTTAAAGAACAACACAAGAAAAAAAGGAGGGATCAATAAAAAAAAATCTCCATCGCACCGCCCATATTCATTAAACACCAAAACCGAATTGCCCTGAATCCATTTGGCCCGCTTCTCACCGACACTGCCCTGTGTAGCACTGCACTTCACCACTTCTACTGCCCCTACGTCAGGTCACTCCTTGCCCCGTTTCGCCGCCCGACTCCTGCTTGTTGTGCTATTGTCACCCCTACTCTACTAGTTCATTATTGTTCCTGCTCTTGCCACAGTCGTTGGTCGCACACAAACCCTGCCTCTATCGTGAGTCATCACCATCATGCACCTCATTGCACGGCCACAGTTTTTTACACGTGAGCAGCAAAATTGAAGAGGAAAGTGCAATTTGTATTTATTATTTTATCTATTCTATATAGTTTTATATTGTTTAGTTGCTAGGCTACTTCTAAATTAATTGACTAACTTAATAATTTAATGATAATTTGACTTAATGATATAACTAGTTAATTTGATTTAATAATTTAATAGGTGGGTAATTTAATAATTTAATGAATTTAATAATGGCTTGGTTCAATAATTTAAAATTTCAAGTTAAGTATTGGCGTCAACTTGCATTTTGATTAATCAAAGGATATATAAATATAAATTTGTGCAATAATGATTTTGCATGATGTGTATATAATTTAATTTGTTCATATGGTAGTTAGTTTGGATCATTAAAATATTGTTTTTGCATTTGGATATTTTATTTGTAGTATTTAACTTACTTTGCATGGATATTGAGATGTATGATTACAACACCATTTAGAATTTAGTAGAATCTTAGACAAATACAGTTTTTTAGGAAAATATGATAGGATAAATAAAATGAAGAAAAATTAATAAATTATGAAAAATCAAGAAATTAATTATTAAATAAAATTATGGATAATAAAAGTTCATGAATACAAGGTTAGGATAAATAATGATATGACTTAGTAAATAAAAGATTAAGTAATTATTAAAGATAAATATGAATTATACCGATGATGATATCTTGAGAAAGTCAATTGAGACATCTTAAAAATGTCTAGGTGGGGAAATTCTTTCTTAAGTTGAGCCAAATCGATGGAATACTTTTGAAATAATTTTCAATAAATTATAATACATGTTTATTCTTAGTAAATTAAATATGAATAAAATATAAATAAATATAGATAAATAAATATAAATACAAGAACATAAATTAGATGAAAACATTAAATAAATAGAATGAAATAGCTTAGATTGAAAATAATTAGTAATTAATAAGATTAGATAATAATGAAATAAATGTAAATTATATCGAGGATGAAATTCCAAGAAAGTCAATCGAGACTCCTTGAATATTTTTAGGTGAGATGATTCTTTCTTAAGTTGAGCCAAATTGATGGAATACTTTTGAAAGAGTTTTTGATAAAATATAATTCAGGTTTATTAAAAAAATATAAATAAATGAAATAAATAAAATAAAGATAAATTAAATCAAGATTAAAATTAAAGAAATTTAAATAAAATTAGATAAGTGAATAAATAAACGAACTAAATAGCTTGGAATAAAAATTATAGGAAATAAAAAAATATGAATTATGCTAATGGTGAAATTTCAAGAAAGTCAATTGGGAATCCTTGAATTTTCTAGGTGAAAAGATTTCTTTTAAGCCAAGCCAAATTGATGGGGCGCTTTTACGAAAATCTTCAATAAACCATGATTCATATTTATTCTCTAAATAAATCATCATCATCATCATCATCATCAGAGCCTTTATCCCAATAGATTGGGGTAGGCTATATGAACCAATAACTAAAATCACGTTAAATCGTCCATATGTATTCTTTGCCTCCATAGATTCCTATTCAAGGCCATTTGCTCATCTAATTCTAAAACCTCCATGTCTTTCCAAACTACTTCCTTCCAAGTCTTTCTCGGTCTTCCTCTAGTCTTAACTCTTCTCTCAACATCCATAGCCTCTATTCTCCTAACTGGAGCATCTACAGGTTTACGTCTTACATGTCCAAACCAACGTAAACGATTTTCACACATTTTGTCTTCGATAGGTACCACTCAAATCATCTTACGAATATCATCATTTCTCATTCTATCCTTTCTTGTATATCCACATATCCACCGTAACATTCTCATTTCTGTTACACTCACCTTTTGTGTATGTAGCCTCTTAGTCGCCCAACATTCACTACCATATAACAATGTTGGTCTAACAACTGTCCTATAAAACTTGCCTTTCAACCATGTAGGAATTCCTTTATCGCACAACACACTTGTAGCACTTCTCCACTTACTCCATCCAGCCTGGATCCTATAGGTCACATCACCATCAATCTATTCATCCATCTATATTATTGATCCCAAGTATCGAAAATGATCTCGGTTAGGTATCGCCACCCCATCTAACTTCACTACATCAAGCTCTTCCAGTCGGTTTGAACTGAATTTACACTCCATGTATTCAGTTTTCACTCTGCTTAGTTTAAATCCTTTTGATTCCAACGTTTGTCTCCATAATTCCAACTTTGTATTGATCTCCGCTCTAGTTTCCGCACATAGGACAATATCATCTGCAAACATCATACACCAAAGCACCTTATCCTGGATGGATTTTGTCAGTTTGTCCATAACTACCGCAAACAAGAATGGACTCAACGCTGACCCTTGGTGTAATCCCACCGTGATAGGAAACTCACTTGTTTGCCCCCCACCTGTCCTCACGTGTGTCCTTGCGCCTCTATACATGTCCTTAATTAGTTTAATATATTTCAAAGGAACTCTTTTCTTCATTAAGGACCACCAGAGTACCTCCTTAGGCACTTTATCATATGCTTTCTCCAAATCTATAAAGACCATATGAAGATCTTTACCCATTACTCGAAAGCACTCCATAAGTTGTTTAAGCAAATATATTGCCTCCATAGTTGATCGACCCGACATAAAACCAAATTGATTCTCCGATATCTCTACATTCTTTCTTAATCTCCGTTCTATCACTCTCTCCCATAGTTTCATCGTGTGACTCATCAATTTTATGCCTCGGTAGTTGACGCAACTTTGAATATCCCCCTTGTTCTTATATAAAGGTACTAAGACACTTTTCCTCAATTCCTCTGGCATTTTGTTAGTGTGCCAAATCTTATTAAATAGATTTGTCAACCACCTAACTCCTACATTTCCAAGGCATTTCCAAACTTCAATTGGGATGTCATCAGGTCCAACAGCTTTTCCATTCTTCATCATTTTAGTGCCTCTTTTACCTCTGTCTCTTGGATTCTACGCATAAAGCACCAATTTAAATCCTTAAGAGGCACCGAAATATTATCCAAAATTTTATTTTTTCCGTCATTAAATAATTTGTTAAAATAATCTCGCCACCTGTCCTTAATGTCATTATCTTTAACGAGAGTTCTAAATAAAATAAATAAATAAATAAAATATATAGATAAATATAATATGAAATAAGATTAAAAAATATAGAGATTAATATGGAGTCGAAATTAGGGCCAGAGTTAGAAAGAATAAGATTTTCATATTTAATTGATCCGAAGATGGAATTCAAGAAAGTCAATTGAGACTTCTTGAAAATCTTGAGGTGAGGGAGATTTTTAAGATTTGAGCTAAATTGATGGAAAAATCTTAGAAATATTCCCAATATATAAGCATATCGAAATTAATATAAATACAAGGCAAACTGTAAAGATAACCTAAAACTAGTTGGTACCATTTTAGGATGAGCGTTGTAGGGGTGCTAATCCTTCCCTACACGTAACCATACTCCCGAACCCTATTGCCTTTGAATGTAGACCAAGCCTTATATTTAGTTTAAATAGGTGACCAATCACACTAGGTAGAATGGTTAGTGGCGGCTTCGTAATTTTAGTGTCTAACTATTAGGTTTTCCGACACTTAATACGTTATGACAGTTTGGTGACTCCACTGGGGACTTAGAGAGTCAGGCCAACGATTGGTTTTAGGTTATTTTAGGTTTGCCTTAGGAGTGTTAGTTCTGGTAAAATAATAAGACATGAATAATTATATGTTCCTTCAACACACACTTCATGTGCATGCATTATGTGAGACCCAATTTTATTACACTGTACACTATACTTGTGAATTATTGATAGTGAAATTTAATAATTTAGTGGAATTTAAGTAAAGATGGAATGAATTTTCATTCGCAATTTGGAATTTTGGATTCATGAATTGTAGTATAGTGTATAAAGTTGAAACAAATATGAAAAGATAAATTAAAGAAGAATTTGTCAAATGCAAAAATGGTTGAAATTTATTGGTTAAAATATGCCTCAAGAGAGGCAACAGGAATGAAGAAACATGCAGCTAAATAAATTGGACAACAAGTCAATTTTTGCTGCTATTGTACCGTACTCATGTCGGAAACAATTAAAGAAAATTTAGCTATCATCCTTTATATGGTACAAAAAGAAAATAATTAAAAGAAGAGGAGTTAAGAAGGTTAACATGTGATAATTTTCAATTGTTAAAGCCTAAAAAAGAAGTCAACAATCATGCAGCCGAAGTGGACATTCACGCCACTTTTTTTCTGTTACTGATGTTGCCTCACGGTTTATGTGTTGAAAAGCAATGGGAATGCAAATTTTTATGATGAATGATATTAAGTGGAGGAAAAGTCATAGTAAGGCTAATTCTCATTGGTTGGAACACTAGGAAAAATATGGGAATTGAATCACAAACCGTGCAGCTAAGAATTATGGGCAGCACGTCAGTCGGGTTGCTGCCATGGTACTTGCAGCTGGAAATTATAAAGAAATTGAAAGGCAACTTTTATAGTATAAAATATAGTAAAAATAATATTTAAAAAGAAAGAAGTATTCAAAGCTTACTATGTGAGTAAAATTCATTGGCTGCTTTTATTGGTGACGTGAAATGCAGCAGAATTTGAAGAAATTGTCCATAAAATTATGGACTAAAAGGGTAATAAAAATAATATATTATAATAGAAAACTAATAAATTAACAAGTATATAATTTATGGGCTGAAAACAACTAAAAAAAGGAAGAAAGCTTGGTTAAGAAACGGGACAGCAAGGGAACCATGTCAGCCGTTCCTTTGCTGCAAGCGTCCTCAGTAAATTAATGGAATTAAGGCATGAAATGATGAAGATAAATAGATAAGAAGCTAGGTGGTTGATTTTTATTGGGTGACTTGAATATATGGAAAAATAAAAGAATAAAGACCTCAACAAATGCCTCCTTCACCGTTGAAATTGCTGTTCTACGAGAGGCATAAGTGATTCCCATTTCTGTTCTGTTTCAGCTTCTGTTCAGCCAAGAAGAATTAGCAAATTTTAAATACTCTTGTTAGTTAACTACTTAAGCTCATCATCAACCCATACTACATCATTTTAACCATCAAAGGACGAGGAAAAGAGGGCTGGAAGTGAAAACAGAAATCTGTTCTGTTTTGGAAGCTAAAATCGGCCAAGGTAATTTCAAGAATTTCCATGGTTTCTTGTATTACATGATATATTTCCATGTTTCTAAGCATGATAAACATAACTATAGGACTGATCTTAGTTAAATTTAGTTAAATCATGGAATTAATATAAGTTTAGATCTTGAAATAAATTTAGAAGAACTTATGTGATGATGGTGAGAAAGGAATTTTGGAATAGAAACAAAATGAAGAAGAAGTGTAGAAGCTTGAAAACCATGAGAGGATGAAGAATTAAAGATTTAGTTAGTTCAAGTGTGGTTCGGTTTGGACACGAACTAATGTGGAATTTTTGTTCCATGCAAAAATAAATCAAAGGAAGCTCACGTATGCAAGAGGAAATAATATAAAATAGAAGAAAGAGATGAAAAAGTTAATGTAAAGGGGGCTATTAGAGGGTTCGGCCATAGCATGTTGGAAGCACAAATGTGCTGAAAAATTAAGGATTTGGTAGAAAATAAATATAGAAATTAAAAGAGGATTTTCGGTAAAATTAAAACCGAAAAAAGAAGTGGAATGAAGAAATTGATTTTAATACCAGTATAAATTATACTGGTTGTACTCATCATAAGACATTAGTGGTTGCATTTTATGAATTTTAGTAGCATAAAAATAAGAAGAAAATTATTAATAATTTTCGATAAAATTATTTTGCAGTCGAGTAGACAGATTTTGGTTAGCCTTACCGGGACGATCGTCTGTATAAGACTGGTAAGGGAGACATGTGCAGCCTGTAAGGATATTCAGCAACATGTTTTAAATTATACATTTAATTTTTATAAATGCTGTTTATACTGATTGGTTGGAAATTTGTGATGATGTATCGGTTGAATTATAAACTGTATTTTCCGTGCAGGAGGATAGCCAATCAGCTGCCGTTATACTGCCGAAAAATTACCAAAAATTATCGAAAATCATAATAAATGATTTGATTTCACGAAAAATGATTTTCAACTACAAAAATCGAGAAATCGATTAGTTTTCACAAAACATGAATATATGAATGATTAATTGTAAAATATTCATGTTTTCGAGAATTTGGAAAATGAAGTTACCGAAAATTCCTCTCGAGGTGTACGTTACACGTAAAACGAGATGGAAGATGAAAATACACAAAGTGAATATTTTATTTATAATTCTTCAAATATTCACTGATTTCATAAATAACCTTTATGGTTTTAATGGTGAAAATAATTATTTATAGAAATTCCATAAAGGTTAATTAAAGATGAAAAACAATATTTTGAGACTAGAAGGTCTCGACATGTGTGTATAGAGGAAAACATGGTGACGGGAGTGTCGGTTTGGAAAATAAATCTTGTAATTTTCATAAATCATAAAAACAACTGATTTGAATCCCGATAACTTTGAAAACCATGTTTTTGATAGAAAGCACGAAAAAACGTGCGTATATGTTTTACGGTGGAAAAGGACAGTTATGACCTTTTATATTTTACAGTGTGATGATTTTATAAACTGTCTTCACCGTATGGAAAATATGATTTATGCCTTTATGAAATATTTTGAAAAATGTTATTTATTTTATTTATTTCATAAAGGTAAGGATTTATACATGTGAGCCTTATGGATAATTGTGAAATGCTTTACACCACTGTGTTTAAAATCCATAAAGGCTATAGTACGGTTGTATACTGTTTTGAGACTTAGGCCTCGAGTTTCATGCATCATATCATTACTGTTACTGTCACGTGGCTGATTGACCTGCTAGTCATCAGCGTCCCGGATGTCACATGGCAAGTGTACACCGAGGACACCATATAGATCATGGCCATAAATCACATTATATACTGTTACTGTGTCCCTTCGGGGATGATTACTGTGTCCCTTAGTGGACGATGATAGCATGATTTAATTGTAGGGTGTTGCCTAGTCTCACTTATTGATTTATGTTTACTGAAAGGATTTACGGAATCCTGTTTACTATACTGCACTGTTTACTGAACTACTGTACTGTTTACTGATGAAAAACCGTACCAAAACACTGTTTTACTAAACTGTACTATTACTTTTGACTGTTTACTGAAATGGTAGCCACTGAGTACTGTTTTACTGAACTGAAAGCTATCATTTACTGTTTACTGAACTGAACCGTATCAAGATACTGTTTTATTAAACGGTACTGTACTGAAAATTACTGTTGTACTGAACTGTAAGATACGGTTTTACTGATTTGTAAGGTACTGACTTATTAAATGGTACCAAAAAAATTACTGTTTATTGCACATGATTTCATTAAGATCATTTCTAAAGTAGAAATAATTAATGAGCTAATTATCCAACGGTTTTGGACATTTACGAATCCCCGTACTGAAGGAAATAGAAGTAAACCACTGTTTTACTACTGAATTGTCACGTGTTCTAAACCATACTGAAGTGAAGAGAAATAAATGGTTTACTCTATGGAAAACGAATATTAAATCGTTTTGAGAACAATTTATATAGTACTCTCTATAGTTACTTCTAGGTTCCGGTACAAGACCTGTATTTCAAAATACCTGTCTTACTCCATCCGGATCCTAGCCGACTGTAGTATCCTTCCTACATGTGAGCCTAGAGCCCTTCTAGGAAAATTTAAAAAAAAGTGAAAAAGTTTTTAAGCATATAGATAGCTGAATATCAAGTGTTGCATATAACTCTCTTACTGAGCCGTGGTTTGCTCACCCCTTAATTTTAACATTTCATATTTTGGTGGATTGCGAGATCCAATATTTGTTGATCATGGCTAAACATAACGGACAATGTGACAGCTCGATTTATTACATGAGGTACGATCATTTACTTTCTGTATTTAGACTTATCTACAGTACTAATTCCTTATGAATTAAGATAAGGGATGTAATTCATATTATAATTTTATATGAAATTGTTTATATGTAAAAGAAAAGTAAAGTATCGCAGACAACCCAACCAAATAAGATGTATAGAATAAGATAAAAAATAGGGTCACGGGCTGTGATACATTAGTCCTCGACCCGGGCTTTATCCTTTTTAGGAGGGAGTATAGTATCTACGCTTTCGTGAGGTAATACCTCCACAATGGCTAGTGAAATACTCCCACTCAAATTGAACCTTTTCGTTTGTAGCCTATCATGGGTGAGGATTGGGTACCTTACTAGTCCTTTGTGGACGACAGTAAGGAACAATTTGGGAACCTTTAGCCCTTTTATCTAAAGCCATGCATATAGTGGAATTTAGAAGACCAACTATAAGATAGAACCATATCAACCCATGCTATAGAAAAAACCCATTATTTAGGACACACGTTTGATCAAGTTTGTTTAAATTTGATTTATACATGAGACATTAAGAGGGTACTATGAGTTCTTCACCAAAACATTTCCATGCATCACTCATCCATTATTGTTACATGGCAACTTTTTACCATACCATTCATACACATGTAGCTTCATCTCATTTTGTTCATCTTCAATCATTGTTTTGAACAAAGCACTTTCAATTTTTTTTCAAGCATCACCACATGTGAAATGATAAATTCTTAATTGTGGCAATAAAAGATTCGAAGATAGCTCGACCAAAGGTTCATTCACATGACACTCGTTATCAAGCTAAGATCATGGACGAAGAATCAAGCATGTGCATAGAGAAGATGGAAAAAGCTCAAGAGGAAATGAGGGGGCAATTGGCCCAAATTACAGAACTGTTGAAAAATCTAAGCAAGGGCCAAGGAGTTGTAGTCCAAGAAGGGGTTCAACAATGCAGTATGGAAGACCCTATCTATCCTCCTAGATTTGGTCCATTTCCAAGTCAAACATCCCAAGAAATAAGATATCCACTTGCTTACACGGCTATATTCCAAGTGTTTGGACAAGCTCATTTCCAAGGACCCGTCCATCCTTCCACAAGCACAAAATCTACTGATCCCATTGAGGTGTCCAACTTAGATGACCCAAGGGAAATTGAGAAGTTGAAAGCCAAACAAGCAGAAGAGAAAGATGAGACGAAGTCGCAACAAAAGATTAATATGTTGGAGTAAAGGATTCGAGCTATTGAAGGCTTAGACTTTTATGGTTCCATGGATGCTACTTGGTTATGTTTGGTGTCAAACTTGGTTATTTCATCTAAGTTTAAAGCACCAGAGTTTGAAAAGTACAATGGAACTTCCTGCCCTAGGTCTCATCTTATTATGTATTGTCTACTTTTGCTCAAGATGAAAAGCTTCTTACTCACATTTTTCAAGAAAGTCTCATTGGATCTGCTACCAAGTGGTACAATCAATTAGATGGAACTCGAATCACCACTTGGAATGACTTGGCAAGAGCATTTATGGCTCAATATCGACATGTTGCTAATATGGCCCCTAATCGTCTGTCACTCCAAAGTATGGAAAAGAGGGCTAATGAGAGTTTTAAGCAATATGCTCAAAGGTGGCATGATATGGCTGCGGAGGTGCAACCTCCACTTTCGGAGAAAGAGCTTACCATTATGTTTGTTAATACTTTGAAGGCTCGATATTACAATAGGATGATCGGTAATGCCACTAAGAATTTTGCTGATATGGTATTGTCTAGTGAGATAATTGAGAATGCAATCAAGAGTGAAAAGATTAAAGCTCCCAACAATATTGAGAAGAAAGGAGGAGCTAACAAAAGGAGGGAAAAAGAAGTCCATGATGTTGCATATGGAAGGCAATATGGAGGCTATGTTCCACAACACCCTTATCACATGCCACAACCCCCTTATCACATGCCACAACCATACCATCTTGCTCAAAATCCTTACCATTCATACCCCAATGTTAACGCTCAACCTAATACCCAGACACTTGCCCCAAATATTCAACCAACTAAGCAGTTCAATAAATAAGAGGGCAATCATAATGCATCATGGCTAAAAAGAGAAAGGACTCCCATTGACCCAATCCTCACAACTTACACTGAGTTATACCCAAAATTGATCAAAAGACAACTTATTGCACCCGTCTATGTGGAACCTCTCAAGCCTCCATATCCAAAGTGGTATGATGAAAATACTAGATGCGAGTATCACTTCGGGAGCATTGGTCACTCTTTGGAGAATTGCACTGCACAAAGTATAGAGTGCAAGGACTGATAAAAGCTGGCATGTTGAGTTTTGAAACGAAAAAGGAACCGGCTACCGATGCAAAACCATTGCCTAACCATACCAATGAGGGATGAGTTTTGTGGGGGCATGAAGGGTTCGAGCCTGACAATTTTGAAGATTATAAATTCAAGTTTTGTTTTTGCTTTCTTTTATTTCTTTAAGTAATGCAAGATAGTTTTGAAAGTGCTTAAGCCCATAAGCACGAGATAAAGCTTTATGTATGGGCTAACTTTTATTTATTTCCCTTTCAAAAAAGTGACTAGTGTGATGCACTGTCAATTTCTCATTCTATTCATTTTCCATTTCTCACATACTCACCATATCTTTCATTCACAAGTATCCAAATAATGAACATGATGATAATGATGTCAATAAATCTAGGGTTCAATTTTGAAAGAACTACTACAATTGATGAATTAATAGTATGCTAATGTTGCGAAAGCAAGAAAATGAAGGAAAGGTTGCTCACCATCCGCATTTGATGCCGGTACGAGAAAGGTGAATCTCTTACAAAAGCTTCTAACAAGTTTGTCATTGTAGACACTTAATTTTGTCCGGAATAATAAATCTATTTAATCATATATTTGAATTTGTTAAAAAATAAAATAAAAAAGGGAAAAGAAAATCGATATTAAAAAAATAATAATAAAATAAATAAATAAATAAATAATAAATTAATAATAAATAATTAAAAAAAGGGTATAAAAAAAATAGAGTTCGTCGATTGGTATTCGCTAGCCTTGAGGTCGCCAGTTCGCCGATGGGTGTTCGCCAGCCTTGAGGTCGCCGGATCCCTGCTGTCTCACCAACTTCACTGACACCAACTGTGTAAAGTAATCATAATCTCTTAAAATTTGATCCGCTTTTGTTGACTAAGGAATACATAAAAAGCTGCTCGAGGAAAATAAAAAAAGAAAGAAAGACCTCTAGACAAACCTCATTTGGAGTGAAAGTCTTCTGATAATTAATTTGCTCCGATTTTATTGACTAAAAGTTGCTCAGAAAAGATGAAGAAGAAAGGGAGATCGGTTCCAAGATCCTCTGCAACTCTACATCCACATGGAAAAACCAAGAATGTCAAGCAAGCATTTAAGAATGCTCAGAAAAAACCAGCGGAACAATGGATTATAGTCCCTAGTTTCAAAGATTTCGTCTGATTTTTCTTGACTAAAAATGCTTATAAATAGTCTAAAGGAGATCAGAGAAGAAGGGAGAAAAACGGAGAGACAGAGAGAAAAGAAAGAGAGATATACAGAGATAGAAAATATTGAGAGAGAGAGAGACAGAGAGAAAGAGAGAACTCAACTACCTTCAATAGCAAAAATCTCAAGTTCAGTTCTGGTGTGATTGGGACGGTGACTGGAGCAGTGAAGAGGATGCGTGGACGACAGTGAGCAGTACCCATATTTGTTACTGGGAAGAAGAAAGTGTGGTAGCGAGAGGTGACTTTGGTTGGACTAGTGGCGACCAATCCATAAAATTGAAAGGCGAGCTCAACAAAACTTCAACGAGCCGAACACTGTAAGTGTACTCTGCCTTCTTCATTTAAGAAATTTTAAATAAATCCCGTGTCTAGATAAATATACCTCGCCCAAATCTTATTCGCTATCCTTGCGGGCGAGCTCACTGCACTAGTTCAATTGTATGGGCGAACTCGCTACGCACCAGTTCACATGTATGGGCGATCTATAGTGGGCGGGCGATCTCACTACGCGCTAGTTTACTTTTATGGGTGAGCTATAGTGGTTGGCGATCTCAATACGCGTTAGTCCACGTGTATGGCAAATCAAGTGGTAGGCGATCTCGCAACGCGCTAATTCAATTGTATGGTGCAAGCTCTACTGAGTAGGCGAGCTCTCCATGCTCTACTTGTATAGGGCAAGCTCTTGTAGATAACTCGTGCATGGCGAGCTATTTCACGGGCGAGCTATTAGGAAAAGAGAGTTATTTTGGGCGAGCTCTAGTACATAAGTTATTTTGTGCGAGGCGAATTGTTTCAGGCGAGCTAGTAAATTGAAAATAAATCTATAATTATAATAAATAAAAATCATTTTTCAAATTTCACCAAAATATTGGAAAATTTAGAACAAAATTAATAATTTCAATTCTTTACATTCGATCAAAGTGTTGAAGGATGTAGAGAAAATTTTCGCAAAAACTAACTTTTTAGGGGCGAGCTGTTAAGTTACAAAATTTAATTTTTTAAAACTGATTTGTTAAAGGGTGAGCTCTTATGTATAAAGTTGTGTTTGACGAGCTATAAGAAGGCGAGCTCTTGCCAACAAGTTGATGCATGGCGAGTGGCGACATCTCGTGCATGGTGAGCCATTCTAGGCGAATTAATGGATTAAAAATAAATCTTTAATTAAAAATGATTTTTTTCAAGTTTCACCAAAGTGTTAGAAAATTTGGAACAAAAATTAATAATTTCAGTTCTCTACATTCGATCAAAGTGTTAAAGGATGTAGGGAAATTTTTCACAAAAACTTATAAAAAGAATTTGTCTAATTCAAAAATAAATTATTTTTTTAGAAAATGATAATAATGAATAATCTTTTAATAAAAATGTATATTTTCTTAGATAATAGTAGTAAATGAAAACTTAACCAATGCTGAAATTTTAGAATTTCGCGAGTGTGCGATATTTAGAAAATTCTTAGGTGAGAAGATATTTCTTCTAAATTTGACCAAAGTGTTGGAAAATTTAGGGAAAATAATTTCAATATTAAAGATTTTCATTATAATTTTGATAAATTTCACAAGAGAAGTAAAAACATAATATATTAGACCGACGACGGAGCCTCTTCACAAAGATGAGTGTGTCCAGTGAATACTCTTAAGGTAACAAAATTTCCTTGGGAATTCGATCAAAGTGTTGGAGAATATCTTAAGGAAAATAATAAAAAGAAAATTTAATTAAGAATAAAAGACCATTTAAATCAAGATTGCTAAAGATAAAACATGATTAATTGGTACCGTCCATTGGACAGGCCTTGTGGGGGTGCTAATACCTTCCTCACACGTAACCGTACTCCTGAACCCAAATTTTGGAACGTAGATCAATGCACTTATCCTTAGCTTTAAATAGGTGGCCAATCACACCTAAGTTAAAATTGATTGGTGGCGACTCCATAACGTTACATCTAGCGATTAGGTCTCCGGACAAAAATCGTTACGACAGCTTGGCGACTCCACTGGGGATGTTGAGAGTCAAACCATTAATTAATCATGTGTTATTTTAAGCTTTGGTTTAATGGTCTTAATTGGTGTTTAAATTCATTAAGTTTGAAATAATGTTGTTTGCTTTTGAATTTTATTAATTATGTTATTTTTTTTACTTGATATATTATCGTTCATAAATTGTTATGGCATCTAAGATGAGGGTTATATGTTAGTATGTTCCTTCACACACACAACACGTGCATTTGCATGCATAAGCTCTAAGTCCCGAGCTCTGTCCTCTTTAGGAGGGAGTGAGTAGTTACATTCTTGTGAGGTAGTATCCTCCGCATGGACTAGCGAATAACTCCCACTCAAATTGAACCCTTTCCGTTTGAGCTTGATGGGCGAGGATCGAGGTGCCTTACTAGTCCTATGTGGATGTCAGTGAGGAACAATTTGGGAACCTATTAGCCAAATGATAAAACCTGAACCATACATATAAAAAAACCTAAGGTACCGACCTTAAGTTAGAATTATGCCAAAACCTTTAAGAACCTGAAGTTAGAAACACATGAAGGAGAGTGGTATTCGCATGTATGGGTGTTCATTTTTTTTTGAAAATAATATGTTCATATACTTTACATACTTTAATTCATATGCACTCATGTTAATAGATATTGTCACGGGAAGTAATTGCTACATGGCTAACTCTACATCCATGGAAAGTCAACCATCTCTCGAGTCCCTAGAG
The DNA here is from genome assembly GCA_032173925.1 of Heritiera fomes. Classification (NCBI taxonomy): domain Eukaryota; kingdom Viridiplantae; phylum Streptophyta; class Magnoliopsida; order Malvales; family Malvaceae; genus Heritiera; species Heritiera fomes. The sequence continues at coordinate 4,435,450 of JAPDPM010000019.1, forward strand.
GAACCTTGCACCAGTCTGAAAACTAGATCAGAAGTAGCTCAACATAAGAATAGAAACTGTTTGCTAGCAAATTACATGTCTACTCTCCCAAAAAAGTCTACCTCGACCTCAGGCAGAACAATTTAGAAGACTTGGGAAATATCTGGAAACATTGGGATTACCCAAGGAGGGAAGCTTTCCAAAGGAAATATGGGCACCTAGCACTCCTCTTACCAGTGGTCATTGATAGCCAACTCCTCAAAACCATGACACAGTTCTGAGACCCTTTTTATAGGTGCTTTGTCTTTAATGAAGTGGACATGGTACCAACAATAGAGGAATACTCTGCGTTGCTTTGCTTTAATATCTCAAAAACGGATCAAGGTAAAGTTTACTGGAAAAACAAGAAGATCGGCTACCGTAAAAAGCTTGCCATGATGATGGGATTAGGGGTACAAGCCATTAATGCTCAAATCAGAACTAAACGTGAAAATAGTTGTTTTCCTTGGACTTTCTTACGGGATTTCATCTGCAAGCATCCTGATGATGACTAGGGTATGAGATTGTTTGCCTTAGCTCTTTATGGTATGGTGATATTCCCGAAGGTCATAGGTAGCATTGATGTCGCTATAGTAGACTTCTTTGAGCAAGTTGAACATAATGTCAATCCTACTCCAGCAAATTTAGCTGAAACTATCAGATCCTTAAGTTTTTGTCGACGAAAAGGAGAAGGACGCTTCATTAGATGTGCACAACTATTAACTATTTGGGCAAAAAGTCATTTTGAATGCAATGGGGGCAAGTTCTGTAAGCCGTTCATGTCTTTTCGGGTCCCTATTAAGGAGTTTTGTGAGAATAGTTGGCCTCAGCAAAAAACTAGAGACGAGTGGGTGCCATTCTTCCAAAGCCTCACTAGTAGTGGATTAATATGGAGAGCTCTTTGGATGCCGTTTGATTCAGTGTTATATAGTTGTGGAGATGAATTCTGGGTGCCTCTTTTGGGCTTATGGGGAGCAGTTAGCTACTCTCCTGTCATGGTGACGCGTCAATTTGGATATGAGCAGTTTGTCCCAGCAACCTTCGGTCTTAAATGAAATAGAGTTCTCATACACAGAGGCCGATGCATCAATGAAGATTGCAAAAGCTATTCAAGCATGGAAGCATACCAATAGGTTGGATGGAGGGAGACGTACTGACATTTCATCCCCAGAATACTTCGTGTGGCATGCAAGGCGAGGAAAGGATGTGGTCATTCCTCAAGTGAGCATACCCACTTGTCCTATGAAACCGGTGCTTCAAGATTCAGTAATAGAGATAGAAAGGGCAAAGCAAAAACTTCAGGAAGAGAAAAACAAACTGGAATGTGAAAACAAAAGACTCAAGCATGAGATGCAAAGTAATTTAAAGCATTGGAGCAAGAGGATCCAAGAAGAGCGCAATGAATGGAGGACACTATTAAAGGATATGAATAGTACAATCTCATCCACCACTGCTGAATTGGGTCGTATACAAAGGGAAAATGAACAACTCCAAGTAAAGAGTCAAAACAATCTTGAGTACAAGCAACTGGAAAGTGAAAGGGCTCATATGCAAGCTCAAATGCAATTGAGGGGAAAGACGCTATCAGAATCTCAAAGCCATGTCATAACACTCCAAGAAGAAGTTGACGACTTGCGAGTCTTGGCTGATGAACGTGAGGAATGGATACGTGCTCATTTTTTGCAACAACAGCATCTAAAGCATTTATTTGAGCAAATTAGTATGGCTGCTAGGAAAGCTGAGGAAATGGAGGAAAGGGTGTGAGAGCTAAAGCTAGGAGTGAATCCAATTACTGATCATGGTCATCGTTTATCAGAGTTTCTGGATGAAGCACAAGACCATTACTTACAGATTATGAACTTCCTAAGGAAACCAAGGGCTTAGAGACTAGACTTTTCATGGATGTAGTTTGGACTTTTGCTGTAAAATAACTTCTAAAGTTTAATAAAAGAATCTTTTGTTAGTTATGTGGCAAATACTTCCCCATTTCATTCATTCATACATTAGCATGATAAATGACTTTGTTTAAAAATAAAATAAACATGCCCTAATTCCATAAGTTTTGGGTAATGAAGGTGTAAAGATAGCTCAACCAGCGAGAATTGCTATTCATCCATACAACACTCGTCTACAATATAGGAATATGGAAAATGAACAACAAATGAGGATAGACAGAATGGAGAAAGCACAAGAGGAAATGAGGGGGAAAATAGTTGAGATGCAAGAAGATACGAGGAAACGGATGGTTGAAATGATGAAATTAATGAGAGGGATGGCCAAAGGCAAAAATATGGTGGAAACTTCTAAAGCTAGAGAGGAAATACATAATCAAGGAGATGGGTAAGAGGAGCCATTGTACCCTCTAGGATTTACCCCAACACATGTTCAACCTGGCCAAGAAGGCTACCGACGAGTGATGCCACCCCAGGGTGGTCGACTTTATGCTTTTAGTGGGGTAAATCCAGCAATGGGCCAATCTAATCAAAGGCAAGTGGGATTAGGTCCCGAAGGCAATCCTGTAGATTCTATTTTTGTCCCAAATCTTGATGACCCAAGTGAGCAAGAAAAATTGAGAAAGGCAATCCCCGAAGTTGGTTTTGGAGTAGGGATAGAACATAAATATGACCTCCTAGAAGAAAGGCTTAGAGCAGTAGAAGGAAAGGACACATTTGGTAGAATTGATGCAGGAGAACTCAGCCTAGTGTCTGACCTAGTGTTCCCCCCAAAATTTAAGACTCCTGACTTTGAAAAGTATGGTGGAACAACATGTCCATCAGCCCACATCACAATGTTCGTTCGAAAGATGGCGGGGTATACTCACAATGATAAGTTGTTGATCCATTGTTTTCAAGACAGCCTTACTGGATCCGCTGCAAGGTGGTATGTCCAGTTAGACGGGAACCATATACATTCATGGAAAGATCTCGCTAGGGCATTTATGGCTCAGTATCAGCATGTGGTGGATACAGCTCCCGATAGGATGACACTCCAAAATATGGAAAAGAAAGCTAATGAACCTTTCAAAGAATATGCCCGGTGATGGAGAGATGTAGCTTCTTAAGTGCAACCACCTATTACTGAAAAGGAGACAACTATGTTATTTATTAGTACCCTCCGAGAACCCTATTATGGTAAGTTGATTGGAAGTGCCACAAAAAGTTTTGCTGACATGGTAATCTCTGGGGAAATGATTGAAAATGCCATAAAGAATGGTAAGATAGAGGTACCTGATAGTGGAGGATCCAAGAAGGGTGCAACATTCAAAAGAAAAGAAGGTGATGTCCACGCTATGACTGTTGGAGGCCAACCGCCTAGAAACCCTACCCCCTATTCTCCTTACCCGATTTATCCACCTTATTACCCACTTGCAAACAATGTCATAGTAGGACCATACCCATACCAATCAATTTGAAGACCAACATATACCCCCAATTATCGGTCGAGAGCTCCCAATTCACCAATCACATCCACATTAGCTCAACGACCTCCACCTGCCAACCCGCTAGATGACAATCAGAGAAGGCCAAAATTCAGTCGAGATAGGCAACATTTTGATCCAATCCCTATGACCTACACAGACCTTTTACCTCAATTAATCGAAAACCACTTCCTTGCACCAGTTTATATAGAACCTCTTAAACCTCCCTACCCTACGTGGTATGATTCAAATGCCCACTGTGATTATCACTACGGGATTCCAGGTCATTCAACAGAAAATTGCACTGCTTTGAAACACAAAGTTCAAACTCTTATTAAGGCAGGAATATTGAATTTTGGGAAGAAGGGAGAACCAAGTGTAAACAAAAACCCACTCCCCGATCATGAGGAGGGTAAAGTAAATGCCATAATTGAAGAGGAGGATTGTTGGGTCAAGAAAAGCGTTTATGAGGTTAAAACGTCAATGAAGGTGGTGTTCGACGCAATGGTCAAGGCAAAACTAATCCAGGTAGATAATGAAAAGATGCCTAAACAGGGAAAGTTTTGTGAGTTCCATAAGAATGTGGGGCATGAAATCCAGAATTGTCAAGAGTTTCGCCAAAAGGTGCAAGGCTTGATGGCTGAGGGTATTGCAAAATTTTACAAAGAAGTGGAAATAGAATCAGTCAATGTCACTGAAAAAGAAACAGGTCCCGTTCGGTGGAAACCATTGACTATCTATTATGAGGATAAGAATAAGCTTATAATTGATTCCAAGCCTAAATTTCAACTGCCAAATATAACCATTGAGGTTCCAAGTCCTTTTCCATACAAGAATAGTCAGGCAGTCCCATGGAACTACAATTGCAATATCGCCACTCAAAGGTCAGTTAGTATCCTTTTGGCCACCATAACAAACACTACAGCTGCAATGGATATAATAGGCACAGGAGGAATTACCCGAAGTGGGAGATGTTACACGCCTAAAATGTTGAAGAAAATTCAAAAAGGAAAGGCTAAAGAGGGAGAAGACGAAGAAAGTAATAGAGAAATCCCTTTTGAGGGTGAAGAAAAAGAATTCAGGGAGCAACGAAGCAAACTGGTGTCTAAAAAAGAAACTTCAGAGTTCTTGAAATTCATCAACCACAGTGAGTTCAACATAGTAGATCAGTTGAATCGTATGCCAGCGCGCATCACTCCGCTTTCTTTATTACTGAATTCAGAACCCCACCGGGAAGCTCTTTTACGAGTGCTCAATCAAGCATATGTACCCCATGATGTGTCAGTAGAAAAGATAGATCGACTTGTTGGAAATATCGTGGCGGACAATTTTATATCCTTTAGTGATGATGAGATCCTACATGATGGAAGAGGCAGTTACAAAGCCTTGCATATTACTACCACTTGCAAAGACTACATCCTACCTAGAGTCCTAATCGACAATGGCTCAGCTCTAAATGTTATGCCTTTAGGAACTCTGTCCAAATTACCTGTGGATGAGTCACACACGAGGAAAAGTCATATGGTAGTAAAAGCATTCGATGGTACACGTCGAGGAGTAACAGGGACCATAGAAATTTCAATTCAAACTGGCCCTAGTGTCTACAATGTGGAATTTCAAGTCATGGACATTAAGCCCGCATATAATTGCCTTATTGGGCATCCGTGGATACATTCAACTGGAGCAGTCCCCTCGACTTTACACCAAATAGTCAAATTTATAATAGATGGAAAAGTGGTAGGTGTAGTGGGAGAAGAAGATATGATTGCTACAGTTTCCTCCATATATCGAGGTGAATGAGAATGCACCAGAATGTTCTTTTAGGTCCTTGGAATTTGTAAATGCTACATACATAGGAGAAGGATCTAAGATACTAATGCCACAGTTGTCCAGCGCCACAATGTCAGGAATTCAACAAACTATTGGGAAAGGGTGTTATGATGGAGCAAGATTAGGAAAGAACTTGTAAGGGATAAAACGAGCTTTGACAGCAAAAGTGAAGGATGATAGATTTGGTCTTGGCTACAAGCCAACTAGGCTAGAGAGGAGAAAGTTTTTGGAAAGGAAAAGGGAAAGAAGAATGGCTAAATTTAAAGGGGTCAATGAGGAAACTGAGCCGATGGTGTTTCCCCCTCTAGAAGATGTTTTTCATTCTGTGAGATACATTTATCCAGACCTAGTAAAGGCTAACAAGGATGAGCTTGTTGAGGAATTCGAGAATTTGTCTATCCAGATGGTAAACACAGATAAAGAAGAGGTCCCAAGAAGTTCGGAAGTGTGCCCTTACCCGCCAGGCTTTCAGTTGAGGAATTAGCATTACATCGATCTTCCTGTTATCCCTAAATCTCTACCAAAGTAATTCAATAAGTAAAGCCTGATTACCCTTGCCCAAGGGTATCAAGGTCTCTTAGGTAGGGCTATTTCTATTTCAATAAAATCTAGCCTTTTGTCATACCTTTTTCCATGTGAATTCTTTCATTTGCATCTTTTCTGCCCATGCATATTCGAGTCCATCTATATTTTACCAACTTTTTCCCCATATGCAGGTACCCAAACAATGAATATGAAGGCCATTGTGATGATATTCCGAAACCTGATTTTGAAAGAACTGTTTGTGCTGGTGAAGTTAATGAAGAAAAGGGTATTGATGATGATACATTGCCTCCTGAACTTACAAGACTGGTGGAACAAGAAGAAAAGCAAATTATACCCCATCAGGAACCCATTGAGACTTTAAATTTGGGGAGTGACGAAGTAAGAAAAGAGGTTAAAATCGGCACATTTCTATCATCGTCCATAAGGAAAGAGCTGATAAGCTTACTCCATGAGTATGCCGATGTGTTCGCATGGTTGTATCAGGACATGTCGGGTCTAAATTATGATATTGTGGTTCATAAGCTGCCAGTAAGACCAGAATGCAAGCCAATTCAGCAAAAGTTGAGACGTATGAAGCCTGAAATGTTGTTAAAAATCAAAGAAGAAGTTAAGAAGCAGTTTGATGCGGGATTCTTAGAGGTGGCAAAATATCTTAAATGGGTAGCAAATATTGTTCCGGCTCCTAAAAAAGACGAAAAGGTACGAATGTTCGTGGATTATCGTGATTTAAATAGGGCCAGTCTGAAAGACGATTTTCCCCTGCCACATATTGATACCATAGTCGATAACACGAGTGGACATTCTTTATTCTCTTTTATGGATGGTTTCTCGAGTTATAATCAAATCAAAATGGCCTTTGAAGATATGGAAAAGACCACTTTTGTGACCATGTGGGGAACATTTTGTTACAAGGTCATGCCATTTGGGTTGAAAAATGTTGGTGCAACTTATCAGAGAGCCATAGTAACCTTGTTTCATGACATGATGCACAAGGAGATAGAAGTCTATGTTGATGATATGATTGCAAAGTCCTAGGAAGAAGAAAATCATGTTGCCAACCTTAAAAGATTATTTGAAAGGTTAATAAAATTCCAACTTAAGCTCAACCCAGCCAAATGTACTTTCGGAGTGACATCAGGAAAGCTATTGGGATTTGTAGTCAGTGAACGAGGTATAGAAGTGGATCTTGATAAGATACATGCCATCTAGAATTTATCATCGCCTCATACCCAAAAGGAAGTAAGAGGATTCTTAGGAAGATTGAATTACATCGCATGCTTTATCTCCCAACTCACTGCTAAGTGTGATCCAATCTTCAAACTCCTCCGAAAACAGGACCCAGGAGAATGGAATGACGAATGCCAAATAGCATTCGACAAGGTTAAAGAGTACCTTTCGAATCCTCCGGTATTGGTGCCACCTGTGCCAGGGAGACCCCTCATCTTGTATGTAACAGTGCATGAAAATTCCATGGGATGTGTGCTGGGGCAACATGATGAAACTGGAAGAAAAGAGCGAGCTATCTACTATTTGAGCAAGAAGTTCACTGACTATGAAGCCAGGTGTTCTTCGTTGGAGAAGATGTGTTGCGCTATGGCCTGGATAGCTCGTAGACTAAGACAGTACATGCTTTATCATACCACATGGCTAATTTCAAAATTGGACACTATTAAGTATATCTTCGAGAAACCTTCATTATCCGGGAAGATAGCAAGGTGGCAAGTGTTGCTTTCTGAGTATGACATTGTCTATATGACTCAAAAGGCCATTAAAAGTAGTACAATTGCTGATTTCCTCGCAGATCAAGCTGAAAAAAAGTATGAACCAATGGATTTTGATTTCCCTGATGAGGATTTAATGGCCATATCACAAGTAAATGTTGAAGGTTCCGTAGAAGAACTTGTTTGGAGAATGTACTTTGATGGGGCATCTAATGCTTTTGGGCATGGTGTTGGGGCAGTTTTAGTATCCCCTGAAGGAGATTGTTGTCCATTCACTGCAAAATTGGATTTTGACTGCACTAATAATATGGCAGAATATGAGGCTTGTATCATGGGGCTCCGAGCTGCAATCGACAAAGGTATTAAAGTACTGGAAGTATATGGAGATTCAGCCTTAGTAATTTATCAATTGCGAGGTGAATGGGAAACAAGAGATTCAAAATTGGTCCAGTATTGTGAATTTGTGACCAATCTACTTAAACATTTCAAGAAAATTTGTTTTAAGCATTTGCCTCGAGAAGAAAACCAAATGGCTGACGCATTGTCTGCGATGTTCAAAGTAAATTCAGGCGCTAAAATTTATCCCATCAAGATGAGCATACATGGATCACCAGCACATTGCTCAAATGTAGAAGAAGAGATAGATGGGAAACCATGGTACCATGATATATTGCAATACATAAAGCATCACCAGTATCCAGAAGGGGCATCAAAAAATGACAAAAGGACTTTGAGAAGAATGGCCATGGAATTCTTCTTGGATGGTGAAATTTTATACAAAAAGGGGAAAGATCAAGTATTGCTAAGGTGTGTGGATGCCATAGAGGCCAAAAGAATACTCAAAGAAATTCACAAAAGGGTTTGTGGATCACATGCAAATGGTCACATGATGGCTCGACAAATTATGAGGGCCGGATATTATTGGATGACAATGGAAAGTGATTGCATCAACTTTACTCGAAGTTGTCATAAATGTCAAATATATGCCAGTAAGATAAATGCCCCTCCCACATCCTTACAGGTCATGACAACTCCTTGGCCATTTTCTACATGGGGAATGGATGTGATTGGACCAATTACCCCTAAAGCTTCAAATGGACACCGCTTCATTTTGGTAATGATTGATTACTTCACGAAATGGGTGGAAGCAGCATCTTATGCCAGTGTAACAAAGTCTGTAGTATGCAAGTTTTTCAAGAAAGAGATAATTTGCCGGTATGGGCTACCAGAAAGGATCATTTCAGACAATGCTCTGAATTTCAACAATAAGTTGATTGAGGAAGCATGTGCCTAATTTCATATTAAGCATCACAATTCGGCGCCTTATCGTCCAAAAATGAATGGAGCTGTCGAAGCTGCAAATAAAAATCTCAAGAAGATCATTCAAAAGATGATAGATACATACAAAGATTGGCATGAGAAGTTGCCTTTTGCTCTGCACGCTTACCGTACATCGGTTCGCACATCCACAGAAGCCACCCCGTTTTCATTAGTATATGGGACAGAGGTAGTTTTGCCTATTGAAGTGGAAATTCCTTCTTTGCGTGTCCTTATGGAAGTTGAATTGGACAAAGCTGAATGGGTCTGAGCCCGGTATGAGCAATTGAACCTTATTGAGGAAAAAAGACTCAAAGCGCTATGTCATGGACAATTGTATCAGAAGAGGATGATACGAGCACACGACAAGAAGGTTCGTCCCAGAAATTTTCGAGAAGGGGATTTGGTTTTGAAAAAGATTCTACCCAATATTCCTGACCTGCAGGGTAAATGGACTCCAAATTGGGAAGGCCCTTTTGTAGTAAGAAAAGCATTCTCAAGAGGAGCATTGATTTTGGCAGAAATGGACGGAAGAGACCTTCCCAATCCAATAAATGCTGATGCAGTAAAGAAGTATTATGCATAAAAAAAACACACAAAAAACAAAAACAATAAAAAAAAGAGAAATATATATATATATATATTTATATATATATAAGGAGGGGTTCAAGGCGAAAACCCAAAAGGGCGATTTGAACCCAAATGGGAGCGTTTGAGTTGAAAACCCGAAAAAGGGCGAGTTAGACAGAAAGCAATGGTGCATGAGGTTGGTAGCCAAATATCTCACATGTTCGTAAGCAAAGAGGGGCAGAGTTCAGTTTGAGGTATTCTCTGAAGCTTAAAGCCATCGGCTAGACAGTGAGGTCAAAAGAAGGTTTTTAGATTAATTCACAATGATCAGAATAATTATTGTAAGGGCATCCTCGTGTGGAACTTTGATCAACTATTTCATTGTATCTGTTTAAATTGCCTTCCATTTGAATAAGAACACATTCCTCCTTTGTCGTCTTAACTTAACACTCATCTTCATTTACCCATCTTTTGAAAGAAATTCACAATTACAGTATATCTCATAATGCATAAAATTATGAAAGCATAAGAAGATCCACTTACTTTTCGAATTACTTAAAAGAGATTTAACAATAACAAGAGTGAGATGTAAATAAGGAAAATTATGATGGTACCAGTTGAGTGACGATTAAAAGAAGTTTGAGATTAAGTGATGAAACCTAGCTGGCACAACATAGGATTAAGAATGTATGAATGCAAAGGTTGAAGCTCATCTTGGGAGAATGATGAAAAGAAAAGGAAAAAAAGAGAAAGGAAAAAGGGCATAAGATTATGAAACTCGGATTTAAAATTTATCTCATAATAGGTGTTGCATCCCTTTAAGAAGCATACACATTTTATATACGCATCCCTAAAAATTGTGCAATACATCTCATTAATCATTTGTGACATCATCCCTATGAGAATATTTGCATCACGATAATGCAATAGTACATGTGAATAAAAACCCCTTGAGTAGGATTTAGGTATATAACTAGCTAGACATAGAGTTACCTTTAGATAGGAAAAGGCTAAACTATGATCAATTAAGAACCTTCTACGAATATCCTTTATTTTTCAAAAGTCGTGAGCCTCTTGAAAGAGAGGAGCCCAGTTTATTTTTCAAAAGTCGTGAGCCTCTTGAAAGAGAGGAGCCTAGTTTATTTTTCAAAAGTCGTGAGCCTCTTGAAAGAGAGGAGCCCATTTTATTTTTCAAAAGTCGTGAGCCTCTTGAAAGAGAGGAGCCCAGTTTATTTTCAAAGTCGTGAGCCTCTTGAAAGAGAGGAGCCCAGTTTATTTTTCAAAAGTCATGAGCCTCTTGAAAGAGAGGAGCCCAGTTTATTTTTCAAAAGTCATCAGCCTCTAGAAAGAAAGGAGCTCATTTTATTTTCAAAAGTCATGAGCCTCTTAAAAAGAGGAGCCCAGTTTATTTTTTTTAAGTCACTCACCTCTTGAGAGAGGAGCCAAATTAAAGTGAAGAGCTTTTGGTAAGAAGAAGATTGTTAAACTTAAAGAAAAGAGAAGTAGACCATGAGCCGTACAAAAGTGTTGTCTATTGTCTTTGCCCAATTCCTAATTCTCAGCAATACACAAAGAGAGGCAGCTATAGACACTTAATTTTTTCCGGAATAATAAATCTATTTAATCATATATTTGAATTTGTTAAAAAATAAAATAAAAAAGGGAAAAGAAAATCGGTATTAAAAAAATAATAATAACATAAAATAAATAAATAAATAAAATAAATTAATTAATTAATTAATAATAAATAATTAAAAAAGGGTATAAAAAAAATAGAGTTCGCCGATTGGTGTTTGCTAGCCTTAAGGTCGCCAGTTCGCCGATGGGTGTTCGCCAGCCTTGAGGTCGCCGGATCCCTGCTGTCTCACCAACTTCACTGACACCGACTGTGTAAAGTAATCATAATCTCTTAGAGATTTGATCCGCTTTTGTTGACTAAGGAATACATAAAAAGCTGCTCGAGGAAAAGAAAAAAAGAAAGAAAGAACAATGTCAACAACACCGACGTGAAGGCTGTCAGACAGCCACCCTAAGCTTAGCTCTGCTATCCTCGCCGACCTCTAGACAAACCTCATTTGGAGTGAAAATCTTTTGAAAATTAATTTGCTCCGATTTTATTGACTAAAATTTGCTCGGAAAAGATGAAGAAGAAAGGGAGATCGGTTCCAAGATCCTCTGCAACTTTACATCCACATGGAAAAACCAAGAATGTCAAGCAAGCATTTAAGAATGCTCAGAAAAAACCAGCATTTAAGAAAGCAAGCATTTAACAATGGATTATAGTCCCTGGTTTCAAAGATTTCGTCTGATTTTTCTTGACTAAAAATGCTTATAAATAGTCTAAAGGAGATCAGAGAAGAAGGGAGAAAAATGGAGAGATAGAGAGAAAAGAAAGAGATATACAGAGATAGAAAATATTGAGAGAGAGACAGAGAGAAAGAGAGAACTCAACTACCTTCAATAGCAAAAATCTCAAGTTCATTTCTGGTGTGATTGAGACTGTGACTGGAGCAGGGAAGAGGATGCATGGACGACGGTGAGCAGTACCCATATTTGTTACTGGGAAGAAGAAAGTGTGGTAGCAAGAGGCGACTTTGGTTGGACTAGTGGCGACCAATCCAGAAAATTGAAAGGCGAGCTCAACAAAACTTCAATGAGCCGAACACTGTAAGTGTACTCTGCCTTCTTCATTTAAAAAATTTTAAATAAATCCCGTGTTTAGATAAATATACCTCGCCAAATCTTATTCGCTATCCTTGGGGGCGAGCTCATTGCACTAGTTCAATTGTATGGGCGAACTCGCTACGCACCAGTTCACATGTATGGGCGATCTATAGTGGGCGGGCGATCTCACTATGCGCTAGTTTACTTTTATGGGTGAGCTATAGTGGTTGGCGATCTCACTACGCGTTAGTCCACGTGTATGGCGAATTAAGTGGCAGGCGATCTCGCAACGCGCTAGTTCAATTGTATGGTGCAAGCTCTACTGAGTAGGCGAGCTCTCCATGCTCTACTTGTATAGGGCGAGCTCTTGTAGATAACTCGTGCATGGCGAGCTGTTTCACGGGCGAGCTATTAGGAAAAGAGAGTTATTTCGGGTGAGCTCTAGTACATAAGTTATTTTGTGCGAGGCGAACTGTTTCAGGTGAGCTAGTAAATTGAAAATAAACCTATAATTATAAAAAATAAAAATCATTTTTCAAATTTCACCAAAATATTGGAAAATTTAGAACAAAATTAATAATTTCAATTCTTTACATTCGATCAAAGTGTTGAAGGATGTAGAGAAAATTTTCGCAAAAACTAACTTTTTAGGGGCGAGCTGTTAAGTTACGAAATTTAATTTTTTAAAACCGATTTGTTAAAGGGTGAGCTCTTATGTATAAAGTTGTGTTTGGCGAGCTATAAGAGGGCGAGCTCTTGCCAACAAGTTGATGCGTGGCGAGTGTCTACATCTCGTGCATGGCGAGCCATTCTGGGCGAATTAGTGGATTAAAAATAAATCTTTAATTAAAAATAATTTTTTTCAAGTTTCACCAAAGTGTTGGAAAATTTGGAACAAAAATTAATAATTTCAATTCTCTACATTCGATCAAAGTGTTGAAGGATGTAGGGAAATTTTTCACAGAAACTTACAAAAAGAATTTGTCTAATTCAAAAATAAATTATTTTTTTAAAAAATGATAATAATGAATAATCTTTTAATAAAAAAGTATATTTTCTTAGATAATAGTAGTAAATGAAAACTTAACCAATGCTGAAATTTTAGAATTTTGTGAGTGTGCGATATTTAGAAAATTCTTAGGTGAGAAAATATTTCTTCTAAATTTGACCAAAGTGTTGGAAAATTTAGGGAAAATAATTTCAATATTAAAGATTTTCAATATAATTTTGATAAATTTCACGAGAGAAGTAAAAACATAATATATTAGACCGACGACGGAGCTTCTTCACAAAGATGAGTGTGTCCCGTGAATACTCTTGAGGTAACAAAATTTCTTTGGGAATTCGATCAAAGTGGTGGAGAATATCCTAAGGAAAATAATAAAGAGAAAATTTAATTAAGAATAAAAGACCATTTAAATCAAGATTGCTAAAGATAAAACATGATTAATTGGTACCGTCCATTGGACGGGCGTTGTAGGGGTGCTAATACCTTCCTCACATGTAACCGTACTCTCGAACCCAAATTTCGGAATGTAGATCAATGCACTTATCCTTAGCTTTGAATAGGTGGCCAATCACACTTACATTAATATTGATTGGTGGCGACTCCATAACGTTTCGTCTAGCGATTAGGTCTTCGGACAAAAATCGTTACGACAGTCATTGTTCAATAAATGATCTTTAAGGAGAGCACTTACATTTGAAATGATAAATGGCCTTCTTTCACTATCCTTCAAGCATGAGTAAAATTATCTTTTGATTACCCCTTTTGAGCCTATTATATTTTTGTAATATAACCCACCAAGGATCACCCTCCACATTGGGGGCAAGGAAGATGAGATAAAGAAATTTTGGGGGCAAAAATGAAAGTGTTCATGATGAATCAAAGGGCAAAAAAAAGAAGAAGAAAGAAATAGCCCAGTTCTATGAAAAAAAGAAGAAAAGAAAAAGGGCTTGGAATTCAAAAAGAAAAAAAAGGGCAAGAAAAGAAATTGGTGAATTAGAAAGGGATAAAATGCCTGAATGTTTTACTTGATAAAACATGATCCTTTGGTTCATAAACCCTGAAACACATTTTGGGCCTGCTTTATCCTTTTCTTTCATAAACCCTCACCTGAGCCTACATTACATGCCTTTAAAAGCCCATTTTGATCAAATGTAAATGCTTAAATTGAAGAATCATGTATTGAATGAAAACATATGTGTATAATGAGATAATAATCCTGTGAAGGAAGTTAAATCAAGTTGAATGAAGAAACCCATGAGCTTTAGAAGATATCTTGGATCGAAATCAAGAACGCCTATTAGGGGCATGAATTTGGATTGAGCACTGAAGGTTGAAGTTTGTCAAAGCCAATGAAGTTGAACATGGAAAGAAAAAAAATGAAATAAAAAAGAAGAAAAGTAAAAAAAGAAAAAAGGAAAAAAGAAAAAAGAAAATGAGGATTCAAATTGAAAACCCGAAAAGGGTAGTTTGAATCAGTTGAGTGGGGCACCTAAGTTGAAAACCGAAAAAGGCGGTTTAGGAAAATATCAGTATCAAAAAGTTTTGATACGAGGGCAAGATTGGTAGACACTACATGAAAGAACATATCAACATAAGAGTGGGCTTTTGAAAAAGAATTTTAGATTAACTTGATTGAAATTGTCAGAATGTTCATTAAATGAATACTAAAAACCTCATTCCAAACAGTATGTCCCATTGATTTTTCTTGATTTCATGTTCCTTTTCTAAGAATGAATATCTATATCTCTCATGATCATTTTAAATTTATTCCACCCCTATAACAAAATGAGAATATGCATAAGTGCATTACATTGGTGGTCGAGTTGGAAGGAAAATAAATAAATGTTGGTAACCTTTTTTTGGGTAAATTTTTGAAAAAATATTCTTTTGACAAATCTTGTATTACTAAGAGAGAGAAAGAGACAAAAATAAGAAATGATGAAGATATAAATTTGAAAGCATGATGGCAAGTATTCAAGCATAATTGGACCAAGATTCAATAGAAGATGGAATGTTAAATGAAAGAAGATTTGAATAAGAAGAATCCAGCAGATATGTGGAACTTGAGGATAATGAGATGAGCTTGAGAATCTTGTTACCACAATGGAGATTGCATTTATATACATTCATGGAATAATTCAAGGGGCATGACATTAACATGTGCATAACATTCATACCATCCATGGTATTCATGGCATTCAGTATATTCATGACATGCATGACATTTCATTATTGCATCTTGACATTAAATTATTTGTTAAGACATTAGGATAAGAAGTTCTGAATGATGAAAATTTTGAAGAAAAGAGAAAGTGTAAGAATACAATGAATAGGACAAAAATATAAGAGATGGTAATTTGAAAAATGATGAGAAGATGATGAGAAAAATATTTTTTGAAAAACCTTAGATGAGAGCAAAGTCCAATTTAGCTAGCACTTTAAAGGAGGAAGAAGACCAATATTGTTGGCATCAAAATGAAAGTTAAGCCCTGTCAAACCCATGTTAACTGGCATTCTGAAATGAAATTTTTATTTTTCAAAGTTTCACTACCTCTGTTGAGAGGAGCTCTTTATTTTTCAAAAAGTTTCACTGCCTCTGTTGAAAGGAGCTTTTTGTTTTCAAAAGTCTCATAACCTCTGTTGAGAGTAGTTTTTATTTCATGATCATTATGCATTCCTTAGTCTTATGATAGGAAAGACTAGGAAATTTAATTTCACAGTCCTTAGTTTTATGATAGGACAGACTAGGAAATCTTCATCTTGCATTTCTTAGTCTTATGATAGGAGAGACTAGGAATTTCACTCTGCATTCCTTAATCTTGTGATAGAAAAGATTAGGAAATCTCATTCTACATTCATTTCCTTAGTCTTATGATAGGAAAGACTAGGAAATTTCATTTTTTGCATTCCTTAGTCTTATGATAGGAGAGACTAGGAAAACTTCATCTTGCATTCCTTAGTCTTATGATAGGAAAGACTAGGAAAACTTCATCTTGCATTCCTTAGTCTTATGATAGGAGAGACTAGGAAAACTTCATCTTGCATTCCTTAATCTTGTGACAGAAAAGATTAGGAAATCTCATTCTACATGCATTCCTTAGTCTTATGATAGGAGAGACTAGGAATTTCACTTTGCATTCCTTAATCTTGTGATGGAAAAGATTAAGGAATCTCATTCTACATTCATTTCCTTGGTCTTATGATAGGAAAGACTAGGAAAATTTATGTTTTTGCATTCCTTAATCTTATGATTAGGAAATTTCATTCTTTAGTCTTATGATAGAAAAGACTAAAAAATTCCATTTTGCATTCATTTCCTTAGTCTTATGATAGAAGAGGCTAGGAAACTTCATTTTGCATTCATTCCTCAATATTTATAAGAGAAGAAGATTAGGAAATTTCATTTGGCATTTATTCCTTAGCCTTATGTGAGAGAAGGCTGGGAAATGTCATATTTTACAAAGAATTCATTGATAGGTCTTGCATTCAGACAAAATGGTTGTCTATGTCTTTGCATCATTACTGTTTCACAGCAAAGTGCAAAGAGGAGCAACTGTAGACACCATTTTTGTCCAGGTCTTTTTCAAACATTTTTAATTAATTAGTTTTTATATATTTTATTATTGATTTTTTTTATTTTCTATTTTTTATTTTTAATTTAGATTTAGAAATAAATTTTGGATTTTGATTTTGATTTTTATAAAATATAATAAAAAGGGAAGGAAATCGGAATTAATTTTGATAGGAAAGCAGACTTAAATGAGATTATTAAAAATTGAAATTTAAATTTTGTGGAAAGGAAAATCAGAATTAATATCGGATTTAAGATCCGATTCTAAAATCTAATAGTTTCCTAAAAGATTGATTCTTAATTTTTATTTATTACCTAAAATAAAAAGAAACCTAGGTCTATTTAAAGAACAACACAGGAAAAAAAGGGGGGGATCAATAAAAAAAAATCTCCATCGCACCACCCATATTCATTAAACACCAAAACTGAATTGCCCTGAATCCCTTTGGCCCGCTTCTCACCGCCACTGCCCTGTGTAGCACTGCGCTTCACCACTTCTACTGCCTCTACGTCAGGTTGATCCTTGCCTCGTTTTGCCGCCTGACTCCTGCTTGTTGCGCTATCGTTACCCCTGCTCTACTAGTTCATTATTGTTCCTGCTCCTGCCGCAGTCGTTGGTTGCACACAAACCCTGCCTCTATCGTGAGTCATCACCATCATGCACCTCATTGCACTGCCACAGTTCTTTACATGTGAGCAGCAAAATTGAAGAGGTAAGTGCAATTTGTATTTATTATTTTATCTATTCTATATAGTTTTATATTATTTAGTTGCTAGGCTACTTCTAAATTAATTGACTAACTTAATAATTTAATGATAATTTGACTTAATGATATAACTGATTAATTTGATTTAATAATTTAATAGGTGGGTAATTTAATAATTTAATGAATTTAATAATGGCTTGGTTCAATAATTTAAAATTTCAAGTTAAGTATTGGCGTCAACTTGCATTTTGATTAATCAAAGGATATATAAATATAAATTTGTGCAATAATGATTTTGCATTATGTGTATATAATTTAATTTGTTCATATGGTAGTTAGTTTGGATCATTAAAATATTGTTTTTGCATTTGGATATTTTATTTGTAGTATTTAACTTAGTTTGCATGGATATTGAGATGTATGATTACAAAACCATTTAGAATTTAGTAGAACCTTAGACAAATACAGTTTTTTAGGAAAATATGATAAGATAAATAAAATGATGAAAAATTAATAAATTATGAAAAATCATGAAATTAAATATTAAATAAAATTATGGATAATAAAAGTTCATGAATACAAGGTTAGAATAAATAGTGATATTAGTAAATAAAAGATTAAGTAATTATTAAAGATAAATATGAATTATATCGATGATGACATCTTGAGAAAGTCAATTGGGACAACTTAAAAATGTCTAGGTGAGGAAATTCTTTCTTAAATTGAGCCAAATCGATGAAATACTTTTGAAAGAATTTTCAATAAATTATAATACATGTTTATTCTTAGTATATTAAATATGAATAAAATATAAATAAATATAGATAAATAAATATAAATACAAGAACATAAATTAGATGAAAACATTAAATAAATAGAATGAAATAGCTTAGATTGAAAATAATTAGTAATTAATAACATTAGATAATAATGAAATAAATGTGAATTATATCGATGATGAAATTCCAAGAAAATCAATCGAGACTCCTTGGATATTTCTAGGTGAGATGATTCTTTCTTAAGTTGAGCCAAATTGATGGAATACTTTTGAAAGAGTTTTCGATAAAATATAATTCATGTTTATTAAATAAATATAAATAAATAAAATAAATAAAATAAAGATAAATTAAATCAAGATTAAAATTAAAGAAATTTAAATAAAATTAGATAAGTGAATAAATAAATGAACTAAATAGCTTAGAATAAAAATTATAGGAAATAAAAAAAATATGAATTATGCCAATGATGAAATTTCAAGAAAGTCAATTGGGACTCTTTGAATTTTCTAGGTGAAAAGATTTCTTTTAAGTCGAGCCAAATTATGGGACGCTTTTACGAAAATCTTCAATAAACCATGATTCATATTTATTCTCTAAATAAATAAAAAAATAAAAAAAATATAGATAAATATAATATGAAATAAGATTAAAAAAAATATAGAGATTAATATGGAGTCGAAATTAGGGCCAGAGTTAGAAAGAATAAGATTTTCATAAAATATTTAATTGATCTGATGATGGAATTCAAGAAAGTCAATTGAGACTCCTTGAAAATCTTGAGGTGAGGGAGATTTTTAAGATTTGAGCCAAATTGATGGAAAAATCTTAGAAATATTCCCAATATATAAGCATATCGAAATTAATATAAATACAAGGCAAACTGTAAAGATAACCTAAAACTAGTTGGTATCATTTTAGGATGGGCGTTGTAGGGGTACTAGTCCTTCCCTACATGTAACTGTACTCTCGAACCCTATTATCTTTGAATGTAGACCAAGCCTTATCTTTAGTTTGAATAGGTGACCAATCACACCTAGGTAGAATGGTTGGTGGCAACTCCGTAATTTTAGTGTCTAGCTATTAGGTTTTTCGAAACTTAATACGTTATGACAATATCAATATCATATAAGACCTATGGCCATAATCTATAATTGTCCTCAGTCATACACTGATCAAGTGTTAATTGGGACGCTGAAGATAGGATCAATATCAACAGCTTCACACAGCATGTACATATCACATATCACATATCACATATCAGCATGATACGGGGCTTATTAGTCTCAAAACAACTTATAAGAAATCACATGACCTTTATGGAATTTAGTAAAATAGACAATATCTTTAAGAAAATCTATAAAGGTATAAAATTACACAATATACAGTACGGTGAAAACAATATTATAAAATATTCACAATGTAGTAATAATTACCATGAATATTTGATTTCACCGTAAAACACATATCCACACATTTCAATACTTTCATTTCGGTGAAATTTGATTTCAAGTTTACTAAAAGTCATTTTTGATAATTTCACACTTTATGGAAAATAGTAAATATTTATTTTCCAAAGCTAATAGTAGTTTTCATATACCAATTGTTTCACTTGTGAAATACATTTAGGAATAGGAGAAATTTCCAGTAGCTTTACTTTCATGAAATTCAATAACACGAATATTTAAATAATATTTTTAGGTAAATCCATATTTTATGAGAAATATTAAATATCTCATTTCCAAGGCTAGGGAATCACTCAAATGACTAAAATATTTCATGACATTTATAGAAAATTTTCTAAAAACTTTTAGTAGCATAACAGCTGCTAATATCCTAGCCTTCCTGCAATTCAAACATAGTATAATTCCAGCCAAAAGCCACATATTTCACATTTTCCAAGGCAATTCACTTTCAAAATATTCTCATAAAATTATTTGCATTAAAATAATGCATTCAAGATATTCTTACAATCCACATACGCATCCCTTACTTGTCTCGTGATATCGAAATTTTCGATAACACCACTCGTAATCCGATATTCCCAGGCTGCAGATAAATTCACCAAAATATTAACTCACTTAACACTTATTTTTAAGCTACTTTTCATGTTTAATTGCAGTCACATTGTACACTACAAATATTTATGTAGTATATTTTCTACTGGTAGTTAAAATTAGCTTCTTTGTTTTAAGTCGGAATTTAAATTCGATTTCACCGGTGGACACCTTATAATTTCTACAGTTTAATGGCACCCTAAAATCATCAAATTCAACCATGAACATAGGTCCCCTTATGTTGACCAAATTCTTCATCTAGCTAATTCCATGGAAATTCAATAATCTAAGCTTACATACTTGTCTATCCATGCTCACTAAGCAATTTGGCACCATTTTCATGCATGAAACACTAAGTTTTCCTTAGGTTCTCATCATGGTCGAAACCCCATTCATGGAACATTTTCATTTTGTTCAATTTAATCAAAACTAATGCTACCAACATGTTTAGCAAGCTTAAATGAATCTTCCTACACCATTGAGATTAAATAAAAACACCATGGATTAAGAGAACCTTACCTTGATTGAAACTTCAAGCTCTCTTTTCTCCTTATTTTCTCACTTATTCGATAAGCTATGGGTATGGGTAGATAGATCTTGAAGAGAGGAAGAGGTTTGTAGAAGAGGTTTTTGTAAGATAAGGTGTGTATGTAAAGATATGGAAGCTTTCTTTTCTTTTCTTCTTTCTTTCTCCCATGGAGGACATGAGAGAGGTGAGGAAGATGAGTGAATAGTGCCAGCAGCTGATGGGGGAGAAATATAAAGAGAATTTTAGAAGGGGGAGAAATTACGAAAATGCCCTTGGTATGCAAATTTCGAATAATTTTGCCCTTAAACTTCTGTAATCGTAATAACTATGTAATTACACTTCAAAATTTCAGATTCCATCACTAAATAATCTTCTTGGATGTATTTTGATGAATAAAAGTGGTTTCGTTGACGGTGGTACACCAATTGCGTAAAATTACAAAAATACCCCTTACAAACCGCCAGTGAAATTTTTCGATTTAACCACCGATTCGATAAATCTATTGACACTATCTTAACCTCCTTTTCATTTGGAATATCATGATATTTTTACTTCATCCCAATTCATTTTAGTTTAGGTGCAATTTACGAAAATACCATCGAGACGTAATCATCATTTTTCAATTTGTTTGCCACACTTCCCAAAATAATGAAATTAAGGTATTTTGGTTCTCAAGATTTCCACAATATAATTATTACACCTTCTGTACACTATTGTTCCTCAGTCATAATTATATCTGGGCACAAATTCCAGTAGGGCCCACATCCCTATTTACTTATAATTTACAAAATATATAAAAAAGTAATTAATAATTAAATATTTATGCATGTACAGTACAATAAAAAGGGTTCTCACAACCTTTGTTTGCCCTAGCTATAGGATTAAGTAAAGTAATTTATTATTGGAATCTATGACAATATCAAAGGCAATTGCCAATTATCAGTCGTTTGAGGGAAACCCTTATCTATTATCTTATTAGCCATGTTTTTATGAACTAGAAAAGAAAATTTGAAGCAAAATTGGTCTACGATAATGAAGATCATTGATTGGGGCTTTGCTCAAATTAAAAGTGAACGGAAATGGTGAAGAGAATAAGTTAATTATTCTTAATTACATAGCTTAATTTTATTCATCCTTGGTATAAATGTTCTATCACCTTATGATTCTATTCATAGTTATCAATATTGGATGAAATTCAATATATATCATAGGATACAATTTGATTAACTACAAAATTGATATGTTGCGGTGAATTTTAACATGATGGTATTTTAGTCTTTCAAGTTGAACAAAAGCACAACTGGGACAACACTCATCACTTATGCCTGACATATGGCTGCTTCAATGTATCAGATGTTGACCTGCCTCACCTTAAGCAAGCACCTCGGGACTAAGGTAATTAGGGGTAGGCCTAAGGTAACAATGCATTCCAAGTTGGTCCAACCCAGTGACTAGAGGGACAAGTCAATCAATCCTAACCTAACCATGTAGGACAAACATGGTTGAAAGGGGATATGTAGGCCCAGCTACTAGATTTGACTAACCCACATATAAAAGGTCATTCCCTACCCTAGAAAGAGGACTTTTGGCCCATTAGAGTTTCTAAACCCTAGCCTTTCCTTTTTCCCCATTCTTTTTCCAAAAAGACCTTATCAAGCCTTTACATTTCATTACCCAATCAATGAAGTCCTAAGGCTACCCGATTAAGGCCAAACTTCGTTTTACCCGTTTAAACCAAGTTGCTTGTTACTTGATCAAAGTTAGTGCATGGATGCCTTGTGAAAAAGTTTTGGATAAAAAAACCCAAGTAAACCCAATTAAGATGAGCAAAAATAATACAATTAAACCTTGGCATGCAAAAAGCAAGTCTTAAGCCCAATCAAATGAGTGGTCCAAGGCAAGACCGAATCAAGTGTGAAGTATTGAGCTTGATGAAACACGTGAAGCCCTTTGTTTGATCAAATCTTAGAATGAAATGCTTGAACAATTTTGAAACATCCCTACCCCAATCAAATCATATAAAGCAAACTTGTAAACCCTTTTATATTGGCAAGTCATGCTCAAACAAACTTAGAGATCTCCATACCTAACCAAAGTATGCCTAAACAAACTTTGCCTTGTCTTGATTAAACAAACTAAACCTTACCCGATCAAGTGGTGCCCTATCAAGTGTGTCATAACCTTTCTCGGTGAAGTTAAACCAATGCCTTACCCAATCACGCCTTGCCTTATCAATTTTGTCCTTGCTTGCCTTATCAAGGCATGGATGGAGCCATGGTTACGGATGCAAAAGCATGCAGGCAACCAAAAAGAAAAGTAATGTACAAGACACACCATAATGAAGGAAATAAGCAACTAAGGAAAGTTCACTAAGAGAGAAAGACTTGATGCAGAATACATATCCAAAGATATGATACATCTGCATGGAGAAACATGAGAAAACCTAGCACGAATTGCATTGCATGTTTAATCATGAGTGACACTCAATGTCACTAAGTATGAAAAGCTAATCACGAATAGTGCAATCATAAAGCATTCATGAGGAGAAGTATGGAAAGAGAGATGTGGATGATGAAATCACTCCTCTAAGGTATTCACATAATTAAAAGGGGAAAGATGAGTATAGAGTAATTTCCCACAAGAAACATTTATTTCTTTAGTGTGAATAGTACAACCTCTCATGTAGAGCAGTTACTTTATGGCGAATCAAAAGACCAAGTGTGAATGGCATAGTCGCTTATGTAAAGTGTTGATTTGGCTAAGTATGGAAGGTTGAATATGGAGGAAGTAACCACTTTGACATTCAACCAAGCTTGTGCTTGCCATGCCAAAACAAAGAGAAAACCTTGCCCAATCAAAGATAATGAAGGGCCACCTAACAAAGGGAAGAAAATAAAGCTCACCCAATCAAGTGGCCTTGTGTGGAGAACATTGTTGGTTAATAAATGTGATATTCATACATCTACACATTTATAGATATAATATGATTATCTAAATGACCTGTACCTTGCAGTAATAAAGGGATAACGGATGATGGGCCCCGCAAGACTATTAGTATTCCAGAGCAGGTGAGACTTCGAGGACATAATATTTGGAACTAAATAAGGATATGGTAAGAATCCACATCCTAGATTTATTCATTTGTGCATTTTTGAGAAGTGTGCGAAAAATTAGAAAATGACAATTAAGTTTATAGTTGGATAGAATTTTCGTAAATAACGGTCAAAGGCTAAAGTTGACTTTGGACCCACTATCAATGACAAAAAGTTTCCCATAAAATAAGGTTCTAGGCCATGTGGACTGATGGAATAAAACTTGTGTAAAAATAGAAATTTACGCGATTTTACAGTTAGGGGTATTTTAGTAATTTTACCCAAACGATCAGTCGAATTTCAAAAAAATCTCAACCAAGACTTAGAGTAAGTTAAATAGACTTATTTCATGATGAAATAAAATATTTTGGAAATTATACTGATTGTTTAAACTGAAGTTGAACCAAAAAGGGTAAAATTGGAAGATTACTTAAGAGTAAGGGTAAAATGGTAATTTACACCTTAAAATATGAATTCTTAAAGAGAATTCCAGCATTTTCTCCGCCATTCTCAATAGCATACCAGGCAGCTTCATTTCTTCCATAACCAAACCTTGTGAAGAGAGAGAAAGCTTAGGAAACTATACCGAAAAGTCGATAAAACCGAAAACATCCTTCACCAAAGTTGTTCTTCTCAACTTCCTCTATCTTCCTGTACCAAAATCATCTAAATCAGCTAAAATAAGGGGGGTAAGGGTCCTTGAAGAATTCGGGAAGAGGAAAAGGTATGGAAATGTTGGATTTTCATGGTTTTCATGATTTCTACTTAGTGTTTAGCATGTTTAGATGATTATTTAAGCTTGAATCCATTTAAAACTAGGAAGAACACCTCCCTAGGGTTTTGGTCAAGATCATGGGTGCATGGAAATGTTGTAAATTGATGAGGAAATAATGTAGAAAAATTGTAGAATTAATATAGAGTAGAAATTCTAGCTTAAATGGAAGAAAATAATGTGGAATGCCAAGGAAGCTTAATTCAGCCAAGGAAGGGGAGGAAGAATCCTTGCTGATTTGATGCATTTTGGGTCTTAAAATAATGTACAAATTAATAGGAGACTGTAGGCGAAATCAGAACTGAAATCGGAGTTGTTTAGCTAAAGTTGCAGTGTTAGCACCGATGTAAAAGAGAAAAAAATGGAAGTGACAATATGCAATGTGATAGTTATGGAGAGTTAATAATTCTTTATAATTGAAGTGAGGTGATTTGATAGTGCTAAATTGTGTTTATACGGTCTTTTGAAGCTCGAAAGTCAGATAAGGACACTGATGCTGACGAGCAAAAACATAGCGAATTAAGACGTAAGAGATGAGTGTAGAAGACGTAGGGATACTATGGTGCATGTTTTGATAAAATGTGCATCT
Source organism: Heritiera fomes (assembly GCA_032173925.1). Classification (NCBI taxonomy): domain Eukaryota; kingdom Viridiplantae; phylum Streptophyta; class Magnoliopsida; order Malvales; family Malvaceae; genus Heritiera; species Heritiera fomes. The sequence goes on from JAPDPM010000019.1 coordinate 4,460,636, forward strand.
TTTGAAATTGGAATGTTGAAATTGGTGTTGAAATGGGAACTGTTGCTAGTTTTATATATTACGTTTTCACTGTAGGAAGGCTAGGTTAGAAACAACCGTTATACTGCTGAAAATTCTAACAATTTTGTGTAATTATCTTTTAACATCCTTAAGTATTAGAAATGAAAGATTTATCAAGTTAATTTCTCTAATTTATTAAAATTCCATATTTTCATTGAGCACCGAAAAACAATATTTAAAAATTCATGTAATTGAATTTTACGTACGTAAGGGTACGGGCAAGTTTTTATAATTGATTTGCAAATAAATGGAATATTTTTAGAACTGGATATTGCATTATGAATATTATACAAATTTTTAGTTTTGAATTGCTTATATTTTCAGAGTATACATTTATGGATTGACTGAAGATACATATTATTGAATTTATTTCCGTAAACTGCCATTAACTGTTTTACACATTATTTTGAGACTATTGGCCTCATAGCTCCTTACGAGCACATGCACTTTGCTGTTACTGTTACTATAGCTAAGTGATCCTGATCCCATCATTCAATGACCTCAAGTGACATTTGGCTCGTGTTCATCTATGGACGGCCTTAGACTATAGCCATATGTCCCCCTACATGAGTCTATTAGGTAATGCCTTGTCCCACTATTTCATCTGGGGTGGCAAATTCTCGGACATCCTGGGCATTCCTAGGAAAAAAAAATATATAAATGCGATAGATTTGAATATAAAATCTTTTGTAAATATTGAATATGCTTTCCAAGTTTTGCTACTATTACTAAAAGTGATTTTTATACAGTTTGTGGAGAAATGATTTATATTGTTTACTTGATTATCTGAAGTTACTGTTAAGAGTTGTTTATTACTGTTTACTGCATTATACACGTTTGCTGAACTGTTTAATTTTAAATGAAATCTCTATAGTTAAATTTAGATGCGGGGACACGTGTAATAGTCCAAATGTACAGTAAATAACACATTTTACATATAATTTAGGTTGGGTTGTTTACGATGCCTTTAACACTTGTACAGTAACAATAATAAATAGAAAACTCCAATTAATTTATAAATTCAGAGTATGTAATTTAATAATATTTCCTTACAGTTTACATCCCTTGTTTCTATTTTATATTTTAAATAGTATTGTACAATACATCTGAATGCATAAAAGAAAATAGTAATAGCTTTCAGTAAACAGTAACAACTCAGTAAACAGTAGGGGTTTCAGTAAACCATATAGGTTTAAAAATAATAAAATGTTTCATTTTTGAAACATTACAGTTCAGTAATAGCACTCTGCAGTAACAGTAAACAGTTCAATATTAGTACAATAACAGTTTAGTAATCAGTGTAGAAACAGTTCAGTATGGTAACACTTGAGTTTCACAATGCACTAACAGTACGATAAACGTTTTAAAAATCAGTAATAAGTTTCATAAAACATTTTCAATTCAATAAATAGTAATCCATAGTTCAATAAAACAGTTTACAGTAATTCATAGTTCAATAAAAGTAAACACTAGGTGGAGACTAGGCATCACTCTCGATATATTATGCTAAAATACTCGTAGGGAACAGTAACAGTAAATAGTAAGATCTATGGTCATAGTCTAAGTGTCCTCAGAGTATGCTTGCCAAGTGTCCCTAGAACTGCTGATGACTTGGTAGGTTTATCAGCTACAATAACAGTATAGTACAGTAATACACGTGAGCATGATATGGGGCTTAACTGTCTCAAAACACTTCATTTACAGTGGTAATACCTTTAAGGAATTTAAACAAATATCATTAAAATTTAATAAAATTTCGAAAAGGTATTTGAATTCATAATTAATAGTACAGTAAAAATAGTCAATAAGATATTCATGTTTCAGTGAGAAAATTTATAAATGTTCTAAATAATGGCGAAATATTTCAAAGAACGTATTTGACATCTCACTTTAGTAAAATTTAATTACATGAATATTTAAATAATATTTTTCAGTGATATTCCAATTTATGAAAAATATTGGAAATAAATTCCAAAACACAAAATTTCACTCATTCTATGCACATAATATATTTCATGATATTTTGGAGGAAATTTTGGTAGCATAACAGCTGCAAATACCCTAACCTCCATACACTTAAACACAATATTTATACTAGCCGTAAACCACATATTTGCATGATTTTCAAAGGCAATTCAATACGAATAATTTCATAAAATTATACTCATCAAAATCATGCATTCGATATATCTCTACGGCTTACACACTCATCACTTACTTGTCTAGCTTTATCGAACTTCCCGATATCGCCACACGTGCTCTAATTTCCTTAGGCCGCTAAATAATTTACCAATAATTTTAACTCACTTAACACTTATTTTTAAGCCACATTTCATGTCCAATTGCAACCACATTATACATTGCTAATTTTAATGCAGTATAAATTCTACCGATAGAAATTCCTAACTTCTCCGTTTTAAGTCAGAATTTAAATCCGATTGCACTATTGGACTCCTTATAATTTCTACATTATTTTGGCATATCAAACCCCTCAATTGCAGCACCATAACCAGCCCAAATGCCCTTGACCGAAACCTCCCTTCAAGCAACATTATTGGTTTTCAACAATTTATGTTTACCAAACTATAGATCTATGCTCATTAAACCTTTTAACACCATTTTCATGCAAAAATTTACATGGATTCATTATGTTCTTCATCTAACCGAAAGCCTTCATCAATGGTAAAATTTGATTTAATTCCATTTGGTTAATTCTAACATCACAAATATGCTTAGCACACTTAGATTTATCGTTTTATACCTTCAGAATCAAAAGAATGGACAAGCATGAATTTACCTCTATTTGATCGAATCCTCCATGCTTCCTTTCTTCATGATTTTGTCACTTTTAGGCTGAGATATGGGTATGGGTAGAGAGAGAATTTAATTTTGAACAACTTTGGTAGAAATAGTCTTGATTTTAAGGTTGTTTTCATGGTGATTTTGTAAATTTTTTTTCTTTTTTCACCAAGCTTTTAGCCATGGTGTCTTCACATGAGGTTGAAGAAGGAAGAAGGGGTGGCTGACTGGAAGAATGTGGCATTATATAGAATATTCTAGATTAGGGCAAAATTACCAAAATGCCCTTAGTTTGAAATTTTCAAACAATTTTGCCCTTAAGCTTTTGTAGATGTAAAAACTGTGTAATTTGACTCCAAAATTTCAGATTCCATCACCAAATAATCATAGTTAATGTATCTTGATGATTGGAAGTGGTTTTGTCGATGCGTGGTGAACGGATAATGAGAAATTACAATTTTACCCCTGCGACCCGTCGGTAAATTTCACCACTGTTGAGATAAATCTCTTGACACTGTCTTATTCTACTTTTCATTTAGAATATCATGGTATTTTTACTTCATCCCAATTCTTTTTAGTTTGGGCGTAATTTACGAAAATACCTTTGAGACGTATCCGTCATTTTTGAATTTCTTTTCCACCTTCACAAAATAATTCAAAATATTCATAATAATAAAATTCAATGATTTTAAACCTCAAAATCATCATATTATATTTTATTACACCATTGTACACAGCATTTTCAGTCTCGAGCCCATCTTAACACATTAAAAATAAGTGGGGCCCACATCACACTTTCACTTATAATCTCTTAATACATTAAATTTCATTTAATAATTAATTTCATATCACATATACAGTACGGTAGAATTGGGTCTCACATCATGCCTAGTTTATATACTCCACACTTTTATATTAAAAATATAGTTTCAATTTTTGCATAAACGATACATAGTATTAGTTCTTGTATTTGATTCTCTTACTGGGCATTAGCTCACCCCCTTCCTTCTCCTTTCAGATTATTTTCAATGATCTCTTGGTTATGAGCGGGAGGAGTATTATTTTTGTTATCCTTCAGACGAACTTGGGATTTCCGTAAAGGTATACGTGGTCTATATTTATATGTTCGAACTTATATGTATAGTACTTTTGCTATGTGTATTTAGACATGGGATGTAAATTGAATGGAAAATAAATTTTGAAAAAATTGTGGTGTATATATTTGTTTATGGTAAATAGAAAGAAATAGTTCCTGAGATTAACTATGAAATTAAATGTAAATTTTAAATTAAATTATCAGTGAAGGTGCTGCAGATAGCGCAACCGACTGTAAGTAAGGTGTAAAATGGTATGAAAAATTATATTATAGACTGTGACAGTCAAGTTGGTATCAGAGCAGGATTGGTTTGATGTTCAAGATTAAAGATGGTTTACATCTCTTGTAGTACTGTTCTTGTCTAAATATATATAATCGTTACGATTATGAAACTGAAAAATGTTTTCGTGTTTGCTTTGGGACAGAATGGAAGAAGGGCGAAGGGTGCTAGACGGGGATGAGGACGTCCTAGATGCGTCCATCATTCCCCAAAGCCATCTCTAGAGCCGGTATCGGAGCCCTCTCTCCCTCCACAGCTCAAGAGTGTAGATACTCGTCTATCGAGACTAGAGCGCATAGTTGCATATTTTATAGCTAGCCAGACAAGAGCACTAGTTCTCGAGCAGTCACAGCCTCCCCAATCTCAGGCTAATATTCCTCCCCTACCCCATCCACAGCCAGTGCCTCCTCCACAGCAGCCTCAGCCTTTAATTCCAGCACAGCCTAGTAGGATTCGATTGGTGATTGTGTTGTTGATATTTTGTGTAAGTTTACTAAGATGAATCCCTCTAAATTTAAAGGTGAATGAGATTCTTTAGCAGTAAAAATTTGGGTGAATACAGTGGAGAAATTATTTAGATATTGTTAGCTTTAAATTGCCATATATATTTTGAAATGACAAAAACTTAAGTAAACCTTAATGTTTCTTTCATATTGTAAATTTGCTTTATGACACATGATTTTCTCAAACCATTTAAAGTGATAATATCAAACATTAAGACCATGATTTAATGAGACATTCTTATTGGTCTTAATACTTTATAAAATGTTTTTAAATATTTTAGAAAATTACTTAATGAATTTTTGAACCATGTTTTCATTATCCAAAGTCAAGGAAAACTCCCACAAAAATGCCAAAATGTTTTAGGTTGAATTAGGATCAAAGGCCACATCATTTCTAACCCAAAAAGTGCAAGAAATCGCTCTTTGGAAGCATGGGATCGATCCTTTAAGGGAAGGGATCGATCCCTTCATGGCAGAATGGCTTTCCAATGTTAAAAAGGTCCCTCAAGCTAAGAATCAAGATTCTGGACTGAAGGGATCGATCCCTTTGGGCATGGGATCGATCCCTCAGGATGAAAAAGTGCTGTAACGGCTAGTTTTGTGAGACACAACGGCTATATTCGTTTTTGGCTCCAACCAACGTCCACAAACCATCCAAGGGACTATGAATAGAGGCTTAGAGGCTGAAGGAATGAGCAGGAAGAGCTCAGCACATTCTATTCTTCATTTTCCTCAAATCCTCAAGCCTCAACAATATTTCAAGAGCTACAAAGTCTTCATCTTCCATCATTCACACATTCCTTGTATGGCATAGCACAATTCTTGTATAGGCTTTTTCTTTTGCTTAATCTTTGTAATCACTTGCCTATCTAGAGGCCTTACTTTGATTACATCTCTTGTAAACCAACTCATTCCTTGTAAAAAGGGAAGTTTCTCTTTAGCCTTAGAAAAAGAGGTAGGTTTCTCTTTAGCCTTAGAAAAAATGGGAGGTTTCTCTTTAGCCTAAAAAAAGAGAGAGTTTCTCTTGAGCCTTGAAAAAGATGGATTGTAAAGACAAATTCAAGGATAGTGAATTTGGGGAAAATCCTTGGGAGCGTCTCAAGGTAGAGGACGTACGCAAGGTTGCCAAACCTCTATAAATCACTTGCGTACATTTCTCTATCCTTACTCTCTTTACTCATTTGCAATTATATTTGTGTTTATTATATTGAATTTATATTGCATAATTGAGTACCCTAGAGAACTTAGAAAATATCAATATAGGTTAGAGAATTTACAAGAATCGAAAAACGAACTTAAGGTTAGCGAAAAATCGATTCATCCTTCTCTCGGTATAGCCTATAGAGCCAACAGATATATAAGATGTTCAGAGGCAGAGAGAGTGGGGTTGGTTACCTATTTGTTTATTGATGAGGCTAAACACTGGTGGAAGTTCATTGAGACAGTATTGGTGGCGAGACATTCGGTGGTGGCATGGGAGATATTTCTGGAGGCTTTCCATAGACAGTATATCCTCGCACTACACAGCAGAAGATGAAGAGGGAGTTTCTAGATTTGACCCAAGGAAACATGACAGTTGACCAGTATAAGTCCAAGTTCACCATGCTAGGTCGGTTCGATCCAAAGATGATGAGAAGTGAGGAGCACAAGATCGAGCGGTTCCTAGCAAGGTTGAGACTATCATATAATGCTCGGTTAGTCTCCTTTGATATTACAACATATGATGAGGCAGTTTGTTGAGCACAGTTATGTGAACAGAATTACTAGCAATATCAGGCGAGGCAGAGTCTCGTACCAGAGGTAAAGGTAAAGAGAAGGTTAGACGAAGTTCAGATGACAAAGCAGACAAGGGGCTGGCTAAAAGGTCCAAGGGTATTGTTATTAGAGGTAGATCAGCTAGAGACAGATCTGCTATGTCCATCAGTACTACTAGTTTCCTTTCTCAAAAGGGTGTTACAACCTGATGTGGTATTTGTGGTAGGTCGCATGGTGACAGGCCTTGTTTATAAGCTACTAGGGCTTGCTTTAGATGTGGGCAAAAGGGACATTTAGTCCGAGATTGTCCCCAAGAGAAGATGACTTTGCCAGCACCAGCAGCAGCTGTACTAGAGGTTAAGAAGCTAGAAAAAGCTGCACCATCCATGCCCAGGCGAGCCACAGCTGCAGAGAAAAGGAAGAAGACTGTAATTAAGGTCAAGTGTACACCCTAGATAAAGAGTCTGCTGATGCCTCTTCTGAGATAATTAAGGGTAAGATCTTTATTTTTGGTATTGATGCATATGTATTACTTGATTCTGGTTCTACGCACTCATTTGTATCTCCTCTATTTGCTACTAAATTACCAATAGAGCGGGAACCATTAGGGCATTCATTATAGATAAATACACTTTTTAGGAAATCTCACATGACAAATGTAGTATATCGTAACTGTAAATTGAAGATAGGAGAAAAGGAAATAGTAGCTGACTTAATAATTCTAAATATGTATGATTTTAATGCTATCTTAGAGATGGACTGGTTAGCTACGAATCGTGTTAGTTTAGATTGTTACAGTAAGTATGTAACATTTTCTTCTCCTGAAAAGTATACTGTAAAACTTTTTGGATAGAAATGAAATATAAATTTATTTTTGAAATGTTATTGGAACTAAACTTTCTTGAATATTGTGGTTGAAGGGTTTCTTGCCTATGTGGAGGACATAGAAAACAGACGTACGGAGTTACATGAGATTCCTATTGTCAAGGATTTTCAAGATGTGTTTGCGGATGAATTATTGGGTCTTCCTCTAGATCGAGAGATAGAATTCACTATCGATTTGATACTCGACATTGAACCAATATCTAAGCCTCCCTACAGAATGGCACTGGTGGAGCTCGATGAGCTTAAGAAGCAGCTCCAAGAGTTGTTGGATAAGGGATTTATTCGATCCAGTGTATCTCCTTGGGGTGCACCAGTCTTGTTTGTCCAGAAGAAGCATGATAGCCTACGACTGTGCATTGACTATCGGTTGCTTAATAAGGCTATTATTAAGAATAAATACCCTCTACCTAAGATAGATAATCTGTTCAACCAGTCAAGAGTGCTCAAGTATTCTCTAAGATTGATCTGAGGTCAGGTGTGAGAACCACATATACTATTACTGTACATGATGTTAGACATTGGATCACTATTCAATTCTTGTATATTTTGCAGGTTATAAAGAAAATAGTGACGTAGGCCTCACTGGCTCTATAGTGCTCGAATGGATGTGAGACCGACCAAACAGTGTTCGGAGGGTATGATAAGCCTAAAGTAAGAATTTTAAGCCTAAAATACCTTATTTATATTATTTTTGGGACGTGTGCAAACAATTTAGAAAATGACGATTAAGGACATAACCTTGTGGAATTTTCATAAATTATGGTCAAACTAAAATGAATTTGGACCAAGTGAATATAGCATGATATTATACATGAAAATAAGTCCTAGGTTATGTCAATAGATAGATCGAATCAGTAGTTAAATTAAAAATTTACATGATTGGCTCGATAGGGGTATTTTCATAATTTCACCTTTTCGGTAGATTGAACCCTAATGAAACCAGCATGATTCATCAAAATATGTTTAATAAGAATATTTGGTGAAGAAATATGAATTTTTGGAGCGCAATTACATAGTTAGAAAAATTATGGAAGCTTAAGGGCATTTTTGTCAAAAAATCTCATAACCAAAGGCATTTTTGTAGTTTTGCTCCCATCTAGAGAATTCTAAGTAACTCCCCCAATATTGGTCGACCACTATTCATCATCTTCTCCCCTCACTCCCACGCCACCATTGAAGAGAAATAAGAGAAAGGAAAGAAAACTTCATTAAACATTATCAAAACTACCTTATCTCGTCAAACTCATTTCTACAAACCTCTTCCTCTCTTCAAGGTCTATCTAACCATACCTAAAGTTTAGTGTAAATGTGACTATATCAGAAGAAAAGATGACTCGAAGAATTCAGCTAAAGGTAAACTCTCACCATGCTTAATGTTTCATTTAAATCTAATTGCAGAAACTTGTTAAACTAAGTGTGTTAAGCATGAATCTAGTGTTTGATTGGATGGAATTGAACTAAATCATGATCAAGCACTCATGAGGGTTTCGACCATGTATGGAAGTTCATGAAACCATAGTGTTTAATGCATGAAAATGGTGCCAAAGTGATGAATGAACATAGTTAAGCATGAAATTAAACCTAAATTGTTGAAATCCCTTAAGTTTAGCCACCATGCACATTCGGCCATGGCAAGGGGAGAGGGATTCATGGCTGCGTTTGATGAGTTTAGGATGCCATTAGACTGTAGAAATTATGAGGAGTCCACTAGTACAATCGGAATTAAAATCGGACTTAAAACAGAGAAGTTATGTTTAAACACCGATAGAATTTATACTAGTTTAATATTTCCAGTGTATAATGTGGCTGCAATTATTGAAAGAAAATAGTTTAAAAATTTAATTGAGGTTAATAAATATTGTTGGTGAATTGTTTTGCAACTCGGGAGAAGTGAATCACGTGTAGTGTTATCGGAAAGATCGATAACGATAGACAAGTAGGGGATGAGTGTATAGGCTGTAGGGATATTATGAATGCATGGTTTTGATGAGAATAATTTTATAAAAATATTTTGATACTAAATTAATTTGGAAATTGTGCAATTGTGGCTTTTGGCTAGATTGTGAATTGTGTTTTACATACAGGAAGGCTAGCTCGATAGTAGTCGTTATACTGTTGAAATTTCTTAGAAACTTTTTTAAAAATATCATGAAATATTTTAAGTGCATAATTGAGTGATTTCCTAGCCTTAGAAAATAAATATTTAATATTCTTCATAAAATGTGAATTTACCAAAAAACAATATTTAAATGTTCATGCTAATGAAATTTATCGAAAGGAAAGAACTAAAGTGTTTATATAAGTGTTTTATAGTGAAATAGAATATTTATAAAAATTATTACTGCACTGTGAATATTTTATAAACTGTTTTCATTCATTGTGTGATTTTACACCCTTTTTGGATTGATTGAGAATTTTATCTATTTTAATTTAATTCCAGAAAGATGAAGAAATCGTTTATATACCGTTTTGAGACTGTTAGGCCCTGTATCATGCTCATGTGTTACTGTTACTATTACTGTGCTGTTGATACTGATCCTATCTTCAGCGTCCTAGTTGTCACCATAGGTCTCATGTGCTATGTTACTATTCCCTACGGGGATTATACATGATATATTTTAGTGTTGCCGGTCTCCACTACTATTATTGTTTATTGTACTATTTTACTGAATCGATGCTGTTACAGAAGAGTTTACTGTTTACCTAACTGTTTATTATACTGTTTACTAAAATGTCGTCACTAAACTGTTTATCGTATTGAATTGTCTATTGTACTGTTTACAGAATTTTATTAAATTGTGAATGTAATATTTTAAACTGAAATTGAAATTATTTCCTAAATATTTTATTTAATTATTTTTATATGTCATTTATTTGATTTACTATATATTGAAAATTATTAAATGCCATTTATATAAAAATCAACAACTACTCTCTACAGTTGCTTTTAGGTTCCGGGACACGATAGGTATTCCAAAATACCTCCCATACTCCATCTGGATCCCTAGTTGGCTATAATATCCTTCCTTATGGACTGTAGTGCACTGTTAGGAAAATAAATGCTTTTATGCATATAGATTTCATAATATCAGTTTTGCATATGGTTCTTTTACTGAGCACGTTTCGCTCACTCCTTTATTTTTTCACCTCCACAGATTATTTACAATGAAGATTGATATACCGATCTGAGGATTTCGGTTGGTCTTTTGATTACCTCAAGGCAGCTTAGTATAGGTCATGGAGGTATATTTATTTTCTTTTATATGTTCAGACTAGTTTATACAGTACTACTGGTTTGTAATTATAAACAAGGGATGTAAATATTAAAGAAATTACTGTTATATAAATATTCTTATTTTGTAAATTAAGTAAATTTATTTTTATAAACTATTACTGTTAAGTGCACGTGTGTAAATAAAGACATCGCAGACAACCTAACCAACATTAAAGTGTGAAAATGTGTGAAATACCATACATTATGGATTATGACAATTTAATTAGTATCAGAGCGAGATTAGTTTGATGTCTATCGATGTCTTTATGTTAAAAGTGAAGTGGTTAACATCCCCTGTAATACTGTATAGTTTGGATATATAAATGAACGACTAATCGAAAATCGAATTAACTGTCTATGCTATGTTGAAATAAGTGGGCGACGAGTAACACGAGCTAATAGGGGTCGAGGTAGAGGCTAGGCGGAGCCAACTCCGGAGCCTCATACTTTGGAACCAGTGCTGAAGCCCGCCCCAGGACCTGCTCACCCCCCGTAGCCAAAGAGCCCTATTACTCGGATGTCTCGAATAGAGAGGATGTTAGTAGATTTTATCGCCATGTACCATGCCTATTGAGTTGCGAATAAGGCGGAAAGAGAGAGAGCAGCTCCTGTTGTAGCACCACCCCCACCTTAGCCAGCTTTTGAGCCACAGCCTGCTCCACAACCGACACCTTAGCCACATGCAGTACCACCACCGCCACTAGTATAGCTGCCCCAAGATGTAGAGTCCTATTGTGATGTGAATTTGGTACGGCGGTTCAAGAAGTTGAATCCACTAAAATTTAAGAGAGATAAGGATCCGCTGGTGGTAGAGCAGTGGGTTAACGCTACGGAAAAGCTATTCTGGTACATAAGGTGTTTTAAGACGAAAAAGGTTGGGTTGGCAGTGTTCTAGTTGACAGATGAAGCAGATTATTGGTGGAAATCTACATAGATTGTCTTGTTAGCCCAACATCAAGGGGTGACCTGGCATATATTTATTGATGCCTTCCGTCGCCAGTATATCCCCGATACAGGTCAGAAAAAGTTGCAGCAGGAGTTTTTAGAGTTGGTATTGGGGAGCATGATGGTGGATTAGTATGAATTGAGATTCACCACCCTTGGCAGATTTGATTCGCAAACGAGGATAGATGAGCGGCATATGATTGACAGATTTATGGCTAGGTTAAGACCTTTTAACCCGACTAAGCTAGTCCCATTCGATATATGTACCTATGATGAGGTAGTGAGACGTGCACATTATGCGAGCGGAACTGCGAGCAGTTTCATTTAGAAACGGGTTCTAAGGGTAAGAGTAAATGAAAAGGGAAAGTTAAGAGAGGTCAGAATGAGAGATCGGGTAGAGAGCAGCCTAAGAAGGCTAGATCTTCGGGTATACAGATTTTTGAGGAGTGATTCACCAAAGTGCTACTATAGCCTTAATTACTAGCCCCACCTCTACATAGAGTAGTACCGCTACTAGGTGTGTTCATTGTGGAAAGTTACATGGTACCCGACCCTGTTACATGTTGATGAGGGCTTGTTTTAGATGTGGATAGACAGGGCATTTAGTGAGAGATTGCCCAATACTTCATGAGTCATCTGCTTCTATTGCTCCAACCCTAGTTCCACTTGCATCGACACTAGCAACTCCGAGTGAATTTGAGAAGGTTACAGCCTCACAACCGGGACGGGCTACCGAAGCAGAAAAGGGTAAAAAGGCTGTGACTCAAGGACGGGTGTATGCGTTAGATCAGGAGACTGTTGATGCTTCTACTGATGTGATTAAAGGTAAAATTTATATTTTTGATATCTCCGTACTTACATTATTTGACCTTGGTTCTACTCATTGATTTGTATCTCCTACTTGTGCTAACAGAATCCCAGTAGAATCGGAGCTTCTAGGATATACTTTACAGATAAATACCTTGTTTAGAGAATCTCAAATTACTGATGTGATATATAGAAACCGTAAAGTGACTGTAGGAGGGAAGAAAATGACGGCTAACCTAATTTTGTTAAATATGTATGATTTTGATGTAATATTAGGAATAGATTGGTTAGCTGCAAACTATATTAGCTTAGATTGTTATACTAAGTTTATTACCTTCTCTCATCTCGAACATTATATTGTAAAACTGTTTGATAAATAATAAAAGTGAAATGTTTACTAAGTTGCTTAAGTGTTGTGTGAACGTGTTGAAGGTTTTATTGCTTATGTGGAGGACGTAGAAAAGAAATGTCTCGAGTTGCATGAGATTCCTATGGTCAAGGACTTTCCGAACATATTCCTAAAAGACATACCAAGGTTACCACCAGATCAAGAAATCGAGTTCATCATCGACTTGGTACCTGGTACGGAGCCTATATCTAAGTCTCATATTGGATGGCAGAGTTGGAGGAGCTTAAGAAATAGCTCCAAGAGTTATTTGATAAGGGTTTATCCATCCTAGTGTGTCTTCGTGGGGAATAGTAGTATTATTCGTCTAGAAGAAGGATGACAACCTACGGTTGTGTATAGATTATCAGATGCTTAACAGAGTTACAATCAAGAACAAGTATCCCCTGCCTAGGATTGATTATTTATTTGATCAACACAGGCATGTGCGAATGTTCTCTAAGATAGATATCCTATCGGGCTATCATAAGCTTAAGATTCGGGACTCAAATGTTCCTAAGATAGCATTTCAGACTCGATATGGGCATTATGAGTTTCTAGTGATGCCTTTTAGACTAACAAATGCCCATGCAGCATTTATGACCTTGATGAATGAGGTGTTCAAGTCGTATCTGGATAAGTTTGTGATTGTATTTATCGATGACATCTTGGTGTATTCTAAGTCTCTAGAGGAGTATGAGTAGCACCTTTACATAGTTTTGTAAACTCTCAGGGATCGAAAGTTATATGTTAAGTTCAGTAAGTGTGAATTCTGGCTAGATCACATTACTTTTCTGGGACATGTGATATCTAAGGACGGGGTGTCTATGTCACAGCCCATGACCCTATTTTTCACCTTTTTCTATACATCTTATATGGTTGGGCTGTCTGTCAATACTTTACTTTTCATTTACATATAAATAATTTCATATAAAATTGTAATGTTATTTACATCCCTTATCTTAATTTACAAGAAATGTAGTACTGTAAATAAGTCTAAATACAGAAAATAAATGATCGTACCTTATATAATAATTCAAGCGGTCGCATCGTCTCTAAATACACAGTCGAGAGCCATCATATGTCAGATTCTCAGTCCTCAAAAACTTGAAATGTTAAAATTAAGGGGTGAGCAAACCACGGATCAGTAAGGGAATTATATGCCTCACTTGATATTCAGCTATCTATATGCTGAAAAACATTTTCATTTTTCCTATTGGGCTCTAGGCACACATGTAGGAAGGATACTACAGTCGGCTAGGGATCTGGATGGAGTAAGGCAGGTATTTTGAAATACCTGTCTTGTCCTGGAACCTAGAAGCAACTGTAGAGAGTAATAAATTTCATTTTGTTTGAAATTTAAATCCTTTTCCTTTTTATTCCATATCGTTTTCATATTCTTTTCAAAATAATGCTTTTATAAAATAAAGCATTTAAATAAAGTAACTGATATTCATATATTCTTTGAAAAGAATTTTAGTTAAATCATCACCATTCTCATTTAAAACTCATTTCATGTTTTACTGTACAATCATATTAGTACAGTACTTTAAATAGCAAAATAAGCTATTAAATCTTTTTCGTATAACATATACATCATTTAAATCTAATATTCAATTTAAGAATTTAAATCTAATATTCAATTTAAGAAATTAAAATAAGAATATTAGATTTGTTTTCCTCCTTTTTCCCTTTTGAAAACATATCACATGTTCATGTCACATATAGTCTAATATTCAATTTAAAATCATAGTAAGAATATTAGACTTATAAACTCTTTTGAAAAATCATCATGCAGTACTATCATCAGTACAGTAATAAGCATTATATAAAATGCTATAAATCATTTTCATTTAACTTGTCACATATCATGTAAAACATTTACATTTCACGTATCACATATCATATAAAACATTTTCATATATGGAGACTGAGGCACGCCCAGCCCGTCCACTGGTTCGTTACTCATATCATGCTATAGACCCCGAAAGGTATAAAATAATCATGTCAGATCTATGGCCATAGTCTATAATTGTCCTCAGCGGATCACTGATCAGGTGTCGGCCGGGACTACATATCACATATCACATGTCACATATCACATATCAACATGATAAGGTTGCCAACTAGTCTCAAAACCGTATTTTTTCATCATAAAATAAACCTTTATGGAATTTATAAGGATATATAATTTCATAATTTAAAACCATAAAGGTTATAAAACCATTTGATGAATATTTAAGAAATATATATAAAAATATTCACTTTATTTCTCTTCATTTTTCATCACGTATTACGTGTAATTTACATATCAAGAGAATTTCCGGTGATTTCATTATCACCATTCTCGAAAACATGAATATTTTAAAATCACTTTCATTTTATTCATGTTTTTATGAAAATATTCATTTTCTCGATTTTCGTGGTTGAAAATCATTTCTCGTGACATAAAATCATTTATTATGATTTTCGATAATTTTCTAATATTTTTCGATAGTATAACGGCTGCCGATTGGCTAGCGTCCTGCACGAAAAATACAGTTTATATTTTCAACCAATATGTCATCACAAATTTTCAGCCGATGAATCATCACAACATTTCCATAAAATAATTTATAATTTAAAAACATGCAGACTGAATATCCTTACAGTGTTACACATGCATCTCTTACCTATCCCGGGTTGGCAACTTCCTCGTTATCGGTTGCGCCCCTGTTCATCTCTTTCGATTCCATCATCTCGTGCGCCAAGAATAATTTTCTGGAATTCAAATTCTAAAAATTAGAATTTTTCTATAATTTATTTAAATTAATTACTCATAAATAATTTTTGAAATCCTTACTGAATGTTCGGGATTTTTCAGATTTTCGAATACCAGGAAATTTTAGAATTCTCGAAAATTCTCCCTTTTTCTCTCTCTTTTTTCTTTTCCTCTTTTCTTTTCTTTTTCTTTTCTTTCTCTTTTCCTTTTCTTTTCTTTCTTCTTTTTCTTTTCTTTTTCTTTTCCTTTTTTTTCCTGGTTTGAACCGGTTCAGACCAGTCCAGCCTCCCCTTACCGCCAGTTCTCCTCCGATGATCGATTCTCCGGCGGTTCGACATCTCCACTGCTAGCGGACATCACGACGAAGCTATGGCTGGTCTCCGTTCAGCCCAGATCGGTAGCACGGCGGTGGATTTGGCGGCGTGGGTCTCGGCTTCTTCTCCTCCTCTTTCCTCCTTCCTCCACCATCGTTCTCCTCGCTGGTGGCCTCCTTATTCTTCCCTTTACCTCCGTCGAGGTTGGGGTTGGGGTGGCGGTGCCTGGATCGGCCGGCACCGTCGTTTTCCTTTTTCTTTTTCCTCTCTTTTTTCGCTTCTGTTTCGCTTGTTTCTTCTCTTCTTTCCGTCGCCGGCTTCTTTCCTTCCTCTTCCCAGTGGCGTCTTCCCCTTCCCTTCTCTTTCTCGCAGACGATGGCAGCTGTTGCTACTGTCGGCCCTATTGAAATGGAACGAAACCTTAAGGGGGCCAGTGTGCTCGCCAAAGAGGACAGTACAGATGTGTAAAGGTGGAAGGCAGACGGGCTAGGGCCTTACATGATTGCAATCCCATAAGTGTATTGTGGAATATCACAAGATGATTGGACCAGTTATTGATTGTAAGGGCCTGAATTAAGAGTGTACTGAATTGGATGTTTATTACGGGATTGTTGGATATGATGAAAAGTAAAATGATTACCGAAGATGATTGAGAAAGAGATCAGTATAGAGGATGAAATCCATAGTAGTACAGTTAATTTTGGTTTTATACATTCATACAGTTTTTGAAGTATTAAATGGATATTTATTTATAGAACCAGAGCATTTTGAGATATACCTTGCAAATTGATGTACTCATATGAAATTATAATATGAATTACATCCCCTATCTTAATTCCCAAGAAAGTAATACTATAGATAAGTCTAAATACGAAAAATAAAGTATCGCAGACAGCCCAATCGTCTAAATTGTGTAATAATATGTGTATTATTGGGTAATTGGACTGTTACAGTCTATTGATCCGTCTAAGATAGAGGCGATTGTACAGTGGGAGAGGCCTAGGATAGTGACCGAGATACGAAGTTTCTTGGGTCTAGTTGGATACTTTCTCCAGTTTGTCGAGGCATTGACTCGACTCACATGTAAAGATGTTAAGTTCGAGTGGACAGATACATGTCAGCACAGCTTTCAAGAGTTGAAACGGAGATTGACTATTGCTCCCATACTTGCCCTTCACAGCAGATCAGGGGGATTCTCGATGTATACAGATGCTTCCGCAGTGGGTTTAGGGTGTGTTCTTATACAAAATGGGGAAGTTATTGCCTATGGGTCTAGACAATTAAAAGAGCATGAGAAGAACTATCTAACACACAATTTGGAATTAGCTATCGTGGTGTTTGCATTAAAGATATGGCGACAATATCTCTATGGAGAGAAATTTTAGATATATATAGATCATAAAAGTCTGAAAATATCTGTTCTCGCAACGAGAATTAAATATTAGACGGTGGAGATGGATGGAGCTATTAAAAGATTATGACTGCGAGATCTTGTACCACCCTAGAAAAGCCAATGTGGTAGTAGATGCCCTGAGTTGGAAGTATATAGGTATGGTTTCATACATGCTGGTTAGTGAGCACGTGTTGTTGGAACAATTTTCAAACCTCAGCTTAAATGTGATTTCCTCTAAGAGATATGGGTTTACAGCTATTTTCAAAATTAAGCTGGATTTGATGGATAGGATCAGGGATGCTCAGAGGACTAATGCTTACTATCTGGAGGTTGCCAGTCAGGTGCAGATGGGTGTATAGTCAGATTTTGGGATTGACGCCGATGGTATTCTAAAGTTTAGAGGCAAGATTTGTGTTCCCGATAAACAGTAGCTTAAGGATTTGATTTTGACAGAGGCCCACACCTCCAGGTACACTTTGCACCCAAGCAGTACTAAGAAGTACCAAAACTTATGGAGAGTGTATTGGTGGCCTAAGATGAAACGAGACATCGTGTAGTTTGTCGCTAAATGTCTTACGTGTCAACAGGTGAAAATCGAGCATTAGAAGCCTGTAGGGTTATTGCAGCCTCTACCGATTCCAATATGGAAATAGGAGCATATCACGATGGACTTTGTTATGGGTTTACCAAGGATTCGGAGGAATCAAGTTGCTATATGGGTGATTGCGGATAGATTGACGAAGTCCGCTTACTTTCTTTCAATGCGATCTACTGATTCTTTCAATGCCTTAGCCAATCTATATGTACGGGAAATAGTGGGATTGCATGTAGAGGTGGCAAACGGGCCGGTTCGGGAAGGTTCGGTCCGGGTTATATTCAGGCTCGGGTTATTTCAGGTTCGGGTTATTTCTGTTTCAAGCTTTTTCGGTTTCGGGTTTTTTTGGTCTCGGGTACTTTCGATTATGGGTTTTTTCGATTTCGAGTATTTTTGGTTACGGGTTTTTTCTGTTTTGGATATTTTTGGGTTTGGTTATTTTCGGTTTAGGGTTCGGTCCGGTTTTAACCGGGCGAGTTTAGCGAGTTTAGTCAAATTATTATGAAAATTTATAAGTTAAAAATATTTTTATAATTTTGAATGTAATAATTAATTTAATTTTATATAGTTAAATAAAAATATAATAGATATATAAATTAAACTTAAAATTTAATAAATACTAGAATGATATCCCTGCTTCTCATGGCACTTTTCTTTTCTTGGAAAAAATATATAAATAATATTTATTAAAAATATTAATAAATTAAGATAATTATTTTAAAAATATTGATTTATTAAATAAAAATGATAATATTTAATTTATCAATTAAAATTTAAAAATAAAAATTTGAATTTGAATTAAAAAATATGACATATAAAATTAGAAACTATCTCATGACTAAATTTATATTTTAATATTTTAATTTTAAAAAAAATTAAAACTAATTATAAATAAAAATTTAAAAAAACCTATATACTATATGAAAAGAATCCCCATGTTAACACATTAATCAACAAATTTTCACCATTCATATTACTTCTACTCTCCTTATTATCATTCTCTCTAGATTCTAATCTTTGACCAGAAGTCTCCAAATTGACCAGGAAAATAGATTTGGTAGCCAAAAGCTTCTTCCTCAGGAGACAACATGGACCTCCATATATCTGATTGAGGAACCTTGGGATTTGATCAAAATCTGAAATTTGGATTTGGGTCTGGCACTGAGTTCAGTGGAACTGAGTCGAGTTTGTGGGATTTGGCATTGATTTTGGAGTCTCTTAATTAGGCTAAAGCTCCTGGCATTGAGGAATGCTTCAGTGTTGGAGGATCTTTGAAATTTTAAATAGAAATTATAGGATAAGTTTTTTTTCCAGAGAAAGATGGGATTTTTATAGAAAGAAGAGTGTTTGAGAGGCAGAAAAATAAGGGAGGGAAAATTGGAGACAATTAGGGCTAAGAAAAAAAGAGAGATTTTGGGCTTTGGCTGAGAAAGGATATGGCGGGAAATAGTTGACAGGTGTCAATGTATTCTATAAGGGGATTCTTTTTGTATAGTGTATAGATTTATATAAATAAAAATTATTACATTTGACTGTTTTTATTACTTGATAATTATTATTTATTTTTTAATTTAAAAAATACTTAATATTATGAATAATTTGTCAACTAATTACCTTAATTTTATATTTATTTTGTTTTTAGTTTGTACAAAAATCATAATATTAACATTATTACATTAAATATAATCGTACTCGTACATACTAATTAATCAAATATCTTATTAAAAATTTAGAACGTTTAATTAAATAAGTTATATATACACCAACACCATTTGACATATATTATAAATGATAACTATATTTGATATAATCATATCATATACAATTATATATCAATTGAGTACTAATTTTTTCAAGTTCACATTAACATGATAATATTATATATACATCAATTTATCGAATGTCTAATGAAAATATTAAATAGTAGATATTACTAAATTAATTAATATAATGCTAGTTATTTAAATATAATTAATAATATTATTAAGAAAGTATAAAAAAATAAATTTTATTAAAATTACCACTGACACAATAATACTACTATAGTATATTATTAAATTACAATTTAATTTACTATTAGAATTATTTTTTTATCCACATTTTAATTTTATATTTAATAGATAATAAATAAATTACTTTTAATAAATACTTAATTCTATCAAAATAATACTTATATACTAAGAGAGTACATAATTTATTTTTAAAAGATTATTATAATATAATATACAAATCATTATTATAAGATCCCAAATTGGTTTATTCATATATAAGATTATTATAATATAATAAATAATTATTTACCATTAGCTTGATTTATTAATGTCTAATGTTTTAAGGCTAAAAATAAAATATTAAAATATTATAATTTATATTATAATCTACGATAATAGATTAGATTAAAATTGAAAACCTACTTTTATATTGAGATAAGGGTTGAATAATATGAAGATTTAAATAAAATGATCCGTGTGAGATAATGATGGATCATAGTGTTATTACAAATTTATCAATTATACATGAGAATTAGAACTCTTTCAAAAAATATTAGTGAAACATATTCAATTAAATTGGTTAATTATCTTTTATAAATATAAAGTACTTAAATTAAATTTAAAAAAAATTATAATAATTTAGTATAATATTTTTACACATCCATAAATCATAATTAGTTAAATAACCTCCAATTAAAAAGGATAAGAAAATAATTTAATGAAAGAAATAAACTCATAGTATAATTTTAAATTTATATAGTATAGAATATAGTCTATATAAAATGATTATAACACATAGTCGGTATAGATAGAGTATTACTCATAAAATATTCCATGAGATATAACTTTAATATTCGATTAAATAATATATTCTATAACTTTAATATTCGATTAAATAATTTATTCTATAGAATATAACATAATATAATTTTAAATTTAAAAATACTTAATATTATGAATAATTGATCAACTAATTACCTCAATTTTATACTTATTTTATTTTTGGTTTGTACATAAAAAATAATATTAACATTATTACATTAAATATAATCATACTCGTACACACTAATTAATCAAATATCTCATTAAAAATTTAGAATATTGAATTAAACAAGTTATATATACCAATGGACATTATATTATAAATAATAATTGTAATTGATATAATCATATCATATACAATTATACACCAATTGAGTACTAATTTTTTTCATGTTCACATTAACATAATAATATTAGATATACATCAATTGATCGAATGTCTAATTAAAATATTAAATAGTAGATATTAGTAAATTAATTAATATAATGCTAGTTATTTAAATATAATTAATAATAATATTAAGAAAGTATAAAAAATAAATTTTATTAAAATTACTACTTACACAATAATACTACTATAGTATATTATTAAATTACACTTTAATTTACTATTAGAAGTATTATTTTTATCCACACTTTAATTTTATATTTAATAGATAATAAATAAATTATTTTCAATAAATTCTTAATTCTATCAAAATAACACGTACATACTAAGAGATTACATAATTTATTTTTAAAAGATTATTATAATATAATATGCAGATCATTATTATAAGATATCAAATTGGTCTATTCATATATAAGATTATTATAATATAATAAATAATTATTTACCACTAGCTTGATTATTAATGTCTTTTGTTTTAAGGCTAAAAGTAAAATATTAAAATATTATAATTTATATTATAATCTATGATAATAGATTAGATTGAAATTGAAAACGTACTTTCATTATTATATTAAGATAAGAGTTGAATAATATGAAGATTTAAATAAAATGATCTATGTGAGATAATAGATGGATCATGGTGTTATTACAAATTTATCAATTATACTTGAGAATTAGAACTCTTTTAGAAAAAATTAGTGAAACATATTCAATTAAATTAGTTAATTATCTTTTATAAATATAAAGTACTTAAATTAAATTTATAATAATTTTAAGATTAGTTTTTTAATGTAAATTTAATATCTTTCTATACTTGAAACTTTAAGAAAATATAGTTTAAATTTAATTTTGTTAATAATGTTCTTAATGTGTTGCACAAAATATCAAATTCAAAGTTTCAAACAAATATTGAAATTATATATTTTTTATATATTTGATTTATTATTGTATTAAAATTAAAATTTTATCATAAAATAAAAATAATAAAATGTTAAAATGATTTTTATAATAAAATCAAATATTAAATTAATAATATATTTATTATTATAAATACAATAAGTATAATATTAAAGATTATTTGATATTCATATATTATGGTGTTTTAAATTAATTTTATTTACTATTTAATTAAAAAGATTCAATATTTATTTTGCCAATAATACATAATTGATATAACTGTATAATAAATAATAATTGTTTCAAATTTTCAAAATTTTTAATTAAAAAAGTATATTAATTATTTATTTATTTTTAAATAATAATCATATAATTATAATTCAGGTTTTTTTGGGTTATAAATTCCGTTTTGTACGAGTTTCGGATTGGATCGGTCTCGGTTTCGGATTATATCGAGTTCAGGTTGTGTCGGGTTCAGGTTTTTTCGAGTTCGGGTTTTTTCGGTTTCAGACTTTTTCGGTTTCAGGCTTTTTCGGTTTTGAGCTTTTGACTTTTTTGGTCAATTTGGGTTGGTTCAGGTTCGGTCTCGGGCAGGTTTTCGAGCTCGGGCCAGCTTTTGCCACCTTTAATTGCATGGTATTCCAATGAGCATCACTTCTGATAAGGATTCCCGATTTACATCTCATTTTTTGGAGAGATTTTAGGAGGCTATGGGGTCTGGACTGAATTTCAGCACCACTTTCCATCCACAGACTGATGGTCAGTCCGAGCAAGTGATTCAGACTCTCGAGGATATGTTAAGAGCCTGTGCACTAGATTTTAAGGGCTCTTGGGACGACCACTTGCCACTAGTAGAATTTTCTTATAATAACAGCTATCAATCTAGTATCGACATGGCACCATATGAGGCATTGTATGGTAGGCAGTGTAGATCCCCGATAGCATGGGAAGAAGTGGGAGATCAGAAACTATTAGCTCCCGACTTGGTAGAGCAAGCTTGCCGGGATGTACAGATTATATGTGAGAGATTGAGAACTGCTCAGAGTCAGCAAAAGAGCTATGCAGATAAGAGGTGCCGACTAGTAGAGTTCTCAATTACTGATTCGGTGTTCCTTATAGTCTCACTCTAAGGCATAATGAGATTTTGCAAGAAAGGGAAACTGAGTACTCGATACATTGGACCCTTCGAGATCTTAGATCGTGTGGGAAATGTGGCATATCGATTGGCACTACCACCAGAGTTATCCAAAGTGCATAATGTATTCCATGTCTCAATGCTCATAAAGTATCATCTCGATCCATCTCATGTAATTCAGTATGAACCACTGGAGATCAGGGAAGATATGAGTTACGTAGAGAGACCTACACAGAATTTGGATATGAAGGATAAAGTATAGCGATCTAAGACGATTCCGTTAGTGAAAGTGCTCTGGTAGTACCACTCTGAAGAAGAGGCAATATGGGAGTTAGAAAGTTTAATGAGAGAGAAGTACTTAGAGCTATTTCAGTAATCAGTCTAGATGAAATTTAGAGAGCCACTTATACTAATATTGTACATGATGTTAGACATTGGATCACTATTCAATTCCTGTATATTTTGTAAGTTATAAAGGAAATAGTGACGTGGGCCCTACTGGCTCTACAGTGCCCGAATGGACGTGAGAGTGACCAAACAGTGTTCGGAGGGTATGATAAGCCTAAGTTAAGAATTTTGAGCCTAAAATACCTTATTTATATTATTTTTGGGATGTGTGCAAACAATTTAGAAAAAGTATAGCAATCTAAAACGATTCCGTTAGTGAAAGTGCTCTAGCAATACCACTCTGAAGAAGAGGCAATGTGGGAGTTAGAAAGTTTAATGAGAGAGAAGTACCCAAAGCTATTCAAGCAATCAGTCCAGATGAAATTTGGAGGACTAAATTTCCTAAAGGTGTGGAGGATGTGAGAGCCACTTATTCTAATATTGTACATGATGTTAGACATTGGATCACTATTCAATTCCTATATATTTTGTAAGTTATAAAGGAAATAGTGACGTGGGACCCACTGGCTCTATAATGCCTGAATGGACGTGAAACTGACCAAACAGTGTTCGAAGGGTATGATAACCCTAAGGTAAGAATTTTGAGCCTAAAATACCTTATTTATATTATTTTTGGGATGTGTGCAAACAATTTAGAAAATGACGATTAAAGACATAGCCCTATGGCATTTTCTTAAATTGTGGTCAAACTAAAATGAATTTGGACCAAGTGAATATAGCATGATATTCTACATGAAAATAAGTCCTATGCTATGTCAATAGATAGATCGAATCAGTAGTTAAATTAGAAATTTACATGATTGGCTTGATAGGGGTATTTTCATAATTTCACCTTTTCGATAGATCGAACCTCAATGAAACCACCATGATTCATCAAAATATGTTTAATAAGAATATTTGATGAAGAAATATGAATTTTTGGAGTGCAATTACATAGTTAAAAAAATTACGAAAGCTTAAGGGCATTTTTGTAATTTTTCCCCCATCTGGAGAATTCTAAATAACTCCCCCAATATTGGCTGGCCACTATTCATCATCTTCTCCCCTCACTCCCATGCCACCATTGAAGAGAAATAAGAGAAAGAAAAGAAAACTTCATTAAACCTTATCAAAACTACCTTATCTCATCAAACTCATTTCTACAAACCTCTTCTCCTCCTCAAGCTCTATCTAACCATACCCAAAGCTTAGTGTAAATGTGACTATGTCAAGAGAAAATAGGATTTGAAGTATTCAGCCAAAGGTAAACTCTCACCATGCTTAATGTTTCATTTAATTCTAATGGTAGAAATTAGTTAAACTAAATGTGCTAAGCATGAATCTAGTGTTAGATTGGATGGAATTGAACTAAATCATGCTCAAGCACTCATGAGGGTTCATGAAACCATAGTGTTTAATGCATGAAAATGGTGCCAAAGTGATGAATGAACATGGTTAAGCATGAAATTAAAGCTAAATTGTTGAAATCCCTTAAGTTTAGCCACCATGCACATTCGGCCATGGCAAAGGGAGAGGGATTCATGGCTGCATCTGATGAGTTTAGGATGCCATTAGACTGTAGAAATTATGAGGAATCCATCGGTGAAATCGAACTTAAAATGGAGAAGCAATGTTTTAACACCTGTAAAATTTATACTGGCTTAATATTTCCAGTGTATAATGTGGCTACAATTATTGAAAGAAAATAGTTTAAAAATTTAATTGAGGTTAATAAATATTGTTGGTGAATTGTTTTGCAGCCCAGGAGAAGTGAATCATGTGTGGTGTTATCGAAAAGATCGATAACGCTAGACAAGTAAGGGATGAGTGTGTAGGTCTTAGGGATATTATGAATGTATGGTTTCGATGAGAATAATTTTATAAAAATATTTTGATACTAAATTAATTTGGAAATTGTGCAATTGTCGCTTTTGGCTGGATTGTGATTTGTGTTTTATGTTCAAGAAGGCTAGCTCGATAGCGACCGTTATGCTGCATAAATTTCTAAGAAAATTTTCTAAAATATCATGAAATATTTTAAGTGCATAATTGAGTGATTTCCTAGCCTTAGAAAATAAATATTTAATATTTTTCATAAATGTGAATTTATCGAAAAATAATATTTAAATATTCACGCTAATGAAATTTACCGAAAGGAAAGAACTAAAGTGTTTATATAAGTGTTTTACAGTGAAATAGAATATTTATAAAAATTATTACTGCAATGTGAATATTTTATAAACTGTTTTCATTGTACTATTCACTGTGTGATTTTATACCTTTTTGGATTGACTAAGAATTTTATCTATTTTTATTAAATTCCATAAATATGAAGAGATTGTTTATATACCGTTTTGAGACTGTTAGGCCTCGTATCATTCTCATGTGTTATTTTTATTGTCACTGTGCTATTGATACTGATCCTATCTTCGGCATCCTGATGTCACCTGATTAGTGCACACTGAAGACACCTATAGACTACGGCCATATATCTCATGTGTTACTGTTATTGTTCCCTACAGGGATTATAGCACGATATATTTGGGTGTTGCCTGGTCTCCACTACTGTTATTGTTTATTATACTGTTTTACTGAATCGATACTGTTACCAAAGAGTTTATTGTTTACCTAATTGTTATTGTACTGTTTATTAAATTGTTTTTTTCACTAAACTATTTATCGTATTGAATTGTCTACTGTACTGTTTACAAAATTTTATTAAATTGTGAATGTGATATTTTCAAGTGAAATTGAAATTGAAATTATTTCTTAAATATTTTATTTAATGGTTTTTATATGTCATTTATTTGATTTACTATATATTGAAAAATATTAAATGCCATTTATATCAAAATCAACAACTACTCCCTATAGTTGCTTATAGGTTTCAGGACACAATAGGTATTCTAAAATACCTCCCATACATCATCCTGATCCCTAGCCGACTATAGTATCCTTCCTTGTCAACTGTAGTGCACTGTTAGGAAAATAAATGCTTTTATGCATATAGATTTCATAATATCAATTCTGCATACGATTCTTTTACTGAGCACGTTTCACTCACCCCTTTATTTTTCCACCTCTACAAATTATTTACAATGAAGGTTGATATACCGATTCGAGGAATTTGATTGCGCTTTTGGTTACCCCGAGGCAACTTAGTGTGGATCTTAGAGGTATATTTATTTTCTTTTATATGTTCAGACTAGTTTATACAGTACTACTGGGTTGTAATTATAAACAAGGGATGTAAATATTAACGAAATTACTGTTAAGTAAATATTCTTATTTTGTAAATTAAGTAAATTTATTTTTATAAATTATTACTGTTAAGGGCATATGTGTAAATAATAACATCGCAGATAACCTAACCAACATTAAAGTGTGAAAATGTGTGAAATACCATGCATTATAGACTGTGATATCAAGATATCACCAATTGAGGATCTGGGAGTCGGATGTTCCGAAGACTGCTTTTAGAAGCCGGTATGGCCACTTTGAATTTCTAGTCATGCCATTCGGGCTCACTAATGCCCTTGCAGCCTTTCTTGGATAAGTTTGTCATCGTGTTCATTGATGACATTCTGGTATATTTCAAGTCCCGGGAGGAGCATGCGCAACTTCTCTATATTATCCTACATAACCTCATAGACAAAAAGCTGTATGCCAAACTAAGTGTGAATTCTGTTAGATCAAATTACTTTTCTGGGACATGTGGTCTCTAAGGATGAGCTGTCAATTGATCCGTCTAAGATTGAATCAATTGTAAGGTGGGAGAAATTGAAGTTAGTGGTAGAGATACGGAGCTTTCTAGGACTAGTTGGACATTATCAGAGGTTTGTATAGGGTTTCTCGAGATCAGTTGCTCTTTTGACGCGCCTCACACGTAAGGATGTCAAGTTTGAGTAGACTAATGCTTGTGAGCGCAGCTTTCAAGAATTGAAGCGAAAATTGACCACATCACCAGTCCTTACCATTCCTAGTGGGCAGGAAGATTTTCAGTATACAGTGATGCCTCCTCTCTTTGTTTGGGATGTGTGCTAATGTAGAATTGGAAAATGGTCGCGTATGCTTCTCATTAGTTGAAAGACCGCAAGAGGAATTATCCTACTCATGACTTAGAGCTTGTTGCCGAGGTGTTTGCTTTGAAGATATGGTAGCATTATCTATATGGTGAGAAATTCCAGGTATACACTGACCATAAAAGTCTAAAGTATTTGTTCTCACAGCGGAATTAAATATGAGGCAGCGTAGATGGATGGAGCTGCTTAAAGACTATGACTGCGAGATACTGTACCACCCAGGGAAAGCAAATGTAGTGGCAGCTGCCTTGAGCCGAAAGCACCTGGGTATGATATCTTATATGATGGTTTAGGAGTATGACCATTAGGAATAGTTTGCGAGCCTCAGTCTTGATGTGACTCCTTCTGAAAGGTATGGTTGGTTGGCTAGCTTCTGGATTTAGCCAGATTTGATGGATAGGATAAAAAATGTTCAAAGGGAGGATGCTTCCTGTATTGATATTGCCAATCAGATTCAATTGGAAGTTCACTCAGAGTACGAGATTGGCACAAATGATATATTGAGGTTCAAAGGTCGGATATGTATTCCCGATGACAAGCAGTTGAGGGATCTAATTATGACAGAGGCACATAGCTCGAGGTACACTTTACACCCAAGGAGTAATAAGATGTATCATAACCTTCATAAGGTGTATTGGTGGCTAAATATGAAATGAGACATCACTAATTTTGTTGCAAGATGTCTCAGTTGTCCGTAGGTAAAGGTAGAGCATCAGAAGCCTGCCGGACTACTTCGACTTCTGCCTATACCGATCTGGAAATGGAAGCACATAACCATGGATTTCATCATGGGTTTGCCGAGGACCAGGAGGAATCATGATGCAATCTCGGTGATTGTTGACAAACTGATGAAGTCCGCCCACTTCTTGGCTATTAAATCCACAAATTCATTAAGTGCCTTAGCTGACTTGTATGTCACGGAGATTGTCAAGTTGCATGAGTTCCAATGAACATTACATCAGACAAAGATTCCTGATTTACTTCTCATTTTTGGGAGCATTTTCAAGATGCTATGGGATTTTGACTGAATTTTAGCATATCTTATCATCCGCAGACCTACGGTCTGTCTGAGCGCATTATCCAGATGCTCAAGGATATGTTAAGAGCTTATGCACTTGATTTTAAAGGCTCTTGGGACAATTATTTACCACTAGCAGAATTTGCTTACAATAATAGTTATCATTCTAGGATCGACATGGCACCTTATGAAGCCCTTTATGATAGAAGTTGTCGTTCTCTATTGCTTGGGAGGAAGTGGGAGACAGGAAAATATTGGCTCTCGATCTTGTTGAGTAGGCTTTCGAGGATATCTGGATTATCTGTGACAGATTAAGGACTGCTCAGAGTTGGAAGAAAAGTTATGCAAATATTAGATGCCGACCTTTGGAATTCTCTGTGGGAGATTTAGTCTTTCTGAAAGTTTCACCATCCAAGGTATAATGAGATTCAGAAAGAGAGGAAAGTTGAGTCCTCGTTACTTCAAACCGTTCCAGATCTTAGACCGAGTGGGAGATGTGGCTTATCGGTTGGCATTACCACCAGAGCTATCTGGTGTTCATAACGTCTTCCATGTATCTATGTTGCGGAGATATCATCCAGATCCATCACATGTTATCCGATACGAACCACTGGAGATAAGAGAAGACATGAGTTATGTAGAGAAACCAGTACGGATTTTGTATCAGAAGGAAAAGATGCAACGGTCTAAGACAATACCTCTAGTGAAGGTTCTCTGGTAGTATCATTCAGTAGAAAAGGCTACTTGGGAGCTAGAGAGCCTAATGAAAGAAAATATCCGGTGTTATTCGATTGACTGGTCCGATCAAAATTGAAGGACCAAATTTCCTAACGTGGGGGAAAATGTGATATCCATGCATCTACAATCCGTACACATATAAATATAATATGATTATCTAGATGACCTATACCTTGTAGGAATAAAGGGATAACGGATGGTGGGCCTCACAAGACTTCCAGTGTTTCAGAGCAAGTGAGACTTGGAGGACATGATATTTGGAGCTAAATAAGGATATGGTAAGAATCTACAATCTAGATTTATTCATTTTTGAATTTTTGAGAAGTGTGCAAACAAATTAAAAAATGACGACTAAGTCCATAAGTCGATAGAATTTTTGTAAATAACGGTCAAACCAAGTTGACTTTGGACCCACTATTAGTGACAAAAAATTTCTCATAAAATAAGGTTCTAGTCCAGGTGGACTGATGGAATAAAACCTGCGTAAAAATAAAAATTTACGTGATTTTACGGTTAAAGGTATTTTAGTAATTTCACCCAAACGGTCAGTCGAATTTCAACAAAAGCTCAACCAAGAGTTAGAGCACGTTAAATAGATATATTTCATGATGAAATAAAATATTTTGGAGATTAGACTGATTGTTTAAACCGAATTTGAACCAATAGGGGCAAAATTGAAAGATTACTTAAGAGTAAGGGTAAAATGGTAATTTGCACCTTAAAATATGAATTTTTAAAGAGAATTCCAACATTTTATTCACCATTCTAGGCAGCATGCCAGGTAGCTTCATTTCCTCCATAAACAAACCTTGTGAAGAGAGAGAAAGCTTAGGAAACTATATCGAAAAGTCGATAAAACCGAAAACTTCCTTTACTAAAGTTGTTCTCCTCGCTTTCCATTATCTTCCTATACCAAAATCATCATCTAAATTATACAAAATAAGAGGTAAGGGTACTTGAAGAATTTGACCATGAGGGAAAGGTATGGAAATGTTGGATTTTTCATGGTTTTCATGATTTCTACTTCGTGTTTAGCATGTTTAGATGATTATTTAAGCTTGAATCCATTTAAAACTAGGAAGAACACCTCCCTAGGGTTTCGGTAAAGATCATGGGTGCATGTAAATGTTGTAAATTGATGAGGAAATAATGTAGAAAAATTGTAGAATTAATGTAGAGCAAACTTCTAGCTTAAACAGAAGAAAATAATGTGGAATGCCAAGGAAGCTTAATTCTGCCAAGGAAGGGGAGGAAGAATCCTTGCTGATTTTGATGCATTTTGGGTCTTAATATAATGTACAAATTAATAGGAGACTGTAGCCGAAATCGAAACGGAAATCGGAGTTATTTAGCTAAAGTTGCAATGTTAGTATTGGTGTAAAAGAGACTGAAATGGAAGTGACTATATGCAATGTGATATTTACGAAGAGTTAATAATTATTTATAATTTAAGTTTGGTGATTTGACAGTGCTTAATTGTGTTTATATTGTGTTTTGCAACTTGGAAGTCAGATAAGGACATTGGTGCTGACGAGTAAAAACACAGCAAATTAAGAGGTAAGGGATGAGTGTAGAAGACGTAGGGACACTATGGTGCATGTTTTGATAAAATGTGCATCTTTTGAATTTGGAATGTTGAAATTAGTGTTGAAATAGGAACTGTTGCTGGTTTCATATACTGTGTTTTCACTGTCGGAAGGTTAGGTTAGATACAGTCATTATACTATCGAAAATTCTAATAATTTTGTGGAATTATCTTTTAATATCCTTAAGTATTAGAAATGATAGATTTATCAAGTTAATTTCTCTAATTTATTAAAATTCCATATTTTCACTGAGGACCAAAAACAATGTTTAAAAATTCATGTTATCGAATTTTACGTACATGAGGGTACTAGCATGTTTTTATAACTGATTTGCAGATAAATAATATATTTTTAGAATTGGATATTGCATTATGAATATTTTATGAATTTTATTTTTGAATCGCTTATATTTTCAGAGTATGTATTTATCGACTGATTGAAGAATTTATGGACTGATTGAAGATACATGTTATTGAATTTATCTCCATACACTGCCATGAACTGTTTTACATATTGTTTTGAGACTGTTGGCCCCATAGTTGATTATGACTACATGCATTTTATTGTTACTGAGTGATCCTGATCCCATCATTCAGTGTTCTTAGGTGACACCTAGCCCGTGTTCATCTACGGACGACCTTAGACTATGGCCATATGTCCCTCTGTATGAGTCTATTGGGTGATGCCTTGTCTCACTACCACATCCCAAGTACACAATATTTTACTCTTTTTACACAATTTCACAACACATGAATAGGTTGGGCTGTCTGCGATATCTTATTTTCCATATTTAATTGACTGAAGACGCGATATCCGTAAATTAATATAATTATCGAAAATAAATATTTACAAATTGTATTTTAATCTACACTGACATCACCTAATTTAATATAACACTGTAATACTGTAAATCAGAAGTCTAAACATATAAAATAAAATAAATATACCTCTGGGATCGATAAATGCTGCCTCGGGGTGTTCAGTGTGCAGCCTCTAATCCTCAGGTGATATACTCAACTGGTCACTAAAAATAATCTGGAGAGATAAAATATTAGAGTGAGCAAATCACGGCTCAGTAAGAGATTTGTATGCAAATCTTGATACCTCGAAGACTATATGTAGTAAAATCTTTTAATTCCTATGTATAAGCTGGCACACTACAAAGGAAATGATACTATAGTCAGTAGGGAAATCCAGATGGAGCATGGAAGGTATTTTGAAATGCTTGTCTTGTCCCGAAAACCCAGAGCGACTATAAGGAATAGGAATTAATTTAAATATAAAATTCACTAAAATGTGTATTGCATATAAAATATCACATGTTCAATAAAATACTTTAGTAAATCATGTGAACCACACTTGAAATTTATTTTGATTTCTATCGTTGAAATCAATCACTTTAAACACATGTAGCAGTAAAATACATTGTTCACACATTTCACAAATCAGTGATAAAGCATCACAATAAATGGTATATATCCAAAATTATCACCAAACCCAGTAATAACACATGGAATATTAGTGGAGACCATGCAACACCCTAATGATATAATGCTATAAGTCTCGTAAGGAATAATAGGGTACACGTGAGATCCTTGTAGGGATAATAAAATAAACAAATGAGATCTATGGCCATAGTCTATAGGTGTCATTGGTCGTACACTGAGCGGGCGTCAATCGAGACGCTGAAGACGGCTCAATGTCAACAGCATATCACATGAGGGTACACATGAACACATGAGCATGATATGGGGCCTATCAGTCTCAAAAAAATATTTACACAGTGATAAAACCTTTATGTAATTTTACAACACATGATACAAATTTATTTATTTTATAAAGGAAAGTTTAAATAAAATAGTGAATATTATACTAAATTTAATTATAAAATATTCACTATTCACCATTTCACTTCACCAATCACACATTTCACTATAAAACACGTGGGGTGAATTTTCGATAGTGAAACCTTTACCGAAATCGGTATTATGAATATTTAATAAATATTTTTTGGTAAATTCACCCTTTATGAAAAATAATTTATTTATCATCTTCAAGGCCAGGAAAATATCAATAATGCACCAAAATATTTTCTAACATTTTTAGAAATATTTGTTTAATAAATTTCAGCAGCATAACGGCTGTTCGACTCCTAGCCTTCCTGCACTTGCAAACACAGTCTCAACAATCAGAAAACCACAATTTCATCACATTTCAAGGCAAATCAATATTCCATAATTCTTATAAAATTCATAGCATGTAAATCATGCATTCGGATATCCCTACAAATTTACACACGTATCTCTTACCAGTCTATCGAAATCGCGCTATTGCGTGCACCACATGAATGTTGAAATTCCTGGCTGCAATTTAATTTCACCAATCATTAGCTTATTTGTACCTTATTTTTAAGCTATGATTTATATTAAAATGCATATGTAAGTAGGGTCTCGCGACTAAGAACAGCTATCCTTTACGCCATCTTCCTTCTTTTTCATTATGGCCAAATGGCTTCTATAGAAATAAACTTATTATTTCATTTTTAGTCAATGCACCCAGTACATGTGCTGCCTTTCCTACTTATATTTTTCCATCATTTAAGCAACAAAAAGCAATATTCATTCTTTTATTTCCTCTATAACTGGCAGCACACATTAACTATATTCATATTTTAATTACTTATGTTTTGTGGTTACATTATCCTCATCACAAGCCGTCATTTTTTACCTTTCACTCTTGACCACTCATCACCAATTCATCCTTTATTCTTCCTCTTTCCACGTCACAACAACCCTATTTTCTTGACTTTCATACCACTTTTCATCACAATCGGTCAATAACACTAAGTCAACCTCCATTTTTCAGTTCGGTTCTAGCCTTTGTATTCTGTTTCCACACCTTTAAAAACACCATGTATATACTTCTTAAAATTCTCATGACCAACCGACAGCATGGTTTCATATATATATATATGTATACATAATTTTTCTTTCCATGTTCAATCTTTGTTTCATGCCATTCATGTCACACACACAGCAGAATTTTGTTTAGCCATTAACGCCACCAACCATCAAGCAATTAAGCTCTACTGAATTAATACATGTTTTTATTCCAAACCATATGCATACACATCATCTACCTAACCAACACCACCATAAACAAATGGCTCAAGAGCATGAAACATTGGCTTGAAATATTTTACTTGCACAAAATGCCACTGTCCAGTTGCAGGGGAGCCTCTATTTGATGGTTTTTTGCTGAGGTTTTTAGTTGATTAGAGAGCTATGGAGGTGAGGATGAAGTTATATGAAGGAACTTAGCTGATTTGGTGATGAGAGAATGGTGATTCAAAGCTATATCATGAGGAACAACAAGGAAGAAGAAAAGAAATCGATGACTGTAGCAGCAAGTGAGAAAGGCGGTGAAGAATCAGCTACAAAAAGGAAGAAGTTGCCCTGTTGTCTCACTTTGATTGGTCATAATTTAATTTAATTTATAAAAATCTGATTCAAGTAATTTAAAATCCAAAATACCCTTTAGAATTCAATTATTTACCTAGTATGCCATTGCACAATCCACTTTTCTGTCCAGCCAACCTTTTATTTAAATTTTCATTTATTTTATTTATCTATTAAGTCACATTAGTCAAAAATTGATCAACTTTGACCAACCTTTGAGAAAAGACAATTTTGCCCTTATATAACTTCAAAATTTTCAATTCTATCCCACTTTTATTTCGATATTTTCATTTTCTGATTTAGTATTTTAATTTTATTATTTTCTCCCTCATATAATTATCTGGGCATAAAAATTCTAAGTGGGGTCCACGTGGCTTATCACTTAATATTTAGAAAAATATACTAAATTAATTTGTTTATTTAAAATTGACAATTTTGCACATGTACAGTACAAAATAACGAGTTCTCACATTTTCTCCCCACCTTAAGAAATTCGATCCTCCGAATTTCATTCGAACCACTCACTGGAACAGCTCTAGGTACTTCTCCCTCATTAGACTTTCCAATTCCCATGTAGCTTCCTCTTCGGGGTGGTACTGCCAGAGCACTTTCACTAAAGGAATCGTCTTGGATCGTAACACTTTATCCTTCCGATCCAGAATCCTGATAGGTCACTCCACGTAACTCATATCTTCATGAATCTCCAATGGTTCATATCGAATTATGTGGGATGGATCTGGATGGTACTTCCTAAGCATCGAAACATGGAATACATTGTGCACACCTGATAGCTCGGGTGGTAGTGCCAATCGGTACGCCATGTTCCCTATGCGATCCAAGATCTCGAATGGTCCAATGTAATGAGGACTTAGTTTTCTTTTCCTGCCAAATCTCATAATGCCTTTAGATGGGGAAACTTTCAAAAACACATAATCACTTGGTGAGAACTCAAGTGGTCATCGTCACGTGCCCGTATAACTCTTTTGCCAACTTTGTGCTGTACGTGGTCTTTCACATATCAACTGTACATCATGTGAGGCTCGCTCTACCAATTCGAGGGCTAATAATTTTTTATCTCCCACTTCTTCCCATGCGATCGGAGATCTACATCGTTTACCATATAACGCCTCGTATGGTGTCATGTCGATGCTAGTCTGATAACTGTTATTATATGCAAACTAGGTTAACGACAAATGATTGTCCCAAGAACCTTTAAAATCCAATGCACACACCCGTAACATATCTTCGAGCGTCTGTATCACTCACTCGGACTGCCCGTCAATTTGCGGATGAAAGGCAGGGCTAAAGTTTAACCGGGATCCCATGGCCTCTTGAAATCTCTCCCAGAAATGAGATGTAAATTGGGAATCCCTATCCGATGTAATGCTCACTGGAACTCTGTGTAGCCTCACTATTTCCTGCACATATAGATCGGCAAGAGCATTGAGAGGATCGGTAGATCTGATAGCTAAGAAGTAGGCGGACTTTGTCAACCTGTCAACTATCACTCAAATTGCAACATTTTGTCTCTGGGTCCTTGGTAAACCCATGATGAAGTCCATCGTGATGTGCTCCCTTTTCCAAGTAAAAATTGGTAGGGGTTGTAATAATTCGGCAGGCTTTTGGTGTTCGATCTTCACCTGTTGCCAAGTGAGACATCTAGCCACAAACTTCGCGATGCCTCTTCATTCTCGACCACTAGTAAGCCCTTCGTAGATTCTGGTACATTTTAGTACTGCCTGGGTGCAGAGTGTACCTGGAGGTATAGGCCTCAGTCAAAATCAAATCTCTAAGCTGCTTATTATCGAGAACACAAATTCTGCCTCTAAACCTCAGGATCTCGTCGGTGCCAATCACATAATCTGATTGTACTCTCACCTATATCTAACTGGCAATCGTTATACGGTAATCATCTGCATTTGAGCATCCCTGATCCGACCCATCAAATCGAGCTCAATTCTGAAGCTAGCAGTGAATCCGTAACTATTAGAGGATACCACACTAATGCTTAGGTTTGAGAACTGCTCTAGTAGCTCGTGTTCCCTAACCATCATATAGGACACCATCTCTACATGCTTTCGACTCAGAGCGTCTGCCACCATGTTTGCTTTCCCCAGGTGGTACAATATGTCGCAGTTATAATCCTTGAGTAATTCCATCCATCTCCTCTATCTCAAGTTAAGGTCACGGTGCGAGAACAAGTATTTTAGACTCTTATGGTCTGTGTAAATCTGAAATGTCTCACCGTATAGATAATGCTGCCAAATCTTCAATGCGAACACCACGGTGGCCAGCTCAAAATCTTAAGTCAGGTAGTTCTTCTCATGTTCCTTAAGCTACTTGGATCCATATGCAATAACCCAACCATGCTGCATTAGTACATGCCCAAATCCCTACGCGAAAGCATCTGTATATACTGCAAATCCACTAGATCCGTTGGGAAAGGCTAACATTGGAGCTGTCGTAAGTCTCTGCTTCAATTCTTGGAAACTGGGCTCACACGCGTCTATCCACTCGAACTTCATGTCCTTGCATGTGAGTCGCATCAATAGAGCAGCATGTCTAGAAAATCGCTCAATGAATCAGTAGTAATATCAGGCTAGTCCAAGAAAACTTCTAATCTCCGTCACTGTCTCAGGCCTCTTCCACTGATCTATCGATACCCCATCCTTTGAGGCTATGTGACCCAGAAATACGATGTGATCTAGCCTAAAGTCACACTTACTAACTTTAGCATAAAGCTTCAGGTCTCGAAGACTCTACAAGACTATACGGAGATGCTGCTCGTGCTCCTTCGGAGACTTAAAATACACCAAAATATCATCAATGAATACGATCATGAATTGATCAAGATAGGGCTTAAACACTTCATTCATCAAGCCCATGAATGCTGCTGGCGCAATAGTCAGTCCGAACGACATCACCAAAAACTCGTAGTGTCCGTAACGAGTCCAGAACGCTGTCTTGGGAACATCCGACTCTCGAATCTTAAGCTGATGATACCCCAATTGGAGATCTATCTTTGAAAATACCTGAGCGCCCCTCAACTGATCAAGCAAATCATCGATCCTGGGCAAGGGATATTTATTCTTAATAGTCACCTTATTCAACATCTAGTAATCAATGCGCAACCATAAACTGCCGTCTTTCTTCTGGACGAATAGTACCGGTGCACCCCACGAAGACACGTTGGGACGTATAAATCCCTTATCTAGCAATTCCTAGAGCTACTTCTTAAGCTCCTCCAACTCCGATAGTGCCATCCGATATAGAGGCTTAGAAATGGATTTCATGCTGGGAACCAAGTCAATGGTAAACTTGATCTCCCTATTCGACGGTAATTCAGGTAAATCCTCTGGGAATACGTCCGGGAAGTCCGTGACCATAGGAATCTCGTGCAGCTCTGGACGTCTCTTCTCCACATCCTCCACACATGCTATAAAACCTTCAACATATCACATACACATTCACACAGTTTAGTAAACACGTCACTTTTATTATTACTTATAATAAAGCTTTACAATATGTTTCTCGGGTTGGGAGAAGGTTTCAAACTTGGTGTAACAGTCTAAAGTTATATGATTCGCAGCTAATCCATTCCTAATATCACATCAAAATCATACATGGTTAACAAAATTAGGTTAGCTGTAGTTTCCTTCTTGCCTATTCTTACTTTACAGTTTCTATATACAATATTGGTAACTTGAGATTCTCTAAAAGGAGTATGTACATGTAATGTATACCTTAACTGCTCTGGCTCTACTGGAACTTTGTTAGAACAATCAGGAGATATAAACGAATGAGTAGAACCAGGATCTATTAATGTAAGTACGAGTATATCGATAATATGAATTGTACCTTTCATGATGTCTGCGGATGCATCAGTAGTCTCTTGGTCCAATGCGTACACCCGTCCCTGAGTCATGGGCTTCGTACCTTTCTCTAATGTTGTCGCCCGCCTAGGCTGAGAGGTTGCTCTCTCCGATTCCACCGAAGCTGCTGGTGCAACTACCGGTGTCGGTGCTAGAAGCACTGGGGCTGGTATGGTAGATGCAATTGCCTCTCAGAGCATGGGGCAGTCTCTCACCAAATGTCCCACTTGCCCGCATCTAAAACAAGCCCTGGTCGACATGTGGCAAGGTCAGGTACCATGCGACCATCCACATTAATCACATCTGGTCGTGGTACCTTTCAGCGTAAAAGTAGGACCAATAGTAGTGGGGGTCGTAGCAGTTGATCTCATGGACCACCCTTTTGAAATCTAAATACCAAATGGTCTAGCTCTCTTAGATTGCTCTCTACCAGATCTATCCTTCGCGCCCCGCTTCATTTTACCCTTACCCTTTGCTTTACCTTTATCGACAGACTCTGTATGAAACTGCTTAAAATCTTGCTCACAAAGCTGAGCATGTCGGATTACCTCATCATATGTTCGGATATCAAATGGAGCTAACTAAAACCGAATAGAGGGTCTCAATCTAGCCTTAAACCTATCTATCTTATGCCGCTCATCTACTCAGGTAATTAGATCGAATCTGCTGACTGTGGTAATCGGGACTCATACTGGTCCACTGACATGCTCCCCTGAGTCAATACCATAAACTCCTGCTGAAGCTTCTTCTGTGCAGTATCGAGGATGTACTAGCGGCTAAAAGCATCAACAAAAATATCCCATGTGATAACCGAGTGCTGGGCAAAAAGTATCGTCTGTGCGGACTTCCACTAGTGCTTTGCATCGTCACTCATCTGGAACACAGCAAGTCCAACTCGCTCTGTATCTGTGCATCTCATGTATCTAAACAGCTTTTCCACAGCTATAATCCACTGCTCCGCCACCAGTGGATCTCTATCACCCTTAAACTTTGGTGGATTTAACTTAGTAAACTACCGCACAAGTGTCACATCGCAATAAGACTCTACGTCGCGTGGCGGCTGTGTTGGTGGCAGTGGAACGGGTTGAGCCTGTTGTACTAGCTGTGGTGCCAGCTGTGGCTTGGGAACAGGCTATACATGAGGTGGTGCAATAGGTGGGATAGTTGGAGCTACAGGTGGAGCGGTTGGAGCTGTGCGTTCTCTCTCTGCCCTGTTGGCAGCTCTATCACCATGGTACATGGTGATGAATTTCGCCAACATGCGCTCCATCCTGGACATCCAAGTATTTGGACTCTCGGGCTGCGAAGGGTGAGCTGATCCTAGAACAGGCTCTGGTCTAGGTTCTGGCGTCTGAGGCTCCGGAATCTGGTCCACCCTACCTCGGCCTTGACCCTTATATGCACAAGTCACCCATCGTCCATTCATATCTGCACCACACAACAATTTATTGAACTTTGGTTAGTGACCTATTTATATATCCAAACTCTACAGAACTATAGGGGATGTAATCACTTTACTTTATCACTAAGACATCAACAAACATCAGTTCAACCTTGCTCTGATACTATTAAATACTGTCACATCCCAAGTACCCAATATTTTGCTCTTTTCACACAATTTCACAACACATGAATAGGTTGGGCTGTTTACGATATCTTATTTTCCATATTTAATTCACTAAAAACACGATGTACGTAAATTAATATAATTAACAGAAATAAATATTTACAAATTGTATTTTAATCCACACTTACATCCCCTAATTTAATATAACACTATAGTACCATAAATCAAAAGTCTGAACATATAAAATAAAATAAATATACCTCCGGCATCTATAAATGCTGCCTCGAGGTGCTCAGTGTGCATCCTTTAAACCTCGGATGATATACTCAATCAGTCACTGAAAATAATCTGGAGAGATAAAATATTGTAGTGAGCAAACCACGGCTCAGTAAGAGATTTGTATGCAAATCTTGATACCTTGAAGACTATATGCAGTAAAATCTTTTAATTCCTATGTATAAGCTAGCATTCTACAAAGGAAATGATACTATAGTCGGTAGGGAAATCAAGATGGAGCATGGAAGGTATTTTGAAATACCTATCTTGTCCCAAAAACCCAAAGCGACTATTGGGAAGAGGAATTTATTTAAATATAAAATTCACTAAAATGTGTACTGCATATAAATATCACATGTTCAGTAAAATACTTTAGTAAATCATGTGAACCACACTTGAAATTTATTTTGATTTCCATCATTGAAATCAATCACTTTAAACACATGTAGCAGTAAAATACACTGTTCACACATTTCACAAATCAGTGATAAAGCATCACAATAAATGGTATATATCCAAAATTATCACCCAAACTAGTAATAACACGTGGAATATTAGTGGAGACTAGGCAACACCCTAATGATATCATGCTATAAGTCCCGTAAGGAAGAATAGGGTACATGTGAGATCCCTGTAGGGACAATAAAATAAACACATGAGAGCTATGACCATAGTCTATAGGTGTCCTCGGTCGTACACTGAGCAGACATCAATCCGGACGCTGAAGACGGCTCATTGTCAACAGCATATCACAAGAGGGTACACATGAACACATGAGCATGATATGGGGCCTAACAGTCTCAAAACAGTATTTATACGGTGATAAAACCTTTATGAAATTTTACAATACATGATACAAATTTATTTATTTCATAAAGGAAAGTTTAAATAAAATAGTGAATATTATACTAAATTTAATTATAAAATATTCACTATTAACCATTTCACTATAAAACACGTGGGGTGAATTTTTGGT
Organism: Heritiera fomes; assembly: GCA_032173925.1. NCBI lineage: Eukaryota > Viridiplantae > Streptophyta > Magnoliopsida > Malvales > Malvaceae > Heritiera > Heritiera fomes. The sequence goes on from JAPDPM010000019.1 coordinate 4,501,684, forward strand.
AGTGAAACCTTTACCGAAATCGGTATTATGAATATTTAATAAATATTTTTCGATAAATTCAACCTTTATGAAAAATAATTAATTTTTCATCTTCAAGGCTAGGAAAATATAAGTAATGCACCAAAATGTTTTCTAACATTTTTAGAAATATTTGTTTAATAAATTTTGGCAGCATGACGACTGCTCGAGTCTTAGCCTTCCTGCACTTGCAAAAACAATCTCAACAACTAGAAAACTACAATTTAATCGCATTTTGAGGCAAATCAATATTCCATAATTCTTATAAAATTCATAGCATGTAAATCATGCATTCGGATATCCCTACAAATTTACACACGTATCTTTTACTTGTTTATCAAAATCGCACTATCGCGTGCACCTCACGAACGTCAAAATTCCCGACTGCAATTTAATTTCACCAATCATTAGCTTATTTGTTCCTTATTTTTAAGCTATGATTTATATTAAAATGCAGATGCAATATAATGACCTTCTTATATACAAAAGTGCACAATTTTTTTTCTTTTTCTACTTACATTGTTGGGCTGTATGTAATGTCTCAACATTAACTCATAAGCTATATTTATAATAGCTATATAAACATTATTCAACATTTGGTCCCAGTCCAAACATTCTAAATAAGCATGCATTCATCATCACAAAATATTATAATTAACCAATATATAATTATCAAGTTGCATGCATCGATATTTAACATAGATATATATATCAGGAAATTCCTATTGCTACATCCCCATATTCTAAAAGTACTGAAAATAGTACTGAAAATATAAGTCTGAATATAAATTAAGTAGCTGTACATAATATACCTCCAAGGTAGAACCAAAATCCTCGAAGAACGCGATAGCTCCCCACGTATACGCTCCTACTGCAAATAATCTGGGAGGTGGAGGAGGGGGGTGAGCTTTTTGGAAAGCCCAGTAAGAAATAAATATAAGAGACGGATACTAAATTTCTATATGCACGTTCAAAACATTCATTTAACTCAAATACTATTTTTCATAAAGTTTAGAAATCAACAAGCTTATGCAATGCGTCAGAAGCATTTCTTTCAAAACATCGATAAACATTTCGATTCGAAACAGTAATTCTCATCATAACATTCAAAATCCATATTGGCATAAGTACGAAAGGAATCATATATATAGCATAAACTGGAGACATGATGATTAAGCAAAATCAAGCAGTTCAATTATTCCCGTGAGGGAAGGTACAGTTGACATATGGCCATAGTCCAGAGGGGTCCACAGAGAACACTGATCAGGTGTCTACTGGGCCCGCTGTGGACTGGATCAAGGTCACACAGCAATCGAAACTCTACTGTAGATTGGATCAAAATCATACAGTAGTCCAAAACATTACCTACTGTGGACTAGATCAAGGTCCCACAGTAGTCCAAAACATTACTGCTATGATTATTAACCATGTCTCAAAACATTTCCGTACATATACTTTCCAAAACAAATACGAAGCTCGATGGTTTCTACGAAAATGGGAGCTTCCGAATATGATTTCCAAGGTAGTCCAAAATTTTGCCATTTCGTACTTATTTTCAAAACAAAACTAGCTAGAGGAGTATTATTCCAAATCATTTTCATGAACTCTAGCTCATTTTATAAATCAATATTATACAAAAATCCGGCAGCATAACGACTTAATTTAGTAAAAACCTCCTGCAAAGAAGATACAGTTTATAAACCACAAGCAGTTGATTTTAATATTTATTTAGTATCCCCTACGTTTCCGATATATATCCCTCACCTCAATATATAGCACGAGTATTGATATTATGTGCTTGCACCTCTTGAATTTTCACCACTTTATATTTCCTTTTTCTTTGGTCTTTAATATTTGGAGTGCTTAATGTTCTCTACTTGTCTCCTTTCTTCCTACATAAAAGCATAAAAACAATAGGATTTATATTATGGATTTATCTTAGGTAAATTTATATCACCTTAAGGAAGTGTATATTTCTAAAGTCCCCTTTAAGTGCATTACCTTGCAACATTTTCCTTGGATGCCAAAGACTCCTTCACCTACTTAAATGTTCTTTTCCCACTCCAACCTACATCAACAATAATATTTCATCATCCCATTTCACTCTGCCAACATCCTTTAAGTATTCATAACTAATTTAACTCTTACCTTTGTTTATTTGTCAACACCGATGGCCCTTAATGTGGCTTAATATTTGCTGCTTTGGGAGCTATTACGAACTTCATAAAATTGCAGCCACTACTTCGGTTGGAACCTTACAATTAGTGCTTCCAAAGAGATCCTATACATATATAAAATTAGTCTTAATCTTCATCACTTGTTGCTTTGAATATTCTTGCTTTTTTTAAACTTAATTTAAAATCCAATTTTTTTATCACTTACCTCACGTTCAGACCACCATTTTCCTTGGTCAACATTCACGTGAGGAGGACAATCTCAAACAAAAAATACTCCACCTTTCCAGCAGCCCTTTTTAACCCGAGACAGCCCCTTTATTTGTTGTTGTTCTAGTCGAATGGCACACCTAGAATAGCAACTTCCAGCTACTCTCCAAACCCGATATAGTCCCTTGCTATCCTAGAATTGTTGGAGGAAAAATGCCACTGTTTGTCACTCTTTTCTTTGACCTTTGCTTCAATGTCAGATCAGCCTTACACTTCCTCTTCAAATTCAGCCTCTTACTCACGTTTCCTCCTACCAACAACCCATTTTATGTTAGCAACAAAAGAGAGAAAGAACTTTGCTATTTTCCCCTGTTTTGGCTTTCTAAAATCAGACTTAAATGTTCTCTTACCGTAACTCTCTCCTTCTTTAAACTTTGCTATCAATGCTCATTTGTCTGCTTTAGACAAACCCATGAAAATGCTGATGGTTGTGATGTTTTCTTACAACAGAAAATGGTAGCAAGAGGCGAGATGGAACTAGCTAGGATGGAGATGAAGCTAAACGGTGATGATGATGATCGACGATAGTGAATGAAGCTGAGATGGTTAGTGAACAGAAATCAAAGTTAGTGGGGTGGGATTTCGTGAGGCTTCTTTAAGAAGCCATCCTCTTGCAATATTATTTTATTCCCACTATATTATTTTATATATATATTCATTAACTATTACTCCATTTTATTTATTTATCACAAACATAGGTATAACTAATTTAATTTATTTCATATATATAAATTTGTCTTCTAGCTACATTATTTAACCTACCAAAATAGAAAAATTACAACTATTACATCCTCCTTACCTTAGAAAATTTGGTCCTCCAAATTCGCATCTGGTAATCTCTGATCGAATAGCTCTGGATACTTTTCCTTCATAAGACTTTCAAGTTCCCATGTTGCTTCCTCAGTTGTATGATATTGCCAAAGCACCTTTACCAATGGAATACTCTTAGACCGTAGTACTCTCTCCTTCCTATCCACAATCCGTATCGGTTTCTCCACATAGCTCATATCCTCTCTGATTTCTAGAGGCTCATATTGAATGACATGTGACGGATCGGGGTGGTACTTGCGTAGCATAGATACATGAAATACATTATGTACTCCGGCTAACTCAGGAGGTAAGGCTAACCGATATGCTACATCTCCTACACGGTCTAAAATCTCAAAAGGCCCGATGAAACGAGGACTAAGTTTTCCTTTCTTGCCAAATCTCATAATACCCTTAGATGGGGAAACCTTCAAAAACACAAAATCACCTACAGAGAACTCCAAGTGTCTGCGCCTTCTGTCAGCATAGCTCTTCTGTCGGCTTTGAGCTGTCCTAAGCCTTTCACAAATCATTCGGACATCCTCAGAAGCCTGTTCTACCAAATCGGGAGCAAGTATCTTACGTTCGCCCACTTCTTCCCAAGCAACTGGAGAACGGCACTTTCTACCATACAAAGCTTCATACGGTGCCATTCCAATGCTCGAATGATAGCTGTTATTGTATGCAAACTCGGCTAAAGGAAGATGATCATTCCAGGAGCCCTTAAAGTCCAAAGCACACGCTCTTAACATGTCCTCTAAAGTCTGAATTGTACGCTCAGACTGCCCATCTGTCTGTGGGTGAAATGCGGTGCTGAAATTCAGTCGAGATCCCATGGCATCCTGAAAGTGTTCCCAAAAATGGGATGTAAACCGGGAATCTCGGTCGGAAGTGATGCTCACTGGAACTCCATGAAGCCGTACAATTTCCTTAACATACATACTAGCTAGAGCATTAAGAGTATCCGTAGACTTCATAGCCAAAAAGTAGGCTGATTTAGTTAGTTTATCCACAATAACCTAGATAGCATCATGATTTCTCCTAGTTCTGGGTAGTCCCATGATAAAGTCCATGGTAACATGCTCCCATTTCCAAGTAGGTATGGATAGAGGTTGGAGTAAACTTGCTGGCCTCTGATGCTCTACCTTAACTTGCTGACAGGTGAGACACTTAGCAACAAATTCAGCAATGTCTCTCTTCATTCTGGACCACCAATACACTTTACGTAGATTATGATACATCTTTGTATTACCAGGATGTAAAGTGTACCTAGTAGAGTGAGCTTCAGATAAAATAAGATCCTTGAGACCTCTATCATCCGGGATACAAATTCGGCCTTTAAACCTTAGTAGACCATCAGACCCAATTGCAAAATCAATATGCTCTCTAGTATGAATATGACTAATCATATCCACACAATACTGATCCTCTCTCTGAGTACGTCTAATACTCTCTATCAAATCAGGCTCAATTCTCATACTCGCCACCATACCATACCTCTCAGAAGAGGAGATGTTCAAACTCAGACTTGCAAACTGTTCTAGTAAATCAAACTCTCGGACCATCATATAAGAAACCAATCCCAGGTGTTTCCGACTAAGAGCATCAGCAACAACATTAGCTTTACCTGGGTGATATAAGATCTCACAGTTGTAGTCCTTTAGAAGTTCCATCCACCTCCTTTGTCTCATATTTAACTCTTTCTGGGAGAATAAATACTTCAAACTTTTGTGATCCGTAAATATCTGAAATCTTTCCCCATAAAGATAATGCCGCCAAATCTTCAAAGCAAAAACTACAGCGGCCAACTCCAAGTCATGAGTGGGATAGTTTCTTTCATGATCTTTAAGCTGTCTAGACCCGTATGCCACTACTCTTCCATTCTGCATAAGCACACAACCCAAACCCTGAGCCGATGCATCACTGTACACCGAGAAACCTCCTGAACCACTAGGAAGAGTAAGGATTGGTGCTGAGGTCAATCGATGCTTCAACTCTTGGAAACTATACTCACAGGCGTCATCCCACTCAAATGTTACATCTTTACGCGTGAGGCGTGTTAGAGGAGCAGCTAGTCTAGAAAATCCCTCAACAAATCTCCGATAATAACCAGCTAAACCAAGGAAACTTCGAATCTCCGTGACTGATTTTGGCCTATCCCATTGCACAATAGCCTCTATCTTAGACAGATCCATAGACACCCCGTCCTTATCCACCACATGACCCAGAAAGGAAATCTGATTCAGCCAAAAGTCGCACTTGCTAAGCTTAGCATATAACTTGCGATCCCTGAGAGTCTGGAGTACAATCCTCAAGTGCTGCTCATGTTCTTCCCAGGACTTAGAATAGACTAGGATGTCATTTATGAACACGATGACAAATCTATCTAGATACGGCTTGAACACTTCATTCATCAAGTTCATAAAAGCCGCGGGTGCATTCGTAAGCCCGAATGGCATCACCAAGAACTCATAGTGTCCATACCGGGTCCTAAAGGCTGTTTTAAGAATATCATCGCTTCTAATCTTCAACTGATGATATCCCGATCTAAGATCAATCTTGGAAAAGATCTGAGCACCCTTAAGTTGATCGAATAAGTCATCGATCCTGGGAAGCGGATACTTGTTCTTGATAGTAGCCTTATTCAACCACCGATAATCGATGCACAACCGAAGGCTACCATCTTTCTTTCGGACAAATAGGACTGGAGCGCCCCACGGAGACACGCTTGGTCGAATGAACCCTCTTTCTAACAATTCTTGGAGTTGCTTCTTCAATTCATCCAGCTCGACTAATGCCATCCTATACGGTGGCTTAGATATGGGTTCTGTGCCAGGAATCAAATCAATAGCGAATTCTAACTCCCTATCCGGGGGAAGTCCTGGCAATTCATCCGGGAATACATCAGGGAAGTCCCTCACCACAGGGATCTCATGTAATTTCGAACGATGTTTGTCCACATCCTCGACACAAGCAAGAAACCCTTCATGATTAAATAGATGACATAAATTATCATTCACAACATTCAATCAATAAAAACAACACACTTTCATTACTTAGAATTGAGTTTTACATCATATCTTTCGGGATAAGTAAAGGTTATAGTCTTAGAGTAGCAACCAAAATTAACTCGATTAGCAGATAGCCAATCCATGCCCAAAATCACATCAAAGTCGTACATATTTAGTAGTACTAGATCTGCTACTGATTCCTTCTTGCCTATCTTAAGTTTACAATTCTTATACACTACATCAGTCATATAGGTTTCTTTTAAAGGAGTGCTAATTTGTAGAATCTGTCCTAAAGGTTCCGGTCTTACATGTATTTTCATAGCAAAAACAGGCGATATAAATGAATGCGTGGATCCAGGGTCAAATAATGCAAGTGCCATAACTTCAGATACAAGTATCTTACCTTTAATAACATCCGAAGAAGTGTCCGCAGGTCCCTGATCCAGTGCATAAACTCGGCCTTGAACCACTGCTTTCTTGCCTTTATTTGCTGCAGTGGCTCGACTCTGGGGCTGAGTAGGGCGCTTAGGCTCTTTTGGTGTATTCCTATTCAGCGGACAATCTTTAACCATGTGCCCCTTTTGTCCACACCCGAAACAAGCGCCCGTAACCCAATGACAAGGCCTACCCGGATGCACCCTTCCACAATTACTGCATGCTGTCCCGGTAGTATTCTTCTGACTATCCGCACCCCTATCAGTAATAATGGGCCTAGTCGGTCGACCCCCAACAGTCCTATCTCTACTCTGCCTCCTAGCAAAGGGCTCATCTCTCCTAGGCTTCTTAGCAAATCTCCCAACTCCAAAAGATTTATCATCTGAGGCTCTTTTACTTATCTCCTTCCCTTTACCCTTAAAACGAGACCCATACTCTGCTTGTTGGAATTCGTAATCTCGTTCACATAACTGGGCCTTTCTAACAACCTCTCCGTAGGTAGAGATATCAAGTGGGGCCAATCGGGACCTGATAGATGGTCGTAATCCGTCCATAAACATCTCCACACGGTGCTCCTCACTACTCACCGTCTGTGGATCATAGCGGCTAAGGGCTGTAAACAGTGACTCATATTGATCCACCGTCTGATTCCCCTGAGTCAAATTCAAGTATTCGGTCTGCATCCTCTTCTGGGCCGTACGGGGAATGTACTGTTCACGAAAGTAGTCCAGAAATATATCCCACGTAACTGCAGGATGCCTAGCCTTCAATACCGTCTTGGTGGACTTCCACCAATGCTCTGCCTCATCCACAAGTAAGAAGGTGGCCATGCCCACTTTTTCTGCCTCAGAGCATGCCATGTACTCAAATAATTTCTCCATCTCGTTCACCCAACTCTCCTCCACCATCGGTTCCTTTTCCCCCTTGAACTTAGGAGGGTCGAACTTTTTGAACTCTCGAAGCCGAGTTAGATTACAACTTTCTACTGGTCCTGCCTGTGACTGCACTGAGTAGGTACCTCAGGCTGAGTCTGGGGCTGGGTTGGTTGAGCCGGAGGCTGAGGAGCAGGTGGTGGTTGAGGCACAGGAGGAGGCACTACCGGTGGTGGAGGTGGTGGTGCTGGTGCCAATGGTGGGGCTGCCTGTCCTTGATTGTTATTGAAATTTGCCATGAACTGAGTAAACATGGCGGACATGGCATTCATATTCTGAGACATGGCATCTATAGTCCTCTCCAGCCTATCCATTCGATTTCCATCAGGCTCTGGCTGAGGAGGAGGAGGAGGTTCTGGAATCGGAGTCTCAGGTGCCGGCACTTCTTGTCTTCTACCGACACTCCTCACACTCCTATAACGTCCTCGTCCTCGTCCTCTCATTTTCTATAGGTAGCCTGGACAAAACAAATAAATTTAGTACCATTTACGTAATTATGTACAGTATATACTCAGACATGTACAGTACTTATGAGGATGTAACTAATTCTTGACCTATCGACATTACATACGTCAGATCAACATTGCTCTGATACTAACTTTGTAATGACCTTCTTATATACAAAAGTGCACAAAATTTTTTTTCTTTTTCTACTTACATTGTTGGGCTGTATGTAATGTCTCAACATTAACTTATAAGCTATATTTATAATAGCTACATAAACATTATTCAACATTTGGTCCCAGTCCAAACATTCTAAATAAGCATGCATTCATCATTACAAAATATTATAATTAACCAATATATAATCATCAAGTTGCATGCATCGATATTTAACATAGATATATATATCAGGAAATTCCTATTGCTACATCCCTATATTCTAAAAGTACTGAAAATATAAGTCTGAATATAAATTAAGTAGCTGTACATAATATACCTCCAAGGTAGAACCAAAATCCTCGAAGAATGCGATAGCTCCCCACGTATACGCTCCTACTGCAAATAATCTGGGAGGTGGAGGAGGGGGGTGAGCTTTTTGGAAAGCCCAGTAAGAAATAAATATAAGAGACGGATACTAAATTTCTATATGCACGTTCAAAACATTCATTTAACTCAAATACTATTTTTCATAAAGTTTAGAAATCAACATGCTTATGCAATACGTCAAAAGCATTTCTTTCAAAACATCGATAAACATTTCCATTCGAAACATTAATTCTCATCATAACATTCAAAATCCATATTGGCATAAGTACGAAAGGAATCATATATATAGCATAAACTGGAGATATGATGATTAAGCAAAATCAAGCAGTTCAATTATTCCCGTGAGGGAAGGTACAGTTGACATATGGCCATAGTCCAGAGGGGTCCACAGAGAACACTGATCAGGTGTCTACTGGGCCCGCTGTGGACTGGATCAAGGTCACACAGCAATCGAAACTCTACTGTAGATTGGATCAAAATCATATAATAGTCCAAAACATTACCTACTGTGGACTGGATCAAGGTCCCACAGTAGTCCAAAACATTACTGCTATGATTATTAACCATGTCTCAAAACATTTCCGTACATATACTTTCCAAAACAAATACGAAGCTCGATGGTTTCTACGAAAATGGGAGCTTCCGAATATGATTTCCAAGGTAGTCCAAAATCCTGCCATTTCGTACTTATTTTCAAAACAAAACTAGCTAGAGGAGTATTATTCCAAATCATTTTCATGAACTCTAGCTCATTTTATAAATCAATATTATACAAAAATCCGGTAGCATAACGGCTTAATTTTAGTAAAAACCTCCTGCAAAGAAGATACAGTTTATAAACCATAAGCAGTTGATTTTAATATTTATTTAGTATCCCCTACGTTTCCGATATATATCCCTCACCTCAATATGTAGCACGAGTATTGATATTATGTGCTTGCACCTCTTGAATTTTCACCACTTTATATTTCCTTTTTCTTTGGTATTTAATATTTGGAGTGCTTAATGTTCTCTACTTGTCTCCTTTCTTCCTACATAAAAGCATAAAAACAATAGGATTTATATTATGGATTTATCTTAGGTAAATTTATATCACCTTAAGGAAGTGTATATTTCTAAAGTCCCCTTTAAGTGCATTACCTTGCAACATTTTCCTTGGATGCCAAAGACTCCTTCACCTACTTAAATGTTCTTTTCCCACTCCAACCTACATCAATAATAATATTTCATCATCCCATTTCACTCTGCCAACATCCTTTAAGTATTCATAACTAATTTAACTCTTACCTTTGTTTATTTGTCAACACCGATGGCCCTTAATGTGGCTTAATATTTGCTGCTTTGGGAGCTATTATGAACTTCATAAAATTGCAGCCACTGCTGGTTGGAACCTTACAATTAGTGCTTCCAAAGAGATCCTATACATATATAAAATTAGTCTTAATCTTCATCACTTGTTGCTTTGAATATTCTTGCTTTTTTTAAACTTAATTTAAAATCCAATTTTTTTATCACTTACCTCACGTTCAGACCACCATTTTCCTTGGTCAACATTCACGTGAGGAGGACAATCTCAAACAAAAAATACTCCACCTTTCCAGCAGCCCTTTTTAACCCGAGACAGCCCCTTTGTTTGCTGTTGTTCTAGTCGAATGGCACACCTAGAATAGCAACTTCCAGCTACTCTCCAAACTCGATATAGTCCCTTGCTATCCTGGAATTGTTGGAGGAAAAATGCCACTATTTGTTACTCTTTTCTTTGACCTTTGCTTCAATGTCAGATCAGCCTTACACTTCCTCTTCAAATTCAGCCTCTTACTCACGTTTCCTCCTACCAATAACCCATTTTATGTTAGCAACAAAAGAGAGAAAGAACTTTGCTATTTTCCCCTGTTTTGGCTTGCTAAAATCATACTTAAATGTTCTCTTACCGTAACTCTCTCCTTCTTTAAACTTTGCTATCAATGCTCATTTGTCTGCTTTAGACAAACCCACGAAAATGCTGATGGTTGTGATGTTTTCTTACAACAGAAAATGGTAGCAAGAGGCGAGATGGAACTAGCTAGGATGGAGATGAAGCTAAACGGTGATGATGATGATCGACGATAGTGAATGAAGCTGAGATGGTTAGTGAACAGAAATCAAAGTTAGTGGGGTGGGATTTCGTGAGGCTTCTTTAAGAAGCCATCCTCTTGCAATATTATTTTATTCCCACTATATTATTTTATATATATATTCATTAACTATTACTCCATTTTATTTATTTATCACAAACATAAGTATAACTAGTTTAATTTATTTCATATATATAAATTTGTCTTCTAGCTACATTATTTAACCTACCAAAATAGAAAAATTACAACTATTACATGTAAGTAGGGTCTTGCGACTAAGAATAGCTATCCTTTACGCCATCTTCCTCCTTTTTCACTCTGGCCGAATTGCCTCTGTAGAAATAAAATTATTATTTCATTACTAGTCAGTGCACCCAGTACATGTGCTGCCTTTCCTACTTATATTTTTCCATCATTTAAGCAACAAAAGGCAATATTCATTCTTCCATTTCCTCTATAACCGGCAGCACACATTGAGTATATCCATATTTTAATTGCTTATGTTTTGTGGTTACATTTTCCTCATCACAAGCCCTTATTTTTGACTTTTCACTTTTGACCACTCATCACCAATTCAACCTTTATTCTTCCTCTTTCCACTTGAAAACAACCCTCTTTTCTTGACTTTCATACCACTTTTCATCACAATCGGTCAACAACACTAAGTCAGCCCCCATTTTTCAGTTCGGTTCCAGCCTTTGTATTTTATTTCCACACCTTTAAAAATAGCATGTTTATACTTCTTAAAATTCTCATGACCAACTGGCAGCATCGTTTCATATATATATATATATATAATTTTTCTTTCCATGTTCAATCTTTGTTTCATGCCATTCACGCCACATACACACAACAAAATTTTGTTCAACCATTAACGCCACTAACCATCAAGCAATTAAGCTTTACTGAATTACTACATGTTTTTATCCAAACCATATGCATACACATCATCTACCTAACCAACACCACCATAAACAAATGGCTCAAGAGCATGAAACGTTGGCTTGAAATATTTTGCCTACACAAAATGCCACTATCCAGCTGCAGGGAAGCCGCTTTTTGGTGAATTTTGGCTGAGGTTTTTAGATGATTAGAGAGCTATGGAGGTGAGGATGAAGTTATATGAAGGAACTTAGCTGATTTGGTGATTAGAGAATGGTGATTCAGAGCTGGATCGTGAGGAACAACAAGGAAGAAGAAAAGAAATCGATAACTGTAGTAGCAAGTGAGAAAGGTGGTGAAGAATCAGCTAGAAAAAGGAAGAAGTTGCCCTGTTGTTTCACTTTGATTGGCCATAATTTAATTTAATTTATATAAATCTGATTCAATTAATTTAAAATCCAAAATACCCCTTAGAATTCAATTATTTACCTAGTATGCCACTGCACAATCCACTTTTCTGTCCAACCAACTTTTTATTTAAATTTGCATTTATTTTATTTATTTCTTAAGTCACATTAGTCAAAAATTGATCAACTTTGACCAACCCTTAAGAAAAGACAACTTTACCCTTGCATAACTTCAAAATATTCAATTCTATCCCACTTTTATTTCGATATTTTCATTTTCTGATTTTGTATTTTAATTTTATTATTTTCTCCCTCATTTAATTATCTGGACACAAAATTCTAATTGGGGCCCATGTGGCTTATCACTTAAAACTAAATTAATTAATTAATTAATTTAAAATTTACAATTCCGTACATATACACTACAAAATAACGAGTTCTTACACTCACTATTTTATCTGGGGTGGTAAATTCTCGAACATCCCGGGCACTCTCAGGAAAAAATGTATAAATGCTATAGATTTTGAATATAAAATCTTTTGTAATTATTGAATATGCTTTCCAAGTTTTGCTACTATTACTGAAAGTGATTTTTAATACAGTTTGCAAAGAAATAATTTATATTGTTTACTTGATTATTTGAAGTTACTATTAAGAGTTGTTTATTAATATTTACTGCATTATACATGTTTACGAAACTGTTTAATTTCAAATGAAATCTCTATAGTTGAATTTAGATGTTGGGATACGTGAGGTGCTCCAAAGTATTCTCTCATACTCAGCCTGGCTATCCGACCGATTATAGTATGGATTCCCTACTTCGTGCCTAATTTATATACACCACACTTTTATATGAAAAGTGTAATTTTGATTTTTGCATATAGGATTCATAGTATCATTTTTTGTATACGATTCTCTTATTGGGCATTAGCTCACCCCTTCCTTCTCCTTCCATATTATTTTTAGTTATCTCTCAGCTACGAGCGGGAAGAGTATTATTTTTGGTATCCCTCAAGCGGACTTAGGATATCTGTAGAGGTATACATGGTTTATATTTATATGTTCAGACTTATATGTACAGTACTTTTGCTATATGTATTTAGACTTGGGACGTAAATTGAATGGAAAATAAATTTTGGAAAATTTGTGGTGTATATATTTGTTTATGGTAAATGGAAAGAAATAGGTCTTGGGATTAACTATGAAATTAAATGTAAATTTTAAATTTAATTATCAGTGAAGGCATTGCAGACAGCCCAACCATCGATAAGTAAGGTGTAAAATGGTATGAAAAATTGTATTATGGACTGTGACAATAAATGGATCCATTACAAGGTCAGTGGGAGTAGTTATTTGTTTGTCGTGCTCTGAATTAATGATATCAAATATAAACCTATGACACTGACCTATTTTATAAGATAAATTTTATGTCGTCATATCAATTCAAGATAAAGAATCTAAGTGAGGCCCTATTCTGTTTTAGGGATTGAGATTCTTCATGACACATTTATAGGCATGCTCTGTTGGTCTTAAAACAACCTACAATATGTGTGTTAAGTAGGTTTATTGTATATTGTTATGCTATTATGGCACTCATTTCGTGAAAAGTGACACATTGTTAAAATCTCAAAGTCCTCAAAATGATGATAAAAGCGCTCATGTCGAGTGTTATGTATGTCTTATTGTGGGTAATTATTGTATGCTCAAGTTTGTACACATCTTGATGTTATGTACGTTGTAGGTTTACTTCCAAGGTACTTGATCAAACCTGTAATAGAGAGCTGGAAGCTGCAATAATAATATTTAGATATCAGTATGAGATTCCCAATTTCTTTCCTTTTATATAAGTTGATTATGAAATTAGAATAATTGAATTTAGAGATAATAATGAATTTCTTATATTTTGTCTAATAGGAGGAAAGTGTGTTATAGGCCCCACTGAGAATTCTAATATCTGAATGGGCACCGAACTTCAAAATATCAATATTTGGAGTGAAATACTGAGATAGCAAGAATCTACATTTCGAAATTCTTTCGTTTGTATATATCTTGGGAAACATGCAAACAAATTTTAAAATGACGATTATGTCCTTGGGATTGGAAATGTAAATTTTGAATATAGGTTAATGCAATTTGACTTTAGACCTACAAAATATTGTATTTAGACCCTCGTGTGAAGATGTTCACTCAGTTCCATCATGTAGACATAATCATACGAAAATGCTTAAAATATTGTTTATGGGTATTTTAGTAATTTTGCTATTTTGACTAGTCAAACCTCATTAAAAGTCAAAGTGTTAGCTATATCGTATTAAATAAGTATATTTTGTAGGTAAATAAAAATATATGGTAATTTAATTAAATAGTTTAAATGATATTGTAATGGTTAAGACATAAATGGAATTAATGAAATTATAAAGGACATTTTGGTAAATTCCCAAGCATGGCTGACCACATCTTTTTTATAGGGTCAAAATTTGAGTCACATTTATATATTATATGATGAAAATGATAAATAAAATAATAAAATAATTAAAATTATTACAAATTATGAAAAATAAGTATATATTTTACGTATTAGTGGAGGTAACTATTTGTGTATAGTTACCCCACTACATTATAATTTAAATCATAAAAACATATATTTTTCCATCATCTTCAAGCTTTGACCGGCCACTCTTTCTTCATCTTCCTTTTCATTTTCTAAGTGTTGTGTTAGCGAGAGAAAGCTAGAGAAACCTTACTAAAACACCATTAAACCCAAAATTTTCCTTAAGCAAAGTTGTTTATATTCAAGAGCTCTACCACATATCTTGGAATCAAGCTTAGGAGAGGCCATTTGGTGGGTGAAATTATTCCTCTGAGATTCGGCCAAGAGGGTATGTATGAGATAAGAATTTTTGTTTTAATTTCTTTAAATATATGTTAGTGTTTTTGATGTGTTTAGCTTGTGTATAACCTTAGATTAATGAAAAACCATTACGATCTTACTCTTAGGGTTTTGCCCACTTAGGATTTTAGTAGTATCATGCTTGATTTGATTAAACTCTTGATGAATATTAATGTAGAGAATGTAAAGAACATGGGTATGGTGTTAAATCTACAAAATGAAGAGTGTAGTGAAAGAGAGAGAGTTTTCAACCAATTGGAGGGCAAAAGGAAATCATACTCATTTTGATACAAAAGTGGTCTTAGAATAATGTATATATTAAAATAAGGCTGTTGGTGTAGTCAGATTCAAAAACTGAGGTGTTTTAGTAGTAGTTGCAATTCTAGCGTTCTGTAGAAAATAGACAGAATTGCAGATGAATAAGGAATTATGGAACATCTTTAAGACTTAAAAATATTTTGTGAAGGTAGTTTTGGAATCTAAACTATTTTAATGATTTTCTACAGTCTAAGAATAAGTTGGAGCCGAGAAGTATATAAGCTCAATTACTGATTTTTGACTGTCAGACTAAATTTGGATAATCTACATTGTGAATGATTGGTAAGGAATATATATAAGGAACATAAGAGATACTAGAATGATTTTAAAATCAACTGCCTTGGGTATATAAACTGTCTTAGCTTTGCAGGATGTTTTAGAAAATTTATGCCGTTATGCTGTCGAATTTTCGTAAAAGCATTAGTTGCTGCGAATTAGGCTAGGAATTTAAGAAACGCTTTAAGAATAGAGATTTCATAAGGATTTTAGTTTTGGAAAAATATTAAATTATATGATTTTGGAATATTTATGAATTTCCATTTAAAATTTTTTTTGATGGAATATACCAAACTATAGTATTTTACAAATGTATATGAACATCTATAAAAATCACATGATTTTGAAGACTTTGCATTTTGATTTACTATGAATATTTGTAAGATTTGAAAATACTATATTGAATCTTGAATTATGGAACTTTATGTTTTGAGACACTAGCTAACTGTGATCCCGCAGTATCTATATCTGACATTTGAATTTTGAAATCTGAATTGCTGTGTGACCTTGATCCAGTCCACAATTGTCCCAATTGACACTTGATTCATGATCACTGTGGACTACTTTGGACTATGGCCATATGTCTATCTGGTTATTATTTTCCTTTACGAGATATTTGGACTGCATGATTTTCACTGAGTTGTTGCCATGTCTCTACTTATTATTACTTATCTGTAATCTGTATGATTTTTTGAATTTTTGATATTTGAACTTCAAAATATGAAATGAATTGATACGAATATTTATGATTTCATTTTTAATTATAATATATGATATGATATTGATTGATTCAAGATATTTGCACAGTATGGTTTTGCAAGTTGAATTTCTATTGCATTCAATTGTTTTGATTCTGATTTTAGAACACACAAATTCCTTCTTTGATAAGATTTCTTCTACTCCTCTATAGCTTAGGTGTTAGGAAAAAAGACAAGTAAGGTGCTTTGAAGCATCCTTTCTGACTTAGCCCTAAAATTCTAACGGGTTGTAGAGAAAACTCTTTTCGAATTTATGTTTCAGAATTATTCCTTAAATCTTAGTACTTAATATTTGACTTAGAAACTTGCATATAGTTTACGGTATTTGTATCTATATATATATATATATATATATATTCTTTACTGGGCGTAAGCTTACCTCTATACTCTCCCTTCCAAATTACTTGCAGTAGACATCGCTGTGTGAGGGGTTTTGATTCTGTTCCTTCGAGGCTTTTGGTGCCTACCTTGAAGGTATATGAATAGTTATTCTTTTTGTATTCAGACTTGTTAGTACAGTACTTATGTAGTCAAAGGAGATGTAACTAAAAGAAGTTGAAAATATATTTACAATCAGTACAAAAGCATGTAAGGAAGTATAAGTTAATTCTATACGTATGAACCTTGTTAATTAATTTAGTTTATATGAGACTGAGCATATATTTAGGAATATCTGAACTAGAACCAACGAAATAAACGGATATTGACTTAGCTAATGTAAATATAGCTTTACAATGAATCTGTGACACTAAGCACAGCCTAACCAACTAATTGAAAAGGAAAAATTTAGATCGAATTTTTGATAATCAGGACGTTACAATCAGCAAATATGATATTTTGAGTTTGGTCAGATATTCTGATGCTGATTTTGCGTGCTATCCAAATGATAGAAATTAATTTTGGTTACACATTTGCATCATATAGAGAAGCTATTTCTTACAAAGTGTGAAACAAACACTTATAGCGTCTTTGACTATGTAGGACAAGTATATAGCATATGCTGTAAAGCTACATGATTGGCCATTTAGGTTGCAGAATTTCATCTCAATGATGGTTTCTGTGGTTGCCATTTTGAAGTCCTAGAGATGTACTGTGGTAATGTTGTAGTATTTGATTTCTCTCTCAAAATACTTGATAGTTCTTCTCGCTCCAAATATATATATATATCATCTTTCAGTTTGTTAGAGAGAAAGTAATGTAATCCATTGTTTAATCGAATTATAGAGCACATAATTAAAGAGCTCATTCTGGCTGATCCACAAAGAGTTTGGCTGCTTAAATGCTTTGATGACATAGCGCTTGTATGAGGCATATAGAGCTTTTATTGTATTAAGTTAGTGGGAGCTCTGTGTAATGAAATCAATTACAACTGTGTTTATGGATTCCTACTTACCATATATGAATATTCTATTTGTGCATTCTGATAAATATGATATTATGTTGGATGAAACATTTTGTATGAGTCTTAAGTGCTTTGTTGAAGCAATGCATCTTTTGGTTTGGATGCATAGACGACATGGAAATGGATATGGATTCTGTTTTCATATAATTTGCATTTCACACTTTCATACTAATATTTAGTAAAGTGTTTATGAATATGCGCATTTGTACTCTATCTGTACAATGCATTCTGATGCTCATAAACACTTATTGTTAGTGAAATGTTTATGAGTTTAAGCATTTGTACTCTATCGATACAATACATTCTAAGGCTCATAAAGTTTGTTGTTGATGAAGTATTCATAAGTTTACATATTATTACCCTGTCGGTATTATGTACTCCAGGCTTACGAATGCTATGTGGTGTATGATGACTTTGATATATGTTCATATTTGACATATTATGATCATGACCTTTCTATTAGTCTGGATTCTGTTACGATTGATGACTTAGCTGTCCGAGTGGAAGATTGTTGGATTTATCTCATTTTATGGACTAGCAAAATCAATTTTGAGCAGGGCTTAATTTTAAATAATGTCAAGTTAATGAACATTTTAGTAATACCGATAATAATATACCGAATTAAGTAGTATGATTTTGGTTGTAACATTATATATATATATATATATATATATACACATATATTATGAATGTATTAAACATATAATGAGATGGGTTTATACATGATCACATGAAGGGAAGTCTCTACTCTCAATTTATATATATACATATATATATATATATATATATAAGTTGGCCCATTAAACTTCATAACTTAAGAGAAGGAATGAGAGTAGCGCTCTCACTCTCTCTCGTTCTCTCTTTGATGCAAGCCAAGAAATGTCAATGGAAAGCATTCGAAGCATGCTTCAACAATGCGGTATTTTGATATAGCGAGATTAAGCTCTCACTCGCATTCAGGTCAATCTTACTGCATTTAAACATCATGTTATGACTTGGCTGACTTTGGGGTTACTTTCAACATTAGGATATCAATTGACGATCGTGAATGAGAGATGCATAATTTCTGCTTCAAAATTCAAAATGGAAACCCTATGGAATATCTTGCTTTCAGAAAACGAACCCTGCTATGTTTATACATGTAAAACAAACAAGCGATATTTGCCCATCAAATTTGTTTAAACACACCTCAAAGTTTAACAAGCAGCAAAACCAAATCCAATTATTTCCAAGCCATTATTCTGTTTAAAACTCATCTGCGAATGACAAGTTAAGGAGAAAGAATAATGTAGAAATAAGAACAAGATGAAGAAGAATTTGCATGTGCTTCGTGCGAGAGAAACTAGAATGTAGTAAAAACAAAATTAACTCAATAGAATCCCAATCCCAGCAAGTTGAGTAATTCGGAAAGCTCTTTAAGCTTTTACCTTTAATTTATTGTCTAGGAAAACAACATATAATGGGGCTGACCACTCGGCTTCTAAGCTTAAGTTACTGTGTATTGATCAAAATTGAGCTTTTCTTCTTCTTTAATTCTTATAGCTACTGTTTGGATCCTGGGAATCATCCTTATCAGAAAGCTGCTGCGGTTGAAACTGTCTAAAAGCTTGAGAATTCGACACTCCAAAATGCGGATCCTGCGAAAGCCCAAGCCCCAAAGCTGGAACCGGAAGATTACCGCCATTGAGCAGCGAGGAAAAACTCACAAAACCCATATTCGTATTTGGAAATTCAAGCCCTTGGAACCCATGTTTTTCAATATTATTGGAGTTTTCACTTCCAAAATTTGATGCCGATGTGGATTGCTCTGACCCTTGAAAAATTCCTGATCCAATTCCATTAAAAGAAGACCATATCCCACTTGGAATGTGAGATTTTCCCAAATTTCCACTCATCACTGGCCAGTTGTTCATATCTCTGGCCCCAATACCAGGCCCTAGGCCTTGGATTTTTGCATGCAAACCATCTGCAACAGAGGCACCTGCAGTCGCCATAGCTGAAGCAGGAATAGTCCCGGTTCCAGTTGCAGCTATGATCGATGATTCCGATTGCTGTAATAGCCACTGAATCGTCTCTCCGTCGGATTTGTGACCCAATTCTCGTGTCAATTGAAAAATCCTGGCTGCGCAGAGAGCAGGCATCCTTATTCTTCTACCTCTTCCATCTACTTTCTTGTGCCTATCTTTGTTTGAGCTTCCCTTGGGTGCTAGTTGCTTCTTGTTATCATCTTTGCGCGCAATCATGACTTGGAAGTTTTTGATTTCTGCAGGCTTCTTCTTCTCAGCCGCGTCTGCCTTTTGGGATGGAGTCAATAAGGTGGGCACCTCTTGTGGATGATGATTTGAGCCATTAGGTTCCATGGAAAGAGGGGGAAAAAAGGAATTATGGGGCCTCCTTGATTGGAGAAGAAGACCTCGGTTGGACTTTTGCTTTCTTACCCTTTCAATGCAATTACCAAATGTTTTGGCTTGGTGTCCAAATACTGGAGCCACAAAGTTTCAATTTAAAGTTCCCACTCAACAATTTTATGTCAACTTTCTCCTCAAGCTCACCAAAAAGAAAAAAATTGGTTCTTTTATTCTCTTTGCCCTACTTTGCCTACTAAGCTGTGTATCTTTACCTAGAGAAGATATTATTATTATTATTATTATTATTATTATTATTATTATTATTATTAAAGGATCCATCACACTATATTGGGACATTGTTTTTTCTCACAAACACATCATTTTAATATGAATTACAATCGACTACTTATTTTTTATGATTTTTCATTCTTTTAAAGTGTTTTTATACACCAAGAATGAAAAAAATCTTTCTCCGCAAGCGAAATTAAGAGTAGATGAAGTAAATGGGTGGACATTGTTGGGTTTGGTTTTGATTATTTTGAATTGGATTATTTTCGATAAAAAAAATCATTTTGAGTTTAGATCATTTTAAAATTGAGTCAAGTTCGTGTTAAGGAAAATTGAATCATCTCAGATTAGATAATTTCGGGTTTACTTCAGATTAGATTTGAGTTAATTTGAACTTGATTCAATTTGAGTTCATATCGATTTGGATTCAGTTTAGATTAAGTTTGGATTGTTGACTTTTTTACTCAAACTAAGTTGGTCTAGTTTGGGTTAAGGCCAATCAGATGTGTTTTTTGAGTCATATCAATTTTTGTCATCTCTACTTTAATGTCTCTGAATTAAAGATAAATTGAAACTGTAGACACTTAATTTTGTCCGAGCAAATATAAAATAAAAAAACATTTTTTAAAGTAAGTCAACCTTTCAGCCAAACCTTATACCAAGCCTATTAAAAGAGTTGACTTGAAAGATTTGGAAAGAAATAAATATTAAAAAGAAACAAATAAATAAGAGATACAAATGCTTGTAATAATAAATAAAAAGGGTCAAACAAAAAATGATTGAATAAAAAAAAATCCCACAACCATGATCATGGATCGGAATTGAGGGGAAAAGAATTAATATTTTTTGTCATTTCTTTAAAAGATCAAAATCAAATAAAAGAGAAGGAAAAAAATAAGTTAAAAGTGTGAAACCGGAAAAGAAAATTAAGACTGAAAAAGATCAAATAATAAAATTTGCATAATGACAGCCATATTTTAAGAGCATAAATGGTGGAACTTTGTCTCTTTCTCCTATGACTATAAAGCACAAGAGACACATAGAGAAAGCGACGATTTTTACACAAGAAAAAAGGGGGAGATTGATACACATCAAAAAGAAAGACAACAGAGTTTTTTTTTTTTTTTCACAATTGAGTCAGCAGCCTTTTTCACGATTCATCATCTCTAACCCTGCCTTGCCTTCATCATCGTCAAAGCCACTGCCTAAGCCTGCCGCCACTTCATTAAAGCACCATCTGTTTCACCGTTCACTGCCACATCATTTGTCGGCATCCTTTGCTCTATTCGCGTGTTATTTCTTCTGCTCCTCCAACACAACCGCCCCCTGCATCCATCAGCCATGTCTTTGCTGCCGCTGACCACACCTGGCTATTGCTGCATTGGCATCAACTGAATCGTTGCTGCCGTCAAAATGCCCTTACACCGCCAACCGCTGCTGTTAGTTTGATCCCACACTTGGCTCCAGGCTTCTATCTACGTCATGCCCGTGCTCTGTTTTGAGTGACGTAAAGAAATAAAAAGAAGAAAGCCCACTGTAAACGTCACAGCTTTGGTTTCAAGTCAGTTGAGGTATATACATTTTATTCATATATACATGCTTTTGCTTCCCTTTGCATTAGTGGAGAATAGCTAATAATATATTTTATTATCCTTAAAGCATTCCCTATATTAAGGCATGTTCATATACGTGTGTGTAGATATATTTTAGATAAAAAAATATTTTTTTAATGTGGGATTGATAAATAATTAAGTAGTGGTTAAAGAAAAAAGGGGAAATGAATTATTTATAAAATTATTAATAAAAGATAATTCCGATTATAGGTTTTCTTAAAAATCACAAGTAGTGATTATTTGATAATCCTTAGGGTCGAAATAAAATACTTGAATATTACCAACGTATTGGGGTATTCAAGTAATTTTAGTTCGATATTAAGATTTCTAATATAATTAATTTGTATGAAATAAACTAATGCTTAAAAAACTAATAATAATAATAAATAATAGAAATTTTAAACCAATAAATAAACAAGACTTCAAAATAAAGAGTAAAGCAATTTAAAAATAAATAAGATATAAATAATGTCCGATGATGGGATGTTATGGAATTCAAAAGTAGTGATTCCTAACTGATCTCTAGGTGAGAGAAATCTGCTGAATGTTACCAGCGTATTGGAATATTTAGTATGATTTTTCAATAAAAAATAAATTTTATAAAATCAATAAATTTCAAAAGCAAATATAAAAGATGATAATAATAAAATAAAATAAAATAACATATTTCTCATGTGCATCATATATATTTTGTTTGCATCATTTGCATTCATAAGTGCAAATCTCCCGAGGATGAGATTCTATAGAAATCGCAAGTAGCGATTCTTAAGAAATCTCTAGGTGAGGAAATTATCTGAAATGCTACCAAAAGTATTGGGGTACTTCAAAATAATTTTCAAAACAAAAGATTTTCACTTATTACAAATAAAATTTAAATATTTCAAAATAAAATAAATAACAAAAATGATTTCGAAATAAATAAAGTTCTTTTAAATATTTAATTAAGACCATTTTTATTAAGATTAAAAGATAATATATGATTAAGTGGTACCGTTTTTTTTAACGAGCGTTGTAGGGGTGCTAATCCTTCCCCACGCGTAACCGAACTCCCGAACCCATACTTTGTTTACGCAAACCAAAAATTATTTTTTTGATAAAACTTAATTAATTTTAAGATTTTATTAAAAAGATAAATAATTTTAGGTGACCAATCACACCTGGACAAAAAAGATTGGTGGCGACTCCTCTTTGTGTTTTTTTCCAAAATCGTCTAGCGATTGGGTCCCCGGACGAAAATCGTTACGACAGCTTGGCGACTCCACTGGGGACATTAGAGTCGAACCATGATTAATTATGTTTTATCCAAAATCTTAGTTAATGGTCTTAATAAATATTTAATAAAACTTTTCATAAAAAAATAATTAAAAAAAAGACAAAAAAAATACAAACAAAAAATGTGTGAATCATCTTTATCATTTGCATTTTGTTGGGATGCACTTTAAATTTTGTTCCTTTGCATACATGACATATTCATTGCATACATTAACCCTACACCCGGGTTTGTCCCTTTTAGGAGAGAGTATAGTACCTTTGCTCTCGTGAGGTGATAACCTCCGCAATGGCAAGCAAAATACTCTCACTCAAGTTGAACCCTTTCCGTTTGTAGCCTGTCATGGGTGAGGATTGGGGTGCCTTACTAGTCTAGTGTGGACGTCAGTAAGGAATAATTTGAGAACCATTTACCCTTTAGAGACTTAAACCAAGCATGTACTGAGCCATAGAGAAACTAACCTTAGCTAGAGCCATACCAGCCTTTTGTGGGAGTTACCTTAAATTATGGCACATGAATGAATACTTTTATGTGACACCTTTATGGGAAATATAATAAAGTGAATATTGAAATTGTGAAAAAAATAAAAATAAAAACCTTCTCATTCAATTTTATTTGTGATTTCAATAGTATGCATATTCTAAAAAAAAGATTTTCATTTTTTTAAAAAAGGAAGGTGTTTTTGTAAGATTTTAAACTTGATATATGCATCTCATCACATGTGTAATAGCTATTGAATTTCATGCACACACATGCATTTAGCATGCATACATACATTTCATCTTGTGCCCACTTATGAAAATTTTTGGTGATCATAAGTAATGACATCAAATCTTGGAAGTAAAAAGTTAAGATTTTTAAAATCCTCACCAGCGTATTGGGATGATTTTAATAGTCTTTTCTTTCATGGCACAATTTCAAATAATAATATGCTCTAAATTGTGGTAAACAAATGTCAGAGGTGCCAAAATAAAGAAGCCACCGCATTCTGAACCACTTATTCGACATTATTACAGTACTCAATCAAAGACCAAAGCCATGGAAAATGAACATTTTGAGCAAATGGAAAAGATGGAAAGAATTCAACAAGAGCTAGCTAAATCTCAAGAAGAATCTCAGAAGCAAATGTCGAAGATGATGGAGATGATGATGACTTTGATGAAAGGCAAAGAGGTCACGGAAGGATCAGGAAATGAGCCTCAACCTATGAGAGAGAATCTATTGTACCCATCAGAGTTTATAGCCCCTCAAACTCAAACTTCCCAAAGAGCTTATCCCCCAGCTCATGTTTTTGTGAATCAACAACCAGACCGAGGACAACAGTCGAGATCTAGCCCTGTTGATCCTATTTTTGTTTCAAATTTACATGGTCCCATGGAGCAAGAAAAGTTGAGGAAAGAAAGTGGCGAGTCACAACA
Organism: Heritiera fomes; assembly: GCA_032173925.1. Taxonomy (NCBI): domain Eukaryota; kingdom Viridiplantae; phylum Streptophyta; class Magnoliopsida; order Malvales; family Malvaceae; genus Heritiera; species Heritiera fomes. The sequence continues at coordinate 4,526,305 of JAPDPM010000019.1, forward strand.
AAAATATGAACTGTTGGATGAAAGGTTAAGGGCAATCGAAGGAATGGATTTCTTTGGAAATATAGATGCTAATGAGCTTAGTTTGGTCCCAGATCTAGTAATTCCACCGAAATTTAAAGCACCTGAATTTGAGAGATACAATGGGACCACATGCCCAGTAGCTCACATCACTATGTTTTGTTGAAAAATGTCTGGGTATACGAATAATGATAAATTGCTCATTCATTGCTTCCAAGATAGCTTAATTGGAACAGTAACAAAATGGTACAATCAGCTAGATCGAGGTCATGTTCGCAAGTGGAATGACATGGCAAAAGCCTTCTTGTCCCAGTATAAGCATATGATTGACATGGCACCAGATAGATTGTCTTTGCAGAATATGGAAATGAAGCCTTTTGAAAGTTTCAAGGAGTATGCCAATAGGTGGAGGGGCATCGCATCTCAAGTGCAGCCTCCCCTTACTGAGAAGGAAACCACGGTATTGTTTGTTAATACTTTGCCATCACTGTATTATGATAGGCTTGTGGGGAGTGCTACAAAAAATTTTGCTGACTTGATAATTTCTGGAGAAATGATAGAGAATGCTATTAAGAGTGGTAAAATTGAGGATGCTTCTATTTCAAATAGAGTTGGGGCAAATAAGAGGAAGGAAAGAGAAACACAAGCTGTTGCCATTGAAAATCAACCACCAAGGAGTTTCGTTCCTTTTGAACCCTGTATTACACATCACTCATATCCTTATTATCCAACTATAGATAGCACTACCCATAGTCCTTTTGTTTATCACCCAAGTTGGCAATCAAACTTTCAAGTCCTAACTCAATCAAACAAACCAGTGGGTAGTAAAAAAGGGTGATGAACAATCAAGGGGGAATCTCTGTAGACCTGATTCCTATAACCTATACAGAGTTATTTCCACAATTGGTGAGAGATAATCTTGTTGCACCTGTTTATCTAGAACCATTAAAATCTCTATATCCTAAATGGTATGATGCCACTGCTCAATGTGACTATCATTGTGGGAATGTAGGCCACTCCATAGAGACTTGCCATGCTTTTAAATACAAGGAGCAGAGTTTGATCAATGTTGGCTTGTTAAATTTTGATAAGAAGGAAAAGTAAAATGTTGGTGGGAACCTTTCGCTGCAAAAAGGCATAAATTTTGGAGGATAAGTGTTCTATGAGGAAAGGCCAAAGTTTTTGTCACTTTTGAGTTCTTATTCTAAAGTAATGAAATTCCTTAAATGCTTACACCTATAAGCTTTGGGGAAATTTTTATGCGTGAGTTAGTTTATCTATTATCATTTGAATAAAATGGCAGATGCATTTACACTACATATCCTCTTCGATACAAATCTTTGTTTTCATCTCTTTGTACTTCAGCCATACTTAACTTCCAAAAAATGAATGAGCAGTCAATTATGACGATAGTCTGGGATTGTATTTTGAAAATTCTATTTCTATTAGCAAAGTTAGTGATCATTCTTGTCCCTTAAGTTGCTAAAATTGTTGAAGCAATAAAGAGATAGCTCCTATCAAGAGAAGTTAAAATCGCATGAAATGAGAAAGAAGTGAAGCTCTTGTATCCATTATGTTGTTCTTGTTCAATAAATGTTCTTCAATAAGAGTATTTACATTTGAGATGAGAAATGGCCGTCTTTGATCTATCCTTCGTGCATGAGTAAAATTATCCATTTGCCACCCCTATTGAGCCTATCATTTTTTCTTTCAAAACAAACCCACCAAGGATCACCCTTCACATTGAGGGGCAAATTTTGCAAAAATAAACCTGTTGACAAATGAAGAAATTCAGGTCATGAGTCATGAAAATAAAAGAGAAAATACCCTTTGATGTTTGAGTCCTCTTGTAAAAAAAAAGGGAGAGGTGAAAATGAAAAGTTGAAAAAAAAAGAAAATGATGAAAATAAAAATCAATTAAAGCAAAGTGACAAGCATGCTTTGCATGATGATAAATGATCCTTTGGTTTTTGACCCTTAAATAAACAAATTTTGAGCTTGATTATATCCATTTTTTTCATAACCCATCACCAGAGCCTACATTACGTGCCTTAAAAGTCCATTTTGATCAAATATGAATACTTGAAATTGGAGAATCATATATTGAACTTGGACATACTTATGATGCCATCAAGAAACAACAATATTGCGATTAGTTTGTTAGGAATATTAGTGATGTTGAAAAAAAAAGAGAATGAATGAGAAAATAAAAAAAAAGAAAGAAAAGACAAAAAAGAAGAAAAGAAAGAAAAGAAGGATAAAAGGGGGAAGCTCAAATTGAAAACCCGAAAGGGCGATTTGAGTTAAAGGAATGATAGTCTAGTTGAAGATTTGGGAAGATGGTTTGACATAAGGAGAACCAGCATCATTTGAGAATCTCATGGTGTAGGGGGCAACTCAATTTGATCAAGAATCTCAATTGAATAAATTTTTCAAAGAATCCTGACTAGTTTGTCAAAATTGTCTGGTTTTTCATTGAGAATCTATCATTGTCATTTGCTTTGAATTATCCAATTTCTTAATTGAGAACCTATCATTGTTATTCACCCCAAATTGTCCAATTTCTTGTTATACTTTGACAACTTTGTTCCTACATTTCTTTTATTCTCGCCAAACCTTCTAGTGTCTTTACTTTCCCAAAATGGATTGAGGAAATTGGTGATTAAACTGCATTTGTCATGGAATTGGAATGATAATGAATAAATGACAATTATACATAAAAATCTTTGGCATTACTTTGGAAAAAATTCTAAAGATGACAAAGGGCCATATACAAAAAGAAAGCAAGAATGTTGAATGTAGCTGACATATGTGCTTCTACGAACGAGATCGGAAATAAAGAAGAGAATCTTTGTGAGAAGAAGAAACGATCCTAATGAAGAAAGCCATGGATTTTCGGCATCGAAAAAAAAAGAGAGAAATTTTGAGAAAAAGGAGACTTCTTTCATTTAGGCATTCGCATCATTCTAAAAGACACATGCATCATGGTTTTTAACTATTACATTGGGGCATATTTCAAGAAAGCATTTGCATTATCATCATTGTGATAAACTTATTTTTTAGGGGCATGCATTTTGCATTTGCATCATTGAAAAAATAAAAGAAAAAAAAAGAAAATGAATGAATAAAGAATGAATAAAGAATGCAATGGGGTTAGATGTTCCTTAAAGAGTAAGAAAATCTTTCTTTAAAGAAAAATGGTGCAGTCATGACAAGAGTTTAAGTCTAATGTCGTTGGCATTGTTAGGTGGTTTCAAGCCCAGTGAAATTAGCTTATGAGTAAATGAGATTTAGTTGGTTTCATTGTAAAATTGATGCATGATAAGACTTAGATCTTCTAGATTCAACTTACAAGACCAATGAGCACTTAGGATGAGAAACTCTAAGTCAAGATGTGAAATTCTAAAGATGAGAAATTCTTGGGATGTGAATCTCTAAGTCAAGATGAGAAACTCTTAGGATGAGAAACTCCAAGTCAAGATGTGAAACTCTTGGGATGTGAATCTCCAAGTCAAGATGAGAAACTCTTAGAATGTCCAAGTCAAGATGAGAAACTCTTAAGATGTGAATCTCTTAGTGCAAACATTCGAGTCAAGTTGTGAAACTCTTGAGATATGAATCTCCGAGTCAAGATGGGAAACTCTTAGGATGTGAATCTCCAAGTCAAGATGAGAAACTCTTGGAATGTGAATTTTCAAATCAAGATGTGAAACTCCTAGAACGTGAATCTTCAAGTTTAGATGCGAATCTCTTATGATGTAAATCTTCAAGTTTTTTTAGATGCGAATCTCAAAAATTTTGAGGATCATGGAATCTTTTCTTTCTCCAAATATGTGAATTTCTGTAAAAAAAAAATCTTCTTTTATCAAATTCACTTTTCTAAGTGAATCGAGCCTTGGTAGGGAGTCAAGGTATTATGTGTTAAAATTGAATTCACTTTTTCAAAGTGGATCGAGCCTTGATAGGGAGTCAAGGTATTTTGTGTTAAAATCGAATTTACTTTTTCAAAGTGGATCGAGCCTTGGTAGGAGTCAAGGTATCATGTGTTTCAAAATCGAATTCACTTTTTTGAAGTGGATCGAGCCTTAGTAGGGAGTCAAGGTATTATGTTTTAAAATCGAATTCACTTTTTCATAGTGGATCGAGCCTTGGTATGGAGTCAAGGTATTGTGCTTCAAAATCGAATTCATTTTTCTAAAATGGATCGAGCCTTGGTAGGGAGTCAAGGTATTATGTTTTAAAGTCGAATTCACTTTTTCGAAGTGGATCGAGTCTTGGTAGGGAGTCAAGGTATCATGTTTCAAAATTGAATTCACTTTTTCACAGTGGATCAAGCCTCGGTAGGGAGTCAAGGTATCATGTTTCAAAATCGAATTCACTTTTTCGAAGTGGATCGAGCCTCGGTAGGGAGTCAAGGTATCATGTTTCAAAATCGAATTCACTTTTTCGAAGTGGATCGAGCCTTGGTAGGGAGTCAAGGTATTATGTTTTAAAGTCGAATTCACTTTTTCACAGTGGATCGAGCCTTGGTAGGGCGTCAAGGTATCATGTGTTTCAAAATCGAATTCACTTTTTCAAAGTGGATCGAGCCTTGGTATGGAGTCAAGGTATCATGTGTTTCAAAATCGAATTCACTTTTTTACAGTGGATCGAGCCTTGGTAGGGAGTCAAGGTATTATGTTTTAAAGTCAAATTCACTTTTTCATAGTGGATCGAGCCTTGGTAGGGAGTCAAGGTATCATTTGTTTCAAAATCGAATTCATTTCTCTAAAATGGATTGAGCCTTAGTAGGGAATCAAGGTATTATTTTTTTAAAAAAAAAAGTCGAATTCACTTTTTCACAGTGGATCGAGCCTTGGTAAGGAGTCAAGGTATCAAGTTTCAAAATCGAATTTAGTTTTTCACAGTGGATCGAACATTGGTAGGGAGTCAAGGTATTATGTTTTAAAGTCGAATTCACTTTTTCGAAGTGGGTCGAGCCTTGGTAGGGAGTCAAGGTATTATGTTTTAAAATCAAATTCACTTTTCACAATGGATCGAGTCTTGGTAGGGAGTCAAGGTCTTGGGTTTCAAATCGAATCCATTATTCTCATGGGTCGAGCCTTGGTATAGAGTCAATGTATTATTTTCGAGAATCAAAATTGAATTTTCCAAAAAAAAAAGGGGAGGTTCGAACAAAATTTTTGTCTGAAGTCTTTGCCTTATTCCTGATTCTCAGCAATGTGCAAAGAGGGGCAGCTGTAGACACTTAATTTTGTCCGAGCAAATATAAAATAAAAAAATAAAAAAATATTTTTTAAAGTAAGTCAACCTTTCAACCAAACCTTATACCAAGCCTATTAAAAGAGTTGACTTGAAAGATTTAGAAAGAAATAAATATTAAAAAGAAACAAAAAAATAAGAGATACAAATGCTTGTAATAATAAATAAAAAGGGTCAAACAAAAAATGATTGAATAAAAAAAATCCCACAGCCATGATCATGGATCGGAATTGAGGGGAAAAGAATTAATATTTTTTGTCATTTCCTTAAAAGATCAAAATCAAATAAAAGAGAAGGAAAGAAATAAATTAAAAGTGTGAAACCGGAAAACAAAATCAAGAGTGAAAAAAATCAAATAATAAAATTTGCATAATGACAACCATATTTTAAGAGCATAAATGGTGGAACTTTGCCTCTTTCCCCTATGACTATAAAGCACAAGAGACACATAGAGAAAGAGACGATTTTTACACAAGAAAAAAGGGGGAGATTGATACATAGCAAAAAGAAAGGGAACAGAGTTTTTTTTCACAATTGAGTCGGCAGCCTTTTTCACGATTCATCATCTCTAACCCTGCCTTGCCTTCATCATCGTCAAAGCCACTGCCTAAGCATGCCGCCACTTCATTACTGCACCATCTGTTTCATCGTTTACTGCCACATCATTTGTCGGCATCCTTTGCTCTATTCGCATGTTATTTCCTCTGCTCCTCCAACACAACCGCCCCCTGCATCCATCAGCCACGTCTTTGCTGCCGCTGACCACGCCTGGCTATTGCTGCGTTGGCTTCTACTGAATCGTTGCTGCCGTCAAAATGCCCTTACACCGCCAGCCGCTGCTGTTAGTTTGATCCCACACTTGGCTCCAGGCTTCTATCTACGTCATGCACGTGCTCCGTTTTGAGTGACGTAAAGAAATAAAAAGAAGAAAGCCCACTGTAAACGTCACAGCTTTGGTTTCAAATAAGTTGAGGTATATACATTTTATTCATATATACATGCTTTTGCTTCCCTTTGCATTAGTGGAGAATAGCTAATAATATATTTTATTATCCTTAAAGCATTCCCTATATTAAGGCATGTTCATATACGTGTGTGTAGATATATTTTAGATAAAAAATATTTTTTTTAATGTGGGATTGATAAATAATTAAATAGTGATTAAAGAAAAAAGGGGAAATGAATTATTTATAAAATTATTAATAAAAGATAATTCCGGTTATGGGGTTTCTTAAAAATCACAAGTAGTGATTCTTTGATAATCCTTAGGGTCGAAATAAAATACTTGAATATTACCAGCGTATTGGGGTATTCAAGTAATTTTAGTTCCATATTAAGATTTCTAATATAATTAATTTGTATGAAATAAACTAATGCTTAAAAAACTAATAATAATAATAAATAATAAATAATAGAAATTTTAAACCAATAAATAAACAAGACTTCAAAATAAAGAGTAAAGCAATTTAAAAATAAATAAGATATAAATAATGTCCGATGATGGGATGTTATGAAATTCAAAAGTAGTGATTCCTAACTGATCTCTAGGTGAGAGAAATCTGCTGAATGTTACTAGCGTATTGGAATATTTAGTATGATTTTTCAATAAAAAATAAATTTTATAAAATCAATAAATTTCAAAAGCAAATATAAAAGATGATAATAATAAAATAAAATAAAATAACATATTTCTCATGTGCATCATATATATTTTGTTTGCATCATTTGCATTCATAAGTGCAAATCTCCCGAGGATGAGATTCTATAGAAATCGCAAGTAGCGATTCTTAAGAAATCTCTAGGTGAGGAAATTATCTGAAATGCTACCAAAAGTATTGAGGTACTTTAGAATAATTTTCAAAACAAAAGATTTTCACTTATTACAAATAAAATTTAAATATTTCAAAATAAAATAAATAACAAAAATGATTTCGAAATAAATAAAGTTCTTTTAAATATTTAATTAAGACCATTTTTATTAAGATTAAAAGATAATATATGATTAAGTGGTACCGTTTTTTTTAACGGGCGTTGTGGGGGTGCTAATCCTTCTCCACGCGTAACCGAACTCCCGAACCCAAACTTTGTTTTCGCAAACCAAAAATTATTTTTTTGATAAAACTTAATTAATTTTAAGATTTTATTAAAAAGATAAATAATTTTAGATGACCAATCACACCTGGACAAAAAAGATTGGTGGCGACTTCTCTTTGTGTTTTTTTCCAAAATCGTCTAGCGATCGGGTTCCCGGACGAAAATCATTACGACAAAAACCATATTTCCAAAAAATCAAGTTAGTTATGAATTTGATAATTTTTGTAATGACTTATAATTTAAGGTTAAAATCCTCAAAATATTTGATAATCGAAATGATACCCATCTTTGTAATTATTTCGTTGTTCATATATTGATTATATATTTTCCATCTTTTTTTTTGCCAATAATAACTGCCAACTATAGTTGTTTGAAATAATTTAGTAATCCCTACTAGGATGTACAATAGACTATTATTTATCTCTTTAGTTCCTTTTGAAAGTGCTAATTGTAGTTGATGTGGCTGCTATACATACTTGATGACATGTTGGCCATTACAATAAAATGGTGTTTGGTATCAAAGAAGATTGATTAAAGAACTCAAACCCTATAATTACCTGATTATTTTTTAAATACACTATCTGAACCCTACCATAATAAATTTTATACTACCCGTTTATTACCCAAACTCATTTAATTACCCGATTATCAACCAAAATTTGAAAAACCTATTAAATATCTGAACTCAAACCGACTCATGCAAGAAAATTAATTATTCTAAAATATAATTTTTATTAATTAAAAACATAAAATTAAAAAAATATACAAGTTCCATAATAACCAACAAATTTTAATAATTCAACAGCTTGAAACCCATAGAAATATGTTAATGAAACTAGAAACAAACATAATTTAATAAAAAAAAACACAAAATATTTATTAAAAGTTAATCAAGTTTGGGTTTAGGGAACCCTATGGGCACTATCCGAACCCTATCTGAACTCGACACGGGTAGTGAAATCACTACCCTAACCCAATTAAAACCCGATTATAAGGTACTCGAACCCTACTTAATCGGGACGGATAATCCCGGGTACCCTCTTAAGTTGTACCCATTTACATCCCTAGAAGAGTAGCACATTTGATAGTATTTTAATTGGCTGCTATCACATTACACTTTTGTAAGGAGCATTCCTCTAGTGTTATATTACAATGACGATCACTTTATCATTCTCCCTTGCAATCAGATTACCTTTCCGTTTGGGTGTAAAATTACTTTCTTGCAACTTGATAAAGTTGCAAATTTTTGTTATCTCAAAAACATTACAATAAGATGGTGTCTGCAATAAGAGAAGAGTACCACATTGATTGTATTTTAACTGGCTGCTGTCACACTATAGTTTGGTAAGGAACATTATTCATAATCTAACATTGCAATGGTAATCACCTTTTCTTTTTGGGGTGTAAAGTTTCTTTGTTGCAACTTGCTAAAGTTGCAAAATTGCTAAAGTTGCAAAATTTTGTTATCTTAAAAATGCCCTTTCAGGCTTATCTAATCAAAACTATGCAAACTAAGAAAATAATACAATTTAATATTATATATTTTTATTTATATAATACATTTTATTTATATTCATTTAACTTAAATTAAATTAAATTTATCTTGTTAATTTAATTTAATTTAACTTTATTTATTTTTAATTTATATTATATATTTATATTACTTTATATATAATTTTATTAATATTAATATTATGTATATATATTTTTAATATATAAATAATAATCATATACTATGTTTATATAATTATTGTTAATTAATAAACTTTAATAAATATTACTATTATTTAATATATATATATATATATATAATTTTGTGTGAATAGAATTTGATATAATATAATTAGTAAAATAGCATTTTAATTATAAAGGATAACATGTATTACTCTTACATAATTAATATCACAATATGCCAAACTTGTTTTCATACATAAGGGCAATTTTAAAAATTACCGCACATCAAGTAAAATGCTTAGTTTGCCCATGATGTGATATTACTCATTCTATTTTTTAATAAGAGCTTTCTTATGTCTACCTAACACTGTAATATTATTTTTTGAGTATTTTATTATCTAAGAATCACTTTTTCAATAATTACATTACATTGCAATCAATTTATAGTAATTACCAAACGTCACCTAATTTAAGGTTCACTCTTTTAGAATTTTGCCTATAATTGAATGTAAAATACATCATAAAAGTGAACATTTTTATTTAACTAGACATAAAAATATCGTTCATATTACTTGAAAATAATTATATTCTTACCATAATACAATAGTTTGGTCATTAGTTATGTCATTTAAAAATTTACTATTAGGCTTAAATTTAAGATCTAGTCGTTTTGGGTAGGAGTTCATTTGGGTTCAAATCTATTTAGATTTAGGTTAATTTGATTTGAGATTAATTTGGATTCGAGCTTAGGGTTAGTCAAATTAAAGTCAATTTTGGATTCAAATCAATTTAGATTTCGGTCAATGGATTTAGATTAGGTCGAATTTTGATCAATTTAAGTTCGGATCAATGCGAATATATGTTATTAATTTTTTTTATTAAATTGGATCAATTAGATTTAGGTTTGAATCGATCAAAGTGGCTTTCAGGATGGGGTTAGCTTTTCTAACTTTTGTCTAATGATATGTTACGAACTAACATTGTTTATAAAATCTAAAAACTCTATAAATGATGAATAGACCTGATTGTGGGTGGGTTCGGATAGGGCCTAAGGCATATAATATCATTTTATATACAAGCTCAAACCCGACCCAACCCAAAAATTTGGGCCTGACTTTTAATCTAAGCCCATTTTTTATTTTGTATTGCAAGCCCGAGCCCAACCCAGCCTAGCCCGCCCGAAAACTATTTTATTTTTTTAGTATTTTAGTTTTTGTTTATTTATTTTTTATTCTTTTAATTCTTTTGAAGTTTAATTTAATTTGTCAAAATTTAAATGTAAATTTTTATATTAAAAATATAAAATCATGTTTATTAATCAATAATGTCTTATGTACATATAATTACAATGTTTTTAGTAAATATATTTAAAAAAAACTTTAATTTTATTTATGTTCGGGTTGGGCCAGGCCCAAGCTCAAGCTTCAAAGAGTCAAGCTCGAGCCCGACCTCTTGTTTGATTGGGCCTAAAATTTTTGTCTAACTCGTTAAATACATCTCATATTTTTGTCCAAGCTTAACCAAATATTAGACAAGCTTTTGAGCTTGGGCAGGTAGCTGAGCCCTTGAGCAGGTCTAACAATGAATGAGATTTTTTTTTTTGAATATCAACCAAACATAATTTCCCTCTACCAAGCCTTCTATCTTTAATTTTCTTTCAATTAGGCTTTCTATCATCTTTTTGTTGCATTTAGACTTGATAATTCATGTATAAAATTTGTGTTAGTATAATGCAAAGTTATGTTTTTGTAGTTTAAAACACAAAATTGTTATTTCAAAATTCTTGTCGACACACTAAAGATAAAACCTACTTTTTACTTTTTGTCATATATACAATTTTTACTAATTTTTAATCTGTATCACCTTCGTTACTTTTATTCGTGTCGCATCTAAAATTGTCAAATTTTCATGTATCCATTTGCCAGTCACATGTTCCCTTTTGGTTGCTTTAGAGGTATCTTCCTTTATATTTGTATTTTTCTTCATTTCTCGTATCATTCTTTCTTTTTTTTTTTAAATTCAATCAGAAAACTCTTTCTTTGTAAATACCAAAAGATGGCAAATAATTCTTTCTTGAAGAAAAAACTACTCTATTTTTTATTGATAGTAGAAAACCGGTGGAAACAAACAAACAAAGCAGCAATTAAAGGGATTAGTCATTTCCCTATGGTGTGGTGTTATAACATGAGAACCAATTAATGATATGGCGAAACGAACCAAGGATGAGTACCCACATTTTACTTGGCGATTTTCGAGCAAGTCATAGACAGTAAACTGTTAGGTCTTGTTTTTTTTTATTATTCTTTCAGAATTCTTACAAATTATAGCAATCACGCGTCTTCTGTGTCTAAAATTAAAATCATCTCACACGGTTTAAGACTATGCTCAGTCTCCATAAATGAAGCAATGGTTACTAATTTACTACCCTTCTTGAGATGGAAGAAAAACTGAAGGGAATGAATGGGTCCAGACACATGCAGCAGTGGAGATAAATAAACGAAGGATTTATAGAGAATGTATTCATAGTATATAGTCTTTAGATACTATCAATCATTAAAAGTTAATACTTCATCAATAAGCAAACTAAAAAAATACTAAATCCTTAAAAGTAAATAAAAATAATTTTTTTTCAATTTTTTCAAAGAGTTTATTTATGAGATGTTAACTTTTGATGAATTAATAGTGTGTAGAAATTATATACTATCAATGCATCATATACAAATCTATAAATGATCCCATTAGCTCTCGTTGCCTGAGCTTGACCCTTACACAAGCATTACTGGATGAAAGAGACTCAGTGAATTGTTGTTTCAATTGTAAGAAAGAGGTTTGGAACTTTATACTCTCAACTCTCAAGTTTATTAAACATGAGTTTCATGAAATTATAAATGAAAATTATTTTATCAATATCTAGAATTTTTAGATTGGAGCAACCACATATCCTTTTAAGATATATTAAAAACATATATTGATATAAGTTCTAAGATGAAAAATGATATAAACATCGCTTCTGGAATTAGAAGTCAATTATTGGTTGTTGGTTTTATTTAATATATATTGATTTTCTTATATACATTAAAAAAATGTTTTTTTCTAAATACATGGTAATTCTTAAAACAGATTAAGATATAATAATTGCTTTACCGGCTGATCGATGCGTTTACCTGAGCTGCATTATTTTTCTCATGTTTATTGCCACCCTGGGGACACATGGGAGCCTTTAAAAAAAGTTTGCTATTGACATGTCACCGAACATCACTTAAATTTGAAGCTTCTATTAGAAAGTTGTGACTTTATTAACTAGGTTTGAAAACTTCCTTGAGAAAACTCAGTATAATTAATCGAGCTCTGATCAACTAAATACTTTACATGCTTTTGTTTTCTTCATATGAATGGTTTTGGTACATCTAATTCCAAGATCAATCTAGCTTCTTGTATCTTTAACAGTACCCCCATGACTGGGAAAAGTTGTCAATGCAAGATGCAAGATGCATGATCACAATGTTGATCTTTGATGGCTTTTTTTTTCATAAGAGGTATAAAGGGAAAGTGGGGAATTGTACCTTGGATTTAATTCTTCCTAAAAATGGGTAACAATCACTAGGTCAAATTTTGGTTGTTGATTTTCGATGGCTTTAACAAACAACTTTTCTACCTTTTCATTTTTAATTTTGTTGTTGCACAAAACAACAATAAAGGTATGCTGACGTCAATGTTAGTACTTAGTCTCCACGTGTCTCCAAGAAGCTTCTGTAAAACAAGAAAAATCATAGAGACGCAGGGGTGGTTCCCTGCGTAGACACTCCGATGCTTAAGTCAGCAGAAAGTTCTTCAGTATTGGGAAGCGTAAAAGCCAGCAGTCAAAAATTAGAGAATAAGATTGTACCTGGGGCCTATTTATAGGCCAATATTCTAGGTTAATTGTTTGAGGATAAGTCCATTCCTTGCTGAGAGTTTGTGTCCCGATATAACACAAGTTCCTTAAAAACCGGGAGAAATCAAGGCCTGTCGCCAGCGAGAGACCCATATTGCGGGCACGTTGTGGCGTGAGAGGTCTGTCACGTAGCGGGAGCTGAATATAGCGCCACGTGTCGCAAACGGGTATGGCGTCGCGACAGGACCCTGACGCCAGCGGGAGTCGGAGTCATGCACCACATGTCGCTTTATGATTACAGGCGACAGACTTGAAGTCTATTGCCCAGTGACAGGCGTAGTGATGCTGCTTTGAGTTCTATCGCCTAATGCCACGTGGCCCGCTGATTCTCTGCCACGTGGTGATTGATGACGCTTTTTGTGCCTAGCCCAATCATAGGTGGACTTTGCCATATCAATTGCTACCTACTCTCTTGTTGGATTTTTCCAACCAAGAGAGTATAAATATATGTTTTTGGGCCTTAACCCATCGTGAATAGTCTTTTGTTGTTTTTGGGTATTTTTCGTAGGTGAAGAAGGTCTATTCTGCGAGAGACGTGATCAGGTGCGACGTTTGGCATTTCCTGTCGCGGCTATATAAACTGCTGGGACCTGACGAGAGACCCCACGAAAACCTCTGAGTAGCCGTCTGTCGCCCATTTTCAGCTCTCTCGCCAAAAGAGTCTATCACTCTCCCACCGGAAGTCTCTCGCTTACATCAGTGATAGTAAGTATACATCTGTCGCCTATTTATTGCCTCTAGCAACTTGTTTTATGTCTCCCGCAGGTTTTGTGGTCTTCCATGTAGAGTTTTAGGTCTCCCGCAAGTGTTGTGGTCTTCCGCGTAGAGTTTTAGGTCTCCCACAAGTGTCTCACCCAGTAGCTCTGTCGCCAAAGAGCTCTATCGCCTCAACAGGTCTGTCGCCTATTGGGTCTGCCGTCAGTAGAGTCTGTCGTCGGGTGGTTTTTACCTTTTTGCCATGTCTTTGCTACGCCCTGGTAAAACACTTAGGAAGGGTGGTCTCGTGTGTTCTTTGACGAATGCTGACTTAGAGGATATCAGGACTCGTTTCCCTCTTCCTTCGGGCTATAGCTATAGACTTCCAGTTCAAGGGGAGGTTACACCCGACTTGGTTAGAAACAGTGTAGTCGTTCATAAGGCTTCCTTGTCTTTCGGTTTTTGCTTCCCTCTTCCGGAGTTCGGTGAGGCGTTTCTTAGATATAAGGACATCGTCCCATGTCAACTCCACCCCCATGCGTGAGCTCAATTGGTAGCGTTTTCCATAGTGTGCCACAACTTGGGTATTATCCCAACAGTTCCTCTTTTTAGCGCCTTTTTCAGAGTTCGTTGGTTGAAAGGGTTAATAACGTTCTCCCTTCAAAGGTTAAAGGTCGCTAAATTTCCTAACAATAAAATCTTATCGGGTCTCTCCAATAAACTGCATGGCTTTGAGAGCGAGTGGGTCGTTGTCGAGATTCCAAGTGACCTGCGAATTCGCTCTAGATGGAATCGTGATACTTTCGACCACTCACAGCGCTCGGAAAGATTCAAAGTAGAAATTTTAAGAGATCAATTTGGTGAGCTTATTCGGCGAATCTGTTCTACCAGGGAGCGTAATTTATTTTCCCTTTTAACCCCAAAAAATATTGCCGCCGCCGATTGGGGGGTAAGCAGGGCCGTTCCCGGGGCTTCTGCTGCTCCATCTAATCTCCCTACGACTCCACGCGTTTCTGATGCTGGTCCCAGCCAGTCATCCCCGGTACTCGCAGTTGAGGCATCCACTCCCATAGGCCGCCTTGTAGATGAATCCTCTTTCGATTCGAGAAGCGAGACCCCTGAGGCTGCGGGTACTAGTAATCAATTAGAGGAGAACCCTGAGTGGGCTCAAGCTGGCACCTTCGGGAGTCCTTTCGTTGATTTTTCGTTGGATTCAAATTTGGATAGTCTAGAGGATTTTGGTGGTTTTCTAGATTTCCAATCCTTTTTTACTTCTCGTATGCATGTGCATGGCGTTTTACTTGGTCGACTAATCCTTTCTTTTTATATTTGTGCAAGCATGAATTTTCGAGATTTACTGCGTAGAAGGGATGCCAGTGCTGCTGCTCAAGCAGCTCCTCCTCCTCAATCGCAAGCTAGAGCCCCATCAACTGGACCGGCTCGTGCTCCTACTCCTCCTCCTCCGGCCATTGGTGAATCCAGCCGTCCTACTCAAGAAGTCGGGAGAAATAAACGGAAGAGGCCTCTTGTTTCTGATCGTGGTTCGGGCGATCGCGAGAGCTCTGAGTCCTAAAGGAGTGATTCAGCCTGTCGAGAAGGTGGCTCTCGAGTTGCTGAGGATCGGTCTGCCCCTCGCCAGCCTAGACGCAAATACAGGAAGAGGCTGATTATTGAAGCCACAATGCTTGTAAGGTCGATTTTGCCTAAGGTAGCCGATCCAACTTAGAGGCACTATCCAGTTGATAGCGGGGTCGTTGTAGGTGGAGATAACTTCCAGACCTATCCAGAGTAAATGACAACGATAGCATCGAGGATGCCGAATAGCGTCTCGTTTGGCCTGGAGCACCATCTTCCCTCGCGACGAGGCGGGCCTTTTTACAAACCTTACAGAAGGGGAGGATAATTCTGACTATTTCGCTAAGAACGTGAGAGCTTTGTGCTTGTTTGGTAATTAGATTCTCTCTTTTTAAGCTTTTTCATCAAGTTTTTTTTTTTGAGTTACGTATGTTTTTTGTCTTGTCAGACAGCTCAACAAATTACGTCGGTCAATGCTCGACATAGGGCCCTCAAGGAGCAAGTCGATAAAGAGATTCGTGAGCTTCGAGAGCAGAGAATGGAGCTTACGAACGAGGTTGTCCAGCTTCACCCCTATCCCAAAAGGATGGAGGAGTTGAGTAAAAAGAATGCTGATCTCGAGCAAAGGCTCCGAGAAGAGCAGGTGAAGGTGGCTTCCCTTCAAGAGTACCAAGAAGCCTATAATAAGGCCGTCGATGATCGAGGAGCTATGGAGAGGAAACGAGATGAGGCTATTGAGGAGCTGCACAACGTACTGGATCGTCAAAGAGAAGTTCGAATCGAGGCCGTTCGTGAATACCGTTTGTCCCAGCATTGTTTTGACAAGAAAGCGGAGTTTGCGACGGGATTCATTAAGTACGGTTTCTATTTGGCTCGTGCTTGGCTGGAGAAGCATCGACCTAGTGAGGCTTTTCCTGAACTACTCTTTACTGAGGAGGCCAAGTACTATGACGCTCCTTCTTGGACCAAGTATGAGCCCGACTCACAAAGTCTAGAGGCATATTTAGCAAAGGGAGCCGTTGATGAGCTGGACAATCTTGAGGGTCCGTGGCCTCCTCGACAGCCACGACATCAGCCTGAGTCTTCTGAGGCACTTGATCGATCTGAGCCTCTAGTAGTGCGTGACGTCTCTGAGTCTATCGAGGCAGGCGATCAGCTTGAGTCTATCGAAGCACTGCTAGGGTTAGACAGCGATGAGTTCCAAATTTCTGATTCTGCAGCCGTTGACCCTATGCCAGACTCTACGGCTGTGGTAGGGCCTTCAGGTGATGTTCCTTCTGCCGGGATGGCTTCTTCGGCTCCCCAAGGTCCTGGTTCTTCGTCTCCTCCCGTTCCTGAGCCTCAAACTTCTCAAGACGCTAGTGCTGATGTAGCGCCTTCTCAGCCGGCAGACTCGGTCATTGCCGTAGATTAGAATTTAGTATTTTTTGTTAACTTCGATGTACAGATGAAAAATACTGTTTCATTCGGTAGCTCTTTCTTTTGCTTATGTACAGATTTGTCTTTTAATGAAAAATATTGTTTCATTTGGTAGCTCTTTCTTTTGCTTATGTGAATATGTACAGATTTATCTTGTGTAACTTTACCATGTTGCTCCCCAAGTTCTTCTTTGAAACAGTGTTGTCATTTCGTTCAAAGATGAACTTTTCTCGAGTGTTGTGCCTATCTCGCGTTCTTTTCGCTTAAGGACTTATTAGAATAATGACAAGGTATTAACCATAATTTGTCATCGTATTGCGACATATTAATCTGAAAATTTCAACGTACCTCGTAACATGATATTTACCTTTTGTGTTACATGGGCATCGCACGTGTCTGTTTGTTGATTGCTTGATGATTTTGCGGTGTTGCCCTTGTTTTTGTGCACTTTTCGCTTTTAAGGACTTATTTTTGCCGTCTCGCATCTTTTTGTGTTTAGGGACTTTTAGATTGCCCGTCTCATGCATTTTTCGCTTAGGGACTTTTTTATTTGCCCGTCTCGCGTATTTTTCGCTTAGGGACTTTTTTATTTAACCGTCTCGCGCATTTTTCTCTTAGGGACTTTAGTTTGCCCGTCTCGCGCATTTTTCACTTAGGGACTTTTTTTATTTGCCCGTCTCGCGCATTTTTCGCTTAGGGACTTTAGTTTCCCTGTTTCACGCATTTTTTGCTTAGGGACTTTAGTTTGCCCGTCTCGTGCATTTTTCACTTAGGGACTTTTTTATTTGCCCGTCTCGCGCATTTTTCGCTTAGGGACTTTAGTTTGCCCGTCTCGCGCATTTTTTGCTTAGGGACTTTTTTATTTGCCAGCTGTCGCCTCATTTCGATTCCTGTAACACATAATCTGTCTCACACATTGCATTAGAAAATTATAGGAAATGATGGGCTGGCCTTTATTAATGAATCAGATAATTGCAAAACAATAATATCTGTAAAGTAACAGAGCAATAGATGGAAAAGACAAGAATAACCATAAATGAAAGAGTAAAGACAAGAATAACCATAATCAGAAAAGAAGTACAACGTTTACTACCAGTACAGTTTAAGATGGTTGGCATTCCAAGTCTTTGATATCTTCTTTCCTTGCAAGGTTTCTAAGGTACATGTGCTAGGTCCGACCATACTTCTGATTCTGTATGGTCCTTCCCAATTAGCCCGGAGCTTTCCATCTTCCTTATGGGCGTTTGTAATTGCCGACTTCCTTAGTACCAAGTCTCCTTCTTGCAACTCTTTGTTTTTAAACCGTGCATTGTAATAAGTAGCTACCCTCTGTTGGTAAGCAACCAATCTCATTTTTGCTTTGTCTTTTAGCTCATACATCAGGTCTAGATTCTCCCTTAGTCCTTGAGAATTGAGCAACTCGATGTAGGGGGCCAACCGGGGTGACTCAGCTCCAACTTCTACTGGGATGAGGGCTTTAGTCCCATACACCAAATTGAACGGTGTTTCCCTTGTCGACACCTTGCTTGTTGTTCTGTAGGCCCATAGGACACTCGGGAGCTCGTCTACCCATGCTCCCTTTGCTTTGTCCAGTATGGTCTTCAACCCATGTAGTATAGTTCGATTACTCACCTCTGCCTGCCCATTAGCCTACGGGTAAGACACAGAAGATATTCTTAGGAGAATGTTCAGGCCTTTGTAGAAATCCCGAAAAGCATCACAGTCGAACTGCTTCCCATGGTCTGCATTTATCACACGGGGGATCCCAAATCGGTAAATTATGTCCTTTCACACCACTGCTTCCACCTTCTTCTCAGAAATTGTAGCCAAAGGTTCGGCCTCTATCCACTTCGTGAAGTAATCCGTGGCCACAAGTAAGTATTTTCGTAGTCCTGAGCCTAGTGGAAAGGGTCCCAGGATATCTACTCCCCACTGTGCGAACGGAGTTGGCTGGAGGGTGTTCTGAAGGGTCGAAACAGGCGCGGTTGTTATTGGAGCGAATTTCTGACATTTTTCGCATCTTCTCACTTTGTCTGTGGCATCCTTCCTCAGTGTAGGCCAATAAAACCCTACGCGTAGTATTTTCAAGGCCAAGGCACGAGCCCCTAAGTGTTCACCGCATATTCCCTTATGAACTTCAGCTAAGGTGTACTCAGCCTGTTGGGGCCCTAGGCATTTCAGCAAGGGTATTGTGAAGCTTCGCTTATAGAGCTCTCCATTTATTACGGTAAACCTAGCACTTTTCAATTTCAACCTTCGAGCCTCGTCACTGTTAGCTGGGAGTGTGTTCCTCAATATATAGTCTTTGATCGGGACTCTCCAATCATCTCCGATCTCGATATTGCAAACATCTTCTTCTTCGATACTTGGCTTAACGAGGGATTCCACTTTGACGATATCCCCTTTGACCTCTCTAGAAGAAGCCAATTTTGAAAGAGCATCTGCATGGTTGTTCTCTGTCTGATTTATCTGAGTCAGCTGGAAGTTCTGGAACGACTGTGCCAACAATTGTACCTTCTGCAAATAAGGGATTAAGGTGGGTTCTCGTGCTTCATACTCACCCGAGAACTGGTTTACCACCAATTGTGAATCGCTATGTGCCACTAACTTGCTGACTCCTAGTCTTTCAACAAGTTTCATCCCAGCTATCAAGGCTTCGTACTCGGCTGTATTGTTCGAACTTGGAAAATTGAAACGTAGGGAATACTCATAGGTTTCCCCGTCAGGCGATATTAGCACAATTCTGGCTCCACTGCCATCCATGTTACGAGCTCCATCAACAAATAATTTCCACCAGACTAGCTCTGTTTCCTCTTGGACCTCTCGGCCAGTGCATTCTACAATGAAATCTGCCAATGCTTGTCCTTTTATTGCTTGGCGAGGTTGGAAGTGAATGTCATATTCACTCAATTCGATAGCCCATTTAATTAGACACCCGAAGTGTTCTGGTTTCTGCAGTATTTGCCTCAAGGGCTGATCCGTTAAGATAGTCACTAAGTGAGCTTGGAAGTAAGGCTGCAACTTCCGAGTTGCCATTACTAGGGATAAAGCTATTCTTTCAACTAAGGGGTACCTTGCCTCGGCATCTAGCAAGACTTTGCTTACATAATTGATATGGCAAAGACCACCTACAATTGGGCTAGGCCCAAAAAGCGTCATCAATCACCACGTGGCATTAGGCGATAGAACTCAAAGTAGCATCACTACGCCTGTCGCTACAAAGTCTGTCGCCTGTAATCATAAGGCGACATGTGGCGCATGACTCCAGCTCCCACTGGCGTCAGGGTCCTGTCGCGACGCCATACCCGTCTGCGACACGTGGTGCTATATTCAGCTCCCGCTACGCGACAAACCTCTTACGCCACAACGTGCCCGCAATATGGGTCTCTCGCTGGCGACAGGCCTTGATTTCTCCCGGTTTTCGAGGAACTTGTGTTATATCGGGACACAAACTTTCAGCAAGGAATGGACTTATCCTCAAACAATTAACCTAGAATATTGGCCTATAAATAGGCACAGGTACAATCTTACTCTCTAATTTTTGACTGCTGGCTTTTACGCTTCCCAATACTGAAGAACTTTCTGCTGACTTAAGCATCGGAGTGTCTACGCAGGGAACCACCCCTGCGTCTCTCTGATTTTTCTTATTTTACAGAAGCTTCTTGGAGACACGTGGAGACTAAGTACTAACATCGACGTCAGCATACCTTTACTGTTGTTTTGTGCAACAACAATTAGCACCGTCTATGGGAATCGTATAAAAAGCCAATCGAGATTTTCTAAGATGGTGAGAACAAGATCGACAAACGTAAGGGCCGGAAGTGAGGAAAACTCTGTGAGCTCCCCTGAACAATAGATTCGCCAGATGAACCAGGTGAACAGGGAGGAAGAAAGAATTACTGTATCGGCAGCAGAATTCGAGGCTCTGAGGCGACAAAGTGAAGAAACTACCCAGGCGCTGCGAGCCATGGTGGATTTGTTCCAAGGAGTTCTCCCGACATTGGATCTGCCGCCTGCCGTGCAGAACTTGGTAGGAGGAACAAATAGAGGTGTCCCGCCGCAGGTGTTTGGGCAACAGGAGGACACGACAGCGGCAGACCCCTCTCGTCGGCGAGAGGTCCCCCCTGTGGAAGAGCATGACATTCATCAGGGTCTGGCAGGACAGGGGAGCGAGAGGCCTGTCGCAGGCACCCAGCGAGAGACCCATATTGCGGGCACGTTGTGGCGTGAGAGGTCTGTCGCGTAGCGGGAGCTGAATGTAGCACCACGTGTCGCAGACGGGTATGGCGTCGCGACAGGACCCTGATGCCAGCGGGAGCCGGAGTCATGCGCCACATGTCGCCTTATGATTACAAACGACAGACTTGAAGTCTGTCGCCCAGCGATAGGCGTAGTGACGCTGCTTTGAGTTCTATCGCCTAATGCCACGTGGCCAGCTGATTCTCTACCACGTGGTGATTGATGACGCTTTTTGGGCCTAGCCTAATCGTAGGTGGGCTTTGCCATATCAAATTTCATATTGAATACATATATATAATTATTTTATATACCGTTGGTAGAGTTTTTATTTTACAAGAAATGTTAGGATCATAACACGCCTTATAAAAATTAAAAAAAATAAAAAATAAATAAAATAGGACGTGTCATGATCTTAACCTCACTTGTGAAGTAAAAAAACTTTATTGACAATGTATGAAATAATTATATATATATATCTGATTGTTTCTAGTTTCTTGGTTCTGGACATTAAATCATCAAGCTCCTAATCATAAGGTTGTGAAGGAATCCATTTCCATTCTTTGTTAAACCTACCCTGCCAAATATGAGTTGAAATATCATTAACCAGCTATCTACCGTTTGAAAAATTAATAATAAAAAAAGCCATTCATTATTGCCTGTTTTCAAAGTAAAAGTGATTTTTTTTCTTATGATAAAACTAAAACCAACAATATGCAATGACGTTTTAGCGAAAGAAGAGAGTAATTTCAAAAAGGTAAAGGCAATAGCACTAATTTGACATATAAATATGGAAATGAAAGAAAAAGTTAATTTGAAATATGACATCCTAAGTTTAAATATCTATCTCTAACTAAAGAAAAGAAAAGAGGAGCAAAGGAACAACATATTACATTCTTGTAAATTAAGCAGTTCAACTTTTTTAATAATCCCCACTGTATGGTGTGGATCGTGGATGCCCTTGGTCTTGGAGAAGTAATTCCCTTTTCTCTGATTTTAGTAGCACAACACAAAGGGTCAAACTCATGGAAATAGTAAAAGATCCTTCAACCAATCACATTTTTGTAGGCCAGCAAAGGAAACGTGAAAGAGTTTTTGTTTTCCTCTCTTTAACAGAAAAAAGGAAATGTGAAAGAAAGTAGCCCCAGAAAATAACAAAGGAGGCATGTGATGGCTGTCAGTGAGGAAGATGAATGTTGCGCATAATTTCAAAAGCTATCACTGTTGATATGATGTTTCTGAGCTCATGATCAAGACAGACTTTCTTCATCCTTGTAAAACAAACTAGATATTCGTCTACGGTTATAGAATCAGACAATTATCTGTTCCTCGAAGCAGGTTCCCCATGCCTCATTGTGGACCATCGACAAAAAGCCTCCATAACTTTTATCATTTTGGGATGCTGACTTATTTGTTTACACTTAATATGTTAGTCATTCGATCTTGTGGCTTTGAATATAAGCCGATTATAAGTATGAAATTACATTCTATTAAAACTACTTTACCAATCCATGCAATGCATGGATTAGCTTTATTTAAATATGTATATAAATAAATTCCTACTATTTACACACTTTATTTATTTAAAAAGATTATGTTTAATTATTTTTTTTGTTGTTTCATATAATAATAACATTTTTATGATAACGTAGGAATATTGATTTTCACGTTGGTGTGTTACTAAATACTTTTTAAAAAAAAAATGATTAGAGAGACATAAGGATATTTTCCTTCGTGTACACTCTAATACTTCAATTAGACAAAGTTTTGGTAGAGTTTCAATAAACAAAATAGAGATTAATTGACTAAAAATAATATTTATCACCTATTTATAGTATAAATTTATCATGCAATTACTATTAAAACCCCAGGTTAATCACATAATATAAAAACCTTGCAGTCCCCACATGTTTCAAATTTGTACCACATCTTATGGAGAGAAAACATCGCTAGAGAAGTGGCTCCAGGCACGCATCTGGGCCCCATTCGCATCAGTGCACGAGAGGTAGGTTTGCAGAAGTTTTTCCACAGCCTGCTGCACACAGCGAGAGGGTCTCCCGTAGGGTGCGGTAGAGTACCCTTTCGCATAGTAGGGGACTAGAGGTGACAAAAGTTGATCCGACCCAAAAAATCTGTTCGATTAATCTGAATCCAAACCCGACCGATCTGATTTGATTAAAAAAATCAACAATCCAAATCCAACCCGATTCGAATCCGAATTGATCCGAAACCAAATTTATCCGAATTTACATTGATTCAAACCCGACCGGATCCGAACCCGAATTTATCCGAACCCAAATTCATCTGAATTTAGATTAACCCGAACCCGAATTGATCCGAACCCAAATTGATCCGAACCCAAATTGACCCGAATCCAAATTGATTCGAATCTAAATTTACCCAAACCTGAAAATATTCAAACTTAAATTTAATATTATTAATAAATATTTAAATGTTAAAATTAAATATCAAAGTATTTTAATATAGTAAAAATATAATTTTTTTCAATAATATGAGTGTTATATATTTTTTTAATATAGTTTAATTTAAATGTTCGCTTTTATATTGCATTCATTTGAACATAATGTATAATTATTTAATAGTTAATCTATAATAGAGTACAAAAGCTATATCATCTACACTAATGTCTCTAATTATTCTATAAAAAATCAAATTAAATTAAAGAGATATATAGTATTGTTTTATAATATTTAGTATGGATTATTAAATCACTTTGATTCAAAAGTTATTAATTATTGTAGATAATAAAAATAAAATGAAAAAAACGTAATTAATTTATGAATATTGGTAAATATATTATAAATAAAACTATCATACAAATTATTAAATATTTTGATTATTTCAATCCCAATTGTACTATAGGTCATGTAAGAAGACAATTTTATATTCATGAGTTTTGTAGTTCTTAGAAATATGGTTTCAGTTGATTTTTATATCAGATAAATTACATCAAGATGACCAAAGCTTAATTCAATAAATCTGTCAAATCAACCCGAATCCAAATTCGACCAACCCGAATTGACTAAAAAAGTCAACGACCCAAACCTGACCTTATCCGAACCCGAAATGATCCAAATCCGAAATAGACCGATTTTTCTTTGACCCAAACCCGATCTTATCCGAACCCGAAATGATCCAAACCCGAAATAGATCAATTTTTCCTTGACCCAAACCCGACCTTATCCGAACCCGAAATGATCCGAATCCAAAATGATCCGATTTTTTCTTAACCCGAAATGATCCGATCCAAAATGATCCAACCTAAACCCGATCCAACCCGCCCATTTGCCACCTCTATAGGGGACTCTCTTGCATGCAGTGCAGGTGAGTCTCTCGCACAGTGGGGGAGTCCCCTATGTGTGAAAGCTTGCTGCGTGCCACGTGGCATTGCACGATGCTGCCACATGGCATCTTTCAACTGGGCTCCATGTTTCTTTTGGATTCTTTTCTATCTTGGGCTTATTTTGCTTTTAGGTACAATGTCTTTAGTCTAACTCAATTGCTCTATATACCCAACGTAAGAGTATATGAGAGCATTTTAGTATTTTCCTAATTATTTTGGGTCCTGAGACTTCGTATTTTCTTTCACGACCCTCTTATTTTGGAAATTTGTGAGAGACTCTTCAAATTCCACACGGACGATCTTTTAGTTTCCTCAGCTGCAGGTATATACGCGTGAGACTGCCTATTTTGTCATCATCAGAAAACGCTTTATGGTTACTCTCGCACTACCCTACCGCCAGTGTTTGCTGCACACCTGTGTCGTGTGTACCTTGTCGCTGTAGTCTATTGCACTTACTCAGCCACTAACCCTGCCACTAGTAGTAAGTGACTCTGTCGCCTGCTCTGCTGCACATCTCTACCACAGAGTGCTCTAACACCTAAGCCTTCCTTGTCAGTAAGCCTAAGCCTTGCTTTTGTTAGTAAGTCTTAGGCTTTTCTTAATTATTCCTTTAATGGCACATACGAGTAGTGGCAAGCAAACAAACTTAGGTATTAGTTCTAAGCTAACCTTATTTGACCTAGAAACTATTTGGAATTTGTATCCTCTTCCTGAGGGTCATGCCTATAGACTTCCCAATAACAATGAAAGTTCACCCTTCTGAAAACCCTAGTTTTTTGTAATCTAAATTAAGCAAATGAAATAAACCATGTGAAAAATTGTGTAGGGACACGAACAGCGGAATATGCAAGTTTTTTGGTGAATACCTTAAGGTAACAGTCACTAATATAAGCCCTATGACGATCAAAGGGTATCAATCACTAATTCATACTAGTGAAAGACTATCCTAGTCTCATAAATTAAATTAGAATAGCTACGAAAATTTATCATGAAAAATTACTCTAATTATTCATTATCAAGAAAGTAAGCATGCTTCATCTAATAGTTTAGATGTAGCATGACTATTTCTAGTAAATAATCGATATGGATATAAAATTTACTTGAACCCTAAACTATAGGAATTTACTCTAAATAATTCAATAGAGCTATAACATTAAAATAAAATAACAAAATATAAAAATATAAAACCTACAAACCTATAACAGTAAGTATTTAACTAATATATAAATATATATACACACTTCGAACGCAAATATCTAATGTATAAATATATATTCCTAACACAAGTATCTAAAGTATATATATCTCACAAATATATATATATATATATATATATATATATATATATATATAAGTGAATATATACGTAATATGGAAAATAAAAAAATGTAATATGCTTGATTTATTTTTAAAGTATAAATGAAATGGCATCTTGAAGAAGCCATTTCCTTGCAACTAACCCCACTAAGGGGTCTTCATTCTTGGGTACAGAAAGGGAGAAAGAAAGGAGCTCGTTTTGAGTTTTGAAGAAGCAAAACAGAGAGGTGAAAGGGGCTTCATTTTCAGGTCTTTAGCAGTAGTGTACACGTGAGGAAAAATGGAACCTGCTGTTATAACAGATAAACAAAACGAAGCAGAAGCAAGGGAATTGGTTGGTGTCGAACAAAAGGCAGAGCTTTCATTCCTTCTCTGGGCACATAGGGTAGCAGGGAAAGCTGGTCATGTGGAGGCTGATCCGGCGGTTGGAACAGAGTTTAATGGTGGCTTTCTAGAGATGGTAAAGGGCCACCGACAGGTGCTGTATGAAGGACAAAACAAGGGCCCTTATTCACGTCTGATCAAAAGAGGGAAAGGAAAGATATAAGGCTGAAAAACAAGAAGGTTACTGCACGTTTTTAGTTTTGAAACGGTTGGCTATTATGGCTGAACAAGTGGTGCACGTTCGGCTAAATGATGGTGAAGCAAGGCTTGCAAATAATCGAAATATTGGCGTTGCTGAAGCTCGGCGTTTTTGGTGGCTGTAAAGGCCAATTCTCAGCTAGGTTGGGAAGTTGTTGTAGGCTGAAGCTTGGGGTTTAGGTTGCGCATTAGTGGTCTGAAACAGAGAAGAAACAACAGCTTAAGAGAATATATTAAGAGAATATAATGAGGATGGGTAAATGTATTAAGAGAATATAATAGGTAATATATATTTAGACACATATATTAAGAGAATATAATGAGGATGGGTAAATGTAATAGGTATATGTATGTATGTATCTATATATACTATGAGCTTGATGAGGAAGAGAAATATAAGACATAATAAATATCGTTAAAATGATGAGTAATGTAAATTTATAAATACATATATATATATATATATATATATATATATATATATATATACACGAATATATATTATTGGTACGATAATGAAGGATTAGTTTTGACATAGAAGTGATGCTGACTAAATAGTCACTCTAAGATACATGATTTTGGTAGATGATTAAACGTGATTAAGATTTGTTTTGAGACGGTGATGATTTTGGTTTGTAGTGACTTGGAGCAGCTAGGAGCTTGAGCCATGACTCAAAAACTTTGAGCATATTTGGAAACCTTAAAACTGTTTTGATCTTTTGCTTTGAAAACTCTGCACCAGTAGGCATGATGGTTTACCTTTGAATTTTGACAATATATTCTGTCTTGCTAAGTTAAATTTTGATCAATACTCTATTTTTTGATCTAAAAGAATTTCGATCAATATTTAGTAATCTATCTTCTGAACTAAAGGATTGTAATCAATAATCAGTAATCTATTTTTTGAATTAAAGGATTTCCATCAGTACTCAATTTTTTGTTTTATATTTGATTTTGGGCAGATCTATTGACCTTCAGGTCACTTAAAGCCTATTGAGCTTTGCTCTAGGTTCGTTTACCGTCTATCGAGCTTTGTGCTCTAGACCTTCAGTATCAGTATTTGTATCTTACAAGTCTCGTGTTCTAGGCATTATCAGGCTTGTCTAGAAAACCTGCAGACAAGTTCCAGATCTCGACTACGCAGCGGGATTGGAGTAACTCTATGGCCATAGGTATTGTGTTGCTTGCAACACTCTTCCATCACTAGCTAGGATGGACATCAATATCAATATCAGTTATCAGGGATCTTTGCCTACACTTTATCAGTATCAGTTTTCAATATTTGAGTCTTTATGCCTAAACTTTATTAGTATACGTTTTGATTTTAGTTTATTTCAGTGTTTGAGGCTTTATGCCTGAACTTTATTAGTATACGTTTCGATTTCAGTTTCAGTTCTGTATTTGAGGTTTTATGCCTAAACTTTATCAATATATGTTTCGATTTCAGTTTTAGTTCAGTATTTGAGGCTTTATGCCAAATTTTATTAGTATATATTTTAATTTCAATTTTAGCTCAGTGATTCGAAGCTACATGCCTAAACTTTATTAGTATCTATTTTGATTTCAACATCAGTTTTTAGTATCAGTATCTGTTTTGATTTCAGTATTAGTTTTTAGTATTTCGAGGCATTTTGCCCAACTCTATTGAGTACTATTTTGATAAGATTATTTATTTTGAACTCGTGCATAGTGACCGTGTTTTGAAACTCCTGTGCATAGTCACGTGTTTGAACTCATGTGTATATTCACTGTGTTTTGAAACTCATGTGTATAGTGACCGTGTTTTTAAACTCCTGTGCATAGTCATCTTGTTTTGAACTCATATGCATAGTGATCGTGCTTTGAACTCTTGTGCATAGTAATTGTGTTTTGAACTCGGTGCACAGTGATTGTGTTTTAAACTAAGTTATTAGAAATTTGTTTCGTTATTTGTATAAGTTTTCGGCATTTTGCGACTTTATTCCTAAACTTATTGATTTTTCAGTTTTTAGTATGATTATCGATTTTGGACTAAATGCATCAGAAAATCTATTTTTGTTATCAATATTTGGTTTTAGTATTCAGAGGCTTGAGGCCTAACTTTATCAATTATTAGTTTAGTACATTCATCTGTTTTGAATCATGTGTTTAAGAAATCTATTTTGTTATCAATATTGATTTCACTATTTCGAGGTTTACACCAAAAGTGAACAAAAAATCTGTTTTGTACAAGTGCATAGTGATTCTTATTTGAACTAAGTACATTATGAATCTATTTTGAACTATGTGTATAAGGAATCGATTTTGAACTAAGCATGTTGCACATTGTAGTATTGTGATGAGTGATCGTGTCTTATCAGTATCATGTTAAGGCTCGAGGATGTGAGGTACCTAGCATATCCTTTTGACTAATACCTCGTAAGGCCTCAATATTGAAGTATGAGTCCAAATAGATAGATAGATCCGGCACCAAGACATAGTATCGTGCATATATGTCACTTTATTTCTTGTTGAGGCATACATACATATGTAGATCGACATGAGCCTAGCATGCATTTACTTAAACTACTTACTAAGCTGTGGCTCGCTCAGCCCTTTCTAACAACCTTGCAGATCATACAAGTTAGACTTCACGCTTGGAGTTTTTGTGCGAGGCCTCTGGGATGGTATCTACTAGCGGTACTAGTCTAAGTCTTTTGAGTGCTATTTTTGTTTCTTTTGAGGTATACAAAACTTGTATATCATTGTGGTTATCATGTATGGACATTTTAAAGTACACACTACATGCTTATTGGAAATAGTTTGGGATGTAACTTAGGATCTCTCTAGATTATTTTAGACTAGTATGATTATCGAGTATGATCCGAGATATGCTTGTGGTATGATAACTATGAACTTTATGGAATGAGAATATGTTAATTAATGATTCTGAAAATGTGTATAGGTTATGATAATATAAACTGTGGATTGTGGAGTTGAGATATGATATTAGAAATATATATATTTTAAAAGTTAATTAACTGGGAAAAATTGATTTTATACAAGGGGAGGTTTTCGATCTTTTTCTTTTGCTAAGTCGATCTTGAATTAAAAATTGAAGAAGTAAGTTGATTTGCTTTAGGAGTTAATAATTTAAATAGTACCAATAAATCAAATCAAATTGAGAAAGATAAAAATTATTTAGCGGTGACACTGACACTGAATACAAACCTCAAACTGGAAAAAAATAGTTCGTAAATTGGGAAAATAGTATAAGAGTAATTGTTAAGTGTACGTCGCAGCTTTCGGGTCGTGACAACCCTATTCAGTTATTAGTGGGATAGCAACTAATATGGCTTCTTTAGAGTTCGAGTGTGATAACCGGGAATTTTCTATCTTTGGTATTAATTATCCGAAAAATTTAATTTTAATGTAAACAGATAAGCGAAAGTAAATAAATAAATTTATTTACGAGATCCGAATATTGTTAGAATTTTAGTAATTGATGAAGTAAAGGATTGGAAAATTCGTATGGAGAAATTGTATTGAGGAAATTATTTTGGATGTTAAGAGATCCAAAATTATAAGACATAAAAATGTGTATATTTATATATTTATATATCCATATATATAAATATATTTTCTACATATAAGTACATATGTACATATATGAAATATATGTATATATTATTGTATAATGATATATATGATTTTATATTACAAATATGTATATATATAAATATGTATACATATAAAATATGAATAGTATTTTAAATTAAAATATGTATATATATATATATTGTTAATAATATATTTATATATTTATATAAATATAATTATAAAAAATAAAAAAAATAAAACAAAATCATTCTCCTCTGTTACAAACAGAGGAGAAGCCAACGGTGGCCGACCACCGTCGTCGAGAGAAGAAAAGAAGGAGACGTCGTCGGTGAGAAGAGGGAGAGAAGGCTGGCCGACAACGGAAAGGAAAAGGAAGAAAGGAAATCGAAAACAAAAAAGAAGGAAAAGAAAAAAAGAGAAAAGAAAGAAAAAAGGAAAAGGGGCGGTGTCGGTCAATTCGAACACTGCCACCACACCTTCATCGTCGGTAGAAGAAGATTGGAAGGAAAGGATAGCCGGCGATGAAGGAGGAAAGAGGAAAGATGGAGAAAAGAAAGAAAAAAGGGGGACCGGTTGCCACTTTCAGAATCGCCATCGCCGCCATCGATCTGGAGAGGAAGGAGACCAGAAACAGCTTCACCGTGACCTTAGGTAGCTGTGGAGGGGCTGAACAGGCGGTGATGGAGACCGACAGTGGCTGAACTGATCAGCCAAGGCCGAACAGGTCTGGTTTAGACCAAAAAAAGAAAAAGAAAAAGGAAAAAAAAAAGAAAAAGAAAAGAAGAAAAGAAAAAGGGAAAAAGAAAAAGGAAAAGAAAAAAGAAAAAAAGAAAGAGAAAGAGAAAAGGGGTAGGAAATTTATTATAATTTCAGTATTATTATTATTTTTTTGAATAATTTTACAAAAGTCTAAATGCGAAATTGAACTTGAACTTGTAGAAACTATACAAGTGATTGGAGACTGATGGAAATCGGGAGAAGTGGATTACACGCGCGACATTAGTGAGAAAGTCGCTAACGCGGAACAGGTAAAGGATGCGTATGTAGCCTGTAGGGATATCTTGATTGCATAAATTGAATATGCATGATTTTATGAAATTATTGGTGAATTGATTTTGTTGAAAAATTGTGGATATATGGCTAGCTGTGAAAATATAAATCTGTCTAAATTGTGCAGGGAGGCTAGTTAACCGGCAGTCGTTATGCAGTCAAAAAATTTTAGAAAATTATGTAAAATCATCATAAATGATTTTCTTGCACGAAAAATAATTTCCAAACCATGGAAATGAGGAATTTATAGTTTTTCATAAAACATGAATATAATGAATTTGATTTTAAAAATGTTCATGTTATCGAAATTGGTGAAAATGAGATAACCGAAAATTCTCCCGATATATGAATTACATGTGATATGAAATGGAAAATGAAAAAGGGGATAAAGTGAATATTTTATAAATGTTTTCTTAAATATTCACTTGATTTATTATATAACATTTATGGTTTTATTTATGAATTTATTTATTTCTATAAATTCCATAAAAGTAAATTTATAATGAAAAACACTGTTTTGAGACTAGTAGGCCCCTTTATCATGCTGATATGTGATATGTGGTATGTAATATGTGACATGTGATATGCGATATGTAGTCCCGATCGACACCTGATTAGTGATCCACCAAGGACGATTATAGACTATTGCCATAGATCTGATATGTTTACTTCTCTACACTCCGGGGTCTATAGCATGATATGATTTGGGTGATTGCCTCAGTCTCCACTATGATATGTGATATGATAAAAGAAGAAATGTTTTATATGATATGTGATATGTTAAAAGGAAATGTTTTATATGATATGTGGAAAATCAAAATGAATTACAGTACTTTTACATAGTGCTTATTACTATACTGAGCACAATACTACATGATGATTTTCACAAGACATGTGACATGAACATGTAATATGTTTTCAAAAAGAAAAGAGGAGTTTATAAATCTAATATTCTTATTATGATTTTAAATGGAATATTAGATTATATGTGACATTAATATGTGATACGCTTTCAAAAAGAAAAGAGAAGATTATAAATCTAATATTCTTATTATAAATTGAAATTGAATATTAGATTTAAATGATGTAAATGTTATATGGAAATGTTTTCAATAGCTTATTTTGCTATCTATAGTACTATACTAATTATGAATTGTACAGTAAAATATGAAATGAGTTTAAATGAGAATGATGATGATTTAAACAAATATTTTTCTAAAATAAAATATATGAATATTAGTTATTTTATTTAAATGCTTTATTTCATAAAAGCATTAAATGAAAATGATATAGAATGAAAAAGGAAAAGGATTTGATTTCCCGAAATTAATTACTCCCTACAGTTGCTTCTAGGTTCCGGGACACGACATGTGTCACAGCCCGTGACCTTATTTTTCACCTTATTTTATACATCTTATATGGTTGGGCTGTCTGCGATACTTTAATTTTCTTTTACATAATAACAATTTCATATTAAATTATAATATGAAATACATCCCCTATCTTACTTCATAAGAAAATAGTACTGTGAAAATGTCTAAATACGAAAAATGAATGATCATACCTCATGTCATAAGTCGAGTTGTCGCATTGTCCCAAAATGCGCAGCCTAAATCCTTTAAGTGTTAAAATCTCAATCTTCAAAAACCTGAAATGTTAAAATTAAGGGGTGAGCAAACCATGGCTCAGTAAGGGAATTTTATGCATATTTGATATTCAGCTTCTTATATGCTGAAAATCTTTTTCATTTTTCCTATGGGGCTCTAGGGTTGCATGTAGGAAGGATACTACAATTGGCTAGGGATCCGGATGAAGTAAGGTAGGTATTTTGAAATACCTATCTTATCCCGAAACCTAGAAGCAGCTGTAGAGAGTAAATTTCAATTTTTTTTTTGAAATTTAAATCCTTTTTCCTTTTTATTCCATAACTTTTTCATATTCTTTTCAAAATAATACTTTTATGCAATAAAGCATTTAAATAAAATAACTAATATTCATATTTTCTTTGAAAAGAATATTAGTTAAATCATCATCATTTTCTTTTAAAACTCATTTCATATTTTACTGTACAATCATAATTAGTACAGTACTTTAAAATAGCAAAATAAGCTATTAAACCTTTTTCGTGTAACATATAAATCATTTAAATCTAATATTCAATTTAAAATTTAAAATAAGAATATTAGATTTACTTTCCTTCTTTTCATTTTTGAAAACATATTACATATTCATATTACATGTCATATGAAAATCATCTCGTAGTAATAAAATCAGTACTGAAATAAACATTTTGTAAAATGCTGTAAATCATTTTCATTTCACATATTACATATCATATAAAACATTTTCATTTCACGTATCACATATCATGTAAAATATTTACATTTAACATATAACATATCATATAAAACATTTCTCATATATGGAGACTTAGGCACGCACGCCCAGCCTGTCCACTGGGTCATTACTCATATCATGTTATAGACCCTGAAGGGTTTAAAATCATCATGTCAGATCTATGGCCATAGTCTATAATCGTCCTCAGCGGATCACTGATCAGGTGTCGGCCGGGACTGCATATCACATATCACATATTACATGTTACATATCACATATCACATATCACATATCAGCATGATAAGATGCCATCTAGTCTCAAAACCGTATTTTTCATCATCAATAAACCTTTATGAAATTTATAAAAATATATAATTTCATAATTAAAACCATAAAGGTTATATAATAAATCAAGTGAATATTTAAGAAAATATTTATAAAATATTCACTTTATCCATTTTTCATCTTTCATTTCATATCATGTATAATTCATATATTGAGAGAATATTTAGAAAAATTTTATAAAATATTCTCTTTATCCCTTTTTCATTTTCCATTTCATATCACATATAATTCATATATCGAGAGAGTTTTCGGTGATCTCATTATCACTAATTTCGAAAACATGAATATTTTAAAATGAATTTTGTTATATTCTTGTTTTATGAAAAATAATCATTTTCTCGATTTTCGTGGTTGGAAATCGTTTCTTGTGAAATAAAATCATTTAGTATGATTTTATAAATTTTCTAGAAATTTTCAATAATTTTCGATAATTTTTCGGCAGTATAACGGCTGCCGATTGGCTAGCCTCCTGCACGAAAAATACAGTTTATAATTTCCAGCCAGTACTTCATTCCAAATTCCAACCAATCATTCATGATAATCATTTCATAAAATATTTTCATAAAATATTTCGTAATTAAAACATGCAGACTGAATATCCTTAAAGTGCTGCACATGCATCCCTTACCTTTTACCGGTTGACGACTTCCTCTTATCGGTCGCGCCCATACTCCATCTCTCCCGATCCTCATCTCAATAATTTCTAGAAATTAAAATTCTAAATT
Organism: Heritiera fomes; assembly: GCA_032173925.1. Lineage (NCBI taxonomy): Eukaryota > Viridiplantae > Streptophyta > Magnoliopsida > Malvales > Malvaceae > Heritiera > Heritiera fomes. The sequence goes on from JAPDPM010000019.1 coordinate 4,560,512, forward strand.
TTAGAATTTTCATAAATAATTTATTAAATTTTTATTCGAAATCATTTTTCGGAATTCTTACCAAATTTTTGTAATTTTCGAGTTGCCAAATTTCCGAGAATCTTTTGAATTCTCGAAATTCTCTTTTTTCTCTCTCTTTCTTCTTTTCCTCTTTTCTTTCTTCCTTTTTCTCTTTTCTTTTCTTTCTCTTTCTTTTCTTTTTCTTTTTCTTTTTCTTTTTTTTTCCTCTTCTTTTCCGGTCTGACCAGTTCAGACTGGTCTGCCTCCTTCCTCGCCGGCGGTCGGTTCTCCGGCGGTTCAAGCGCCTTTCAGCTGGCCGACGGCACAGCGAGTCCGCTGGTGGTCTCTGTTCGGCCTAGATCGACTGCACGGTGGCGGATCGAGTCGATTTACCTTCGATTTCTTCCGCCTCTTCGCCAGCCCTCCTTCGCCGTTCACCGCGCCTCGGGTGGCCTCCATCCTCTTCCTCTCCCTCTGACGATGCTTCGATGGCAGTGGCGGTGCCTGGATCGACCGACACTGCCGTCTGCCATTTTTCCTTTTTTTTTCGGCTTCCGTCGATTTCGCTTCCCGTTTTTCGTTTTCCTCATCGTCGGTCGCTGGTCGCCTCTTCCTCGCATCGCCGGCGGCTTCGTTCCACTCCTTCTTCCTTTGGTTGGCCGGCCTCTCCTCCACGTTTCCCTTCTGTTTCTGTTTCCTGAGACAGAAAAATAACAGGGGTCATGTTATATCCCGACCTCGTTTCTGTTTATTTTTTTTTCATAATATATATAATATATATAATTCTATTAATATAATTATATATATATACTTTCCATATTAAATATATATAAAAATATATATATCCATATACTTTAATGTACAATAATACATATTTCTCATTTATATATATACTTTTATTTGAAATAATAATATATATATTTCATATATATATATATATATACACTTATATATTTATTTCTATGTGCAAAAATATATTTTTATAATGTATACATGTATTCATTTAATATAATATAGTATATATTCTTTTTATAATATATACCATATTTCATATATACACATGTATTTATAAAAACATATAGAATATATTTAAAAATATATTTATATAATAAAATTATATAAATATATAGATACTCGCATTTTTATTCATTACATTTTGGATTTTCTTAATATCCAATTTATTTATACCTATTTTCATTTCTTATTTAATTTGGATTTCCATTTATCCAAATTAAATTCCTCCTTTCCTTATTTTCCGTAACTCTGACTTTATTTTTATTTTCATTTAATTTCCTTCTTCATTTCTTATTCCAATTTAATTTTCCTTTTTATTTCTTATTTAATTTGGATTTCCATTTATCCAAATTAAATTTCCTCAATTTTATCCAAATAAATTTTCTCCACTTCTTCGCTTCATCAATTTGGGGAATTTCAACGATATTCCCATCTCGTAAATAAATTTTATTTTTACTTTAATTTATTTACTTCCTCTTATCTATTTTCTTAAATATTAATTTCCAAAAATAGAAAATTTGCGGTTATCACAACATGTATTTCAAAGTACCTTCTATACTCCATCTGAATCCCTAGCCGTCTGTAGTATCCTTCCTATATGAACCTAGTGTACTTATAGGAATAGGAAAAAGGTTTTGATAGCATATAGATATCTGGATATCAAGAGTTACATATAATTCCTTTACTGAGCCATGGTTTGCTCACCCCCTGTTTTTAACATTTCAGATTTTCAATAACTGCGAGATCTTGCATTCGAAGATCTCGACTGCGCATCTGGGTGAAATGTGACAGCTTGATTTATTCCGGAGGTATAATTATTTTATTTTATATGTTCAGACTTTTTATTTACAGTACTACAACATTGTATTAATAAGGGGATGTAAGTATTGTTTGTAATTAAAATTTGTAAATATGTAATTTCGTTACTTTTATGAAAGTATGGATATTGTGTTTTCAATGAATTAAAATGGAAAGAAAAGCATCGCAGACAGTCCAACCTTATAAAATGTGTGAAAAAACGTAAAAATATGTAGTCACGAGCTGTGACAGAATTAATGGTATCAGAGCAAGGTTGGCTTGATGTTTGTCGATGCTTTAAGAACAAAACGTGTTGAAAAAGGTTAACATCTTCTATAGTACTGTGTAGTTTGAATATATAAAGGAAATAAGTGACGGTAATTGAGAATAAATGTTTTAAATTGTGTAGAAATTTATGAACTAAGGATGGTAAAAAGGGATAATGGCCCTAGAATTTTACCTGAAATAGGTGATCTTATAATCTTAAATGAAGGTTTGTTCGGTAAGAAACAAAAAGGGACTCGGTGAGGGCCCTACCAGGACTTTTCTATCCGGATCGAATTAAGACCTTACATGATGATATAGGAGTGGAATGAGATATCATCCGTAAATAGATCTTAATATCACCTGTTGAATGTATCTTGAAGAGAGAGAAAAATTAATGGAGAAATGACAAATATACCCCTACATTGAAATTATTGATAATGAGGGAGCTACTGATGGCATAAAGAATGTAACACGTGTATAACGGTCCCTATTACTAATCTCACCTATACTTAGATTACTGATGTGACCGATGTGACCCAAAATGTTTATAATGGGAAGTCACAAAATGATTGGCCCTATTATTGATTCTTACGGGCCTGAATTAAAAATGTACTGACGGGGTACTTAGTAGGGGATTGTTAGATACTATGAAAAGTGATAGAATTACAGAAGGTGAATGAGAAAGTGATCGGTATGCTTGATGAAATCTATATTAGTATTGTTAATTTTGGTTCTATTCATTCATTTTGTTTCCTAAGTATCAAACAGATATTTATAGAACCGGAATATTTTGAAATATGCTTTGCAGAACAGTGTACTGTTTGAAGTATTATAAGTTGGAAAGCATGTATAAGAACTATAAAATGATTGTAAGAGCAGAGGAAGATGACAGCTAGCCTAAGTTTATTAAATGAAAATGATTTTAAAGTAAATCACAGTAAAGAACCGGTTAGCTATGAAATGTGTTAGTTAAATTGTTATAATTGGCAGCGTTGCTAATTGCCTTAATTTGTATGCTATGAAGTATAAGTAAATAAGTGAATCAAGGTGGAGTATGTGTTAAAAGGAATTGAATGTTAAATGTTTATGTCTTGAGGATATACAGTGGAATTGTTGGACATATAGATGAAAGGTCCAAAATGGTACGAGATTTGTGATTAAAAAGTACCGGGTGTTACTTCTGATAAATTTTTGGAATAGTATAGATTTGGGAGATCGGGTTAACATTAAATCGATTGTTGATAAGGAATCTATTTCAAACTTATAGCGGAGATTATATAAAGAGTCCGAAAAGCTTAATAAACAACTCTGAAAAATTTATGGATAATGAAATTATTGGTATAAAGGTAATCGATGGAAATACAGATGATGTTGATTTGAAAACGATTCATAATTGTGTATTAAATTTCTATTATTTAATAGAGTTCTTACTAAGAACGAATATTCAATTGTACGAAATTGATGCCTTATGAGATCTAGTCAGAGATGTATAAGGACTTCATAAGATCAGTGTCTATATAGGACGTCATCAGATAAAAGGTTGGAGACTGATGTCTATAAGATAATATTTAGGACTTGACATAATTCTTATAAGTTCCTATTGAGGTTTACAAGATTAATGAAATACCATGCGATGTATGTAAGCATAGTGAATAAGGTATTTAAACCATATATGGATAAAGTATAAATAGTGTTCACAGACGATATGTTGATATAGTCTAAGGTACTAATGGAACATGAGCAGCACTTTTGTATAGCCCTGCAAACTCTCAAAGACCGAGAGCTATATGTTCAGTTTGGCAAATAGGAGATTTGGCTAAACTGTATCTCTTTCTGAGATATATGGTCTCAAATGATCGAGAGATCATGGATCTGTCCATGATTGAAAGATAGTGATTGAGATACAAAATTACTGGGTCTAGCTAGATATTATTGCTAGTCTATAGAAGAGTTTATGGGGCTAGCTGCTCTACAAATTTGATTTATAATTAAAGAAATTAAGGTCGGTGGATGAATAAGTGTAAATATAGTATTCAAAATGTTAAAAGATTTTAACAGTGGAGTACTATACCACTTGAAAAGAATGAAAATGTATTAAGAAGGTAAGTTATATGATGATTAGGGAACATAAATATGAAGCAGTTTCCAAATCTAAGACTAAAAGTGAGTTCTCCTTGACTATCATTTAGTTATGGCTAGATGGAAGATCGAGCCAAACTCGACAGACGAAATTTAATTATACTCAAAAGAGTAAAATAAATGATTTACATTACTTACTGCCAGTTATGCAAATGAAAAAATGTATATATATATATATATATATATATATATACACACCTCAGAATTGTGGAAATTGTATAGATAATGTGGTGATGAAATTGATAATTTGATTATTCCACTACGGAATCTAAATTATGAAAAGATTATATTCTGAGGTATATTCTAAAACTTAAGTGATATTGAGTATACCATAAGAATAAGGGATGTAATGACAATACTGCAAGAAAAAAGATATTGAGAGAAAATGATGGCCAAATTTTCATTTATTGCAAGAGATGATTAATATTAAAGTCTGCAAGTAAGGTACAGCCGTGGTTAAATTAATGTGAAAATGAGTATTGTGGAATAATAAAGAATCCAAAAGAAATATGATGTTATGGAAGTGATTATAGACTGGTTGATCAAACTGAATCACTTTTCCATTATCAGGCTCTTAGAATTCTCTAGTGCCATAGTCAAAATATAATTATAGAACGCTGAGAAGGTATGTGAAGTTCCAGTGAGCGTTACGTGTGATAGGAATCTGTGAATTGCCATATGCTTATAGAAAATAGCAAAGGCTTTGGGATTCCAAATTCATTGACAGCACTGCTTCTTACTGATATGAATATTCGAGCGTAATATGTGAACACTTAAAAGTATATTGAGAGCGGGTGCATTGAATTTAAAAGCTATTGGGACAATTACATACTACTGATTAAATCGTTTGAATGATAGCTACTAAAGCTATATCGACTTGGCACCTAATGAGAAAAACGAATGATAAATAGTGTGAATCACATATTGTGCGAAAAAGAGTGGAAATTGAGAACTCTCGATTTGATAAAGTAATTCTTTGAGAGTATAAATATATTGTCAAAGACGATATGTAGTGATCTAAAAGTAATTCTGATTTTGAAAGTATACTGGTAGGATTATTTAAAAGATTATTTGGAAGTCAAAAAACGATAAGCATACAGAATGATACCACCTTTTTATTTAAATGAAATTCGAAGGATTGAATTTCTTAAGGTGGGGAGGATGTGATAACCAGGAATTTTCTATTTTTGGTATTAATTATATGAAAATTTTAATTTTAATGTAAACAGATAAGCGAAAGTAAATAAATAAATTTATTTACGAGATCTGAATATTGTTGGAATTTCAATCATTGATGAAGTAAAGGATTGAAAAATTCGTATGGAGAAATTGTATTGAGGAAATTATTTTGGATGTTAAGAGATCCAAAATTATAAGACATAAAAAAGTGTATATTTATATATTTATATATCAATATATATAAATATATGGATATATATATAAGTACATATGTACATATATGAAATATATATATTATTATATAATGATATATATATGATTTTATATTACAAATATGTATATATATAAATATGTATATATATGAAATATGAATAGTATTTTAAATTAAAATGTGTATGTATATATTGTTAATACAAATATATATATTGTTAATAATATATTTATATATTTATATAAATATAATTATAAAAAAATAAAACAGAAACGAGAATCGGGATACAACCTGATTCCCCGTTTCATTCTCCTCTGTTTGTAACAAAGGAGAAGCCAATGATGGTCGACCACTGTCGACGAGAGAAGAAAAAGAGGAGATGTCACTGGCGAGAAGAGGGAGAGAAGGCTGGCCGACGATGGAAAGGAAAAGGAGAAAGGAAATTGAAAACAGAAAAGAAGGAAAAGAGAAAAAGAGAAAAGAAAGAAAAAAGGAAAAGGGGTTGTGCCGGCCTATTCAGACACCGCCATCGCATCTTTGTCATCGGTAGAAGCAGATCGGGAGGAAAGGATAGCCAGCGGTGAAGGAGGAAAGAGGGAGCAAAAGAAAGAAAAAAGGGGGATTGGCTGCCACTTTCAGATCCGCTGCCGTCGTCTTCGATCTGGAGAGGAAGGAGACTAGAAACGGCTTCGCCGTGACCTCAGGCAGCTCTGAAGGGGCTGAACTGGTAGTGATGGAGACTGACGGTGGCTGAATCGGTCAGCCAACGCCGAACCGGTATGAACCGGTTTAGACTAGAAAAAGAAAAAGAAAAAGGAAAAGAAAAAGAAAAGAAGAAAAGAAAAAGGGAAAAAGAAAAAGGAAAAGAAAGAAGAAAAAGAGGAAGAGAAAAAGGGGTAGGAAATTATTATAATTTCAGTATTATTATTATTATTATTATTTTTTTGAATAATTTTATAAAAGTCTAAATGCGAAATTGAACTTGAACTTGTAGAAATTATACAAGAGATTGGAGATTGATGGAAATCGGGAGAAGTGGATTACACGCGCGACATTATAGAGAAAGTCCCTAACGTGGAACAGGTAAGGGATGCATATGTAGCCTGTAGGGATATCTCGATTGCATAAATTGAATATGCATGATTTTATGAAATTATTGGTGAATTGATTTTGTTGAAAATTTGTGGATATATGGCTGGCTGTAAAAATATAAATCTGTCTAAATTGTGCAGGGAGGCTAGTCCATCGGCAGCTGTTATGCTGTTGAAAAATTTTAGAAAATTATGTAAAATCATCATAAATGATTTTCTTGAACGAAAAATAATTTCCAAACCATGGAAATGAGGAATTTATAGTTTTTCATAAAACATGAATATAACGAATTTGATTTTAAAAATATTCATGTTATCGAAATTGGTGAAAATGAGATCACGAAAAATTCTCTCGATATATGAATTACATGTGATATGAAATGGAAAATGAAAAAGAGGATAAATTGAATATTTTATAAATGTTTTCTTAAATATTCACTTGATTTATTATATAATTTTTATTGTTTTATTTATGAATTCATTTATTTCTATAAATTCCATAAAGATAAATTTATGATGAAAAACACTGTTTTGAGACTAGTAGGCCCTTCTATCATGCTGATATGTGATATATGATATGTAATATGTGACATGTGATATGTGATATGTAGTCCCGGTCGACACCTGATCAGTGATCCTCCGAGGACGATTATAGACTATTGTCATAGATCTGATATGTTTACTTGTCTACCCTCCGGGGTCTATAGCATGATATGATTTGGGTGATTGCCTCAGTCTCCACTATGATATGTGATATGTTAAAAGAAGAAATGTTTTATATGATATGTGATATGTTAAAAGGAAATGTTTTATATGATATGTGGAAAATCAAAATGAATTACAGTACTTTTACATAGTGCTTATTACTATACTGAGCACAATACTACATGATGATTTTCACAAGACATGTGACATAAACATGTAATATGTTTTCAAAAAAAAAAGAGGAGTTTATAAATCTAATATTCTTATTATGATTTTAAATGGAATATTAGATTATATGTGACATGAATATGTGATACGCTTTCAAAAAGAAAAGAGGAGATTATAAATCTAATATTCTTATTATAAATTGAAATTGAATATTAGATTTAAATGATGTAAATGTTATATGGAAATGTTTTCAATAGCTTATTTTGCTATCTATAGTACTGTACTAATTATGAATTGTACAGTAAAATATGAAATGAGTATAAATGAGAATGATGATGATGATTTAAACTAATATTCTTCTAAAATAAAATATATGAATATTGGTTATTTTGATTTAAATGCTTTATTTCATAAAAGCATTAAATGAAAATGATATGGAATGAAAAAGGAAAAGGATTTGATTTCAACGAAATTAATCACTCCCTACAGTTGCTTCTAGGTTCCAAGACACGACAGATATTTCAAAATACCTTCTGTACTCCATCCGCATCCCTAGCCGACTGTAGTATCCTTCCTATATAAACCTAGTGTACTTATAGGAATAGGAAAAAGGTTTTGATAGCATATAAATATATGGATATCAAGAGTTACATATAATTCCTTTTCTGAGACGTGGTTTACTCACCCCTATTTTTAATGTTTCAGATTTTTAGTGTGATAACCGTAAATTTTTCATTTATTGAAAATTATAAATATTAGAAATAAATAAATAAAATTGTGAGAACGGGATATTGGTGAAAATCCCGAGAATTGAGGAAGTGATAAATCGAAAAATACGAGTAAAGGAAAATAAAATTGGAATTATGAAAAATAATGGAAAGAGGAGATTTAATTTGGATAAATAAAAATCCAAATTAAATGAGAAAATGAGGAAAAGAAAATGAAGTATATTTATATAATTTTATATTATATAAATGTATTTTTATATAAATACATAAGTATTTAAATACTGTATAGTATATAGTATATAGTAATATACAGTGGTATATGTATGTGTATATTATTTTACAAATTTAAATAATACATATGTATAGATACAACATTTTATGTATATATAAATATATATATACATATATAAGAAATGTAAATATTAATTTACATTAAAATTTGACAATATATATAAAAGTTATTTAATTTAAAATATATAAATATACATATATATACTAGATATATATTTTGTAATATACAATATATATTTTATATATAATATATATTGAATTAAAAATAATATATGTATAATATATAGTATATATTATATGTATAAAATATATGTTATAGTATATAGTATATTATATACTAAATATAGAAAGTAAAATTAAGAAAACAAAAGAAAAAGGAAAACAGAGGAAGAATCGGGAGAGGTCCGATTCTGCCTCCCGAGGCAGCCAGCCACCGTCGGTCGGCCAGGTGAGGAAGAGAGAAAGGGAGAGACGTCATCGTCGGCCAAAGAGGAAAGGAAGGAAGCCACCGGTGGCGGAAGAAAGGAAGGAAAAATCGAAGGAAACTGGCGGAAAATCGGGAAGAAAATGAAAGTGGGAACCGGTGGTACCGACTGAATTGGCCGCCGCCACTGCAATCGAAGCTTCGCCAGAGGAAGAGGAAGAGGAAGACGTGGGAGGCCACCGATGAGGCGGAGAACAGCTGAGGAGGGCTGGAGAAGAGGCGAAAGAAATCGAAGGTAAACCGAGTAGATCCACCTCCGTGCCACCGATCCAGGTCGAGATGAGGCCACCGGCAAGTTTGTCTCAACGCCGGCAAGCTGCTGAGCCACTGAATCGCCGGAGAATCGGCCACCGAAGAAGAACTGGCGGTGAGGGGGGTGACCGGTCCAGCTGGAAAGAAAGAAAGGGAAAAAGAAAAAGAAAAAAAGAAAAAATAAAATAAAAAGGAAAAAGAAAAAGAAAAGAAAAGAAAAGAGAAAAAGAAAGAAGAAAGAGAAAGAGAAAGAGAAAAAGGAATTCTCGTGAATTTTCAGAAAAAGAAATTCTAGGAATTTGAAAAATTCTCGAGAATTCAAAAATTACGAGAAATCTCGAGAATTACAGGAATTGGTAAGAAATCCCGAAAAATGTTAAATTATTTAAATAATTTATTTTTTAAAATAATTATGAAAAAATTCTAACTTTTAGAATTAAATTTCCAAAAATTCCCTTGATGACCGAGCCGATAGAATCGGGCGAGGTGAACGCGGGCGCGACTTTCGAGAGGCAGTCGCCGACCCGAAATAGGTAAGGGAGACATATGCCGCCTGTAAGGATATTCGAGCACATGTTTTAAATTATGCATTTAGATTTTATAAATGCAATTGACATTGATTGGTTGAAATTTGTGGTGATTTATCAGTTAGAAATTGTGGTGAAATACCGGTTGAGAAATATAAACAGTATTTTCTATGTAGGAGGCTAGCCAAATCGGTAGCCGTTATACTGTCAAAAAATTATCGAAAAAATTACTGACATTTACCGAAAATCACCGAAAACCATAATAAATGATTTGATTTCACGTGAAACGATTTTCAGGTACGAAAATTGAGAAATCAAGTAAATTTCATAAAACATGAATATCATGATATTTGATTTTAAAAGATTCATGTTTTCGAGAATGGTAAAAAGGAAATCACCGAAAATTCACCCGGTAGGTGATATTTCACGTGAAACGAGATGAAAATGAAAAAGAGACTGAAGTGAATATTTTTATAAATATTCTTAAATATTCACTTGATTTCATATAAAACCTTTATGGTTTTAATTATGGAAATAATTAATTATGAAAAATCCATAAAGGTTAAGAAATGATGAATAACTATGATTTCGAGACTAGATGTCTTTACACGTGTTTTTAAAAGAAAACATGGTGATGGAAATTTAAAGTTAGAAAATAAATATTTTATTTTCTTAAATTATAAAAATAATTTATTTGAATTTCGATAATTATAAAACCATGTTTTCGATTGAGTGCACGAAAAAGCGTGCATATATGTTTTACGGTGGAAAAAGGACAATTTTACCCTTCTATATTTTAAGTGATGATTTTGCAAATTGTCTTCATCGTATGGAAAACATGATATATACCTTTGTGAAATAATTTGAAAAATGTTATTTATTTTATAAATTTCATAAAGGTGTTTATATTTACATGTGAGCCTTATGGATATTTGATTTATGGTGTTTAAAATCCATAGAGGCTAAGGTATGGTTTTTATACTGTTTTGAGACTTAGGCCCCGAGCTTCATGCATCATACTATACTATTACTGTCATGTGGTTGATTGACCAGCTAGTCATCAGCGTCCCAAATTGTCGCCTAGCAAGCGTACACCGAGGACATATTATAGATCATGGCTATAGATCTCATTACTGTTACTATGTCCTTAGTGGACGAGATAGCATGATTTGATTGTAGGGTAATGCTTAGTCTCACTTACTGTTTACTGTTTACTGAAAGGATTTACGGAATCTTGTTTACTATACTGTACTACTGTACTGTTTACTGTTTACTAATGAAAAATCGTACCAAAACACTGTTTACAGAATTGTACTGTACATTGAAATGGTAGCCATTGATTACTATTTTACTGAACTGAAAACTACCATTTACTGTTTGCTGAACTGAAAGCTACCGTATCCTATTTACTGAATTGGTAGCTACTGTTTACTGTTACTGACTGAATCGTATCGAGATACTGTTTTACTGAATACTGCATATACTTTTTTACTGAACTGTACGATATGATTACTGATTTGAAAAGAGAAATATATGTTTATTCTAAAAGAATAACATAAGAATTATTTCTGAGATAGAAATAATCGAAGAAGTAATTATCCAATGATTGGATATTTACAAATCACTATACTATCACGTGTTTTTACTGTACTGAAGAGAAGAGAAGTAAACCACTATTTTTATTACTGAATTGCCACGTGTTTTAAAGTATACTGAAGTGAAAAGAGATAAGTGGTTTACTCTGTGGAAAAATGAAAATTATATCGTTTTGAAAACAATCGATATAGTACTCTTTACAGTTGCTTCTAAGTTCCGGAACAAGTCAGGTATTTTAAAATACCTGCCTTACTCTATCTGGATCCCTAGCCGACTGTAGTATCCTTCTTACATGTGTGCCTAGAGCCAGCTAGGAAGATTTTAAAGAAAATGAAAAAAATATTTTCAGCATATAGGTAGCTGAATATCAAGTGTGACATATAACTCTCTTACTGAGCCATGGTTTGCTCACACCTTAATTTTAAACATTTCGGGTTTTTAATGATTGTGAGATCCAATGGTTGTGGATTACGACTGCATATAAAGGACAATGTGACAGACCAACTGATTTATATGAGGTACGATCATTTATTTTTTGTATTTGTACATGTATGCAGTACTACTTGCTTATTAAGTAAGATAGGGGATGTATGTAATATAAACAATATTTTATGAAATTGTTTAACATAAGAAATAAAGTGAAGTATCACAAACAGCCCAACTGAATAAATTGTGCAAAATAAGGTGAAAAATGTGGCAATGGGTCGTTACAGATTTAATGGTATAAGAGCATGGTTGGCCCGATGTCTGTGGATACTTTTGGAAGGAAAAGTGTTAAACATCCTCGGTAGTATTGTGTCGTCTAAATACATAGAGAAAATAAATGATTGTAAATTGAGCAAAATAATTTAAAGGGAGTGAGAAAGTGTAAATTGAGGATATTAAAGAGAAATAATAGGCTCAGAAATTACCGAAAAATTGGTGATTCTTATGATTTAAATGAAAGCTTGTTCGGTAAGGAATCGAAAGGACTCGGTAAGGAACCGAAAGGACTCGGTAAGGGCCCTACCAGTACTTTTTGTCCGAACCGAACTGAGACCTGAAAGTGATGGTATAAAGGAGGGGAATGAAATATCATCATTAAATAGACTTTAAGATTACCAATTGAGGGTAATTTGAAGAGAGAAAATTTTTGGCCAAAAATGACCAAAATACCCCTACCTCAAAAATTTTACAAGGAGTTAAAATAGACCAACAGAGGTTGGGATTAACTACTTTGACAGAGAAATTGATGATATAAAGCTAAATTACAAGCAGAATAATCCAATTATGGATTTTAGTGAACTTCTTTGTCAAAATTGAACAAGATCTTAACGGCTAATATTAGTATCAGAAAGGATACTATCAGCACATAGATGATCAGTTCATTGATTCAAATGTATACTGATGAGAAAGAAATAAATGTCGAAATGATGAAAATGCCCCTATGTTGGGCGATGTTCGGAATAGTGATAAAAACCAAGTTGAATTGGAATCCATTGATAGTAATGGAGTTATAAATGGCATAGAGGATGTCATATGAATATAGCGATCCCTATTACTGATTCCACTGACACTTAGATTTCAGACACGACTGTAAGTGACCTAGTGAACGGGCTGGGCCTCATGATAAAACCTTGAGAGGTGACCCAGTAAACGGGCTGGGCATTCTTAAAGAGTACAGTACACATATGTAAAGGCGGATTGCGGACGGGTTGGGGCCTTATATGATGCGATCCAATAAGAGTGTAGTGGAAAGTCGCAAGATAATTGGCCTGGTTAATGATTGTAAGGGCCTGAATTACGAGTGTATCAACTCGGATAATTATTACGGGACGTGGATATTATAAAAGTGAAATGATTACAGGAATTGACTGAGAAAGTGATCGGAAAACAAAATTGATGAAATCCATAACAGTACGGTTGATAGAGGTTCTCTACATTTATACTTTTTCTGAGGTATTAAATGAATATTTATTTATAGAACCGGAGCATTTGAGATATGCATTTGTCATAACGTACTAGGTTTTAGAGGAAAACCTAGTAGCTAGACACAAAGATATGGAGTCGCCACCAACCATTCTACCTAGGTGTGATTGGTCACTTATTCAAACTAAGGATAAGGCTTGGTCTACGTTCAAAGTTCTAAGTTCTAAGTTCGGGAGTACAGTTACGTGTGAGGATGGATTAGCACCCTCACAACGCCCATCCTAAAATGGTGCCACTCTGTTTTAGGTCATCTGCTAAATTTGCTTATGTTGATCTTTAATCTCGATATAATTATTATTGAAAAATGTTTCTGAGTGTCCTCCATTAAGCTAGTGGGATAACTCAAAAATCTTTTTCACCTCAAGAGTATTCAAGTAGTACTATGTGACTTGCTTGAAGAGGCTCCGTCGTCGGATTCATTTTAATATTTTATGAGAAATTCCAACTTTGACTCCTACCCAATTTGTTCTTACTATTCTATTATTTTCTATTATTAATTATTAATTTTATTTATTTATTTATTTTTATGCAAAAATGAGTATGAATTATTTTTATCAAAAATTCATTTTAGATCTTCCATTAAGCTGGTCAGACCCAAAAGAAATTTTCTTACCTAAAGATTTCCAAAGTATTACTTAAGCGTAATTCTACTTGGAATCTCATCATAGGAATAATCAATATTCATTCTCAATAACTCCTATTTATTATTATTGCCTTATTTTATTATTTCATCAGATTTTATTACTATTTATTATTGTTATTTTATTATTATAATGAATATGAATTATTAAATTTTTTATCTTCTTAATTAATTATTTTAATTATAATTTTGATTTTATATTTTTTAATCACTTAATTTACAGTTTTAGAAGATGAGTAAAAATCACTTATTATTGAAAACTATCTCTAGGCCATCCATCCATTAAGCTGGTGAGGCTTTGAAAATAATTTTCCCACCTAGAAATTTTCAAGAAAATTACTTAAGCGTAATTCTCTTGATATTTCATCATTGGAGTAATTATATTCTTTTTTATTATAATTTTAATATCTGATTTTATTTATTCCATTCCTTACTTTGCTACTCATTCTTATTTCCATTATATTATCATGGATCATTAATATTGTTTCTAATTTTTATAAATAATTATTCTTGTTCTAATTTAATGATAAATCTACTGATTATTCATATTTTAATTTTATAAAAATGAATATAAATTACTTTTTATTGAAATCCTATTTAGACCTTCCATTAAGTTGTTGAGGCCTTGAATAGAATTTTCTCACCTAGAAATCTTCAAGAAAATTACTTAAGCATAATTATCTTGATGTTTCATCATCGGAGTAATTATATTCTTTTTTATTATTTAATATCTTACTTTGGTTATTTTATTTATTTCCTTCGTTATTTTATTATTTGCTATTACTATTTTTATCATATTATTAATAATCATTAACATCTTTTCTAATTTTGTAAATAATTATTTTTATTGTTATTTTATGATAAACTTATTTTATTTTATTTTAAAAAATGAATATGAATTATTTATTATCAAAAATCCTATTTAGACCCTCCATTAAGCTGGTGAGGCCTTGGATAGAATTTTTTCACCTCAAGATCCCTAAAAGTACCACTTGAGCGTAGTCCCTTTAGAGTTCCATCATCAAAATAAATCATGTCAACCTTTAATATCTTTCATTTACTAAATCTTATCATTATTTATTATTTTATTTTTTAACTTTGTATTTTTATTTAAATTTATTTATTTTTATCTTTATAACCTAAATAATCTTTTTTTTTATAATTTTTGAAAGAGTCGTATTAAATTTCTAAAATCTTATTCTATATACAAAATTCATCTCCTAATCACTCATGTAAACCAAGTCAGCATATCATAACACTATCATGCAAACAGATCACATCATTAAGTTAAAACGAATTATTATTAAATCATCATTATCTTGCCAAGTCATTAAATCACATGCAAATTATTTAATTAATTGAATTTATTAACATGCAATAATATTTTAATAAGCAAATTAATTATCAAGTTATTAAATTAATTAACTAGTCATGCAAATTATTAAATTGACGTGGAAAGTTAATTGATTAACAAACAAACAAAACCAAAATAAAAACAAACCTGGAAATCGGTCCAATCCATCTCTTCTTTAATTGGTCGAATGAAGTTGGCTGTGTTAGCAAGAAGAGGACGCAATGAAGTGCACCAAATTATGAAGCAACCAGGAGGATGAACGGCGCAAGGCAGCGATTCAACAAGTGGTAGCAGTGGCGCGAAAACTAGCAAGGATGTAGCAGCAGTCTGGACTTGGTGATGATGCCGGGCAACAGTGGTGACGGGAATTATGCGAGCAAGCGGTGCGGCAATGTAGAAGCTGGTGATGATGATGGAACGGTACACAGCGGCTGCAAAAAGAAGCAGTAGCAAGGAAACGATGCGTGAGCAATGGTGGCCACGACAACAATAGTGATGAAGGTAGCACAGAGCTGGAGTAGGACGAGGCACCACAGCAGCACAATGACTACAGGGCAGCAATGATGTGGAACATGGGCGTGCGGCTATGTGTAACAAGCTATGGACGAGCAGTCTTGGACCAGATAACGACTACTTTCTCTTTTTCTTTTCTTTCTCACTTTATTTCTTTCTTCTTCCACATAGCCTAGGGAGAATGGTGTACGGTACAGCAACGATTTGGTGCAAGGTTGCTAGGGACGGGGTGGCTTTTTGAAACAGGGGACAAGGAACGGTGCCAGCCTTGATGATGAATGGCAAAATAGGGGCTGGGGCAGGAGGCAGTTTGCAACTATGGCGATGCAAAGGGTGGCTTCCAAGGTTACGGTGAGGACAACCAGGGAAGGTTCTCTTCGTTTGTGGAAGGTCTGCTGACTAAGAGTAGTAGAAAATTTTTTAGGTTTTTTCTTTTTCCTCCGTGTATTGTCCTCCCCACCTTATTTTTTTTGTATCTTGTTTAAATAGACCTAGGTCTCTTTTTATTTTAGGTAATTCATAAAAATCAAGAATCAATCTTTTTTAGGAAATTTTATATCTCAAGAATCAGATATTAAATCCAATATTAATTTCGATTTTTCTTTCCACCAAATCCAAATTAATTTTTCATCTTTTAATAGTCTCATTTAATTTTACTTTCCTATCAAAATTAATCCTGATTTCCTTTTAATTTTTTTATATATTTTTTTATCGAAAATAAAAATCAAAATCAAAATTTCTAAATCTAAAATAAAAAATATATATAAAAACTAATTAATTAAAAATGTTTGAAAAAAACCTG
This sequence comes from Heritiera fomes, assembly GCA_032173925.1. Classification (NCBI taxonomy): domain Eukaryota; kingdom Viridiplantae; phylum Streptophyta; class Magnoliopsida; order Malvales; family Malvaceae; genus Heritiera; species Heritiera fomes. The sequence continues at coordinate 4,577,239 of JAPDPM010000019.1, forward strand.
GACAAAAATGATGTCTACAGCATTGTAATTGATGTACTGTAAATTGGTGAATATATATAAGAACAATAAAGTGATAAAAAAGAAGATGACAGCTAACCTAAGTTCTTCAGGACCTTTGAGACAGAACTATGATGGGTGACCCGTAGTGGATCATGAGTTGTGAGATGCGGGCAAACTATGTTATCGCCGACTCACTAGTAAGGGTAAACCAGGGACGAAAGGATCGCCTAGGGGATGCTCGCCGACGGCTGATACGAACGAGCGGGGCTCTTACAATTATCTCAATGGTAACACAAGTGTAAGGAACTAGGTATGTAAGGGTGCCAAGGTTCAAACCTCGTGGATAATATACTCAAAGGAATTAAGCTTGAATTCATCAAAATGGAAATGATTTTAAAGTGAATAACTGTAATGAATCGGTTAGCTGTAAAGTGCGTTGATAACTGTTGTACTCAATATAGCTTACTAGAATGAGATTCGTAATCCTGTAAAGTATGAGTAGTTAATGAAATCAAGGTAGAGTATGTATCCAAATGATTTGAATATCGAATGTCTCTGCCTTGAGAATACACAGTGTAAATGAAAGGACATAAGGATGAAATGTCCAAGATGATAAGAAATGTATGATTAAAGAAAATATCGGATATGATTCCCGATAAATTTTTCAGAGTTGTATAGATTGGAGAAATCGAGCTAACCTTGACTCGGTTGATGATATGAAATCTAATTCCAAGCTTATATCGGAGAATATAGAAAGAATCCGAAAGGCTTAAGAAAATAATTCTGGAAAATGTTTGGATAATGGAATTCAGGTGTAAAGGTATGAACGATGAAATACAGATAATGTAAATTGAGAATAATGAAGTTGTCTGTATAAGTGTAAATGAGAGAAATATAGATGACCTCAATATGTAGATGAATGAAAGTGATATAGTAAATTTTTTCTATTTAATAAAGTTCTTGTGAAGAACAAGTATTCATCTACATAAAAATAGACGCTTTATTGATTTAATCAGAGATATATGAGGAGTTAATAAGACTAGCCTCAGTATAAAGCGTCCTTAGATAAAAGATTGGAGACTAATGTCCATAATATGATGATTAGAACTTGGAGTGAATTTTTACGAGTTCCTATTGAGGTTACAAGGTTAATGAGTTGCCTTGTGAAGTATATAAGCCTAAGAAATGAGGCATCCGTACATGAATAAATTGAGGAGATATTAATAGAGCCTAAAGTACAAATGGAACATGAGCAGCATGATGATATGACCCTTGAAAGTCTCAAAGACTGCAAACTTGTGCTAAGATTGGCAAATAAGAGATTTGGCTAGACAGTATCTCTTTATGAGATGTATAATCTCGGAATGATAGAATGACAGTGAATCTATCTATAATAAAGATAATAATCGAGATACGAAAGTAATGAATCTAGCTAGAAACCACTGCCAGTCCATAAAAGAGTGATGGGATTAGCTGCTCTATAGATGAGATATAATTAAAGAAGTTAAAGTCGGTAGATGAATAAGTGTGAAGAGAAGATGGTATGCAAAAGGTTAAAAGATTTTAACAGTAAAATACCATACCACTTGAGAAAAAAAAACCGACTGAAATGATAAGTAGAAAACATAGAGTAGTTCCCGAAATAAAGACTAAAAGTAATTTCAGGTTAGTTATCACATGACAATGGCTAGATGTAAAATCAAGCCAAATTTGACAAGTGAAAGTAATGGTACTCAAAGGAGTAAGAAGAACGATATGTTTACTGCCAGTATCTAGGTAGAAAAGTGTTATACATACACATAACCACCTTGAAATGATAAATGGTGGAAGTGTATAGATAATGTGATGATTAAATGGATAATTGAGGATTCAATCATCGAATGACCAAACTACATGAAAAGAAATATAGAGAGAAATGATTATCTCATGATCTATGACTGTAAGAGATGATCTATAGTAAAGTCTGCAAGTGAGATGCAGCCTTGATAAAAGGAATATTGTGGACAATAAAGAGTCCAAAAGAGAAATGATGATATGGAAGTGATTAAGGACTAATGATCTAAATAGAATCACTTTCCATTTTCAAAATCCTAGATGCCATAGTCTAAGTATGAGCATGAAATAGTATAAATGCATATGTACAGTTCTAGTGAGCATTACATGTGATGGGAGTCTCTGAGTTGCCATATGCTAATGAGAGATAGCAAAAGGCTTTGAGATCCCAAGTGTATTGATAGCACCGCTCCATACTGATGTATATATATATATATATATATATATATATATATGAGCGTAAGATGTAAACGCTTCATGATATTGAGAAAGCGTGTGCATGAGGTGTATAAGCTACTGGGACAATTACATATAACTGACTGACATGTGTAATTGATAGTTTTAAACTACATCGACTTGGCACTAAGTGAGAAAAATGGATGATGAACAACATAGATCAACTGTAATATGAAAATAATGTGAATAGACTCTTTTGTGAAAAGAGGAATGAAATGAATGACTCCCAATTTGATGAATGAACTTACAGGAGTATAGATATATATGATGAAAGACAGCATGTAGTGGTCTAAAGTAGTCTTGATGTTGAAAGTGTACTGGCAGTATTACTTGGAGGATGACCTAGAAGTCAGAAGTCGTAAGTATATGAAATGTACCACCTTTGGACTTAAGTTAAATTCGAAGGACAGAATTTCTTAAGGTGGGGAGGAAGTGATAACCGTAAATTTTTCATTTATTGGAAATTATAAATATTAGAAATAAATAAATAAAATTGTGAGAACGGGATATTGGTGAAAATCCCGAGAATTGAGGAAGTAATAAATCAAAAACTACGAGTGAAGGAAAATAAAATTGGAATTATGAAAAATAATGGAAAGAGGAGATTTAATTTGGATAAATGGAAATCCAAATTAAATGAGAAAATGAGGAAAAGAAAATGAAGTATATTTATATAATTTTATATTATATAAATGTATTTTTATATAAATACATACGTATTTAAATACTGTATAATATATAGTATATAGTAATATACAGTGGTATATATATCTATGTGTATACTATTTTACAAATTTAAATAATACGTATGTGTAGATACAACGTTTTATGTATATATAAATATATATATATATATAAGAAATGTAAATATTAATTTACATTAAAGTTTGAAAATAAATATAAAAGTTATTTAATTTAAAATATATAAATATACATATATATACTAGATATATATTTTGTAATATATAATATATATTTTATATATAATATATATTTATTAAAAATAATATATGTATAATATATAGTATATATTATATGTATAAAATATATGTTATAGTATATTATATACTAAATATAGAAAGTAAAATTAAGAAAACAAAAAAAAAGGAAAACAAAGGAAGAATCGGGAGAGGCCTGATTCTGCCTCCTGAGGCAGCCGGCCACTGTCGGCAGGCCAGGTGAGGAAGAGAGAAGAGGAGAGACGTCGTCATCGGCCAAAGAGGAAAGGAAGGAAGCCATCGGCGGCGGAAGAAAGGAAGGAAAAATCGAAGGAAACTGGTGGAAAATCGGGAAGAAAAGGAAAGTGGGAACCGACGGTACCGGCCGAATTGGCCGCTGCCACTGCAACCGAAGCTTCACCGGAGGAAGAGGAAGACGTGGGAGGCCATCGGAGAGGCGGAGAACAGCGGAGGAGGGCTGGCGAAGAACAGCGGAGGAAACCGAAGGTAAACTGAGTAGATCCGCCGCCGTGCTGCCGATCCAGGCTGAGATAAGGCCACCAGCAAGTTTGTCTCAACGCCGGCCAGCTGATGAGCCACCAAACCGCCGATCCGGAGAAGAACTGGTGGTGAGGGGGGTGATCGGTACGGCTGGAAAGAAAGAAAAGGAAAAAGAAAAAGAAAAAGAAAAAAAGAAAAGAAAAAGGAAAAAGAAAAAGAAAAGAAAAGAAAAGAGAAAAAGAAATAAGAAAGAGAAAAAGAAAAAGGAATTCCGAGAATTTGAAAAATTTTCGAGAATTCAAAAATTACGAGAAATCCCCAAAATTACGAGAATCTGTAAGAAATCCCGGAAAATGTTAAATTATTCAAATAATTTATTTATTTAAATAATTATGGAAAAATTCTAAATTTTAGAATTAAATTTCCAGAAAATTCCCTCGATGACTGAGCCGACAGAATCGAGCGAGGTGAACACGAGCGCGACCTTCGAGAGACAGTCGCCGACCCGAAAAAGGTAAGGGAGACATGTGTCGCCTGTAAGGATATTCGGCCACATGTTTTAAATTATGCATTTAAATTTTTTAAATGCAATTGACATTGATTGGATGAAATTTGTGGTGATTTATCGGTTTGAAATTGTGGTGAAATACCAGTTGAGAAATATAAACTGTATTTTTTATGCAGGAGGCTAGCCAAATCGGCAGTCGTTATACTGCCAAAAAATTATCAAAAAAATTATTGAAATTTACCGAAAATCACCGAAAACCATAATAAATGATTTGATTTCACGTGAAACGATTTTCAGGTACGAAAATTGAAAAATTAAGTAAATTTCATAAAATATGAATATAATGATATTTGATTTTAAAATATTCATGTTTTCGAGAATGGTAAAAAGGAAATCACCGAAAATTCACCCGGTAGGTGATATTTCACGTGAAACGAGATGAAAATGAAAAAGAGATTGAAGTGAATATTTTTATAAATATTCTTAAATATTCACTTGATTTCATATAAAACCTTTATGGTTTTAATTATGAAAATAATTAATTATGAAAAATCCATAAAGGTTAAGAAATGATGAATAACTATGATTTCGAGACTAAAGGTCTCTACACATGTTTTTAGAAGAAAACATGGTGATGGGAATTTAAGGTTAGAAAATAAATATTTTATTTTCTTAAATTATAAAAATAATTTATTTGAATTCCGATAATTATAAAACCTTGTTTTTGATGAATGCACGAAAAAGCGTGCATATGTATTTTACGGTGAAAAAAAGGATAGTTTTGCCCTTCTATATTTTAAGTGATGATTTTGCACACTGTCTTCATCGTATGGAAAACATGATATATACCTTTATGAAATAATTTGAAAAATGTTATTTATTTTATAAATTTCATAAAGGTGTTTTTATTTACATGTGAGCTTTATGGATATTTGATTTATGGTGTTTAAAATCCATAGAGGCTAAGGTACGGTTTTTATACTGTTTTGAGACTTAGGCCCCGAGCTTCATGCTTCAAACTATACTGTAACTGTCATGTGACTAATTGACCAGCTAGTCATCAGCGTCTCCGATTGTCGCCTAGCAAGCGTACACCGAGGACATATTATAGATCATGGCCATAGATCTCATTACTGTTACTGTGTCCCTAGTGGACGAGATTGCATGATTTGATTGTAGGGTGATGCTTAGTCTCACTTACTGTTTACTGTTTACTGAAAGGATTTACGGAATCTTGTTTACTGTACTGTACTGTTTACTGTACTGAACTACTGCACTGTTTACTAATGAAAAATCGTACTAAAACACTGTTTACAGAACTGTACTGTACACTGAAATGGTAGCCACTGATTACTATTTTACTGAACTGAAAGCTACTATTTACTGTTTACTGAACTGAAAGCTACCGTATCCTATTTACTGAATTGGTAGCTACTGTTTACTGTTACTGATTGAACCATATCGAGATACTGTTTTACTGAATACTGCATATACTATTTCTCTGAACTGTACGATACGATTACTGATTTGAAAAGAGAAATAAATGTTTATTCTAAAAGAATAACACAAGAATTATTTCTAAGATAGAAATAATCGAAGAAGTAATTATCCAATGATTGGATATTTACAAATCACTGTACTGTCACGTGTTTTTACTGTACTGAAGAGAAGAGAAGTAAACCACTGTTTTTATTACTGAACTACCACGTGTTTTAAAGTATACTGAAGTGAAAATAGATAAGTGGTTTACTCTGTGGAAAAACTAAAATTATATCGTTTTAAAAACAATCGATATAGTACTCTCTACAGTTGCTTCTAGGTTCCGGAACAAGTCAGGTATTTTAAAATACCTGCCTTACTCTATCTGGATCCCTAGCCGACTGTAGTATCCTTCCTACATGTGTGTCTAGAGCCAGCTAGGAAGATTTTAAAGAAAATGAAAAAAAATATTTTCAGCATATAGGTAGCTGAATATCAAGTGTGACATATAACTCTCTTACTGAGTCGTGGTTTGCTCACCCCTTAATTTTAAACATTTCAGGTTTTTAATGATTGTGAGATCCAATGGTTGTGGATTACGGCTGCACATAAAGGACAATGTGATAGACCGACTGATTTATATGAGGTACGATCATTTATTTTCTGTATTTAGACATGTATGCAGTACTACTTGCTTATTAAGTAAGATAGGGGATGTATGTAATATAAACAATATTTTATGAAATTGTTTAACATAAGAAATAAAGTGAAGTATCACAGACAGCCCAACCGGATAAATTGTGTAAAATAAGGTGAAAAATGTGGTAACGGGTCGTTACATTTAGTGACTGTGAGATCTTGCATTCGAGAATCTTGGTTGCACATCTGGATGAAATGTGACAGCTTGATTTATTCTGGAGGTATAATTATTTTATTTTATATGTTCAGACTTTTGATTTACAGTATTACAACATTGTATTAATAAGGGGATGTAAGTATTGTTTACAATTAAAATTTGTAAATATGTAATTCTGTTACTTTTATGAAAGTACAGATATTGTGTTTTTAATGAATTAAAATGGAAAGAAAAGCATCGCAGATAGCCCAACCATAAAAAATATGTGAAAAAACATAAAAATATGTAGTCACGGGCTGTGACATATATTTCATATCTTGAATAGCCATTTGGCTAAATAACATCTTAATCTACTAAACTGCTAAAAAATTGCCAAAAATAAAACCATTTATTTGTTTAAAATATATACTTAACAAATATTACCAATTATTTATTGGTAAGGATGAATTAAGCAGTAATAATTTATTTACATGCCAAACACAATATATTTTTTAATGTAAGAGTTTGTTAACCTAATATACATCCCAAAGTATAGTACTGTCGAAAAAACTGTCTGAAAGAAAAATCATTTACATTTCAAAAATATATACCCAAATAAAATTGCGAGTTACGAGATTTGTGCAGAAAGTGCCTTTTAACTCAACTCAGTCTGAAAAGGAAAAGGAGTTTAATGAGCGAAAACTTAGTAAATTACTTATATAAGAGCAAAGTTAGGATCATATTGTTCTATATGCCATGCACACACAACAGTTGCAGTATAGTTTCCAAAATCATATATCAAATACAACATTAACGTATAATGTTCACACTTACATACTATGACTTTTTACAATGCAGTCAAGGTATTTTAGGGGTATCAGTTGAAAGAATACTTTGAAATACCTTATTTCTCCATTACCTTGACATATGACAAGTAGTCCTAACATGTACACAACATATACTTGGATATCATAACGTGGTGTAATGCATTGTGTATAATTATGTCATGATTCTAATTTTAAAAACACATACAAATGTTTATGAAGTTCACATGTTCAAAAACATACTTGATATCAAATAGTTTAAGTTTTGATATATAAAACATATGTGATGTTAAATCATATTACATATTCTCAAAGCAATAACTGATACTGAATATTCTGAAAATAATGGCCAACATTAAATCATGTCATATAAATATCAAAATCATGTTTAATGCACAGGGTTCAAAAACCGATAGTCTGAATCAAGGTTTTGACAACAAAGCTTTAGTAGTGCTCAAAACCAAGGTCCGAAAGTCTTATGAGGTTTTTGAATGATATGGCATAATCGAGTCCTTACTATAGTAATAAATACGCACATGACCCATAATAGCTATCAATGAGTCTAACTACCCTGGACAAGGTGCAACCTAAGGCTATAGATTTCTAAACTCTAGCCCCATTGATTAGGTGTGACTAGGACTTGTCTACAACATGTGTTGGACAAGCTCTAAAATGCACTAATGAGTAATCTCAAATTGGGCATGTCTAATAATGCTTTATTGATATGAATGAAAAGCCATATTCTGGAAATTTTGAATTTCTTATAATTCTAATAGTTCTGATAAATTCAAAAAATTTTGATAAATTCTAAAAATCTAATAATTCTGAAATTCGAACATATAACATGTTCCAATGATTCAAAGGTACTCACATGTGCATTTATAAATCAATACAACATTTTCAAATCGTATAAATTCCATGTAATGCATAAATGTATCAATGCATTATAAACATGGTTTGAACATATTTCAAAGTCTCATAAATCTCATGTTATGCATGCTATGAGCTAATGCGCTACACATGTGTCATATGATCACATACTAACAATACTAGACCGAATGCATTGGCTAAACTTCCTATAGTCTACCTTATCAAATTATGCACTAAAATGGCATATGCATTATTCTCATTCAATTCCACTTCCACATTGCCATTTAACCTGCACTAACAATTCATATTAATCATGATAGTGTCACACTTATCACATGCACCACAATAGGCTATTATGCCCTCATTAAGCAGCAATGGCACATTTCACACACACAATGATATATGTCACATTTCAGCTTCTAGTCACACAACTTACACAATATGATACTAAGATTTTTCTTATATAAGTAACTTACAAAGAACCAACAACCTTAGTTAATATTGAAACCTTAGCGGAATATGTTTGTCACCTCTTTTAGGTTATATCGTTATAATTTCAACACACCAAACACTTTAGTACATTCATATATACATGATAGAATTCAAATCAACCTAAGTAACTTACCCTAATGAACCTTCCTTAGTCGTGGGCTTCCTCAGGTGTTGTTTGTGATTTATGCATTCAAATCACACAACAATTCAATATCGATCATGTATAAACACTTAAGCTCACAAAGTGATCACATGACATCCTTCTCAATCTTAGGTCACATGGAGGATCAAAGTAGCAACACTTCCTTCCTTAAGTTTTCTCTACAAACCAAAACCATCAAAACATATCAACACTAATGTACAATCCACATATACTAATATCACATCAAAACAACTTCATTTTCAATGTCCCCTTCACCTTGCTGAACACACAAGGCCAAGTTTCACAAGGTTTTCCTGCAACTAATGCCACATCATCACTTAACAACCTCATATAACAAACATACATTAATCTCAAAGCAATCAAGCAGCCTTACCCTATAGATCCAATGTTGGTTGAACCTTGTTTTTAAAGTTCCTTAATGTTTTGCTTCAAAATAAAACCATAGAACATCTCAGAATTGTCACCTAAACATCATATATAAAGATTAAGCGAAGAGACAATCACTTATCCCCTTAAACCCTTCAAGGTTGAAACCTTTTTCTCTTTTTACCAAGTTTGTTTTCACTCAAAAATCCTACAAAACACCATAAAAACAAGACTTTCTTACTTTAGAAAGAGTAAAAATTAGATTAAAAAGGTAGGTTAAGCTTTACTTTCTTCCATTCTCTCTTTCTCCTCATAATTTCCTTTTCTTTCTTACATTCTCTTTTGTTTTCGATTTTCTTCTTCTTTCCCCTTGTGAATGCTGAACACTTCACACATTTAACCAATTTTCACTTCTTCAAATGCTTAACAGATAAGTATTGAGGAGTTGGCGTCAATAAAGAAGATTGTAGGCATAAATATCTTAAAATATTTATCTTACAATTTAATAATTTTTTAATTTTTCATAATTTCATGGTTCACATTAAATCTAACATAACAAGCTCATACTTATTCTTATAAACCCATATATATATATATATATATATATATAAGATGGAATTAAATTTAATGACTTTTTAAGAGTGGTGGTCAACCATGCATGCATTAGTAGGGTTTTGCATGCTTTTGGTCACTTTTAGAGGTATTTTAGTTTGTTTAGGATCTAACTTGGTCAATGTTGATATGAGATTTGACTTAGAACTTGAAAGGTTTGACTATACTTATTTAGAATCCTAAAGTCCAAAGACATTGTTCATTTGACCAATTGGTTTCACTACTTCCCGACCAACTGTAGTATCCTTCCTTTACTGTGCTTAGTACACCATTGGGAAATAAATGTTTTACGGCATATAGTTTTCATTATATCAAGCAGCATACGACTCCTTTACTGAGCATGTGGTTCGCTCACCCCTTACTTTCAAAATTTTCAGATTAATTACGAGGAATATTTGATGGCTTCCTCAGATAAATATAGCTGCGAGTAGCCTACTGGGACAAAGAGCATTGAAATTTAAAGGTACAGTCACTTCTCTTATATATTTAGATACTTGTATACAGTACTACATTATTGTAACTAGAAACAGGGGATGTAAAATGTATGGAATATTATAAAAAAATTTATATTCCAAATTATTGAATAAATGTTTACCATTTATTACTGTTAATAATCAAGTGTTAAAGGCATCACAGACAGCCCAACTGGTAAGACTGTGTAAAATAATAGTAAATATTGTGTAAAAATGTACATTAGGATCGTTACAGATTTAATGGTATCAGAGCAAGGCTGGCCTGATGTCTATTGATGCCTTTAGAACAGAAAGCGTTGAAAATGGTTAGCATCCCCTGTAGTACTGCATAGTCTGGATGTATAAAGGAGCCAAGTGACTGTAAATTTTGTTAAGTGTTTAAAATGGTGTGGAAGTTTACAAATCAAGGGTTACAAAAGGGATTATAACCCGAGAATTGTGCATGAAATAGGTGATCTTATGGTCTTACTGGAGGTCGTTCGGTATGGTACAAAAAGGAACTCAGTGAGGGCCCCACCAGGACTTCTCTATCCATATTGGACTAAGGCTCTGAAATGATGATATTGGAGTGAAATGAGACATCATCAGTATATAGATTTTAAGATCGCCTGTTTAAATATATTTTGAAGAGAGAGAAATAAACGAGGAAATAACGAATATACCCTTATATGGAATTAATTTTTATGAAATTATAACAGACAAAATTGATCTCGAACTGACTGATTGTGATGGAGAAATTGATGGGGTATGCTTTACAGAATGATATACTGTACAGACGTGAAGAAATGTGTATAAGAACTATAGACACCTTATTTTGTCCGGGATCTTAACTTGTAAAATTAATTAATTAAGTTAGGTGACATAGTATTTTTAGATTAGGATAATTAATTAATTTAAAATTAAATTAGGATTTTTCTTTATAGATTAGAATTAACACTGAAATTTGGATTTAGGAAAAATTAATAAATAAATAATAAAAAAGAGGAGAGACAAGAAAAGAAAAATATTAATATTAAATAATTAGATTTTTAGGATAATTATATAAATTAGGATTTATTTATTAATTAATTAATTAGGAAGAGTTATTATTAGATTAAATTTAGACTAGTAGAGTTAAATTAGAATAAGGATTTGATAGAGAATTAGGATAAATAGAAAGTAAGATAAATATTAATCTAACCTAAGTCTAATAGGACTCTAACTAGATTGATGGTTATAAAAAGGATGTCTTAGGGTTTAGGAAAAAAAACAGAAAAAGGAGATACTGCTTTTAAAAAAAAAGCACAAAAAACCTTGGCTTGCTTTTTTTTTCCTCCCTGCATCTTCCATCTGCGTTGCACTGCCATCGTGAACCTGGTCCGCTGCACTTCCGGCCGAAGGTTGCTGCCCTTCCAGCAAGTTATCAGGCCACCGCAGTATCGGTTGCAACTCTTCTTCATCTGCCAGGTCGTCGCCTTGCACCTGCAACAGCTGCTGTTTCATTTTCAACCACCTTGGACACCCCTGCTGTGCTGCAACAGCTGCTCCATAGTTGCTTGCTTGGTCGATTTCATCACTGCCCTGCCGATTCCAACACGTCCAAGCTGTTCCATCATTTTCTGCCTCGCACGCCCCTGCTGTCTGACCGCTTCCCTGCACGCCATTGTCGAGATCTGTTGCACCGGACCTCCATCGCCTAGCTGTTTCCAGCCGCTGGCCACCTCTCCAAGCTGTGCGAGACCGCTGCTGTTCCCTGCTTTGAACCGCACCTTTCCTGATCACTTTCTACTGCCCCGAGCCACTACCAGTTCAGCCCTGAGAGCAACACCAGCTTTCACAGTCCTGCCATCACTCCACACTTTCACAAGGACGCTTCATCCCTGCATCGCCTACTGCCATTATATGAACAACACATTTTGCTCACTACACACGAGAAGCTGTTGAAGGAAGGAGGAACAGGAGCAAGAACCAGCCACACTAGCTGCTGGATACATCGTTGCACCAACAAGCTGCTGCCCATTTGCTTGGTATCGTTTACACCGCAGCTACAGCTGAAAATAGAGGAAGAAATCTTTAAAGATTAAAGACAATAAAGAAAGAGGTAGCCGTTAGCTTCATTCAGGTTTGTTTTCTTTTATCCATTAATTAAGTAATTGATTAATATCATAATGTAATGTGACTTGATAATTAATTACTATATAAATAATAACTTGGTACATATATTTTATATTTCCTTACATAATGGTTGATGAAGCAGTATAAGATGACATGACTTAACTTTTTCTAATTAATTTAGCATGATCAATAATTTGGTAATTTGCATGTATGTATATAACGTGATTCATTTACATGACAATAATATGGTTTAATAATGAAATTCAGTTAACACAAATTTGCATGGTAATTAAACTACTAATTTGATTAGTGATTTGTTTGCATGATATATGTAATATGATGTGCTTGCATGACAATTTGATTTGTTTTGAATATGTGATTAGAACTAAATGATTAATTGGTATGGGTTATAAAAATAAAAATTTTAAATTAAATTGTAAAGATAAAAAGATTATAAAATAAAATAGATAGAACAAAGATTAGAAAAAAAATAATAAAATCACGAAATATAGAGATAAGTGGAAGTTATTCCGATGATGGAATTCTGAGGTGTCACGAATGGTTGACATTTCAGATTTTCTAGGTGAGGATGTTTTCCATGAGTTTCGCCAGAATGATGGAAAATTCATGGAAGATGTTCAATATTAAAATATATATGTAAAATATTTAATTGTTATAAAATTATAACCACTTAATAAAACAAAAAATTTATTCTGATGATGGAATTCCGAGTGTCACGAATGGTTGCCATTTTGGAAATTCCTAGGTGAGGATGTTTACCTTAGATTTTGCCAGCATGATGGAAGATCTAAGGTAAGTGTTCAATATTAATAATCGATATTTATTTCTAAAAACATAAATATATATTAATAATCAATCTCTATTTAAAATAAAATAAAAATAAATATTAATAACAAGAAATTAGGGAATAATGATAAAAAAATATAATAATAATAATATATTGAGAATAAGTGGAGGTTATCCCGATGATGGAATTATAAGGTGTCACGAATGGTTGACATTTTAAAATTCTTAGGTGAGATGTTTTCTTTAAATTTTGCCAGCATGATGGAAGATTTAAAGAAAATTTTCAAGAAGAATAATCGACATTTATTTTCAAAAAGATAAATAATATTAAAATAAAGATAAATAAATTAAAAATGAATAAAGATAAAAATAAGAATAAAAGATGGAAAATAAAATTAAGATATTGCATAAACGATTTAACAAATCTGACGACGGAGCCTCTCCGAGAAAGACGAATGGGATTTCTTGGATACTCTTGAGGTGAGGATGAAATTTAAGGAATTCCGCCAGCATGATGGAGAGTTTCTTAGAAATTGTCCAATATTTAAATATTTAAATTTAACAAGATAAAAAACCATTTAGTTGAAAATTATTAAAGATATCACAAAATTAGTTGGTACCATTTTAGGATGGGCGTTGTGGGGGTGCTAATCCTTCCCTACACAAAACCGTACTCCCGAACCCTAGATTCTTTGAACGACTCCATGCCTTATCTTTAGACAAGGATAGGTGACCAATCACACCTTAGGTTTGAATGGTTGGTGGCAACTCCTTGATTTTAAAGTCTAGCGGATAGGTTCACGGACCTTGACGTTATGACAGCTTGGCGACTCCACTGGGGACTTTTAGAGAGTCAGGCCAATAGGAAATTTTGTGATTATCTTGAATTTTTGATTAAATGTTTTTTATCTTGTTGTATATATTGCTTGTTATGTTATCTTTATTGAGGGGCATTTAAAATGGAGTCTTGTTCCTTCACACACACACATCACTTGCATGAGCATGCATGAGCCTTCTACCCGGGCTCCGTCCTTTTTAGGAGGAAGTATAGTAACTACGCTCTCGTGAGGTGGTAACCTCTGCAATGGCTAGCGAAATACTTCCACTCAAATTGAACCTTTCCGTTTGTAGCCTATGATGGGTGAGGATTGGGTGCCTTACTAGTCTTGTGTGGACGACAGTGAGGAACAATTTGGGAACCTTTAGAACCTTGAAGTACCAAAACCTAGCATATAGTAAGACCTAAGAAGCCTGATTGTGGATAGAACCATACCAATGCATTAGGGCACACGAAGGAACAGTCTTAAATATCTTATGAAGGGGCTAAGGCATAAATATGTTCATGAAAAAAAAAGGAGATGAGGAAATTATGAAATGTTTCATTAAAGTCATACTCATACATTCACTTGTCTCATAACAGTTGTTTGGCAAAACTGATACCTCATCCATGGGAAGTCAAGTGCTATTCGAAGAGCCTAAATACATCTCTCCTTACAATTTGAAGGTTAAGTCAGAGGAAGCCCAACGCAGAAATGGTGATTGCTTAACTGAAGGCTATGTCTCAACCCTCCCAGAGAGGGTACATTTGACTATCAAATCAAATGACATTGCTGAGTTGGCTGGCATTTGGAGACAATGGAGTAAAACAAGACAAGAGGCTTTCCATCAAAAGTATGGGTGTTTAGCATTGCTCCTCCCAGTGGCTGTTGATCATAACCTAATTAGAGCCATGATTCAATTTTGGGATCCATCGTATAGGTGCTTTGTGTTTAATGAAGTAGATATGGCGCCAACTATTAAGGAGTATTCGGCCTTACTCCAATTGAAACCTTCCAATCAAGACAAGATCTATGTTAAGAATAAAACAGGTTACCGAAAGAAGTTGGCCAAGTTGTTAGACCTCAATGTCACACAAGTTGATGCCCTTGTAAAATTGAAGGGAGAAAGTACTTGTATCCCTTGGAATTTCCTGCAGAACTTTATCATAGAGCACCATGAAGACGTCCAAGGAGTAAGAGCTATGGCCTTAGCTTTCTATGGGTTGATTATATTCCCAAAAATCTTAGGATATGTGGAAATAGCTGTGGTAGATCTTGTGGACCAAATGGAACATGATGTTAACCCAGTCCCCGCCATCTTAACTGAAACCATTCGATCATTGAATTATTGTAGGAGAAGTGGGGAAGGAAGCTTTCAAGGGTGCTTACAACTACTCTACATTTGGATGAAGAGCCATTTTAAATGTGAAGAACCCAATTTTCGAGAAGTATTTGTTGGCTCCAGACTCCCTATCAAAGAATTTTGTGCAAGCAAATGGCCAGAGCCCATATCAAAGGACAGTTGGATTACATTCTTGCGCAAGCTTCGACACCAAGAAGTTGTTTGGAGAGCACCATGGATGGCTCATGAATCAGTATTATATAAGTGTGGTAACCACCTTTGGGTTCCTCTTTTAGGGATATGGGGTGCTGTTAGTTATGCTCCAGCAATGGTACGAAGACAGGTTGGAAGTGAACAATTCATCCCAGCAACGCATGGACTCAATCAATTAGAGTTTGCTCACACTGAAGTAGGGGCACAGAGGAAGATAGCAGAGATTGTCAAAGATTGGAAGCAAGCTATTAGGGTTGATCCAGGGAGATATACTGATGATGTCACTCCTGAATATTTTGTTTGGCATGCAAGGCGAGCCAAGGATATTAAGATACCACCTGAAAAAGATGAAGAACTTCCCCAGGAGCATATTGTCCAAGATCCCATGATTGGCCTAGAGATTGCAAAAAGGAAGTTAGAAGAAGAGAAGAGGGGATTAGAGCAAGAATACAAGAAGTTCAAGCATGAGACCGATGAGAGGATAGGAAAGAGAGATTACGCATATTCAAAAGTCCATCAAGAGAAGAACAAGTTGGTGGATGAGATTTGTTACTTGAAGAAAAAATTCGCAAGGTCTGAAAATAGTCGTCTGATAGAAGAAAACAAACGACTAAAAGAAGAAGCTCAGAAGAACCGGGAAGAAGCTCAGAAAAACCAAGAAGAAATTGCACAACTCAAGGAGAAAGCACAAAAGAAGGAGGATGAGCTTGATGAAGCTCAAAGGGAGATAATACGATGGAAGATTCGACTACAAGGAGTTCTCAATCGAGTCCAAGAAGATCGACAGAATATGGCCCAAAATATACAAACCTTAGTAGAAGAATGGAAAATCTTCAAGAAAGACTCACAACTCCTATGGACAATGTTTCATCAAATTAATTGGGTGGCTCATAGGGCCCAACAAATTGAAGATGAAATAAGGGAGGTGAAGCCTGGAGTTAACCCAATAACCGAACATGGAGAGAGGATGCTACAATTGTTGGAAGAGATAGAAGGCCATTATGGTGCTGTTAGAGGACTCATGTGGCATTATTAGATTTCTTCATGGACGTCTTAGGGTTTTTGGTTTTGTTAAATAATTGTTATGAGACAAGTTATTTTTTTTTTCCATCTTATGCATTTAGGTTGTGAAATTCCATCTATTAATAAAATACATCTTTAAGCTCTTTTAAGTCTTTGCATTTTTTTTTCTTTTTTTTTCTCTTTTTTCTCTTCTCTCTTCTTTCTTCTTTCTCGAAAATAATTTCAACTTAATTGTGGCAATCAAGGTGTCAAAATTGAATCTACTAGACGGTCTGCCCTCCATAAATACCACACAAGGTATCAAGCTCGTATAATGGAAGAATATCAAAATAACAGAATAGAGAAGTTGGAAAAGGAAAATGCAGAGATAAAGGGGCAATTGAGCGAGATTACTCAATTACTAAAAGCCATGATTAAAGGAAAGGAAAAGATGGACAATCAGGGGGAGTCTATCCAACAATCTCAACAAAGCATGCGAGATAACCCTATTTTTGTCCCTGAAGGAAGTACTATCAAAGATCCAACACTTTTACAGATGCAAGTTCAAAACCCAGTGGAGGTACCAAATCTAGATGATCCTACAGAGTTAGAAAAGTTGAAGCGTAAAGAAGAATATAGTGGTACTAAAGCTCAGCTGAGCTTGATAGAGGAAAGACTAAGTGCCGTTGAAGGAATCGACTATTTTGGACCTGTTGATGTTGAAAGGTTGTGTTTGGTACCTGGTGTCGTGCTTCCACCAAAATTCAAAGTGCCTGAATTTGAAAAATTCAATGGAACATCGTGCCCAAAAGATCATCTCACCATGTACTGTAGAAAGATGGCGGCATATGCATGGGACGACAAGCTATTGATTCATGTTTTTCAAGATAGCTTGACTGGGTCAGCTGCTAAGTGGTATTACCAATTAGAAAGGAGCAAAGTTTCTTCTTGGTCTGAGTTGGCGAGAGCTTTTATAGCTCAATACAAACATGTGTCTGATATAGCCCCTGACCGCTTATCTCTCCAAGGTATGGAAAAGAAAAAGGATGAGAGCTTCAAGGAATATGCCCAAAGATGGAGGGACATGGCATCACAAGTTCAACCTCCTTTAACTGAAAAGGAAGTGACTATGTTTTTTTTGAATACTCTCAAGGCACCTTACTATGAGCGTATGCTTAGCAGCGTAACTAAGAACTTTGCAGATATGGTGCTAACAGGTGAAGCTATTGAGAATGCCATCAAGAGCGGTAAGATCGAAGCACCTGTAAATGATAATAGGAAGGGTGGATTCTTGAAGAAGAAGGAAGGGGATGCACAAGCCGTCCAAAACAATTCGCGTCACCCTTATACCCCTAACCCACCTTCAGTAAACTACACCTATTCTCAATCTTACCCACAAACTCATCCCCAAAACACCTATCAACCTGTTTTCCATCGACAAACTCCTACAACTTCAACAAACCCCACTTTCCCACCTAATGACCAAAGGTACACCCGACTTAGCCGAAATATTTCCATAGACCCTATACCCATGACATACGCTGAGCTATTCCCGAAGTTGGTGGAAGGTCATCTCATTGCCCCTATTTATATAGAACCTTTGAAACCTCCTTACCCAAAATGGTATGACCCCAATGCAAAATGTGCCTATCATAATGGTAATATTGGTCACTCTATCGAGAATTGTATGGGCTTGAAGGTGAAAGTCCAATCACTCGTCAAAGCTGGACTCTTAAGTTTTGGGAAGAAAGGGGAGCCGGATGTTAATGCAAACCCATTGCCTGATCATGCTGGAACAACGGTAAATGCGATTGAGGACCCAAGGAGAGGTATAATCAAGAGGACTGTTGCCGAAATAAAAACTCCATTAGAAAGGGTGTTTGAGGTTCTGGTGGAATCTGACTTATTACAACTAATGGTGCTTGCCGCAAGCTCTTATAAGGGACAACATGATAAAAGAACGACATGCAAATATCATTGTGGAGCAATAGGGCACTCTGTTCAGTATTGCGAGGATTTTAGAAGGAAGTTGCAAGAACTAATTGATGAATCTTGCGTGGAGTTCTATGAAGAAATTCAAGATGAAGGAGTTCATGCCACTAATAAGGAGTTTGTTTTAAAACCATTGAAAGTGCTTTATGAAGAGAAACCTACGCCATCAGTTCAAGGGCCTAAGGTGGTGATAGAAGTGCCAACCCCATTCCCATACAAGAGTGACAAAGCCGTACCGTGGAGGTATGGGTATGATGCAATAATCAAAGATAAAGCAAATGTTGAAATAATGGTGGATAGTCCTGATTCCGCCAATATAGCTGGAGTTGGGGGAATGATACGTAGTGGACGTTGCTATACTCCTGAGATGCTACAACAGGCAAGAAAAGAGAAGGCCAAAGTGGGAGAAGAAGAGGTGGCACCAGTCCCAGATCCTGAGGAGAATCGACAAAGGCCGGTAACAGACGAAGATACTTGTGAATTCTTGAGACTCATTAAGCATAGTGAGTACAGTGTGGTAGAGCAATTAAACAAAATGCCGGCTCGAATTTCATTATTGTCTCTGCTCTTGAACTCTGAACCTCATAGGAAGGCATTGCTGAAGGTGTTGAATCAAGCTTATGTGGTGCACGATGTATCTGTAGAAAAGATAGACCATTTAGTGAGCAATTTGGTGGTAGATAATTTCATATCCTTTAGTGACGATGAAATTCCAGCTGAAGGAAGAGGGAGTACTAAAGCTCTTCATATAAGTGCAAAATGCAGAGGCATCACAATTGGTAGGGTGTTGATTGATAATGGCTCATCTATCAATATCATGCCGATGATTACTTTGACAAGGATGCCGATAGATGAATCTCACATGAAGCCAAGTAATATGGTGGTAAAGGCATTTGATGGAGCTCGTAGAGAAGTTATGGGAGATATAGAGCTTCCAATGCAGATTGGTCCATGTACTTTTAATATACAATTCCAGGTGATGGACATTACACCATCTTATAGTTGCCTTTTGGGAAGGCAATGGATTCATATGGCAGGAGCGGTCCCTTCCTCTCTTCACCAAAAGCTAAAATTTCTGGTGGACGGCCAAATAATTATTATCTCAGGAGAAGAAGACATGATGGTAGCTCAAACTTCCTCTACACCTTATGTGGACATTGGAGATGAAGCTGTGGAATGCTCACACAGATCCTTTGAGGTGGCAAATGCTCTATATGTGGGTGAAGGGTCAAGTCTGTGTACTCCTCGCTTGTCAAATACCACTGGTATGGTCGTGAAGCAAATATTGTGGAAAGGATGGTGCCCTGGTTCTGGGTTGGGCAGAAACCTGCAGGGAATGTTGGAGCCACTAGAGATCATCGAAAACAAGGACAGATTTGGGTTAGGGTACAGACCGACAAGGATGGAAAAAATGAAGATGATGACTGAGAAGAAAGAGAAGAGAATTGCTCGTTTGCATGGCCGTGATTTTGAGTCTAAGAAACTAATCATACCACACTTATATGATTCGTTTCACTCAGCAGGGTATATTCATCCAGATTCAATGATGGTGACTGAAAATGGATTGTTGAAGGTATTTACAAATTTGTCTGTTTCCGTGGTTGATGAAGAAGGAAGTGGAGGGTTTGACGTTGATCGGTTCGTGTACCCTTCAGACGCAGAGCTAGGAAATTGGACTGTTTATGAGATGCCAGTTGTCTATGCCACCCAAGAGTAATGGATTTTCTTTATTTTCTTATTTTCATTTGTTCTAGGTTTTCTTAGGATCACTCAGTTTCTTAAATAATGTAGGAGTGCTTATGCCCAAGAGCACTGAGATTTTCTTTTATGTATTGGGCCAACTTTCATTCATTTTCATTTCAATAAAAAGATTAGCAAAATGCATTTTCTTCAATTCCTCAAGTGCAAATCTCGTTTTCTGTCCAAGACACAATTACCCACATTCTTCATTTTTACCAATTTTCAGGGATCCAGACAATGAAAATGATGATAACAATGACAATAATTCAGAATTTAATTTTGAAAATCTTGTTCAATTTAATGAATCTGATCATGAAGAGAACCTTGAGGATTGTATTGTGCCTCCTGAGTTATTAAGATTGGTAGATCAAGAAAAGAAACCCATTGAACCTTATCTGGAAGAAACAGAAATAATAAGTTTGGGAGAGGATGAGAATAAAAAGGAGGTTAAGGTTGGAACTTCCTTGCCATCCAATGAAAGGGAGGAATTAAAGGAGCTACTTCATGAATATGTAGATGTGTTCGCTTGGTCCTATCAAGATATGCCTGGACTCGATACTAGAATTGTGGAGCACAAGTTGCCATTAAAGCCTGAATGTAAGCCTGTACAGCAGAAGTTAAGGCGCATGAAGCCTGATATGTTATTGAAGATTAGAGATGAAGTTAAGAAGCAATTTGATGCTGGTTTCTTGGAGGTGGCCAGGTACCCTGAATGGGTAGCCAATATAGTTTCAGTTCCGAAGAAAGGAGGGAAAGTGCGAATGTGTGTGGACTATAGAGACTTGAACAAAGCTAGTCCTAAGGATAATTTTCCTTTACCCCACATTGATACACTTGTGGACAATACTGCCAAATACTCCACATTTTCATTCATGGATGGATTTTCGGGCTATAATTAAATAAAAATGGCTCGCGAAGACATGGAGAAAACCACATTTGTGACAATGTGGGGAACCTTTTGTTACAAAGTTATGCCTTTTGGACTGAAGAATGCTGGAGCTACATATCAAAGAGCAATGGTGACTCTCTTCCATGACATGATGCATAAAGAGATAGAGGTCTATGTAGACGATATGATTGCAAAATCGCGTAAAGGGGAGAATCATGTCACTAGTCTCAGAAAACTATTTGATAGATTGAGGAAGTATCAATTGAAGCTAAATCTGGCTAAGTGCACATTCGGGGTTAAATCTGGAAAGCTATTGGGCTTTATGATCAGTGAAAAAGGGATAGAAGTGGATCCAGATAAGATACAAGCTATTCAAGACCTGACTCCTCCACGCACCCAAAAGGAAGTGAGAGGATTTTTGGGTAGAATAAACTATATCTCTCGCTTCATTTCTCAACTCACCCTCAAATGTGATCCAATATTCAAGTTGCTTCGTAAAAGAGATCCCGGGGAATGGAATGAAGAATGCCAGGAAGCCTTCAACAAAATCAAAGAATATTTGTCGAACCCTCCTGTGTTGGTACCACCAGTAATTGGAAGACCTTTGATTTTGTATTTGATAATTTACGAGAAGTCAATGGGATGTGTGTTGGGGCAAAGAGATGAATCTGGGAAGAAAGAACATGCAATTTACTATCTGAGCAAAAAATTCACAGATTATGAGTCTAAATATACCGAGTTAGAAAAAATGTGTTGCGCGTTGGCTTGGACGGCTCATAGACTCAGACAGTACATGTTGTATCATACCACATGGTTAATCACAAAATTGGATCCTCTCAGGTACATCTTTGAAAAGCCTGCATTGTCTGGAAGGATCGCAAGGTGGCAAGTAATGCTTTCCGAATATGATATCACATATGTGGCCCAAAAAGCCATCAAAGGGAGTGCAATTGCAGAATTTATTGCTGATCGCAATACAAATGGTTATGAACCAATGAAGATGGAGTTCCCAGATGAAGATTTGATGTTTGTAGAAGAAAAATGTGAGAAAAAACCATGGAAGATGTGTTTTGACGGAGCGTCAAATGCTCTGGGACACGGGATAGGAGTGATTCTTATATCTCCTGAAGGTAGTTATTATCCAATTACTGCTAAATTGGATTTTAATTGCACGAACAATGTAGCTGAGTATGAGGCATGTGTCATGGGTCTGCAGGCGGCCGTAGAAAGAAAAGTCAAGATACTTGAGGTGTATGGTGATTCAGCTCTGGTAATTTATCAATTAAAAGGAGAATGGGAAACCAGAGATCCAAAATTAATCCAGTACCGAAAATATATCATTGAGTTGATTGATCATTTCGAAAATATCCAGTTCGAACATTTGCCACGAGAGGAAAATCAGATAGCTGATGCTTTAGCCACCTTAGCAGCAATGTTCAAATTGGATGCAAATGCAGAGATCCAACCAATTAGGATGGAAGTGAAGAGTTCCCCAGCACACTGCTTGAGTGTTGAAGAGGAAGTAGATGGGAAGCCTTGGTATCACGATATTTTGCAATACATAAAAAATCAGCAGTATCCTGAGCATGCTAATGAAAATGACAAAAGAACTATAAGAAGATTGGCTATGGGATTCTTCTTAGATGGAGAAATTTTGTACAAAAGAAGTCGAGATCAAGTACTGTTAAGATGCGTGAATTCAACTGAAGCTACTAAAATTCTTGAAGAAGTGCATGATGGAGTTTGTGGAGCTCATGCTAATGGTCACATGATGGCCCGACAAATCATGAGAGCAGGTTACTACTGGCTGACTATGGAGAGAGATTGTATTAACTACGCTCGAAAATGCCACAAGTGCCAGATTTATGCTGATAAAATTCATGCACCTCCAAATGCTCTAAACGTGTTAGCACCTCTATGGCCTTTTTCAATGTGGGGCATGGATGTGATTGGACCAATTAGTCCCAAGGCTTCGAACGGGCATAGGTTCATTTTTGTGATGATTGATTACTTTACCAAATGGGTTGAAGCTGCTTCTTATGCAACTGTAACACGAGCAGTGGTTTGCAAGTTTATTAAGAGGGAGATAATTTGTCGATACGGGCTTCCAGAAAGAATTATCTCCGACAATGCTCGAAATTTGAACAACAAGATGATGGAAGATGTGTGTACTCAGTTCAAGATCAAGCATCATAATTCAGCGCCATATCGTCTGAAGATGAATGGGGCAGTAGAAGCAGCAAATAAAAACATCAAGAGGATAGTGGAAAAAATGGTTGAGACATATAGAGATTGGCATGAGAAGTTGCCATTTGCCCTACATGCTTATAAAACATCTGTTCGCACTTCTACTGGGGCAACACCATTTTCACTAGTGTATGGGATGGAAGCTGTACTGCCTGTTGAAGTTGAAATTCCATCCTTAAGGGTTCTGAGGGAAACAAAGTTAGAAGAGGCTGATTGGGTGAGAGATCGTTACGAGCAGCTCAACTTCATTGAGGCAAAAAGAATGGCAGCATTGTGTCACGGCCAACTGTATCAAAGGAGAATGATGAAAGCGCATGATAAGAAGGTTCGACCAAGAAAATTCAGAGAAGGAGAATTGGTCCTGAAGAAGATTCTCCCAAATCAACCAGACAATAGAGGAAAATGGGCTCCAAATTGGGAAGGTCCTTATGTTGTGAAAAGGGCATTCTCTGGCGGGGCATTACTTTTGATAGATATGGATGGAGATGATTTGCCAAACCCAATAAATTCAGATGCTGTGAAGAAGTATTATGCCTAAAAAAAAAGAAAAAAGAGAAAGAAAAAAAAAGAAAAAAAAAGAAAAAAAGAAGAAAAAGAAAAAGAGATAAAGAAAAAGGAGGATTCAAATTGAAAACCCAAAAGGGCAGTTTGAGTCAATAGGGGGTGAATTCGAACTGAAAACCCGTAAAAGGGCGGCTTGAATCAAGGAGACATATCTAAGTTGAAAACCTGAAAAGGCGACTTAGGTATGAGGAGAAAAGGCATTAAAGGGTCATGATATAGAAGCACTAATGTGATTTGATAGGACTTTACATGGTCGGATGACTTGAAGAGAATGAGATTTTTGAATGAGAATTTTGTATTAATTGATCAGAGTTATTTGAATGTTTGCCCAAAGCCTGGTTAAATAATCCTAGAATCCTTATTTTTCTTTCAACCTTGCTTTACCTTCACACTTAGCTACCTTTGTAATATTTTCAAATATTGAATAATACCATTCCTTTCATTTTCACTTATTATTTCCTTACTTTGAGGGATTGAGAAATTGTATTGCATTGATCTTGAAATTAGAATGGTAATGAATGTTTGCTTGGCAAAGTATGTGAAAGACTCCTATATTATTTAAGAAAATGAAAGAAAAGGAAACTTGTGAATGAATGGAAGTTGGAAATCAAGAAAAACCAATGAATAAGAAAGAATGAATGATGAGGTCTCAGTAAAGATTTTAATGAGCAAACGAATGACCAGAAAGAGTGAATGAAGGTGAAAGAAAGAAACAAGGGATAAGATAATATAAAGAGGGCACGAAGACAAGAGCTTCATCGGGAAAGAAACCTGGAAGAAGGAAAATGAGAAAAGAAATAGGAAATACAAGGACAGGATGACAAATAGAAGAATGCATGAGATGGACTGATACAGAAAAACCCTGTTATTGCCACAGTTAAAGTTGAAATGCTTTTCAAAGAAAACATTGCATGAATAGAATAGATTGTGTGAGTAATATTGCATGAATGGCATTACACAAATGACATTGCATAGATAGGATAGAATGCATGCATAGTTGCATACATGATGCATTACATGAGAAAAATTACAGACAAGGTTCCTTGAGTACAATCTATAAGACCTTCGGGCATGATTCCTCCAAATTTTGGACAAGATTTTAAAGTTTGACTGCCTGCCTGTTTAGGGGGAGCTTTTTAGACAAGATTTTAAAGTTTGACTGCCTGCCTGTTTAGGGGGAGCTTTTTAGACAAGATTTTTAAAGTTTGACTGCCTGCCTGTTTAGGGGGAGCTTTTTAGACAAGATTTTTAAAGTTTGACTGCCTGCCTGTTTAGGGGGAGCTTTTTAGACAAGATTTTAAAGTTTGACTGCCTGCCTGTTTAGGGGGAGCTTTTTAGACAAGATTTTAAAGTTTGACTGCCTTTCTGTTTAGAGGGAGCTTTTTGAAAAAATAAAAAAATAAAAAAATTTAAAGAAAAAAGGAGAAGTCAAACGAAATAGGTGTCTATGTCTTTGTGCAATTACTGTTCACAGCAAATGCACAAAGAGGGGCAGCTGTAGACACCTTATTTTGTCCGGGATCTTAACTTGTAAAATTAATTAATTAAGTTAGGTGACATAGTATTTTTAGATTAGGATAATTAATTAATTTAAAATTAAATTAGGATTTTTCTTTATAGATTAGAATTAACACTGAAATTTGGATTTAGGAAAAATTAATAAATAAATAATAAAAAAGAGGAGAGACAAGAAAAGAAAAATATTAATATTAAATAATTAGATTTTTAGGATAATTATATAAATTAGGATTTATTTATTAATTAATTAATTAGGAAGAGTTATTATTAGATTAAATTTAGACTAGTAGAGTTAAATTAGAATAAGGATTTGATAGAGAATTAGGATAAATAGAAAGTAAGATAAATATTAATCTAACCTAAGTCTAATAGGACTCTAACTAGATTGATGGTTATAAAAAGGATGTCTTAGGGTTTAGGAAAAAAAACAAAAAAAGGAGATACTGCTTTTAAAAAAAACACAAAAAACCTTGGCTTGCTTTTTTTTTCCTCCCTGCATCTTCCATCTGCGTTGCACTGCCATCGTGAACCTGGTCCGCTGCACTTCCGGCCGAAGGTTGCTGCCCTTCCAGCAAGTTATCAGGCCACCGCAGTATCGGTTGCAACTCTTCTTCATCTGCCAGGTCGTCGCCTTGCACCTGCAACAGCTGCTGTTTCATTTTCAACCACCTTGGACACCCCTGCTGTGCTGCAACAGCTGCTGTTTCATTTTCAACCACCTTGGACACCCCTGCTGTGCTGCAACAGCTGCTCCATAGTTGCTTGCTTGGTCGATTTCATCACTGCCCTGCCGATTCCAACACGTCCAAGCTGTTCCATCATTTTCTGCCTCGCACGCCCCTGCTGTCTGACCGCTTCCCTGCACGCCATTGTCGAGATCTGTTGCACCGGACCTCCATCGCCTAGCTGTTTCCAGCCGCTGGCCACCTCTCCAAGCAGTGCGAGACCGCTGCTGTTCCCTGCTTTGAACCGCACCTTTCCTGATCACTTTCTACTGCCCCGAGCCACTACCAGTTCAGCCCTGAGAGCAACACCAGCTTTCACAGTCCTGCCATCACTCCACACTTTCACAAGGACGCTTCATCCCTGCATCACCTACTGCCATTATATGAACAACACATTTTGCTCACTACACACGAGAAGCTGTTGAAGGAAGGAGGAACAGGAGCAAGAACCAGCCACACTAGCTGCTGCATACATCGTTGCACCAACAAGCTGCTGCCCATTTGCTTGGTATCGTTTACACCGCAGCTACAGCTGAAAATAGAGGAAGAAATCTTTAAAGATTAAAGACAATAAAGAAAGAGGTAGCCGTTAGCTTCATTCAGGTTTGTTTTCTTTTATCCATTAATTAAGTAATTGATTAATATCATAATGTAATGTGACTTGATAATTAATTACTATATAAATAATAACTTGGTACATATATTTTATATTTCCTTACATAATGGTTGATGAAGCAGTATAAGATGACATGACTTAACTTTTTCTAATTAATTTAGCATGATCAATAATTTGGTAATTTGCATGTATGTATATAACGTGATTCATTTACATGACAATAATATGGTTTAATAATGAAATTCAGTTAACACAAATTTGCATGGTAATTAAACTACTAATTTGATTAGTGATTTGTTTGCATGATATATGTAATATGATGTGCTTGCATGACAATTTGATTTGTTTTGAATATGTGATTAGAACTAAATGATTAATTGGTATGGGTTATAAAAATAAAAATTTTAAATTAAATTGTAAAGATAAAAAGATTATAAAATAAAATAGATAAAACAAAGATTAGAAAAAAAATAATAAAATCACGAAATATAGAGATAAGTGGAAGTTATTCCGATGATGGAATTCTGAGGTGTCACGAATGGTTGACATTTCAGATTTTCTAGGTGAGGATGTTTTCCATGAGTTTCGCCAGAATGATGGAAAATTCATGGAAGATGTTCAATATTAAAATATATATGTAAAATATTTAATTGTTATAAAATTATAACCACTTAATAAAACAAAAAATTTATTCTGATGATGGAATTCCGAGTGTCACGAATGGTTGCCATTTTGGAAATTCCTAGGTGAGGATGTTTACCTTAGATTTTGCCAGCATGATGGAAGATCTAAGGTAAGTGTTCAATATTAATAATCGATATTTATTTCTAAAAACATAAATATATATTAATAATCAATCTCTATTTAAAATAAAATAAAAATAAATATTAATAACAAGAAATTAGGGAATAATGATAAAAAAATATAATAATAATAATATATTGAGAATAAGTGGAGGTTATCCCGATGATGGAATTATAAGGTGTCACGAATGATTGACATTTTAAAATTCTTAGGTGAGATGTTTTCTTTAAATTTTGCCAGCATGATGGAAGATTTAAAGAAAATTTTCAAGAAGAATAATCGACATTTATTTTCAAAAAGATAAATAATATTAAAATAAAGATAAATAAATTAAAAATGAATAAAGATAAAAATAAGAATAAAAGATGGAAAATAAAATTAAGATATTGCATAAACGATTTAACAAATCCGACGACGGAGCCTCTCCGAGAAAGACGAATGGGATTTCTTGGATACTCTTGAGGTGAGGATGAAATTTAAGGAATTCCGCCAGCATGATGGAGAGTTTCTTAGAAATTGTCCAATATTTAAATATTTAAATTTAACAAGATAAAAAACCATTTAGTTGAAAATTATTAAAGATATCACAAAATTAGTTGGTACCATTTTAGGATGGGCGTTGTGGGGGTGCTAATCCTTCCCTACACAAAACCGTACTCCCGAACCCTAGATTCTTAGAACGACTCCATGCCTTATCTTTAGACAAGGATAGGTGACCAATCACACCTTAGGTTTGAATGGTTGGTGGCGACTCCTTGATTTTAAAGTCTAGCGGATAGGTTCACGGACCTAGACGTTATGACAAGAACTATAAAATGACTATAAGAGAATCACAGCTAACCTAAGTTATTAAATGAATATGATTTCAAAGTGAATTACAGTAATGAATAGGTTAGCTATGAAGTGAAATAGTTAAAACTATATACTTAGTGTATTAATTATTACCATAATTAAATGGTATATGATGAAATGAGCAATAAATAGATAAATTGATATGAAATACATGTTAAATGATTTGAAAGTTACATGTATGTGTTTTAAGGATACATAGTGGAATTACAGGACGTAAATAACAAAACATCCAAATAATAAGAGGTTATTATTTAAAAGTTATTGAAGGTAATTTCAAATAAATTTCTGGAGTAGAATAGAATTGAGAGATCGTTGACTTGATTTACAGTATGGATTCTATTTCTAAGCTCTTATCAGAGAACATAAGAGTCTGAAGAGCTTAAGAAATTACTCCGGAGATTAATAAATAAAGAACCCACCTATATTAGAGTAATTGGTAAAAACACAGATGATCTGATTCGAAAGAATAAGAATAGTTATGATTGTGAATTAAATCCTAAATGTTCAATAGTGTTATTACTGGAAATGAACCTTCATTTGTTAGTGACAATAAAGTATTCATTAGTCAATAAATAGGTGAAGCCCATGGAACAAATTAGCTTCGCTAGTGAACTATAGAGAGTTATAATTATGAGATCCCTATATGTTAAAACTTTGTTCCTAACTTATTCTTGGTCATTGTACTATCAAGACAAGGATTTAATAATGCTTAAAGACTAGCACATGCTAAGCCTCCTTACTTATAATGTAAGCAATCGATCTTATAGGTTGAAATGTGATGATATTTGAAAATAATATATGGGTGCTTATTAGAGAATAAGTTCACTAAGCATGACCCAATGTAAGGGCTCCATTTAGTAGTGTCTTTTATTGGGATGCTCTCACATGTCAGTAGTGTAAATAATTTTCTAACTTGAGATGCTAGGTCATCTTATATGTTAATTGTCACACTTTTATTTCACCTGTATGGGTTTGGGTGTTAAATAACTAAAAAGGTGATTTTAGGTGTGCCATGAAGCACATGAAGATTGATGAGTAGTCAAGATGAGAATCCATCTCTCTGAATGACTTTAAAGGATTATATCTTAGTCATTTTAACTGATAAGTCTCTGGCCATAGCAATAAGCGTTATCAGTAAACAAACCATTTGACTCATTATAACTCATAACCATTTGACTAATTGTTAGCTTTTAGATAAAAATGAATATGTTTATAAAGTAGACACTGAACCATGCATTGTACACTGAATAGGTTAGTTAAACCATTAACTTTTCTAATATTTGAGTGGTCATGATGTATTGCTAGATACCTATATTAATCTATGAATTTAAATAAATATTTAAATTCATTGTCAACATGTTGAAAACCTAAAAAATCGCACACATTTGAGTTGTGAATGGATTAATTTGAGTTGATCATGTTTGATAAATTTGGAATTTTTCATGAGACTTTTTTTGGAATTATAATTGGACTTAATTAAATATGTTTAATTAAGTAGACATAATTTAAAGTGTTTTAATTAAGTCATTAGGCCAAATTATAATTAATAAGGGATTACTAAAATTTAATTAAATAATTTAATTAAATTATAGTCTTTTACATTAATTAAATTTGGATAATTGCCTCATAATTAAATGTTTAATTAAAAGGAACAAGCAATTATAATTAATAATAAGTCCAAGGGTTTAAAGGTGATTGTTTTATTTAATAAAACACAATTAACCTTGCTTACAAAAGCATCATTATGGTCGGCCACCTTGTGTATGTTGAAACCAACATAGTGCAAAATCCCAAAGCTTTTTACTTTATTGTGAAGTTGCGGCAAAGCTAGGGTTTTCTTCCTTAATGGATTGTAGTAACTTAAGTGATTTCTTTTTGTAGAAATTGGCAAGGTCGATGTTTCTTGCTTAAGGATTTTGATAATTTTGATTTCTTGTGATTGGGAATTTTGATAAATTTTTCAAACCCTATTAGGATTCATAGAATTAAGAGCTTGATGTTTGAATTATTTTCAAGCATGTAATCACTACAAGTGATTTGTAGCAAACTCTGCAAATTATTATTTGTTGAGAAAACTTATCTTACAATATAGACATTCAAGTTTTACTTAAAGAAAAAACCCCATGGAGTTTTGCCTTGTAGAAATCAACAAGCTCAAGGTGTTGTGCATTCTTTGTGCTAATTTTTCTAATAGTTTTTTGGGATTGTTTTCTTGTTCTGAAAGAAAGAGTTCTTCCTCAGGGTTACATATTTTCTGATTGTGAATCTTGGCTTCTGAGTACATTGATACTTCATCTGCTAGCACGAGAACAACTATAATTTAACTCAACATTCTTGAAGATGCCATTCACAACTTGTGTGAATACTATTAGAGGCTATACAGTTGGATGGTTTTGGTTTGCAAAAATCTAACTTTGATGCACAAGTCTAAGAGGAGATTATAGTGTTAAAATAACAATATCTCTTGACAAGGTAAAAAATTTGAGCTCTATTGTGTGCTTGATACATGAAATGATTTGTTGAATGCTTTATCAAACGTGATTCTGTGGATGGTTTCGGTGTTTCTCTGTTAACTTACAATTCTGATTATGTGCTTGAGCATGAGCCAAAACAACCATCAATTGGTATCAGAGTCTAAAAAACTGAGCTATCAATTTGTTGCCATTATCTATGGATGCATGTTAGGTGTTTAATCAAATTGTTTCTTGAATCAAATATTGGTATAACATATTATAAATATAAAATTAATTCTAGAAATTAATTACAATTATCAATTCTTGTTCTTTAAATAGATATTTAAACAAATGAAAAATTGTATACAAAGTTATGATCAATATAGAATGAAATGTTTTGCATGATTGCACGTTTATAATGATTTCAGCATGAGCTCGATATGATTGATTTTACTGAAATGTTATAATTGTTAATCCTAAATGTATGTAAAAGTTTTTTACAAACATTTTTTTAGAGATTTGGGCTTTATAGGATTTTTTGGAGCCTAAGAATTTGGACATCCTATATAGTTTGGTGTAAGTGTCGATATTTGAGGCTTTTGGTATTTTTGATCTTCTACTACTATCCCCTTTAGGTGGTCAAAGTGGTAACTTCAAATAACCCTGGAAAGACCTAAAACCTAAAATTAGGAACATCCTTAAGGCATGGAATTTGAGTACAATTATAATTAGGTCTAGGGCTATGCGATTTTCCTTTTTTATGTCTATGACCTTTTATCACTTCCTATTTTCATATGGTGAAAGTGATGGCTTGAGATAATCAAAGGTAGTCCTGATTTAAGAGAGTTTCCAAAAATACAAAGTTAGTTTCTATAAATAGAAAGTTCAATCTATGAGCTCAATTTTGTCTTAGACTTTTCAAATTAGACTTGTAGATTTAGTTATTGTAATAACTGAAATTTTTATACTTATTGGATTGAAATACGACTATTTGATTAGTGTAGAATGGCCTTACACTGATTTCTTGGTTCTCAATGTAGTGAGGCAAAGTTTCTTACGAGCAGATACATGGGCCCATAGGAGTGTACACCAACCCAAATATATCCAAATCATCATACAACGATGATATCCAACCTTTAGTAAGCCATTCTAGCCATTTAAATTATGATTTTGTCCTTTTTGGTAAAAAAGCAACAAACTAAGAAATGATGGTTTTGTTCATAGGTTGCTGAGACAAGTGGTCAAAATCAACACTATAAATTGACTTTAGGGATCATTTTGAGTTATGTCAAAACTTTGAATTGTCATGTCAGACCCTGTGTCAAAAAATTTTATTATTGAACCGAAATTGACCGAAACTGATATAACCAAGCAAAATGCCTAATTCTCTCTCCCCTAACCAACCACCGTAGTTCATCCCCTTGGTTTTGTTCTCTAGCATGGGAAATGAATGTCAATAACATATTTCTCACCTAACTACTTTTGTTTAACCAATTAGATACCAAATAAATAAAAATTAAAGAAAATAAGTGAAATTATGGATAATTACCAAACTTTATGCCTCAAGCATATTGGTTATGTGAGACCCGATTCTACTGTACTGTACATGTAATGTGTAATTAATTATTAAGAGGAAATTAATGTGCTAAATGATTATAAGTGAAAGTGTGATGTGGGCCCTACTGACTTTTAATGTGTTTAGATGGGCTCGAGACTGATAATAAAGTGTACAGTGGTGTAATAAATATAATATGATGAATTTGAGGTTTAAAATAGTTGAATTATATTATTATGAATTATTTTGAATTATTTTTTGAAGGTGGGAAACAAATTGAAAAATGATAGTTATGTCTTGAGGGCATTTTAGTAAATTACATCCAAACTAAAATGAGTTGGGACGAAGTAAAAATACCATGATATTCTACATAAAAAAGAGAATAATATAATGTCAAGAGATTTATCGAAATAGTGATGAAGTGAGAGAAATTCATTGGCAGGTCGTGGGGGTAAAATCGTAATTTCTCACTATTCGTGCACCACGCGTTGATGAAACCACTTCCAATCATCAAGATACATTAAATATGACTATTTGGCAGTGGAATCTGAAATTTTGTAGTCCAATTACATAGTTTTCACGATTACAGAATTTAAGGGCAAAATTGTCCGAAAATTACATAAACAAGGGCAAAATGGTAATTTTGCCCCCTTCTAGAAGCATCTCCACTTTTCAGCCCATAAGTGCGGGCCACTATTCACTTTCTTCAACCCCACACCCCACGGCACCAAGAGTGAAAAGAAAGAAAAGTCAACAAAAACCAACTAAGCTTGACTTTCTCACCAAATTTGCTTTTAGAAAAATTATCTACACACCCTCCTCTCTCCATTGACACCATTAGCTCGTTAATTAAAGAAGAAAACAAGGAGAAAAAGGGAGAAGAATATTTCGACCAAAGTAAAAATTTTCATGATTTAATGTTTCATTGAATTTCAAAGTTATATTTTGACTAAATCAAATGTGTAGATTATGGATATACCATTAGATTTGATTTTTGTTGACTAAATGAAACTCCACCATGAATGTGACTTTCGGTCAGGTTAGGAATTCAAGGAATCTATGTAGATCTTTGCATAATAATGATAGAAAATGAGACAATAAACATGGATATAAAGGTTAGAAAGCATTGATTATTCAAAATGGTTGAAAATTATGAAACTCGGTTCATGGGGGGTTTCGGCCAAGGCCTTTTGAGGATATCATTATGCTACATTTCATGTATTTGATATGCTAAATTACTGTAGAAATTAAAGGAAGAAGACCGGTGAAAACGGATCTGAAATTGGAGCCAAAACAGAGAAGTTATGTTTTACTATCGGTGTAATTTACATTGGTTAGGTATAGACAGTATCCTATGTGGCTGAATTTAGGGAAAATTAATAGCTTAAAAATAAGAGGAAAATTAATGAAAATTTTTGGTGAAATTGTTTTGCAGCTAGGAGCATTGGATTTCGTGCGGTGCTACTGAAAGGGTCAGTAATATGAGACAGGTAAGGGATGAGTGTGTAAGCCGTAGAGATATAGCGACTGCATGATTTTGATGAGTATAATTTTATGAAATTATTGGGTGTTGAATTGCCTTTAAAATCATGCAAATTTGTGGTTTACGGCTGGCAAAAATACTGTGTTTAAGTGCAGGGGGTTAAAATAATCGCAGCTATTATGCTGCCGAAAATTCCTCCAACAATTTTAAAATATCATGAAATATTTTATGAGCATGAAATATATTTATGAGCATAAAATGAGTGAAATTGTGTATTTTAGAGCTTATTTCCAATATTTTCCATAAATTGGAATTTTATCGAAAAATATCATTTGAAAATTCATGTAATTAAATTTTATTAAAGTGAGATGTCAAATACATTCTTTGAAATATTTCACAATTATTTAGAACGTTTACAAATTTTCTCACTTAAACATGAATATTTTATTGACTGTTTTTACAATACTGTTACATGTGAATTTAAATACCTTTTGGAATTTTATTAAATTTTAAATGATATTTGTTTAAATTTCTTAAAGGTCTTTTCACTGTAAATGAAATGTTTTGAGACTGTTAGCCCCATATCATGCTCACGTGTATTACTGTATTGTTACTATGGCTGATAGACCCGCCAAGTCTTCAGCAGTCCTAGGGACACCTGGTAAGTGTACTCTGAGGACACATATAGACTATGACCATAGATCTTACTGTTTACTGTTATTGTTCCCTATGTGGATTATAGCATGATATATCTAAGGTGATACCTAGTCTCCACCTACTGTTTACTGTTACTGAACTATGAATTACTGTTAATTGTTTTACTGAACTGCAAATTACTGTTTACTATTTTACTGAACTATGAAATACTGTTTACTGTTTACAGAACTGTACTGAATTGTTATTGTTTACTGAATCGAAAGGGTTTTATTGAAATTATTACTGGTTTTGGAAAGTTTATTGCACCGTTACTGTATAATGAAATTCAAGTGCTTACTGTACTGAACTATTTTTACACCATTTACTGAACTGTTACAGTACCAATACTGAATTGTTTTATTGTTACTGCAAAGAGTACTGTACTGAACTATTACTGAAGTGTTTTACAGAACTGTTAATGTTCAAAATGAACATTTTATTGTCTCTAAACCTATATGGTTTACTAAAACCACTACCGTCTATTGAAACTGTGATTTACTGTCAAACGTTTACGAAATGGTGATTTACTGTCAATTGGTTATTGAACCGTATTGAGATATACTGTTTTCTGAAGTGAAAATAATATTGTACTGTTTTACTACTGTCACTGTCATGTATTTTAAAGTGTTACTGAAGTGATGAAATTAAATGGTTTATTTACCATTTATTTATTGAAAATTTCATTAAATTGTTTTATAACAATTTATTGATTACTCCTTATAGTCGCTTTTGGGTTTTCGGGACAAGACAAGTATTTCAAAATACCTTCAATGCTCCATCCAATTGCCTGACTGACTATAGTATCCTTCCGTTTATTGTGCCTAGTGAACTGTTAGGAAAATAATATTTTCTAGCATATAGATTTCGTTATATCAGTCTTGCATACGATTTCTTTACTGAGCACGTTTCACTCACCCATTTATTTTCCACTCCACAGGATATTATAAATGATTAAAAAGGGGTATATATTAGAGGATATTGGCTGAATCTGGTCTACCAAGACTGCTTTGTGTCAACCCAAGAGGTATTCATACTTTCTTTTATACATTCAGGTATATTGTACAGTACTACTTAAATTGTAAAATAGGAATAGGGGATGTAAAGTGTAAGGAATATTATAAATTACATAATCCGAATTTATTAATTTAAATAACTATTTACTATTTATCACTATTACTGTTCAAGTTTTAAAGGCATCACAAACAGCCAACCGTAATTTATGTGTGAAATGTGTTATTTACTATACATTTGGACTGTTACAGGTTAATCCTTATAATTCACCAAAGTGGCTAAAATAAGCTTATCACTATCCAAATTAATTCTTTTTCCTCTCTCTATTATTTTTAATTTCACTTCCAATTTAGTTTCCTTTATACGAATTTTCTGATTCTTTCACTTCCTCGATTCTCGGGATTTTCACCAATATCCCGTTCTCGCAAATTTTATTTATTTCCTCTTATTTAATTTCTCCGATATTTATTTTCAATATTTATAATTTCCAATGAATGGAAAAATTTACGGTTATCACACCATTCGAGCAAGCCTAAATCATAAGCTTAAGGGAGAAAAAGAGAAGAAAAGAAAAAGAAGAAAACTGAGAGAACCCTATGAAATCGTGGCTACCTCTTGCCAAAAATTCATGATTTTTCAATTCTAAAACATCCTACTAACTCCTCTTCATCTTGTGAACATCATAATTTCATCTCAAAGCTTTTGGAGAAATGGAACCAAGTGAAAACCAACCTTGAAGCCATTTCAGTCAAGGTAAGATCTAAGGCCTTAAAGTTTGATTCAAGCCTCCATCTTTTAATATGTTGTTTAATGGCCTAAAGTAAGGTATTTCATGGTTTAATTTTGAAGTGAAACTGTAAGAGCCTCGCTCGTCTCACCAGGCCATCGGCGAGCATTCCCTAGCTGTCTTCCACTCGTCCCAGGTTTACTTTTACATCATCAAGGCCTCGCCCATTCCAGTAGGCCGTCGGTGAGCATCCCCTAGGCTTCCTCATTGCCCTAGGTTTGCCTTTACAGCGAGAGTAGGCGATCACCCAACACTCACTATTCACGTATTGTCCGCTTTGGCAGTCGCCCACTTGACGGCTTAGTCCCAAGGCTCCTGAAGAACTCAGGATTAATGCCTTGAGCACGTTTGCTGAGGCTCGAACCTTAGCACCCTTAAGTACCCGAGTGTAAGGCTGGGTACCAGGGTTCGAGCCTCAGCAAACGCACTCAAGGCATTAATCCTGAGTTCTTCAGGAGCCTTGGGATAAAGCCGTGAGGCGGTCGACCGCCAAAGCGGACAATACGTGAATGGTGAGTGTTGGGCGATCGCCTATTCTTGCTGTCAAGGCAAACCTGGGGCAATGAGGAAGCCTAGAAGATGCTTGTCAGTGGCCTACTGGAATGGGCGAGGCCTTGATGATTGTAAGAGTAAACCTGGGGCGTGTGGAGGACGCCTAGGGGATGTTCGCCGACAGCCTGGCGAGACGGGCACAGAAACCACCTCCATAGGAGGGGCACATATTCGGCCACTAAGGGGTTACTAGTGGTAAGTGCTATTCTAAACTTTGATTTCAATATATATGAATTGTTTTAACATGCCATAAATGAATATATGTTAGATTGCA
Source organism: Heritiera fomes (assembly GCA_032173925.1). NCBI lineage: Eukaryota > Viridiplantae > Streptophyta > Magnoliopsida > Malvales > Malvaceae > Heritiera > Heritiera fomes. Next base: position 4,614,623 of record JAPDPM010000019.1, read on the forward strand.
TTGAAAATGATTGGAGCATAAGCTTATAAGTTCGGCCACCTAGGGTTTTAAGTGAACAAGTGCTCAGTTTAAGAGGCTTTTAAAGTATGTTGTGTAATTCGTATAATTGAACATGTATAGAGTTTTGGAGAGGATTGAATTGATGTGTTTGGTATAGTAGTGTGCTCGGCCAAGGTGAAGGGCATATAGGATTCCTTATGCCTAGGCCCTGGTTATGTTATATGTTAGTGCTAGTGTAGTGTACAATTGATCAGTATAACTTGTGTAAAGTGAAAGTGATTGCATATGACAATTTAAGACTTAAAGTGTTGGATACATAATGGTATCTTAGGTGAACTAATGAATAGTGAAGTATATGATTGACTTTAGTGTGATTGTGGAGTGTAATGAAGTACATGGTATGTGTTTGTAGTGATTTGACATCGATTGGTGGTGTGGTGATCTTAGAGACTGAGCCTGTACGAGTGCTCACTCTACAAAGTATTGGTAAGTTAATTGCACAAGATGCAAGTTAGCATCGTACAACGTAAGTTCGAACATTAAAACATTGATTTCATTGACATCGAACCATATGTGTTAACCGTATGTCATAATTGTTGGTGAAAGCTTGTTAAGATTAATTGTAGTGATAGTGATTGAATATGAGTTTTGGATTGTGAATATAGACTTTGAACTATGTATATGAAAATCAAGATTGTGTATGTGAATATCGAATAGTGGATATGAACTCTCTGGATTATGGATATAAACTGTCTGGAATGTGGATATTGGTTTTAAATTGTAGGCTGGGTAATGATAACTTGGACCTAATGAACTAAATTTTACGAATTGTATACTATAAGTGAATAGTCTTATTCAATGAAACATGCCTACTTACATATGACAATTCATGCATAGCATGGTAATGACAAAATTCAAGTTTGCATGAATTTAATCCTACATGTTTGAAAGCCTTATATCTAAAGTGTATAGTGTTTTGCAACTTATCGAACTAAATGGCTTTATTGAACTATTGTCGACAATATTGTTAATGTGCATATATAATTGATTTTGGATAAAGCATGCACTTGCTTTTATTATCCACATTGTTATCAGCTTTTCAAAACTATATCGAAACTATTTATACAGCTTCTAATCACTTCATAGTATATTTACACTGATAAAGCATTTTGGAAACATGCCTGAGTATCATTACTCATATATAGCCACTATCGGCTTGTCCGACAATCATCATTGACAAGTTCCGATTTTACTTAATCACTAGGACTGGAGTTACTGGATCTATGGCCATAGGTAATACCCTAGTTTTTGAAGTATTTCATCAACTCATTGATAACTATAGTGAGATAGTCTTTATTAGTATTCAAGAAGCTATGTCTATGTTTATTTCTATGAGCTATTGTTTTATTGAAAAGTGTTATCGTGATTGTTATCATTTTATTGATTATTATATTGTAAAAGTTATCATTTTATCTCATATCATTTATCGTAAAAGTAATTATTTTATTGAACTAGTGTTATTGCATCAAACTCTGTTTACTGATTATTATATTGAATATCCTATTGTTTTATCAAAAATCGTATTGCATCGGTTTTATCAAACTATTGCATCGTTTTCAGCATCAAATCATTACATCGTAATTAGTTAGGACTTTGTTAGTAGTGATATCAAGTATCAAGGGGATAATAAGGTATTTCAAAATACCTTCAATACCCTACCACGAAAGATCTTGACAATGTCATAGTGTCATTCTGTCAGAAAAGAGTTAGCATAGAAATGTTATCAGAAAATATGCACTTTATTGATTATTATGTATCGACAATTGTCTGAAATGAATTATATCAAAATTGCATGCATCTTAGAATAGCTTACAGTAAGTTGCTATCTTTTGTGCTTGTGTGGTTAACTTAGTGGGCTCCTAGCTCACTCCTTTTCTCTTTCCTCATAGGGTAAGTAAGGATGGTATCGACTTTTGCTTATCGCATTCAGCTCATACCATTTTCAGGCTCCAGAGCATTTGTAATTCATATTTGGTATTTGAATAGCATTAATGAATGTGTTTATTTTTTGATGATTTTCTACAGTATTGTAGTTTGGGATGTTTATTAACTATTTATGTGAATTTATCATATAATTTATCGGTTTTGGGATGTAAATGAATTTTTGTTGTAAAGCATGTTAGAAACCGAAAAATATTATGATATTTATTTGGGAATTTTTTTAAGTGTATTAATGATCTCTAAAAATTATAAAACTTAAGTATGTTATAGGTCATAGAGTCTTATAGTGTGATAGGCTATTGAAATCTAAAAGTGATTGCATTTGATGGTTAAACCGGGCCAAGGTCCAAATGTGTTAAATCGGGGGTTTACAACTGTTACACAAGAATTAAATTAGTGGCTTAAATGTGTATTGATTGACATGGTATCAAACAAAGACCTTAGGCAGGATACCTTAAACTGAACTAGATAGTTAGATGCCTAATTTAAGAACATAGAACGACTCACGTAACAAACCAGTGTAGTGTAAATCGAAAAAGTTTGCCTTAAAGTGTCGAATTCCACATAAGTGTACAAACGGTTGTATCTTTTGGGATGTAACAATTATGGATGACTATGGCATTACAATCATCATGCTAATCAATCAATTGCTTTCTAAATTGTTTAGAAAGTTGCGAAATTGATTGGATTACTCAATTTCCAATTGTCTTGAATTGTGATTGTGTGAAGGCTGATTATGGACGTAGGCACAATTGAGGATGTGTTTGTTTATATTTTCATAGTATTTATTTTTAAATAGGGACTACGAGCTTTGCCTTATCTTTAATTTTTTTTTTGGATTTTAAAAATCTCTTTTCATCTAAATCCACTCTAATGTGACTTGAGGTTTCTTACTATTTGATGTAATCAGTTTACAATGCAAATGTAATTTAGGATTAGATGGGATTTGAATGTTATGTAACTTGGAGATGAAGATAGAGATCCCAAGGCACCATGGTTATTACACTATGTTCCTTATGTTGAAGTAGCTTACAAGGGAAAAAAGTAGGTCTATATTCTATGGTTGTATATTAATAGCTTGGTTTTCTGAAGTCAAGTGTGTTTTGAATTTTACTGAAAATGTGTGCACAAAGAATTAAGGGAAACGATATCTTGGAATAACACTTCGCTTTATTTAATTAAATTAAAATATAATGGCTTTGAGGCTCATGGATCTTGCACCAGTCTTACAATGATATTAAGATTTATGCTATTACCTTTTGTTTTGACATCATAAATAGTTTTTATCTGTTAAGTTTATTATTCTTTTCAAGTTCCAAATACAGTGAGCATTATAGAGCCTATGACCAATGTATTGACCATTTCGATCATCATAGCAATGTAACATTGGATCTTCATTTGTTGTATAATTTTCCTGTTCATTAGAGATTCTGCCATTACTCGTATTCCCTTGGATTTTGTAGTGGCTAAACAATTACATATGCAAAAGGAACTATTGACAATTTTTCACTCTCATAGTCTTTGCTTGTCTATTGGTATAAGCATAGCCCTTATCTTTTGTGTTTAAATCAAATATTACATCGCGTGATGCTTTATACTCCTTTAAATCCCATATCCTGTTGGATTATGCCCTTAGAACCATTCATTAGATGATTGACTTTGGCATTTTTTATATATCATGACATTTTATTTATCATAGTTCATTATTATATTTGTCTTATAACTGCGTAATATAATCTTATATGATAATGTCCTTAGAATAGTAATAACACACTATTCTTAAAATATCCCTAATCAAGTATTATTGTGAATAAGGATAACAATGATACGATAAGACTAGTATGTGGTTGACTGATGACCATTGTCATGGATATAAGATATCAAGTCATCACATAGGTACATATTAGAGAACTATGTACTGGATCGACCCTCCATGAGAACGCTACATGGATTGTTATATGAGTGTCATAAGCGATTCTCATAGTGATGATGGTGTATGTGATCCTTTGACTTGAGATCATCAGAGATCCCAACATAGAGAATTGCATACTTTAATGCTGCTAAATGTCATTCGTAACAGGATGGACTATAAAGGTAGTAATTGGGTATGCCTTGATCTATGTAGAGGGATGTTGAGTGATCAAGATAGGATTTATCCCTCTTATATAACAAGAGTGATGTCTTGGGCCCTTTGATAGAGTGAGACTAAGAAATGCATGGCCGTGCTCGAATAAGTTAATATGAGATATTGATTTTATTTGTTTAATTAGTCTACTCAGGAATCAAGAAACGCTGATTAAACTATACAAGTGTGACACATTCCATGACTTGTGTCTAATCGAGACATCAAAGGATAAAGGGATTAGACTACACGGTAACATCTATCACGAGTAAGGTTATGTCGAGTCATTGACATTCTCGTTACATGGGTAGCAATGATGTGTTGCTAGATACCGCTCATTGCCTGTGACAATTTTGTCATTGCCATTGTTTTGAGAACCTATTGGGTCGCACACTTAGAACGGATCAATGAGAAGCTTAATTAATCCTATTCTGAATTGGATTAAGGATATATCTAATCCTATTCTAAGTAGTATTAGAGTTCTGTTTGGCAGTAAATTTTAGGGTAAAATTTACTGCCTATAAAAAGGAAGTTTTTCTAAAACAGAGCCGCACCTTTTTAAAACAGAAAACAAAAAAAAAACATTCCTTTTAATCGAAGCTAGCAGTTCGGTTATAAGGAATCAAAACGCTCTTCAAGGCTTCTGATCTTGAGACGTTCAAGAGTCGTGAGATCCGTTCGTGTGGATACCATAGAGGCAGGAACGAAAAGTTGCTGCTTGTGACTCGACCAACGACAGAAAATTCAGAGAAAACGTTAGGTAAAATCTCGAAACCCTAATCAGGCAACTCTCCGAATCGATCTTGGTGGAGGCCGAATGATTTAAATTCCGCTGGGTGTTGTTTCGGTTTCCTTCATATCCTTTATATTCAATCTCTTTCCTAGACAAATTTTTGAGATCCTGATCTTTAAGAGCAATACACTAGTGATAAGAAACTGTAGCAAAAGGAGAGCACAACGAGGTGCTCTAGTAGGACTCGTCAGGTGCCACACTGGTAATAGGACTTTAAGACGTTTCCCAGTTAGTAGGAAGGATTAAGCTTCATCATCAGCATCAAGATAAGTTCATTAGCTATTCATTCATTCATTAGCCAATGATAGTGTTATGTTATTTTGTACTTTACTAGTTTGTTGCTCATTAGTTGATAGATACTAAAAGTTGTTACAAAATAAACACGTGTCAATTTTGGATTAGTGCATGTCTTTTGAATCTATTATAAATTACCAGAAATGAAATGAGGAGGCAAATCTCATTTTCTCAATCCTTGAGTTTCTCTTCTTTTCTCAATTTCTTGGCGTTGAAAGTATCCTCAAATTGCTCTATTTATGGAAGTTGTTATCATTTTGGTGCTTTTGTTGTCGCATTCTTCACAACAATCATAATGCTTTACAGCAATGGCGGACGAAACTCGAGCGGTCACTGTGCAGCTGAAGATTGTATGATTCATTTGGCGATTGATGAAGATAAGTTGACGGCATATGGAACGATGTTAAAAGAGATTAGCTTGAAACTTACTAATCTGGAAGGTCGATTTCAATACGGATCCAAAAATCCAAATTGTCTAGCAATGGATGGATCTGATAATAGAGGCGATGGCATAGACATGAAAGGTGATACCAGCCAATTAGTAAACAAATGTTACATGCGACTAAGCTAGCGATGCCAAGATTCGATGGTTCAGATCCTTTGGGATGGATTTTTAAGGCAGAACAATATTTTAATTTCCATGATGCAATGAAAGATCAGAGGCTATCTATTTCTTATTTTTATATGGATGACAAAGCTTTGCATGGTTCCAATGGATGCAAAAGAATCATTAACTTAATACATGGCCTTTATTGTTGGACGCGTTGAAAGCAAGATTTAGATCTTCTAAATATAGAGATTTGCAAGGTGAGTTATCGAAATTAGTACAAGAAGGAACCATGGATGATTATCTTGATAAATATGAGGAGTTATCCAACCAAGTCTCTTGTGTGTCTGATTCTTTCATACAAAGTTGTTTTGAATCAGGTTTGAAGGCTAATACTAGAAAGGAGATTAGGGTTTTTCAACATTGATCTCTCATGCAAGTTGCTAATTTAGCTAAGTTGATCGAAGATAAATGGAGAGATGTCATGGGAGTTAAAACAGGTGATAGAGGAATGTGGCGAGGCACTAGTAAACTTCGACAGGGCCTATTACCTACTCCTTCTTCGACTATTGGAAACTTGAAGGAGCCAATTCGAATTAAACGATTGCGATGAAAAGTTCCATGGTGGACATGTTTGTAAGGGTAAACCTTTTTTGTTGATGTTAGATAGTGCAAATGATGAGGATGGTAATGTTGTTAGGCTTCTTATTTGATAACAATAATATCAACTTGTATTCTTGTTCTCAGCATTTCAGACATATAATAAAAAATCCTGTCCTTTTATCTTCCAATCAAACACCAAATTCATATTTTTTTTGTTCAGGGAAGGAACACATCACTAACTCCAAAACCGGTTGGTTTGAAAAATTCATTTTTAATTCCTATGCCATATATAACATCATGAAATTGTTGCCATGATTCCACGATTTCCATGATTACAAATCATACTATAAATGTTGCAAGTATACCATCTGTTGGGAAATTTTACTGGTTGGCAAGATCATGTAGTTTATGTGAATAAATTGATTTATTTCGTATTTTCCTTTCATTGGTTTGCTCGATGTCACCTTGCTTAAGTTATGATGGTTTCTATTATTTTTGTATAATTCAGTTAAACTTTTTTTTGTTCCATTCTAATGTTTTGTTGTTTGCCCTGCTTGCTAGCTCATGGCTATATTCCTTAATCTGAAAGCAAGATCTATTGCAATCAAGGCGGTGCAATAGATTGCCGGAAACTTTCTGTTTATATTTCTCATTTATCTATCCGTACAACTGTCTTATTTGGGGTACTTGTTATCTACATTTTTTTTAACATAAGGTTTTCATTTGATAAACTTCCCGGTGCTTTAGATGAAAAGTAGTTAAAAAAAGAATGCTATATGTATAATGTATCTCCTTAATTTAATTTTAAGTTAAATATAATGCAAAATTTGTGATAAGAAAAAAAGGAGATTATGTTTACTTGATTTTAAGTTCTAAAAAAATATCTTGATAAATAAAAAAAATCTTGTTGGTTTGTTACAAAAAAAATAAGGGTAAATTTCACTGAAGTTTTCGAGATTTTGGCATAATTCAACTTTAGTATATTAGTTTTGAAAATGAATATCACAAATGATTTTAACATATATTAGTCAATTACTAAACTTAAATTAATAAAATCACATTTTCAAGTATCAATAAAGAATTTTATTACTATTTATTATTTTTAAGTAATTTTTGAATAATGACTCTATGTAATATTTTTATTTTTAATACAATAAAAATGTATTTTGGGTATTTCATTGAGCAACAAATGTTTAAGTTAATAGATTTTTTAATAGTAACTTACTAGAATAACTTTTTTGTATTGTCAAATTTATTATTTTGCATTAAAATGTCCATTGCTCAAACAAATGGACTAGAGTTGAATTATACTTGTTGTTGCCAAAAACAACAATAAATGTTTGCTGACGTCAAATCCTCGACTTCGTGTTAGTTTGTCTTCAAGAATTCTGTAAAAGAAAAAACCATCAGGGGGCGCAGGGGTTTTCCCCTACGCGCGCACTCCGATGCTTAAGTCAGACAGGGTTTCAATAAGCAAATAGAGCTTAGGGTTTAAGAATGATACCTGTGACCTATTTATAGGAGTTATTTCGCGCGTAATTACCTTTAAGCCCCATAGCTTAAATAATAACCCAGTGGATCATTTATAGGCCTTCTAAGTCCTCTTTCTTCTTGGGCTTATATTATCATTTGGCTCAATGGTCTTCAACTTGATTTATAGAAAAGCCCAGTAATAATTGACCTAGTCCACATCAATTGCTCCCCACTCTTTTACAAGGTTTACCTTGTGAAAGAGTATATAAAGAATGGGCTTTTCAAATTCTCTTGCTGCCCTCTTCCAAGAAGCTTTTCATCTTCACTTGAGGGCTTAACTAGTGAACTTCATTATTATTCGTAGCAGAAATGACTTCGTGTCATCATTTTTTTGTCAAAGTGTCTTTTTAGAACATTATCGGGATACGTTTTTCTTCTCTGAGCTAAATGCTTCTCAAGTGGAATATACCACCCTTCTTTTCAAATTCAAGGTCTTAGCTGACCGAAACCAAGAGTTATAAGGAGAAATTACAAGATTGCGGAGCCACCAAAGCCTTTTGGTTTCATCAGATGCGGTTTATGCTTGGCATGCTCCGGATTGGTTGAAGCTTGATCCTGATGCTGAGGATTTGGAAAATTTTCTGAGAATAGGCATTTATAAAGATCTATCTGATCTTACCAGCCCTTAAGAGCCTTTTCGTCGACCCGAGATGGTCGGGGTTCTCACAGGCTTGGACGAAGATGATCTAGATAATTATAGCACCTCAGGGCGTAGATGCTTGGGTGCCTGTTAGTATCGATGCTCCTTTTGAGGCAGAAGTTAATCTAGAATGCTCCCCAGTTTTTTGTGAAAGAGCTTAGTCTTTTACAAACTGATCAGCCCATTTTTAAACTCATCTACCGAAGCAACTATACATTTATCTTGTATTAGTCTCACGTAATAATCAGGCTTTCCTCGTGCACTTTTTTGCTTCAAGTTCTTTTACATATGGGGCTTATGTCGCTCAATTACTACTTCAAGGTCAAGCACGTCATGCATGACTTACATCGCACACTTTTTTGCTTCAAGTAAATGCGTAGCCTACATCGCACATTTTTCGCTTCAGGCTTTTGGTTTGCCCATCTCGCACGCTTTTGTGCTTAAGGACTTTTCATTTGCCCATCTCGCACACTTTTCGCTTAGGGACTTTATAGAATTGATAAGGATATAACATTGTTTTTATATCCGGAATGCCAATATAAAACGTTTGCATGCACTTTGTCAATCAATTGTAGTATATATCCAATGATAAAATTGTAACGTACCTCATACCATGCCTCACAGCCTGCATACTTTGTGCTCCCCAAGTTTTTCTTTGTAACTTTTTGTGTCTAAAGAAGAACTTTTACTGGAGTATTGGTCCTGTCTTGCGTACTATCCGCTTAAGGACTTGTTAGAATATAATATCGTTTATATCCGAGATGCCAACATAATGCGTTAAATGTAATATGATAAAATTGTAACGTACCTCGTTTAGAGATATTTTTGCCCGTCTCGCACCCTTTTGTGCTTAGGGACTTTGTTTTGCTTGTCTTGTATCTTCTCGCTTAGGGTCTTATTTTTGCCCGTCTTGCGCATTTTTCGCTTAGGGACTTATTTGTGCCCGTCTCGCGTCTTCTACACGCTTAAGGTCTTATTTGTGCCCGTCTCGCGTATTTTTCGCTTAGGGACTTATTTGTGCCCGTCTCGCGTCTTCTTCACGCTTAAGGTCTTATTTGTGCCCGTCTCGCGCATTTTTCGCTTAGGGACTTATTTGTGCCCGTCTCGCGTCTTCTTCACGCTTAAGGTCTTATTTGTGCCCGTCTCGCGCATTTTTCGCTTAGGGACTTATTTGTGCCCGTCTCGCGTCTTCTTCACGCTTAAGGTCTTATTTGTGCCCGTCTCGCGCATTTTTCGCTTAGGGACTTATTTGTGCCCGTCTCGCGTCTTCTTCACGGTTAAGGTTTTATTTGTGCCCGTCTCGCGCATTTTTCGCTTAGGAACTTATTTGTGCCCGTCTCGCGTCTTCTTCACGCTTAAGGTCTTATTTGTGCCCGTCTCGCGCATTTTTCGCTTAGGGACTTATTTGTGCCCGTCTCGCGTCTTCTTCACGCTTAAGGTCTTATTTATGCCTGTCTCGCGCATTTTTCGCTTAGGGACTTATTTGTGCCTGTCTCGTGTCTCTTTGGCTAGCTTCCATTTTTTCTTCTTCTATTTCTGCAACATGTCTATCAAACATGTAGGATTATCATAGTGCAGATAAAAATAATTGGCCTTTATTTCATAATGTAGTATTTCCAATCAAATGGAACAAGTAAGAACATAATTGCAGCAAATGTTAAAATAATAACAACAAGTTTTTACCGCTAGTACAGTTCCAAGTCTTTGTCTTTGTAGAGTCTGTAAAGTGCAATTGCTTGGACATTCGACACAAGTTGTTTCCGATCTGACTATGTCAAACTAAGCTCTCCCTGGCTTGCTGCCTTACAGGATAGTGGCTAGTGCCTCCTTTGGACACCTGCCTCAAATCTGCTACTACCCATACGTCCTTGTTTGATCGGTGAACACTATGACAATGTGCAAGGGACTTCGTTGACCTTGTGCCCAAGCAATTGGCAGCGCTTGTATGTCTCCCACGTGCTTTTTCTAACTCATCAGTAACTAGTTCTCATTTCTTGTTATCAATATCAATACTAATGAGGCATCCTCCTGGGACCAAGGATGAGTCCGACTCACAAGGTTTGGATAATTATTTAGAGGATGGAGCCATGGATGACCTGGATAATCTCGAAGGTCTATAGCTTCCTTAACAGTCGTGCAATCAGCCTGGGGTTACTGAGGTTCGTGACCAGCCTAGGCCTATTGAAGTGCGTAATGAGCCTGAACATGTCAAGGCAGGTGATCAGCCTGAGCCTATCGAGTCACTGCAAAGGTTAGATGGTGACGAGCTCCAATTTTTCAATCTACTGCCATTGATCCCTAGCCAGACTCTGCAGCTATGGCCGGGCCCTCGAGCGAAGCTCCTACTTCTGAAATTGCTTCTTCGGCTCCCTAAGATCCTTGTGCTAATGCAGCATCTTCTCATTCGACAGGTTTGGTTCTCACAGCTTTGATCCCGATGCCCTAAGCTGGCACATCTTTGTCTTGTTTAAAGGACTCACGAAGCTGACACACCCTTTATATAGATAAACCGTCTTTCACATGTGTGTTTGTCAATATGCCAAGTGTGTGGCTCTTAAGCCACTACTAGATGGTTGCTAGAGTAGTTCTTGGAAGCTTCTGTGTCAGACGATCAACAGATGGGCCAAAGGAAGCTTTTGGACTGTGAGATCCTCAATTTTCATGTAATTCCTCCATGTATGTAAAGTAATTCAATCTAATATGATTAAATGAATGAGAAGTATAATATATGAATGATGTATGCATGATGTGTAGAAGAAACAATGAAGTTGAATGTCAATAAGTCAAATAAATTGTGTTGATATCAGGAAAATAAATGGAATAGGAGAAAAGAAGGAAAATCAGAAATTTGATTGGTTAATTAAACACATGTGGCTTATGCATGAATGAAAGAAGGAAAGGAGGAATTAAATGATGGTCAATGGGTCAAAGGGTCAAGGAAAGAATGCATGGCTGAGATTGAGGATGAGATGAGCATGCATTTAATGGAATGGCATGACTCATCACCCTCACTATCATCACCAACGTCAGCCTCTATCTTCCAGCTCTCCCTCTCGTGCCATATACAATCTTCCAAGTTTTCCATTCCAAGCTCCTTGCTAAACCACCTTACTCCCTCACCAATCCACTAAGTTCATTTAACGAAAAATAATCCTTGTCGTTAGACTAGGTGATATCCAAAGTTTGATAAAGTGAATCCAAGTATTGGAGGAGATCTCAACAATTGAAATTTTGGTCTCTAGTGAAGGTAAGAGAAGAAGATGATTTTTACAATTTGGTTCATGATAAGGAGTTGTACTGAGCTAGTAAGACATGTGTATGTTGTTTAATCTGAGGTTTGAAATGGTATGATGATTTCAGGTTGAAGAAGTGAAAAGCTAGGGTTAACGCGCCAAGTGATTTCGCGTTTCCGAAGGAATCAAGGTAAGAAATTTATGTAACGGACGTAAGGCGGCTATGTCCGCATGTTTTAATATGATTTTGAACTGCTTTGGGGAGAATTACTAGTTGTCTTTGGCAGGAAAAGTGCATTTTCGGACTTGTCTCCTAGTACCAATTAGGCTAGGGGCAGCCGACTGCCATAGAGGGAAGTCGACTGCCTAGAGACAACCAAAACGTCGTTTTTCGAAAACCGAGGCAAACCAGTCGACTGCTATGTAAGCCAGTCGACTGCTATTTTTCCAGAAGCATTCTGTTTCAAACCAGTCGACTGCTATTTCTTAAGAAGCATTCTGTTTGAAAACCAGTTGACTGCTATATGGACCAGTCGACTGCTATTTACCAAATTGCATTCTGTTTGAAAACCAGTCGACTGCTATTTCTTAAGAAGCATTCTGTTTGAAAACCAGTCGACTGCCCTTATATATATTTTTCGAAAAGAAAATAATTTCGAGAAATAAAGTTATGAAGCAGCAGTCGACTGCCCTATAAGACCAGTCGACTGCCATGTATGAAAAGATGTTTCAAAGCTTATTCAATTTAAACACAAAGGTGTTTTCTGAAAAGAATATTATAAATGTTTTGAGGCTATGGACTGCGTAATGATTATGCATTTCTGATGGCTGAGAGACTCTGATCAAGTCCTCAGTAATATGTATGTTAAGTGAGGAACCCTAGTCCGGTCCTCAAGACCATAAGTGACACCTGACTAGTGTTCACTATGGTATTATTAAGGCAGGAGAGAATCCCTGACCTCTACATGGTATACCAATGTACTAATGCATGATTAGAGTCATATGAGTCATATGAATGGGAATGAACGGTTCATATGACGACTCAATCGCTTAAACATTGTACATAGTCTCCATCTATTTCAAAGTACAAGATGTATGTATGAAGAAGTATATGATGTATGTTTTAAAGTATGTATGAAGTATGATGTTTTAAAGAAAGAAGTATGATGCATGTTTTATTTGTATGCTATATTTTAACGGAAGCATACAAAGTATGATTGCCATGTCATTTTAAATGAATATGCATGGTTATAAACAATGCATGAAAGAAGTTTATGATGCATGATTTATAATGCTTTACATGACATTATAGAGCCAAGTAGGAAAAATGCATATAGAGGCATAGTGCGCTCTTTTACATACTTTTCTTACTAAACGTAAACTCACCCTTTTACGATTATTTTCCTACAGACTACTTGTAGTGAACCACGCTCCGACTAGAGGAGCTTGTGCTTGAAGAATCGAAGTGTACCTTCTCGATACGCTTCCCAGTTAGCATAGAAGGTATACTTATATGTTCATATGTAAAGTTAAATTGTAATTCAGCTACAGTACAGTACATGTAGAATTTATGTATATAAGATGTTGGGGATGTAAGTTAGGATGATGTATGAGATCCTGTAGAAATGGAATGATATTTATATATATCATTTTATGTTTATGGAAATTGAATAAAATTTCATAAGCTATTAAATGATTAGCTTAAGATTAAGGGAAGAACGACACTGGGTAAACTAAATCTAAATAAAGAAAGAAAAGATAAGTAATAAGATGAAGTGACGGGGACGTCACAGAGTAGTATTAGAGCCATTTAGATTGAGGTTTGACAGTGTCAAGAAGTTAGAAAGAGAGTATATTCCCCAATTGTACTGTACTTGTCTGAATACAATTGTATAGTATAGCTGTTTCTAGTTATACTAAAGAGCTCAATGATGATTATATTTACAGTATGAGCTCACGAAGAAGAGGTACAAGTAGAGGAAGAGGACGGGGTCGCATTGAAGAGCCCCCAGTTCCGTCTCCTCAACCATCTCCACCACATAGCCCGAATACAAGGCTAGCGAAGATGGAAAAGCATATAGAGAACATGGCCACGATGTTTACGCAGTTCATGTCTAATTTCCCGAATGTGGCCACAAGTACCCAAGCAACTGCAACTGTTATTCCTCCTACGGAAGTAACCCCATCAGTCCCAGTTACTGGAAGACGAGATTCTAGAGCTTATTGTAGTGTGGCATTGATTAAGGAATTCAAGAAGTTGGATCCGCCTAAGTTCAAAGGGGAAAGAGATTTGTTGACAGCTGAGAACTGGATGAAAGCTGTCCTAAAATCTTTCGAGTATATGCCCTGCTCCGAAAGGGAGAAAGTAGGCTTGGCTGCCTATCTGCTAATAGATGATGCTGAATATTGGTGGCAAGCCACTCGGACCGTGTTAGAGGCCCGATATGATGAGGTCACGTGGGATAGATTTGTGGAGGCTTTTAATGAACAGTACATCCCACGCACGGATCGGAATAGATTGAAGATTGAGTTTTTAAGTTTAACTCAAGGTACGATGACGGTGAATCAATATGAATCTAAGTTCACTACCTTGAGTAGATTCGATCCAGAGGTCTGAAGAGATGAAGGGCATAAGATCTACAGATTCATCGAGGGATTGAAGTCCCCGATTAGATCTAAGTTATATCCGATGGATATCACCACCTATGGAGAAGTTGTCCGTAAGGCTCAGCTGTGTGAGCAGGACTATGATCTACACCATGCTGACTTCCGAGCCAAGGGTAAAGGCAAGGAACCGATGAAGCGGAAGTCGGATGAGAAAGCTTCGAGTGATAAGTATCCATTTCGGAGAAGTAGACGATCTGAAGGAGTTTCTATAGGTAAGTAAAGTATAGAAAGATGATCTTTAAATTAATTTAATAGTTATATGGAATTATATTGAAGTTGGAGTTATAATGATGATGATACTGATATAGGTACTCCTAGAGCTACCGGGATCAAGATAAGTGATGAGCGATCCCGAAATCAAGTTGGAAGTACCGCTAGCTCACCAAAGAGTATGGTGCAAAGATGTGAGCAGTGCGGGAAGTTTCATGGATCACAGCCATGTCGCTTGGCGAGTGGCGCTTGCTTTAGATGTGGGGAGAAAGGGCATATGATTAGAGATTGTCCTCAGAGAGATCCGAGAATGCCTGACGAATCAGATAAGACCCCTAAACCACAACCTAAGGCCACTGCTGCTGAGAAGGGAAAGAAAGCTGTGACTCAAGGACGAGTGTTTGCTATCGATGAAGAGTCTGCCGATGCCTCGTCCAAAGTGATTAAAGGTACAATTTACCTGTTTGATATAAATGTCATAGCATTGTTTGATCCAGGCTCTACGCATTCTTTTGTGTCTCCTAAGTTTGCTATGAAAATACCTGTTGAGCCTGAGACTTTAGAATACTCATTAAAGATAAGCACACCATTTAGAGAATCACAAGTGACAGAGTTGGTGTATAGAAACTGTAAGCTACGGGTAGGAGAAAGAGAATCTAAGGCTGACCTAATCCTACTAAATATGTATGGGTTTGATGTTATTTTGGGTATGGATTGGTTAGCTAACAATCATGTTATAGTGGACTGTTATGCTAAGAGTGTAACATTTTCTTCACCCGTTAGCTATGTTGTAAATTTTGCAAGAAATTAATATGAAACCTGTTTGGTTCTTGATTTGAATTCATATGAAAATAATGAGAAGCATGTATGGTTGTATGAAGGATTTATTGCTTATGTGGAGGACGTAGATCAAAAACGTCCCGGACTCAATGATATTCCTGTAGTCCGAGATTTTCCCGAGGTGTTCCCGGATGATCTTCCAGGACTTCCTCCGGATAGGGAAGTGGAGTTCACTATCGATTTGGTACCGGAGACTGAGCCTATATCAAGAGCTCCTTACCGGATGGCTTTGGTAGAATTGGAAGAACTTAAGAAGCAGCTTCAGGAGTTGCTAGACAAGGGATTTATACAACCCAACGTATCCCCTTAGGGTGCTCCTGTGCTTTTTGTCAAGAAGAAGGACAGTAGTATGAGGTTATGCATTGACTACCGGTGGTTGAATAAAGTGACAATCAAGAACAAGTATCCTCTTCCCAGGATAGACGATCTCTTTGATCAACTAAAGGGTGCACAAGTCTTCTCCAAGATAGACTTGAGGTCGGGATATCATCAGTTGAAGATCCGAGATGAAGATATCTCTAAGACTGCCTTTAGGACACGGTATGGCCATTATGAATTCTTGGTAATGCCGTTTGGATTAACCAATGCAGCTGCAGCTTTCATGAATCTGATGAATGATGTGTTTAAGCAGTACTTGGACCAGTTTGTCATTGTTTTTATTGATGACATCTTGGTGTACTCGAGGTCATGGGAAGAGCATGAGCAGCATTTGAGGATTGTTTTAGAGACCCTCAGAGATAGAGGACTATACGCCAAGCTAAGTAAATGTGAGTTCTGGTTGAATCAAATCTCCTTCTTAGGTCATGTGATCAGTAAAGATGGAGTTTCAGTTGATCCATCAAAGATTGAAGCGATGGTTCAATGGGAAAGACCGAAGACTGTGACGGAGATTAGGAGTTTCTTGGGTTTAGCTGGCTACTATAGGAGGTTTGTAGAGGGTTTCTCGAAGTTAGCTGCTCCACTGACGCGCTTGACGCGCAAGGAAGTGAAGTATGAGTGGAATGAAGCCTATGAGTGTAGCTTCCAAGAGTTGAAGCACAGGCTGACGACTGCACCGATTCTCACCATCCCTAGTGGTTCAGGTGGATTTGCGGTGTATAGTGATGCCTCAGGGCAAGGTTTGGGATGTGTGTTAATGCAGCATGGTAAGGTAGTAGCTTATGGTTCCAGACAATTGAAGGACCATGAGAAGAACTACCCGACTCACGATTTAGAGCTAGCTGTAGTAGTGTTTGCCCTGAAGATATGGAGGCATTACTTATATGGTGAGAAATTTCAGATTTTTACGGATCACAAAAGTCTGAAATATTTGTTTTCTCAGAAGGAATTAAACATGAGGCAAAGAAGATGGCTCGAGCTACTAAAGGATTACGATTGTGAGATCTTGTACCACCCGGGTAAAGCCAATATGGTGGCGGATGCTCTGAGCCAGAAGCATGTAAGTATGGTAGCCTATATGATGATCAAAGAGTATGAATTAATTGAACAATTTGCAAGTCTCAATCTTAATATTATGCCTCATGAGCATATTGGAATGATGGCTAGTTTGAGGATTGAGCCGGATTTAATGGATAGGATTCGAAGTGCTCAAAAGGAAGATAATAGATGCATTGAGGTTATGAATCAGATACAGTCAAGTATGACCTCAGAGTTCAGTCTTGGTAGTGATGAGATTTTGAGGTTCAGGAATAGTATATGTGTTCCTAATGATGACGAATTGAAGAAGATGATCTTGATTGAAGCACATGCCACTAAGTACACGTTACACCCAAGAAGTACGAAGATGTATCACAATCTTCGCAAGGTGTACTGGTGGAAGGGCATGAAGAGAGACATAGCAGATTTTGTAGCAAAATGTCTCACATGTCAACAGGTCAAGGTAGAGCACCAAAAGCCAGCAGGATTACTGCACTCTCTGCCTATACCTATGTGGAAGTGGGAACACATTACGATGGACTTTATTATGGGATTGCCCAGAACCAAGAAGAATCATGATGGTATTTGGGTGATTGTTGATAGATTGACAAAATCAGCTCATTTCCTACCTATGAAGTCAACTGATACACTCAATGCTTTGGCAGATATGTATGTAAAAGATGTCATAAGACTACACGGTATTCCAGTGAGCATCACTTCTGATAGAGATTCCAGGTTTACTTCCCATTTCTGGGAGCATTTTCAGGAAGCCATGGGATCTAAGTTAAATTTTAGCACAGCTTTTCATCCGTAGACTGATGGACAGTCCGAGCGCACGATTCAGACGCTCGAGGATATGTTGAGAGCTTGTGCTATGGACTTTAGAGGCTCCTGGGATGACCATCTGCCATTGGCTGAGTTTGCATACAATAATAGTTATCACGCAAGTATCGGGATGGCACCATATGAAGCTTTGTATGGAAGAAGGTGTCGATCTCCAATTGGGTGGGAAGAAGTGGGCGAACGTAAGTTATTGGCTCCAGATTTAGTCGAGCAAGCTTCCGAAGATGTTAAGTTAATTTGTCAGAGGCTTAAGACAGCCCATAGTAGACAAAAGAGCTATACAGATGCTCGAAGGAGGCCGCTTGAATTCATGGTTAGAGATTTTGTGTTCTTGAAAGTTTCTCCATCCAAGGGAATCATGAGATTTGGCCGACGAGGTAAGCTGAGTCCTCGTTACATCGGTCCATTTGAGGTCTTAGATCGGATAGGCGATGTTGCCTATAGATTAGCATTGCCTCTGGAGCTATCGGGAGTGCATAATGTGTTTCATGTATCGATGCCTCGGAAGTATAATCCGGATCCGTTTCATGTCATTGAGTATGAACTCTTGGAGATAAGGGAAGATATGAGTTATGTAGAGAAGCCGATTCGGATTTTGGATAGAAAAGAGAAAGTTTTGAGGTCTAAGACGATCTCGTTAGTGAAAGTTCTCTGGCAATACCATACGATGGAAGAAGCTACATGGGAACTAGAGAGCTTAATGAAGGAAAGGTATCCAGAATTATTTACATGATAAGCTAAGGCAAATTTGGAGGACTAAATTTTCTAAGGTGGGGAGGATGTGAGATCCTCAATTTTCATGTAATTCCTCCATGTATGTAAAGTAATTCAATCTAATATGATTAAATGAATGAGAAGTATAATATATGAATGATGTATGCATGATGTGTAGAAGAAACAATGAAGTTGAATGTTAATAAGTCAAATAAATTGTATTGATATCAGGAAAATAAATGGAATAGGAGAAAAGAAGGAAAATCAGAAATTTGATTGGTTAATTAAACACATGTGGCTTATGCATGAATGGAAGAAGGAAATGAGGAATTAAATGATGGTCAATGGGTCAAAGGGTCAAGGGAAGAATGCATGGCTGAGATTGAGGATGAGATGAGCATGCATTTAATGGAATGGCATGACTCATCACCCTCACTATCATCACCAACGTCAGCCTCTATCTTCCAGCTCTCCCTCTCGTGCCATATACAATCTTCCAAGTTTTCCATTCCAAGCTCCTTGCTAAACCACCTTACTCCCTCACCAATCCACTAAGTTCATTTAACGAAAAATAATCCTTATCGTTAGACTAGGTGATATTCAAAGTTTGATAAAGTGAATCCAAGTATTGGAGGAGATCTCAACAATTGAAATTTTGGTCTCTAGTGGAGGTAAGAGAAGAAGATGATTTTTACAATTTGGTTCATGATAAGGAGTTGTACTGAGCTAGTAAGACATGTGTATGTTGTTTAATTTGAGGTTTGAAATGGTATGATGATTTCAGGTTGAAGAAGTGAAAAGCTAGGGTTAACGCGCCAAGTGATTTCGCGTTTCCAAAGGAATCAAGGTAAGAAATTTATGTAACGGACGTAAAGCGGCTATGTCCGCATGTTTTAATATGATTTTGAACTGCTTTGGGGAGAATTACTAGTTGTCTTTGGCAGGAAAAGTGCATTTTCGGACTTGTCTCCTAGTACCAATTAGGCTAGGGGCAGCCGACTGCCATAGAGGGAAGTCGACTGCCTAGAGACAACCAAAACGTCGTTTTTCGAAAACCGAGGCAAACCAGTCGACTGCTATGTAAGCCAGTCGACTGCTATTTTTCCAGAAGCATTCTGTTTCAAACCAGTCGACTGCTATATGGGCCAGTCGACTGCTATTTCTTAAGAAGCATTCTGTTTGAAAACCAGTCGACTGCTATATGGACCAGTCGACTGCTATTTACCAAATTGCATTCTGTTTGAAAACCAGTCGACTGCTATATGGACCAGTCGACTGCTATTTCTTAAGAAGCATTCTGTTTGAAAACCAGTCGACTGCTATATGGACCAGTCGACTGCCCTTATATATATTTTTCGAAAAGAAAATAATTTCGAGAAATAAAGTTATGAAGCAGCAGTCGACTGCCCTATAAGACTAGTCGACTGCCATGTATGAAAAGATGTTTCAAAGCTTATTCAATTTAAACACAAAGGTGTTTTCTGAAAAGAATATTATAAATGTTTTGAGGCTATGGACTGCGTAATGATTATGCATTTCTGATGGCTGAGAGACTCTGATCAAGTCCTCAGTAATATGTATGTTAAGTGAGGAACCTTAATCCGGTCCTCAAGACCATAAGTGACACCTGACTAGTGTTCACTATGGTATTATTAAGGCAGGAGAGAATCCCTGACCTCTACATGGTATACCAATGTACTAATGCATGATTAGAGTCATATGAGTCATATGAATGGGAATGAACGGTTCATATGACGGCTCAATCGCTTAAACATTGTACATAGTCTCCATCTATTTCAAAGTACAAGATGTATGTATGAAGAAGTATATGATGTATGTTTTAAAGTATGTATGAAGTATGATGTTTTAAAGAAAGAAGTATGATGCATGTTTTATTTGTATCCTATATTTTAACGGAAGCATACAAAGTATGATTGCCATGTCATTTTAAATGAATATGCATGGTTATAAACAATGCATGAAAGAAGTTTATGATGCATGATTTATAATGCTTTACATGACATTATAAAGCCAAGTAGGAAAAATGCATATAGAGGCATAGTACGCTCTTTTACATACTTTTCTTACTGAGCGTAAACTCACCCTTTTACGATTATTTTCCTACAGACTACTTGAAGTGAACCACGCTCCGACTAGAGGAGCTTGTGCTTGAAGAATTGAAGTGTACCTTCTCGATACGCTTCCTAGTTAGCATAGAAGGTATACTTATATGTTCATATGTAAAGTTAAATTGTAATTCAGCTACAGTACAGTACATGTAGAATTTATGTATATAAGATGTTGGGGATGTAAGTTAGGATGATGTATGAGATCCTGTGGAAATGGAATGATATTTATATATATCATTTTATGTTTATGGAAATTGAATAAAATTTCATAAGCTATTAAATGATTAGCTTAAGATTAAGGGAAGAACGACACTGGGTAAACTAAATCTAAATAAAGAAAGAAAAAGATAAGTGATAAGATGAAGTGACGGGGATGTCACATGGACACTCTGTCGGATTAGTGCGTGCCCTAGGTCTAGAAGATTCTAGATCATTCCGGTCATATCTTGCAGGCAGATCCCGCACTTGGGCATGCGCTTGGATCGTCAAATTTAAATGTGCTTGCCAAAGGTTTTTCTAATGGGCGGACCAATAGTTTGGATTCCGTGTTTGCCAGCGTTGCTAGTCATTGCCGAAAGGCATGACTCGGGAGTTCTTTGCTCGCCTGGATTGTGCTAATGGGGGAATCTTGCGTATAGGTGCTGTGTTCACCTAATTTTCTTCGTTGTCATTTTATCAAAGCGGAGAGCTTGTCGCATTTGAAATGTGCTCGCCATCCTGATTTCTTCTTTGCTGGGCGTTCAACCAGATCAACAATTGAGCTTTGCTGTGTTCATGGAGAGCTTTTGTGGCTAGGCTCGCCAAAGTCTCGCTTGCAAACTAGAATTCTCATTGTCTGAGAGAGCGCATCCTCGCTCGGTTCTTCATTACATGGGCGTGCACCTGATGATGTACAGAGTCGCCTAATCCTTTCTTGCTTTGGTCACTCTGAATGGCTCACTCATAGAGTTCTCTTTCCTAGGTGAGTTCTTGTCTCGGTCGACAAGGGCTTACTCGCCTACGTCTTAGGATGGTCGTATTCTTGCTTATCCCCCACAACCATACTTGCGTGGCGGTTGCCGGCTCGTTTGACCTTTTGTGCATTGCCTGGTTTCCGTTGCTTATCTATGTTCATACGCACCTGGGCAAATATGAGCTAGCCTTTGAAGTTTTGGTGTGTTCCCTAAGGTTTTTGATTGGGGCTTGCCCAATAGAGCTCCCCTGGATTTACGTTATCCAGTTTTTTCCTTTTCTGGGCAAGCTCATTATGCACACACTTCTGCTAGACCCTTCGGCATGTTCCTTGCTTGCCCATCTAGATCGTTTTCGTGCCTTTCTTTTTTATTCATATAAATATTGGACCTCTCTATTGTTCTTGTTTCTGTCAAGAAATTGATTAATTTCAAAGGACAAGGTTGGCCATCCTGTCTTACATTCTTCTTGCTCCTCCATCGTTATTATGCAGGGGAAGTTTGTATATTGTGGAGGTTTTTGATTTGGGTAAGAAATCAAAGGACTTGTTCAGCTTTTCGAAAATCCAAGCCTCTTTCCAGTCACGTCAATGTGAAGTTGTGAGAGAGCCAAAGAGAGAGACTATTCTCTTCGTGCTTACGTGCTGCGCAGTACCTAATTGCAGACTCAAAGGCCTTCCCCTTTTTCTCGTGAATTGCTTTCCCTGTATTGCTTACTAGGTGAGAGTTGCATGTGGCGTGCTAGGCTGCCGCATGCATGTGGCTCGCCATTGCCAAATAAGCCTGAATTCGGGACGTGAGCTCTCCCGTCAAGGAGGCCTGCCAATAGCAACAAACGGGGCTGTCGCCTGCCTCGTTAAACTGTTCTCGCCATATAGGTTCTCGCCAAAATGCTGTCGCCCGATGCTGTCGCCAAACTTGTCAGGTGCGAGGACAATCTTTCGCATGCCTCTCTCGCCAAGCTTTGTTGGGCGAGAGAGCCAGTCTCGCCCAGATGCTGTCGCCCTATGCTATCGCCAATCTTGTCAGGTGCGAGAGCAATCTCTCGCAGGCCTCTCTCACCGAGCTTTGTTAGCGAGAGAGCCTGTCTTGCCACAATGCTATTGCCCGGTGCTATCGCCAATCTTGTCAGGTGCGAGAGCCATCTCTCGCATGCCTCTCTCACCGAGCTTTGTTGGGCGAAAGAGCCAGTCTCGCCCAGATGCTGTCGCCCTATGCTATCGCCAATCTTGTCAGGTGCGAAAGCAATCTCTCGCATGCCTCTCTAGCCGAGCTTTGTTGGGCGAGAGAGCCAGTCTCGCCAAAATGCTGTCGCCCGATGCTATCGCCAATCTTGTCAGGTGCGAGAGCAATCTGTCGCATGCCTCTCTCTCCGAGCTTTGTTGGGCGAGAGAGCCAGTCTCGCCAAAATGCTGTCGCCCGATGCTATCACCAATCTTGTCAGGTGCAAGAGCCATCTCTCGCATGCCTCTCTCGCCGAGCTTTGTTGGGCGAGAGAGCCAGTCTCGCCCAGATGCTGTCGCCCTATGCTATCGCCAATCTTGTCAGGTGTGAGAGCAATCTCTTGCATGCCTCTCTCGCCGAGCTTTGTTGGGCAAGAGAGCCAGTCTCGCCAAAATGCTGTCGCCTGATGCTATCACCAATCTTGTCAGGTGCGAGAGCAATCTCTCGCATGCCTCTCTCGCCGAGCTTTGTTTGGCGACAGCAAAAACAAGACAGTTTGGCTGAGTGGTCTAAGGCGCCAGATTTAGGCTCTGGTCCGAAAAGGCGTGCGTTCAAATCCCACAGCTGTCAAAGCATTTATTATTTACCATTTTTAAATTAAGTGGAAGACGAGAAACTTATGCGACAGGCTAATGTGCGGCATACTTGTGCGACAGACTAGCGCACGACAGACTAGCTCACGATAGACTTTGTGCGACAGACACGTGCGACAGGCTAGCCACTCTCTCGCTAATGCTATCTCATGCGGAAGCCACTCTCTTGTCCGAGCTTGTTGCGTGCGACAGACTCTGTCGCATGTCTGTGGCGTGAAACCTTATGCATGGGATCTTGTGTGCGATAGGCTGTTCTGTCGCATGCAATTTGCGTGCGACAGATTATTTTGTTGCGTAACCTGTGCACCTTTTCACAGCCTACATACCCTGTCTCCCGCAAGTCGTCCTTTCACCATCTTCGGTTATGGCTCTTTTGTTTGATTCCCACAGATGGCGCCAATTGTTGTTGCCAAAAACAACAATAAATGTTTGCTGACGTCAAATCCTCGATCTTCGTGTTAGTTTGTCTTCAAGAATTTTGTAAGAGAGAAAACCATCAGGGGGCGCAGGGGTTTTCCCCTGCGCGCGCACTCCGATGCTTAAGTCAGACAGGGTTTCAGTAAGCAAATAGAGCTTAGGATTTAAGAATGATACTTGTGACCTATTTATAGGAGTTATTTCGCGCGTAATTACCTTTAAGCCTCATAGCTTAAATAATAAACCAGTGGATCATTTATGGGCCTTCTGAGTCCTCTTTCTTCTTGGGCTTATATTATCATTTAGCTCAATGGTCTTCAACTTGATTTATAGAAAAGCCCAGTAATAATTGACCTAGTCCACATCAATACTAAAAACTTAAGACCTTAGTAGAATTAATATGGTGAACTACTAATTTATTGAAAGAAAAAAAGCAAAAAAAATTCAAATAAGACTTTTAGAAGGTTTTAAAGTGCCAATATAATTCAATAAACGTCGGTAAAATGAATTTCTTGTAGTGTAGTATAAACATAATTAGATCTATGATGATTGAAATCTAAAAATTTATAAAATTTAGAAAACCATAGTTAATGATCTTGGATTGGGCGCACTTTCAATAACTGTATCTTTTTATGTAATCATAATCTATGATCTTTTCTCTAATAATTATTGGCCACTAAGGTGAATTTGTTTGTACAACTAGTTAGAACTATAACGGGTAAATTTAGCATTGTCAAAATGGGTCAGTCCGACCCTAACGAGTCAGGCCATAAATGGGTTTGGCCAAAAAGCTTTTTTTGTTAAATGGGCCTAAAAATGCAAGCCCATATCCGACCCTCAGGGCTAACGAGCATAAATGGGCCGGCTTGTATAAAAAATTAAAAAAATTTAAATTTTATATTAAAATCTTATTTTTAATAAAAAAACAAAGTAAAATTTGAAATAAATATTAAACAAACATCAAATAAATTCATATCAAATCCATCAAGTCTTCAACATCATTTGAACATTACATATTAATAGTTTAACAAGCATAATATAAATTGTTTTAACAAACCTAGATATTGAAAAACATGTCTCAACAATATTAAAAATCAAAAACATGAAAAATAGATCCATGTCCATCCATCTCCTCCATAGTGTCAATCACATTCAATCAATTCTTTTTCTACTTTGCTATCTACAAGTATAAATAAAGAACAATATAAGAACTCACAAGAATTAAACTTATGAATTGATTAAAAAATTGTCAATTAATTAATAACATTACCTTCAAAACCAAGAATCCAATTTCGGGTGCAAATGAAAGTTTTCATGTTCTCATGATTTAGAGAACTTCAATACTTATTTAAAACACAAGAACCAAACTAAAAGAACTCTCCGATGCTACTGTTGTTATTGCAATGCTCAAGATATCACAAGTTATACTTGCAAGCTTTGAAAATCTTGGCTTATGATCTTTCTATCATTGCAACACATTTAAATTTTCAACCATGCAACTCATAATCTAGCTCTTCCAAATAAAGATCTAATTGAGATTTTGGTTCTTCCACTTGAAAAGTTTAAAATATTTTGAAAGCCTATATCCTTGGAAATTTCAAAATAAATTAATTGTCATTATAAAAGAGAATTTAAAATAAAGTATATACTTAAAAAACAAAAATGAACTTACATCACTTAAAGCAATTTACTCTTCTCCTTCCAACTAGCATGTTTAAAAGATTGTGAATCATTGGTTGGTTTGAAGTAAATTAGTAATACTAAATAGAATTAATTTTATATATTTTACTTTGATTAAAATGTTAAACATATAAATAATTAAAATAAAAATAAAATTTAATATAATTAAAAATATTAAAAAATTAAATGAGCTGGCCCATTTAAACTCGGGTAAGGCCAAAAAGCTTTTTTTTAAAATGGGTTAAAAAAATAAAGTTCAAGTCTTGAATAAATAAGCTAGGCTGGGCCGACCCAATGGGTCTTGGTTCATTTTGACAGTGCTAGGTAAATTTGACAGAAATAAGGAATTTATCATCTCGGCCAAGATCTTGTTTGAGTTAATTCGTTGTCGATGCCGACTTGTATTGGTCCACAAGAATTTCCAAATGAACCTTTTTTTTTTCTCTGCACCTGTTCTCCTCTTACTTTACAATTCAAATTGAAAAAAAAAATGAGTGTAGAAAAATTGGGTGTTTTCAGAGTCTTTCTTAGTCCAAATAACAAAAAGAGAAACAACAGTATCGTCTCCCCCTTTTGTGACCCAAACAAAATAAATTCTCTTATTTCCTTTGCCGGCCATATGCATCTCTTAGCTGCTAAGGAAGGTATCTAAACCATTCAATAGTGAATAGTCAGCGCAAAACCAATGAAACCATTCAACGTACTGCCTTTCGAAAAGCAATATTCTCTTTCCACCAAAAAAAAAAAAAAGCTATATTCTCTTCCATTCCGAGGCAAATAAAGTAAGAATAAGAATTATAAGGTGTCATTAATTAGACAAGCTTTCTGCTTCATTTAACTGGACCAAAAAAACACTCTTTTCTACTGATCAGGACACTAAGCCTACTTGAAAATAATTTTAATTGTTGATATGTTTACAACAATAAATTTATATGTCATAAAAATTTTGATCTTTATCTCCATATGTTTGTCAAGAATTCTATAAAAAAAAATCATAGAGACGTAAGAATTTGTTTCTGCGGGCGCATTTCGATGCTTAAGTTAGAATCTGAGCAGATTTTTAGTCAGAAAAATAGAGATTAATTGAAATAATTAATTAACTAACCTATTTTTTTTTTTGTTACATTAAATAACCTATTATTTATAGAGATGGATTATGACCGAATCCCTTTTTTGTCTTTTGTCCGCATTAATTTAATGTGCGAGTCTCACTGAATATAATCTAGTAAATTATCAAATAATTAAAGTTCAAATGTGCGTTTGGACCTATTAAAATTAGACCAATAATAACTAATTGGACCCTCGTAGCCTGTGGCACACTATGCTCCTGCGGCACCATACGCTTTATAATAATAATAATATATATTAAAAAATAACAATATATATGTTAAAGAATTATAGTAATAATAATGATATATATATATATATATATATTATAATCATTACAAATGCTATTATTACTTTTTTTTAGTTTTTATTTTTATTTGTATAACTTACATCAAATGTTATTATAAACCCCAGCTTAAATAAGGAATGAAAATTGTAGAGTTCTATTGAATTAAGCTGCAGGCTTTTCTTCAAAATGATTTGATTCTTTGCATGGAGTTAAAATTTGGTAAGGATATGTAATGATTGTTCGACTCCGTTGAAAAAAAAAATTTATTAGAATTAAATAACTTGCACATCTATCATCATATTGAATCCATAAAATAATTCAGTCAACAAATCAATAAAAATTAAACTAAATCCAAATACGATTAGATTTGAACTTAAAACCTCAGTCACACAAAAGATAATAACATAAGAATGTTTTAGAATGGATTCGTGCCCAAGTACATATCCCTGTTTTATGTAGTAAACTTAGGTAATGATATGGCAAAGGGTTATGTTATAAAGCAAGTAGGCAAAGGACTTCTTTGAAGCTTTCTTCCACAAGCTGTCTACTTAATGTAGCAACGCACAAACCCATATAGGAAAAATTGTGAGCACCAACTCATTGATCCTACCTCATGTAACAAGTTTGTAGAAAAGTATATATAATATGTATTAATGTAGAGAAGTCAAATTAAGAGTAGTACAATATTTCATAGAAATTAGAAATCAAAGAATGCTAAAAAGAAATTACATGTCGCATTTCAGAGGGAGATATTATCTAAAAAAAACTTACACCCACTGAACCAAAAATCCACCAGTTTGGTATGCCCAAATGGGTTCAAGAGATATTTAGGTCCTTAATTTTAACTTCATTTACTGCACGTGCTATTTATGGATTCAATTATTGAGAAAAGTGTAGTATAACAGAAGGGATATACAAAGGCATGCAAACCCCAACTTCGCTTTCATTGATCTATTCCCGTGGGCGTGCATGCACCCTTGGAAAGTAGCTGAGTGCTTACCTTTAATTTTCCTTTCTTTGATTCATGAATAAGGCATATACAAAAGCATGCAAACCACAACTTCGCTTTCATTGATCTATTCCCGTGCGCGTGCATGCACCCTTGGAAAGTAGCTGAGTGCTTACCTTTATTCCTTTCTTTGATTCATGAATAAGTGATACTTAAATTTCATTTAACGTAGCTAATTACCCAAAGAAATCCATTGCAGCAGAGAATAATGGGTTACTATAAGTTCAAACTCAGTAATTGTAGTGGAAAATTCAAAACAATCAACAAACGCAGGTCTTAAAAAATGGCCAAAATTATAAATTGACACGTTCTTAATTAACCAGCCCTTGCTTTTTTTTTAAAAAAAAAAAGGAAGCCTCTCACCAAAAAAAAAAGAAAAATTGAAAAGAAAGTAGAATCTCTTGAATCCCACCAAAATATCCTCGTCTCTTTCCCCACTATATTAACTCATTGTTGCCACACTGCTCTATGTTCAGTCAGATGTGAGTTTTCTAACACAAGCATTTTCAGTCAAATACTCTTTAAGTTTCTTAGTTGATTGTTTCCTTCCACAACTTGAGTTTCTAAAACGTCTCTGTAAAGCAACTCTATAAGAATAGCAAGGATATGGATTTAAAGAAGGCAAAGAAGTTTCCAGCTGTGAAGTATAGGAAAAGTCTGTTTCTTCCCAACCTCTTCCATTTGTTGGTTGGATTAGCTTGTAGTTTAATTTTCTTCAATACTTCTTGGCTTCCTTCTCTATGTTCACCCACGAAGCATTTTCTCATAATATCTCTCCCACGTATTTGGTCTTCTTTCTTCAATAACCCTAAGTACTTGTTCGTTGTGGTTAATGTTATTGTTATCTTCCTCGTTGGAGAATCAAGGATTCCGGCCACAAATTCACCTCCAACTCGTGACATTTACAGTGAGTATATGGAAAAAAGCCGAAGCCTTGGGGGAGTCTCAGTCTTGACACCTCTAGAGAAGATCAGGCAGCCGCAGGAGAAAAGGGTAGAAGAAGCCGGAAAGGAAGCTGAACTGAAAGTAGTCAGTAAGGCTGAAGATAAGGAAGTGAATTCAAAAGAAGAAAATGAAGAATTAGTTGAAATGATGAAAGAAGTGAAATTTGGTGGAAAAGAAGAAAAAGAAGTTGAAGTGAAAGAAGTGATTACATCCAATGTCAAAGAAGCGAAACAGGAAGATACAGTAGATGAAGAAACATCTGAAATTGTGGACGATGATGAAGCCTATGAAGAAAAAGAAAGAGAGATTGCTGAAGAAGAGGCTGGATTACCAGCTGAGGAACTTAATAAAAGAGTTGAAGACTTTATCGCAAGAATTAACAAACAAAGGTGGCTGGAAGCTCAATTAATTAGAATTTAAATGTACCTACTGAAAAATTTGGGTGAATAACTTCGAAAAAAATCAATCATGTTAGAACTATGGTCTTATAAATCAGTGTTATTATTTACTTATTTCATTATCAACTCAACCGACTTCCTTTGGCAGTTTTAAGTTATTAGTGATGTAATAATTGCACTACTTGTTCTCATTTCAATTATGGTTTACATAATCCGGAAGAAACAACCATGGAAATCAGATTTACAGTCAAGTAAAATGATGGGATATGTGTTTGCCGAGATCATTTTCAGTGTTATAAACCCCAGAAGGGCAAATTTTACCCTAATGCGTCCCTAATCTCGTGATTTATCATTTATGATCAATAATATTGTTGGCGTAGACCCCATCTTCTAAAACAAATTTAAATAAAGGTTTAATAGTCAAATGTACTCTCATATTTTTGTATAAAACTGAATTAAGCACTAACATTTTATCACGTGAAAATCAATCCATAAACAGTTATTTTACTGTAAATAAATCTTCAATATTTCAAAATTATGCAATTTATTCCTAGTCTGTTAAATGACACTTACTGCTATTAGAGTATCCTATGTGAAAGCTAACGTGGTGTATAGCTTAGTTGATTGTTGTCGTAACGGCTTCGCGCTCGACGGTTTTGAAAAAAAAACATTTAAAAACGAAAGGGAGTCGCCACCAATCTTTTTTTGACTAGGTGTGATTGGCCACCTAAAAATATTTATCTTTTTAACAAAATCTCAAAATTAATTAAGTTTTATTAAAAAGATAATTTTTGGTCTGCGAAAACAAAACTTTGGTTCGGGGGTACGGTTACGCGTGGGGAAGGATTAGCACCCCCACGACGCCCGTTGAAAAAACGGTACCATAATAATCATGTGTTATCCTTTGGTTTTAATAAAATGGTCTTAATTTTATATTTAAAAATAATTCCTATTTTTATTGCAATCAATTTTATTCTTTTTAATTTTTGAAACATTTAAGTTTTATTATTTTTTATTTGAAATAAGTGAAAATCTTTTGTATTGAAAATTATTCCGAAGTACCCCAATACTCTGGTAGCATTTCGGATAATTTCCTCACCTAGAGATTTCTTAAGAATCACTACTTGTGAGTTCTATAGAATCTCATCATCAGAAGATTCACACTCGTTTCAAAAATTATTATGAATGCATATGATGCAAACAGTTAATAAATGATGCAAATGAATTTTTTGATTTTTTATATAAATATTTCCTTATTTATTTTCAATAAAAATTCTTATTATTGAAAAATTGCACTAAGTATCCCAATACTCTGGTAACACTTAGTGAACTTCTCTCACCTAGGGATCAGTTAAGAAATCACTACTTGTGAGTTTCATAACATCCCATCATCGGACAAATATTTAATTAAATTTAATTTTTATTATAAATTTCCTTTTTGGATTTTCTTTTAAAAACTTATTTATTTTTATTTTTAATAAAAAATTAAATTATTGAAAAATCATACTAAATATCCCAATACTCTGGTAACATTTAGTACAACTCTTCTCACCTAGGGATCAGTCAAGAAATCACTACTTGTGAGTTTCATGACATCCCATCATCGGGAAAAATATTTAATTAAATTTCAATTTTATTTTTTTTTCTATCTACTTTCTTTTAAAAAATGTGTTTATTTTATTATTATTTTTTTAATTTTTAATTAATTTTTTGATACATTTTCTAATTTAGAATAATAATTAATGAAAATATAAGTAAAAGAAAAATTTTTCAATTTCATATTTTACAACATGCACTAATAATAATAATAATAATAATAATAATAATAATAATAATAATAAAATTTTTTAATTTTTTAATTTTTTAATTTTTAATTTTCTAATTAAATTTTTTCTTTAACAAAACAAATAAATAAGCAAATGGGAAAAGGAAAATAAATATACCAAAAACGGAATTGGGCTTGGACCCAAAGGAAGCCCTCAAAAGAGCCCAAAGACAGGCCCAAATAGCAAGGCCCAACTGCTGGCCGGGTCGGTGGGCTGGAGCCGGGTCGGACGCGATCGAGTCGGGTCGGGTCGGACGCTGGAACGGCGCGCGGATCTTCTCCTCTCCTTGGCCGGCCGGGTCGGGTGCGCGGACCCCGGGTCGGATCCCGGGTTGCGCGCGGGTCAACCCTCTTCTATAAAAACCCTCCTTTTTTTTTCTTTCTCACTTTTTCCTTCTTTTCTCTAAAAAAAGAACCAGAGCTTTCAGAGGCCCCCGCCCGGGGCGATTTCCGGCCGCTGCTGGGGTCGCCTCCGGCCGCCGCTGGCCGCCGTCGCCGGTGACCAAACCTCGAAAAGCCTCCAACTTTCCGAAAGCTCTCCGCCTCCTCTTTCAAAATCCGACCTCCGTTTCACCAAAAAAATCACGCTAGCACCCAGATTTGAGCTTCACCGAAATCAATTTACCCCTTTTTTGTTTTTTTTTTTTTTGCTGTTGGTTTTGGATCTGGCTTTGGTTTGTGATTTTGGTTTTGGTTTTTGTTGTTGTTTTTCTTGCAGGTGGGGGGGGGGGGGGGTTCTAGGGTTTGAGGATTCGGATTTGGGGGTTTCGGGTTGCTGTTGGGGTTGCCTAGGGTTTCGGTGAAGATGAAGAGGGGTTCCGGGTCTTGGGTTTTGGGTGGTGAGGATGACGCTAGCTGCTAGGGGTTTTTGTTTTGGGGTGACCGGGGATGGTGATTGTCGGTTCGGTGTTGAGAGAGTCAGAGTGCTAGGGTGAGTGGAGGGAGCTTCCGGGGCTTGGTTTTTTGGGTGGTAAGGATGGTGTTTCTGGTTTTGGGGTATTGGACAGAGGCGAGGGGTCGAAGGTTGGAAGGTTGATGAGATTTGGGGTTCCGGTGATGGTGGTTTGGTGAGGGTTACAGTTACTGGGTTTGGTCTTCGTCAGAGGCAGAGGGAGGGTTTTTGGTGGTGATGACGATGATGATAGTTTGGTGATGATGATGACAGAGATGATGGTGGTGAGTGGGGGCTAGATGGTGAGTGGGGGGATGGGATATGGGAGCCTCGGTTGTGTGAGGATCGCTCAGGTTGGCCGTGGCTCCCCCCCGGATGTTGGCTGCAGATGGGGTTTTTAGAGGGGAACTGGTGTAGGTTTTGCTATGATAGGATGGGGTAGAGTAGCTGGTGACCGGCGGATGGGATGGGGTAGGCAAAGGCTGACTGGCGATGGGATGGCCTGGGAAGTAAGGGACAGGTTGGACCAAAAAACAAAGAAAAGAAAATAAAATAAAAATAATAATAATAATAATAATAATAATAATAATAATAATAATAATAATAACGAAAATAATAATGAAAATAAAATGAAAGTAATAATAAAAAGATAATAATAAATAAAATATATAATAATAATAATAATAATAATAATAATAATAATGATAATAATAATAACAAAAATAAGACAAAATTAGGTGTCAACAGCTGCCCCTCTTTGCTCATTGCTGAGAATCAGGAATAGAGCAAAGACAATAGACACTAATTTTGTCCGATTTATGATCTGATTTTTTTTCTTCTTCTTCTTTTCTTTCTTCTCTTTTTTTTTTAAAAAGGTGTTCCTCTTACAACAGAGGCGATGAAACTTTAAATTTAAATCATCCATTTTTTTTTAAAATGTGCTCCTCTTGCAGCAGAGGCGATGAAACTTTAAATTTAAATCATCCATTCATTCATTTATTTTTTTTAAATGTGCTCCTTTTGCAGCAGAGGCGATGAAACTTGAAATTTAAATCATCCATTTTTTTAATTAATTTTTTTATGTGCTCCTCTTGCAGCAGAGGCGATGAAACTTTAAATTCTTTTTCTGGAAAATGTGCTCCTCTTGCAGCGGAGGCGATGAAACTTTAAATTCTTCCTGGAAATGTGCTCCTCTTGCAGCAGAGGCGATAAAACTTTAAAAAAAATTTTTCTGGAAAATGTGCTCCTCTTGCAGCAAAGACGATGAAACTTTAAATTCTTTTTCTGGAAAATGTGCTCCTCTTGCAGCAGAGGCGATGAAACTTAAAATTAATAGCTTTTTTGTTAGTTTTTTTTTTGTGTTTTTGTTTTTTTTTGTTTGTTTTTTTTTGTTCTTTTTGTTTTTTTTGTTTTTTTCTTCTTCTTTTTTTTCTCTTTTTTTTCTTTCTTTTCTTTTTTTTTTGAATTTTTCGCATTTTCTTATTTTTGAATTTCTTTTTCCCTTTTTTTTTAATATATACACATAGATATACATACTTAACAATATTTCTCTTACTAAAGGCTCTTCACTTTAACATTAATCAATGACTTTAAGATTGCATCCAAAGAATCTCGAAACCATACTCGAATAACTTAGAATTTGTACCTGAAAGATTTGAGATTTGTGCCCGGAGGACTTTAAAATTGTGCTCGAAGGACTTGAGATTTTGTGCCCGGAGGTCTTAAAATTTATGCCCGGAGGTCTTAGAATTGTGCCCGGAGGACTTAAGATTGTGCCCGGAGGACTTAGAATTTGTACCTGAAAGATTTGAGATTCATGCCCGGAGGACTTAGAATTGTGCCAGGAGGACTTTAAAATATTGCCCGGAGGACTTGAGATTTTGTGCCCGGAGGTCTTAAAATTTATGCCCGGTGGTCTTAGAATTGTGCCCGGAGGACTTGAAATTTATGCCCGGAGGACTTGAAATTTTGTGCCCGGAGGACTTAGAATTGTGCCCGGAGGACTTATGATTTTGTGCCCGGAGGACTTATGATTTTATGCCCGGATGACTTAAATGCTTTTTCTGAAAAGTGCTCCTCTTGCAGCAGAGGCGATGAAACTTTAAAATTTTGCCCGGAGAACTTGAAATTTATGCCCGGAGGACTTATGATTTGTGCCCGGAGGACTTAAATGCTTTTTCTGAAAAGTGCTCCTCTTGCAGCAGAGGCGATGAAACTTTAAAATTTTGCCTGGAGGACTTGAGATTTGTGCCCGGAGGACTTATGATTTGTGCCCGGAGGACTTATGATTTGTGCCCGGAGGTCTTTGATTTGTGCCCGGAGGTCTTAGAATTTTTCTGAAAAATGCTCCTCTTGCAGCAGAGGCAATGAAACTTTAAAATTTTGCCCGGAGGACTTGTGATTTGTGCCCGGAGGACTTATGATTTGTGCCCGGAGGTCTTAGATTTATGCCCGGAGGACTTGAAATTTATGCCTGGAGGTCTTGAAATTTATGCCCGGAGGTCTTAGAATTGGTATTGAAATTTTTTGAAAATCATTCTTTAACCTTAATTAAACATAGCACTAATCAAACTGGATTTGAAAATTTCTTTATCATGAAAAAAACTTGACTTTTTTGTTTTGAAAAAAGGTTGTATAACCTTCAAAATTTTGATTGGATGTTGTCGAGCCTTTAGCTTGAGAAATATGTTTTAATCTCAAAATTTTACACAAAACTTTCAATGCTGATGCTGTATGATGCGGTGTATGTATGCATGTATGCATGGTACTCAATCCTGTACATTCTCTAACTTTGAAACTCTATCTTGTCAAAGAGGTACATCATTTGTCTTTTGTATTTTCTTTGCCCCAACATGATCATGAAAGCTCCTTTCCATTTCCCCTTTTTTGCAGAGTTCTTGTACCTCATCATAGCCTGTTGACGAAAAGTGCTAGAAATTTTCCACATAACTATTTTCCAGGGGGAATGAATCCAAATTTCGCAAGTGATACTTGATCCTTTCGAGAAATTAGTGATTACTTTTCAAGATGAGTGACATAAATCCTATTCGGATCTTTCAACTGGACAATTGAAAGTTTGGTGCACCAGAATGTTCTGTTTGGGGAACATTTTGCCACTTATCCAAAAAAACAATGGTTTTTTTTTTTGGCTCAAAATGGTTTTCTTAAGATACCATTGCTTTTCTTCTTTTTTTTTTGGAACAAAGTTTTGAATGAGAAAAGAAACAAAATATTTTCAACTTGGTTTGACAATCTCTTAAATTCTCGAATAATGGCGTTCTACAGATGCCAAGATAAGATATGAATGACTGAGGTCCTTTCTGTTTGGGAAAAGTATGTACAGGAAGAAAGGTTCAAACTTTTTTAGAAAGATGTCGGGCAATCGCGTGACATCAGAATCTTTGGATATTTCGAGGGTCTCTCAAGGCTTGTTAATTCTTTTTCCACATTTTCAGTTCATGTCACTGTTTGACTTGGTTGCATGAAAAGTTCATTGTTCGCTCTAGACTGCCCTTTTCGGGTTTTCACCCTAGAACCTCATTCTTTCTTTTGTTTTCTTTTCTTTTCTCTTCTTTTTTTTCATTTTTTTGTTTGATTGATTGTTCCACCATGCATTCAAGAATTCAAATTTCATTCAAACCAAATAATGACGAGAATCTTCCAAAGAAGAGCTCTTCGATACAAGCATCCATATTTGATCAAAATGGACTTTTAAGTACGTAATGTAGGCCATGGTTTAGGGTTTTGAAAGAACGGATAAATAGGCCCAAAGATGTGTTAGAAGGTGGTCAATCCAAGGATCATTTCTTCTCACATAGATGTCTATCATTTTCACTCTTCGAAGCACCTTTCTTTTTCTAATTTTCCTTGTATCTCTTCTCCTTCTTCTCCCTTTTTCTCTCCTTTTTTTTTTTAATCTTTTTCATTCTTTGAATCACCTTTCTTTGTGTACTTTCACATGTATCCTTTCTTCTTTCTCTTTTTTCATTTTTTCCTTTTCCATTGATTTATGTCCAAGATTTCAAAAACAATTTGCCCCAAATTGTCCCACCACATAGTTAATCTTATTTGATCAAGTATAGAAGTTGAATCATTCATCTTCATTGAAGAGATATTTTTCGTGCATGCCCTCCCAGTGTGGAGGGTGATCCTTGGAGGAGGTTTATTATGAAAGAAATTATCAGGCTCAAAAAGGGTAGCAACAGGATAACATTTATATTTGAGAATGGAATATGAAAGACGGCCATTCGTCATCTCAAATTAAGATACTTCTATAGAAAAGCAATTCTTAGGATAAGTTTTTCCTTTGGCATTTGAAATCCTCTGAATATCATGTTTGCATGATGTCACGATCAATTTCATTTTTCTTTTTTTCTTTTCTCATCTTTTTTTTTGTTGTTTTTTTTGTAATACAACATTTTAGTATGACAGAGCTTGACCTCACAGACCACATCGTCATTTAAGGAAACAAGTGATGCACAGCTCGAGGTATTACGCAGATGGACATTGATGGGAAAATCCTCGACTTTGGTTCTCTTTTTTTCTTTCTCTCTTTTTTTTTTATCTTGCCCCAAAACATGGGCAAAATGCATCTAGGGAATACAAGATTGAAGGGTTTGGGATTTGTACAAGAATTTAGGTGGAAAGGTATTTCAAATTGATCTTGTCAAGTGTAAAATTACCAATATCAAGAATATTTAGAGATTGTCATTGATTTCCAAATTATTCTCAAAAGGTTTTGCAAATCGATTATTTCTTTGAAAATTATTTACAATGAAACCCTGTCATGATCAAAGTGAAAACAAACTAGAACTTTCAAAATCTTATGCCCCAATTTAGCTTTTTAGCTCTCGACTGTCTTAGATTTTATGGAGACATGATCCAAAAATGATTTAAGACGTTCATCTTTGACCGTAATCATTGATTTTCTTATAATCAGTTATCATTATTGTGAAGAAAAGAGACATTCTTGTCATATGCCACTGGAAAATAAATTATGCAAAAAGTTGTGCTCATACAATTGTCACCTAGGCCAACGGAAATAACAAGCACTTTCCAACAAAATACAAACTCTAAGATCTTGATATTTCAGTTTCTTCCAATCTAGTCTCATCATGACCTAACTTTGCATCAAAGTGGACTTCCATCGATCCATAAGTTCTTGAGTCAAGATTCCACCATTGACGAGCTCTTCAACCCTTTCCTTCAACTGTCTGCATTTTTCTGTTGCATGCCCAATTGCCCTCATGTGATAGTCACATCTACTATTCAGATCATAACTCTTGGACAATGGGTTTGGGACTGTTCTCAAAGAAACAGGGGTCAAATATTGGTTTTTCACTAGAAAAGGCAAGAGAACAGAAATTGAGATGGGAATTTTTCCTTGGTTGCTTCTCGATCTTTTTCTGTTGTTTATTGGTTGTTGGACAGGTTGAGCTCTAGGATTAGTCACGAAGGTAGGTGAGTGAGCAATTACCGGGGAGTAAGAGTTTGCTTGGAATCCTGGTTGCGGGATTGGTGAATAAAGATAAGGATCATAGGAAGCATTGTTCGAGGTTGGACGGTATGATGGGTGAGACAAAAAAGAATTATGTGGAGTGGGATTTTTGAGAAATTGCCCCCCAAATGTCGCAGCTTGTACTTCTTCTTCCGTTCTTTCGGGCCTGTTATCAGCAATGTCATCTATCTTGATCTTACCCCTCTTAACTGCATTCTCAATCATCTCTCCAGAGGCTACCATGTTAGCAAAATTCTTAGTAACACTCCCAATCATCCTATCATAATATGGTGCCTGGAGGGTACTAAGAAACAGCGCTGCAGTCTCTTTTTCAGTGAGGGGAGGCCGGACTTGAGTGGCAACATTCTTCCATCTTTGGGCATATTCTCTAAAGCCTTCAGTAGCTTTCTTCTCCATGGTTTGCAAAGATAAACGATCTGGGGCCAGATCTACAATATGCTTATATTGGGTGACGAATGCCCTTGCCAAATCTTCCCATGAGTGAACATCGCCCCTGCCCAATTTTGTATACCACCTAGCAGCAGATCCTTTAAGGCTATCTTGGAAGACATGGATCAATAGTTTGTCATCATGCGCATGCGCTGCCATCTTTCTACAATACATAGTTATATGGGCTTTGGGACATGTAGTCCCATCATACTTCTCAAATTCTGGGACTTTGAATTTTAAAGGAATGATCACACCAGGTACTAGAGATAATCTAGTTGCATCCAAAGATCCATGAAAATCCACTCCTTCAACAATTCGAAGCCTTTCTTCTATAAGCTCTATCTTTCGTCGGGAACATAAACCTTCTTTCGCTTGTGGCATCCCTTGATCTTTGTGACTATCCAAATTTCCAATATGAGTTGGTTCGAGGGGGTTCATTGTAGGAGTCTCATGCACTTGAAACCGACTAGGGTCGACTGAAGATGGCATATTAGGGCATACATAATCTTTGGTGGGCATTGCTGGTGGCTCTTGAGATGTTTGGGTTTCTCGTGAGCCACTGTTAATTGGACAAAAAGAATCCTCAGCATTTCGCAACTGATGCCCCTCTTGAGTAGCTAGTCCTCCCATCGTTTCTTTTCCATTATTCCACCTTTCCAACAAAACTGCCATCTGTGATAATTGCTCTCTTATCTCTTGCTGTGCTTTTTCCATCCTTTCCATTCGAATCATTTCTGTTTCTTCCATGGTCCAAAACTATCTCCAAAGCTTTTCGATGTTCAAACCACTTGACACCTAATCCAACATAACCTGAATTAAATGTCATGCTTGCTATGCAAATATGAAGCTTTTATTGTATGGAAATTTAAAAAGAACAAAATTCAAATATTGTTATCATATCATAGTATTACAAGTTGTATACCGAAAGGAAAAAGGAAAAGAAATAAATTGAAAATTGTCATTTGACCATTCATTTGTTTTGATCAACTATTTTTCTTTCTCTTTTTTTCATTATATTTTTTCTTTTTTCTTTAAGGAAACAGTTATTGTTAGCCTTATTATTTTCTGTCAAAATCATGTTATGCACATATGAATGAAGTGAATGCAAACCTATAAAAAGTTTTGTAGCCACCTCCCTTATATCGAGAACTTTGCATCAATCAGTCATTTCTCCTTATATGACAAGTCAATTGGTCTCCATTTGCTAATGATTCAACATGTAGTCGTTCTGGAAACAACAATGATCCTTAAGAATGAACCAATTTAGCCTCTCCAAAACTTTCAGGCATCTGCATTATCCTAGCTAGCTTTCCCTTCATCTCTCGTATAACACGTCCAAACTCCTCTTGATTATTCTCCAAAATAGTCTAGCTTTCTAATTGATCTTCCATATCTTTGACCTCCTTTAATCCAAAAAAAAAACAAATACTTTCCTTATTATGTGATGTGAATGCATGAATGTAATGAGATATGACATGCTAAAGAATCAAAATTTTCTCTTATTTAAATTCAATGAATGAATTCTCTCTTTTTTCTTTATTTTAAATTTTGATGATTTCTCTTTTTTTGTAAAGAATAAACTTTTCTTTTTCTCCTTTTTTATTTAAAAAAAATCTTATTTTCACACCACAATTTATTATCTTTAATTTCCCTTTTTATTTAATCTATTTTTAAAAGAATGTGACAATGCACTTACCTTTTATTTTCTCATCAAAATTCCTTTTTCTTTTTAATGTCTATGCATTAGTTTAAAAGAGATAAAAAACATTATTGTTATTTTTCAAATATTATTAAAGAATGAATGAATGTTTTCATGTTATTTTTGACAAAAGAGAGAAACCGAATAAGTCTTTGTTTTATTCTCTAAAGTCGTAAAATTGTAAAATTTTATTTGAAAACAAATATTTCTTGATTTTGTGAGATTATGAATTTGAAAAATTATTAGAGTTATGATATGGAAAAAATGGGTAGTAAAATGTTCCCTCATGTGTCCTAATTTCAGGATAATTTCTACAAAAATTGGACATGGCTCTAGCTAGGATCGGTTTCTTAAGGCCTTTTACATGCTGGGTTGGGTCTCTAAAAGGTCAAAAGGTTCCCAAATTATACCTTACTGTCATCCACACTGGACTAGTAAGATTTAATTTGAGTGGGAGTATTTCGATTGCCATTGCGGAGGTGATTACCTCACGAGAGCAAAGGTACTCTACTCCCTCATAAGGACGGAACTCGGGTATAGAGCTCATGTGATGCAAATGCAAGTGTGTATGAGGGAACATTTATCAAACCGTAACCCTTATCCTACAATGCCCCAATAATTTATTAACAATAATATATACAAGATAAATAATGCCATAAAATAAA
Organism: Heritiera fomes; assembly: GCA_032173925.1. Lineage (NCBI taxonomy): Eukaryota > Viridiplantae > Streptophyta > Magnoliopsida > Malvales > Malvaceae > Heritiera > Heritiera fomes. The sequence goes on from JAPDPM010000019.1 coordinate 4,654,848, forward strand.
CATAATAACTTATTCACACAAATGCAACAAATTATTTAAAATTAAAGAAACTAAATTTAAATATTAATTAAGACCTTTAAATTAAAACTTAGGATAACACATGATTAATAAATGGCTTGACCCTCAAAAAGCGTCCCCAGCGGAGTCGCCAAGCTGTCGTAACGGCTTCGCGCTTGACGGTTTTGAAAAAAAAAACATTTAAAAACGAAAGGGAGTCGCCACCAATCTTTTTTTGACTAGGTGTGATTGGCCACCTAAAAATATTTATCTTTTTAACAAAATCTCAAAATTAATTAAGTTTTATTAAAAAGATAATTTTTGGTCTGCAAAAACGAAACTTGGGTTCGGGGGTACGGTTACGCGTGGGGAAGGATTAGCACCCCCACGACGCCCGTTGAAAAAACGGTACCATAATAATCATGTGTTATCCTTTGGTTTTAATAAAATGGTCTTAACTTTATATTTAAAAATAATTCCTATTTTTATTGCAATCAATTTTATTCTTTTTAATTTTTGAAACATTTAAGTTTTATTATTTTTTATTTGAAATAAGTGAAAATCTTTTGTATTGAAAATTATTCCGAAGTACCCCAATACTCTGGTAGCATTTCGGATAATTTCCTCACCTAGAGATTTCTTAAGAATCACTACTTGTGAGTTCTATAAAATCTCATCATCAGAAGATTCACGCTCGTTTCAAAAATTATTATGAATGCATATGATGCAAACAGTTAATAAATTATGCAAATGAATTTTTTGATTTTTTATATAAATATTTCCTTATTTATTTTCAATAAAAATTCTTATTATTGAAAAATTGCACTAAGTATCCCAATACTCTGGTAACACTTAGTGAACTTCTCTCACCTAGGGATCAGTTAAGAAATCACTACTTGTGAGTTTCATAACATCCCATCATCATACAAATATTTAATTAAATTTAATTTTTATTATAAATTTCCTTTTTGGATTTTCTTTTAAAAACTTATTTATTTTTATTTTTAATAAAAAATTAAATTATTGAAAAATCATACTAAATATCCTAATACTCTGGTAACATTTAGTACGACTCTTCTCACCTAGGGATCAGTCAAAAAATCACTACTTGTGAGTTTCATGACATCCCATCATCGGGAAAAATATTTAAGTAAATTTCAATTTTATTTTTTTTTCTATCTATTTTCTTTTAAAAAATGTGTTTATTTTATTATTATTATTTTTTTAATTTTTAATTAATTTTTTGATACATTTTCTAATTTAGAATAATAATTAATGAAAATATAAGTAAAAGAAAAATTTTTCAATTTCATATTTTACAACATGCACTAATAATAATAATAATAATAATAATAATAATAATAATAAAATTTTTTAATTTTTTAATTTTTAATTTTCTAATTAAATTTTTTCTTTAACAAAACAAATAAATAAATAAATAAGCAAATGGGAAAAGGAAAACAAATATACCAAAAACGGAATTGGGCTTGGACCCAAAGGAAGCCCTCAAAAGAGCCCAAAGATAGGCCCAAATAGCAAGGCCCAACTGCTGGCTGGGTCGGTGGGCTGGAGCCGGGTCGGACGCTAGAGCGACGCGGGGATCTTCTCCTCTCCTTGGCCGGTCGGGTCGGGTGCGCGGACCCCGGGTCGGATCCCGGGTCGCGCGCGGGTCAACCCTCTTCTATAAAAACCCTCCTTTTTTTTTTCTTTCTCACTTTTTCCTTCTTTTCTCTAAAAAAAGAACCAGAGCTTTCAGAGGCCCCCGGCCGGGGCGATTTCCGGCCGCCGCTGGGGTCGCCTCCGACCGCCGCTGGCCGCCGTCGCCGGTGACCAAACCTCGAAAAGCCTCCAACTTTCCGAAAGCTCTCCGCCTCCTCTTTCAAAATCCGACCTCCGTTTCACCAAAAAAATCACGCTAGCACCCAGATTTGAGCTTCACCGAAATCAATTTACCCCTTTTTTGTTTTTTTTTTTTTGCTGTTGGTTTTGGATCTGGCTTTGGTTTGTGATTTTGGTTTTGGTTTTTGTTGTTGTTTTTCTTGCAGGTGGGGGGGTTCTAGGGTTTGAGGATTCGGATTTGGGGGTTTCGGGGTGCTGTTGGGGTTGCCTAGGGTTTCGGTGAAGATGAAGAGGGGTTCCGGGTCTTGGGTTTTGGGTGGTGAGGATGACGCTAGCTGCTAGGGGTTTCTGTTTTGGGGTGACCGGGGATGGTGATTGTCGGTTCGGTGTTGAGAGAGTCAGAGTGCTAGGGTGAGTGGAGGGAGCTTTTGGGGCTTGGTTTTTTGGGTGGTAAGGATGGTGTTTCTGGTTTTGGGGTATTGGACAGAGGCGAGGGGTCGAAGGTAGGAAGGTTGATGAGATTTGGGGTTCCGGTGATGGTGGTTTGGTGAGGGTTACGGTTACTGGGTTTGGTCTTCGTCAGAGGCACAGGGAGGGTTTTTGGTGGTGATGATGATGACAGAGATGATGGTGGTGAGTGGGGGCTAGATGGTGAGTGGGGGGATGGGATATGGGAGCCTCGGTTGTGTGAGGATCGCTCGGGTTGGCCGTGGCTCCCCCCCGGATGTTGGCTGCAGATGGGGTTTTTAGAGGGGAACTGGTGTAGGTTTTGCTATGATAGGATGGGGCAGAGTAGCTGGTGACCGGCGGATGGGATGGGGTAGGCAAAGGCTGACTGGCGATGGGATGGCCTGGGAAGTAAGGGACAGGTTGGACCAAAAAACAAAGAAAATAAAATAAAATAAAAATAATAATAATAATAATAATAATAATAATAATAATAATAATAATAATAAAGAAAATAATAATGAAAATAAAATGAAAGTAATAATAAAAAGATAATAATAAATAAAATATAAAATAATAATAATAATAATAATAATAATAATAATAATAATAATAATGATAATAATAATAACAAAAATAGGACAAAATTAGGTGTCAACAATTGTTACGTGACATGTCACATATGCAATACTAACAAAAATTAGTATCATTTAACAAACTTGGACCTAATTGCATGATTTTGAATAGTCAAAAATTTATTTACAGTAAAATAAAATTTTATGAACTGATTTTCATGTAATAAAACGTTGAAAGCTTATATCCATTTTATGTAAAAAGTTGAGAGTATATTTAATTATTAAGTTTTAAATAAATAAACAAACAACCTATTCATATTCCCTTCCTGACTGACCCCATCTCATTTAAATAAACAAGAAACAAATTTATTTTATAACTCATTTTCCGGATGCTGTGGAAACCAACTTCTGATACCCAACATGAGAGTTAAAGCAGGTTTCTGCAAAGGTGGGCTTAGGCCTAAAAGGTACAAAATATCACAAGGTTCCAAGACCCTCTGAAACAGACCCAAGCTCTATCCACAATTAAAGATGCCTTTCTACCATTTATGATTTAGTTTAATTATAAACACCCACCCATATTCTCACAAACGAACACATTATAGCACAAAACTTACCCAAGCATCCATCAGAGCAGCATGCCATACAACATGAACCCTGCATACCTGAGCCAGACCAGAACCTTCGTTGCAGAGACAAACAAAGTGTAAAAACAACTTCTGATGGGTTAATATCTTGGCAGCACTTTTCAGTTGTCAATTTCAATCAGCTAGCTTCGCAAATTTCAAGTAGGCTACAAGATCATCAATACGCATTACTGACTAGAAGTTAAGGTGAACCAGCTTCAGTGGTCTCTATGAACTTTCTCGCTATGCTTGAAACCGTGTTCCCTTCAAACTCAGCAGCCAACATATGTATATCAGGTGACGTCTCGCAGTTAGCTTTGTCACCCTGGTTTGCGTGCCTTGGTTGCGTTCCACACCTCTCTAATCCACCGACACTATCAATCTGGCTGTGTAGTTCTTCAAAATCCTCAGTAGCAACAGCTTGACGCTTTCCCATCTCTATGTCAAAGCTTGTTTTCGGCATCTCTGGGCTAATGGTTTGAGCCAATGACATTGAGGTAGCAAAGATAGCGGAAGAGTCCAAATTGACCTTCTCCCTGAAGTTATTTTTTGACTTGGGAATTTTGGAGAAGAAAATTTCAAAAATGTTGCGGACACAACCACGATTATATGGATTCATTTTTAAATCATAACGATACCGAAAATTTTCATATGTTGTCTGCAAAAACCGAAAATTAGAGAGAGAAGAAAATAATGGAAGAAATGAAGGTCTAGAAAAGATCAGAACCTGGTTGGTGAAAATCAAATAGAGATGAAACACAGTGAGGCCTCCAACAAACCAGGCAGTCAGAAATGTATATAATATAAGAATCCCTGAGACAGGGGACTTCAAGAATGCTCTCCAGAGATTACAATGATATTCCTCCATTATTTTCTTAATGTTGACCAAGCAGAAGGCAAAAACATACAGGCATATTATGGTTGTGGAGGACACGAACATGAAGAAGAATCTATAATTTCTCTGTCAAGAAACAATTTGTTATGTTAGCCTTGAGGATAAAAAAAGGTATCCCACATTGAAAGCCAGCAAAGCATATGAGAAATCACCTAATGATCACATCAAAGTCATAGTTCTAGTAAAATTTTCATTTGAAACAAAGAAACATCAACAAGAATTAAAGTAACTCAAAATTTTTATCAGCTTGAAAAACTAAACAGTATATACCTTCCCAATGCATTGCCCCACCCAGGGACAATGGTGATCGAAACGCTCCACACAGTTATTGCATATAGAGCAATGCGAGCAACGTGGCGGGCGATATAACATGCATGTTTGGCAGTACTTAACCCTGACAAGCACCCCATTAACCATAACATCTTTTGTTGGTGGTAAACTTGATACACCAACACCGCTCTGACTCCCTGCCCAATCCCTGGACACAGTGGAACCATCTTCCTCCGGTTCTGGAGGATGCAGGTTTCGAGGAATAATGCCAGGATCGCTTCCAGATGCAAGGAGCAGAAGAATAAGATCCTGAACAATGTTAATTACTGAATCAACCCAAAAAAGGCATTTTTAATTGGACTTTTTTTTTTCTGTTTTTCAATTTATGGAAGACGATAACTTACATATACCGTGGAGATAATTAGAATAGCTACAATGAGATTGCCAAAATGGTGGTCGAATGCATGAACAAGTCTTTGAGAAACCAAAGCACAGAATAAAATGACTGGGATCACAATTAGAGATAATGTAAGGAAGATTGACCTTGCGCCAAAATCTCTGAACAAATAAATTAGTCTCCAAGTTAGCTATTTGGAGGGAGATTAGTAATTGTCAAATGCAAGAACATGGTAAGGAGAAAAAAGGGTAATGAGAAATTACATTGCTTCCTTTCCAAACTTGATAGAGCCTAAGCGTAGTGGCATTGCTGTCGATTATTCTACAGTCGGAATCAGAGAGCAGAGAAGGCAATGACGTTCCATACATCTCTTTATACCGCAATCAGATCTCTGTCTCTATTCTTTCGTTCTTTCTTTTTCCTTTTCACTGTGATATGACAAAGTCTACCCGTATTAGGTCAGGTCCAATAGCGTCAGAAATTACCACATAGCAAAGACCAAATGGTCCACGTGTCCATCGGCGAAAGATGCGAGGCGCGTCACACCTGTCGCTTGGCGAAAGACTCTTCGTCCCACGTGGCATTCGGCGAAAGAGGTGGGGCGTGTCACACCTGTCGCTTGGCGACAGGCTCTCTAGCCAACGAGGCATTCCGCGAAAGAGTTAGAGGTGAGTGATCATACCTGTCGCCTACGACAGGCTCGAAGTCTATCGCCTTCAATCATTAGGTAACGCGTGGCGCTCTTATACCCATCGCCTGGCGACAGACCGACAGTCCGTCGCCTATAGTCATATAGCGACACGTGGCCCTTGACATCGGTTCCCGCTAGCGACAGACCCTTGACGCCACAGTGTGCCACGTGTAGTGAGTCTCCCGCCGGCGACAGGCTCCAGAAGTCCCCGATTTTCAAGGAACTTGTATTGTATTAGAACACAAACTCTTAGCAAGATAAGGTGATTATCCTTAAGCAATTAACCTAGAATGCTGGCCTATAAATAGGCCCCCAGGTACAATTTTATGCTCTAATTTTTTGACCACTGGCTTTTACGCTTCCCAATATCTAAGAACTTTTTGCTGACTTAAGCATCGGAGTGTCTACGCAGGGAACCACCCCTGCATCTCTCTGACTTTTCTTGTTTTACAGAAGCTTCCCGAAGACACGTGGAGACTAAATAGGAGCATCACGTCAGCATATCCTTATTGTTGTTTTGTGCAACAACAATTGGTGCCGTTTGTGGGAAACGTATAAAAAGCCAAGATTTTCTAAGATGGTGAGAACAAGATCTACAAACTTAAGGACCGGAAGTGAGGAAAACTCTGTGAGCTCCACTAAACAACAAATTCGCCAGACAAACCAGGTGAACAGGGAGGAAGAAAGAATTACTGTATCGGCGGCAGAATTCGAAGCTCTAAAACTACAGAGCGAAGAAACTACCCAGGCGCTGCTAGCCATGGTAGATCTGTTCCAAGAAGTGCTTCCGACATTGGATCTGCCACCTGCCGTGCAGAACTTGGTAGGAGAAACAAACAGAGGTGTCCCACCGCAGATGTTTGGGCGACAGGAGGACACAACAACGGCAGACCCCTCTCGTCGGCGAGAGGTTCCACAGATGGAAGAACGAGACACTCATCAGGGTGCGGTAGGACTGGGGAGCGGGAGGCCTGTCGCAGGCACCCAGCGAGGGACTGAGGAAGCATTTGGCTTAGAGCCTGCGACAGGGTAGCGGGAGGCCTGTCGCAGGAAATAAGCGAGAGAATGAAGAAGCAGTAGAGTTAGATCCTGCGACAGGGGTCAGGCGACAGGTCCCACATGTAGGGCGGCAGATGTCCGGGCGACAAGACATTGACCGGGCGACAGGGTCTACCGCCCACCACCATGACTTGTCAAATTTTGATGGTGCTAACTTAGACCGTGGTATTGGAGGTGCTAGAAAGAACGGGGTCGAAGATCAAAGCACTTGGGGAACCGGATCGGATTTTGACCCCACTTGGTGCACGCAAATGATACGAACAAACGCACCTCAAGCTAAAGGCAAGGAAGTAGTCGGAGACCTACCTGATTCGTCTCATGCACGAAATCAGCTCGCTCCCCCCGTGGACATGAAGAAGATGATAGAACAGGTACTGGAAGAGAAAAAGTTAGTGTCTGCAGAAGAGAGCCAGAGAAGGAAAGTACCGTTCTGCACAACCATCATGCAAAAACCTTTGTCCCCAAAGTTCAAAATGCCACAGATGACCGCCTACACCGGAAAGATGGACCCCTACGACCATATGCAAAACTATGAAGCACTAATGTTGTTACATGGATGGGAAGACGAGATAATGTGTAGGGCCTTTTCCTTAACTCTGTCGGGACATGCGATGAAATGGTTTAATAACCTGCCTGAAGGGTCCATTATCTCTTTCGACCAGCTTCGAAGTGAGTTTTTCAAGGCGTTTGCGGTAAATAGTCAGAGAAGGAAGGAACCGACCTACTTGCTCACTATTAAGCAGGGAGCTAAGGAGTCATTGAAGAGTTATGTGGATCGGTTCAGAGATGCTACTTTGGAGGTGCGAGATCTGCAAGTCGGTATAGCCGTGGCAGCCATATTACAGGGGACAAGGTCTGAAAAATTGCAAGAATCCTTGTCGCTAGATCAGCCAACAACCATTTCAGACCTGCTTTCCCGCGCACATAAGTATGTAACCCAGGAGGAAGTGATGAAAATGGTGGCAATAGGAGAATCCAAGGATGGGAGGAAACAAGGAAGAGAGGTCATTGAGGCATCTTCTAGCCAACCGAGAAAGTTTGAGAAAGCTCCCGCACTGAAATACAATTCCTATACCCTACTCACCGAATCTCGAGCTTCAGTGTTGGCAGCCATTGAAGGATCAGGGCTTATACAGACTCCAAAGAAGACGTCAGGGAATTTGGGCCGTGATTTAAGGTCATACTGCGACTACCACTCAGCGCATGGGCACACAACTGAGAAGTGTAGGGAGTTGATGAATCAGCTAGAAAAGCTAGCACGAGAGGGAAAAATAAACCGTTTCGTATATAGAGGTGATAGAACTAACTATCCTGCATAGAACAGGGGAAACAATTTCAGAGATAGAAGAGGTGAAAACAGAGGACCTGTTAGACGAAATGAAGGTGAAAGAAGAGATAATGACAGAAGGGTAGAAAGAAGGAATCGAGAGGAAGACAATGAACCCACAGGGCCAGCTATTAACGTGATATCCAGGGGTGAGTCGCTGGCTGGCACTTCTTCCTCGTCTCGAAAGACCTATGCCCGACAGGCTTATCAAATTAATTCGGTGATGGAGGAAAAGCATGATGAAGAGCCCATCACTTTCACGCCTGCTGACAGAGGTAATGTAATGATCCCTTATGATGACCTAATGGTGGTTTCGGCAGTAATAGCAAAACACCCAGTGAGTCGCATCTTAGTTGATAATGGGAGCTCGGTAAATTTGATTTATTGGAGTTGCTTTGAGAAAATGAACATCTCCAATGATAGACTGAGGCCAGTAACCACACCACTGTATGGCTTCTCAGGAGAAAAAGTGAAGGTGGAAGGCGCAGTTCAGCTACCTGTGACATTGGGGGAAAGCCCGAAGTGTGTCACTCGACAAGTGTTGTTTATGGTGGTGAGATCAACTTCCGTGGCGTACAATATGATCCTCGGGCGGCCATTGTTAAATGACATGAGAGCGGTGGTGCATCCCTGCTATTTGTTAATGAAGTTTCCAACTCCCCGCGGTGTTGGACAAGTGCGGGGAGATCAAAGGAAAGCCAGGACATGTAACGTCGCATCCACCACATGTAAAGGGATTCAGAGGAAAGAAACCCTTACGATCGAAGAAAAGCCTAAGCCAAAACCTGATGAGGAGATGGAAGCAATCCGGTTGTACGAAAAAGACGAAGAAAGAATAATGTACGTAGGCCAATTGCCTGAAGAAATAAAAAGTGAAATAGTTCGATGCTTAAGAGAGAATTACGATGTGTTTGCATGGACTCCAGCCGATATGCCCGGAATAGACCCTGAAGTTATTTGCCATCGGTTGAACGTAATCTCAGGGGCAAAGCCGATAAAACAGAAGAAGAGGAATTTTGCTCCAGAGAGGCAACAGGCAATAAATGAAGAAATATCGAAGTTGTTGCAAGCAGGATTCGTCAGAGAAGTTAATTATCCGGAGTGGTTGGCTAATGTTGTGGTGGTGAAGAAAACCAACGGGAAATGGAGAATGTGTGTGGACTTCACAGATCTAAATAAAGCTTGTCCTAAGGATTCGTATCCACTACCTCGAATTGACAAGCTGGTAGACGAAACTTGTGGTTATGAACTACTTAGCTTCTTGGATGCCTTTTCAGGGTACCACCAAATTGTGATGCATCCAGATGATGAGGAGAAGACCTCGTTCATTACCGATGGTGGGACATATTGCTATCGAGTGATGTCGTTCGGTTTGAAAAATGCGGGTGCAACCTACCAACTCATGGTAAATAAGGTGTTCCAAGACTTGTTGGGCAACACCATGGAAGCTTATGTTGATGATTTGATCATTAAAAGCAGACAAAGAGAATCACATGCCGAGAAAATGACTAAGGTATTCAATGTGCTGCGACAGTACAAGATGAAGTTGAATCCCAACAAATGCTCATTCGGGGTGAGATTTGGAAAGTTTCTGGGATTCATGATTACTAACCGAGGGATAGAGGCTAATCTCGAGAAAGTTCAAGCTATTTTGGACATGAGGCCGCCTAATACAATCAGAGAAGTCCAAAGGCTAACAGGAAGAATAACAGGCTTAAGTCGTTTCTTGTCCAAATCAGCTGAAAGAAGTCTACCATTTTTCAAGGCGATAAAGGCAGGAAAGAACTTCAAGTGGACGGAAGAGTGCAACGACGCATTTGAAAGGTTAAAAGACTACCTGAAAGAGTTGCCTCTGTTATCCCGCCCACGTCCCGGAGACCACCTCCTTATGTACCTCGGTGTAGGAGAGAAAGCTGTAAGTGCAGTCCTACTAAGGAAAGATGGGGATAGAGATTGCCCGATTTATTATGTAAGCAAAGTCCTGCTAGATGCCGAGGCAAGATACCCTTTAGTTGAAAGAATAGCTTTATCCCTGGTAATGGCAACTCGGAAATTACGACCGTACTTCCAAGCTCACTCGGTGACTATCTTAACAGATCAGCCCCTCAGGCAAATACTGCAGAAACCAGAACACTCCGGACGTCTGATTAAGTGGGCTATCGAATTGAGTGAATATGACATTCACTTCCAGCCACGCCAAGCAATAAAAGGACAAGCATTGGCAGATTTCATTGTAGAATGCACTGGCCGAGAGGTCCAAGAGGAAACAGACTTAGTCTGGTGGAAATTATTTGTTGATGGAGCTCGTAACATGGACGGCAGTGGAGCTGGAATTGTGCTAATATCGCCTGAAGGGGAAACCTATGAGTATTCCCTACGTTTCGATTTCCCAAGTTCAAACAATACAGCCGAGTACGAAGCCTTGATAGCTGGGATGAGACTTGCTGAGAAATTAGGAGTCGGCAACTTAATGGCACATAGCGATTCACAATTGGTGGTAAACCAGTTCTCGGGTGAGTATGGAGCAAGAGAACCCGCCTTAGTCCCTTATCTGCAGAAGGTACAATTGTTGGCACAGTCGTTCAAGCACTTCCAGCTGACTCAGATAAATCGAACAGAGAACAACCATGCAGACGCTCTTTCAAAGTTGGCTTCCTCTAGAGGGGTCAAAAGGGGTATGGTCAAAGTAAAATCCCTTGCTAGATAAGCATTGAAGAAGAAGATGTCTGTGATGTCGAAATCGGAGGCGACTGGAGAAGCCCAATCAAAGATTACATACTGGAGGGCACACTCCCCACTAACAGAGACGAAGCTCGAAGGCTGAAGTTAAAAAGTGCCAGGTTTACCGTGGTGAATGGGGAACTCTATAAACGAGGATTCACAATGCCCCTGTTGAAGTGTCTAGGGCCCCAACAGGCTGAGTACACCTTAGTTGAAGTTCATGAGGGAATATGCGGTGAACATTTGGGGGCTCGAGCCTTGGTCTCGAAAATGTTGCACACGGGGTTTTATTGGACTACACTGAGGAAGGATGCCACAGACAAAGTAAAAAGATGTGAAAAATGTCAGAAATTCGCTCCTATAACTACCGCGCCTGTTTCGACTCTTCAGAACACACTCCAACCAACTCCATTTGCACAATGGGGACTAGATATCCTGGGGCCTTTTCCCCTAAGCTCAAGACAAAGGAAGTATTTGCTTGTGGCCACAGACTACTTCACAAAATGGATAGAAGCGGAGCCTTTAGCTACAATTTCTGAGAAGAAGGTGGAAGCAATGGTGTGGAAAGACATAATTTGCCGATTTGGGATCCCCCGCGTGATAAATGCGGATCATGGGAAGCAGTTCGACTGTGACGCTTTCTGGAATTTTTGTAGTGGCCTGAAGATTCTCCTAAGAATATCTTCTGTGTCTTACCCACAGGCCAATGGGCAGGCAGAGGTGAGCAATCGAACTATATTGCATGGGCTGAAGACTAGGCTGGACAAGGCAAAGGGAGCATGGGTAGATGAGCTCCCGAGTGTCCTATGGGCCTACAGAATGACAAGCAAAGTGTCAACAGGTGAAACACCGTTCAATTTGGTATACGGCACTGAAGCCCTCATCCCAGTAGAAGTTGGGGCTGAGTCACCCCGGTTAGTCCCCTACATCGAGGAGCTCAATTCTCAAGGACTAAGGGAGAATCTAGACCTACTAGACGAGCTGAGAGACAAAGCAAAAATAAGACTGGCTGCTTACCAACAGAGGGTAGCTACTTATTACAATGCACGGGTGAAGAACAGAGAAATGCAAGAAGGAGACCTGGTGTTGAGAAAGTCGGCAATCACAAACGCCCATAAGGAGGATGGAAAGCTCCGGGTTAATTGGGAAGGACCATACAGAATCAGAAAGATGGTCGGACCTAGCACATGTACCTTGGAAACCTTGCAAGGAAAGAAGATCTCAAAGACTTGGAATGCTAACCATCTTAAGCTATATTGGCAGTAAACATTGTAATTTTTGCTTTCTGATTGTTATTGTTCTTTTCTTTACTTTTCCATCTATTGCTACATTACTTTACAAATGTCATTATTTTTCTGATTCATGAATAAAGGCCAGCTAATCATTTCCTATATTCTCTAACGCAATATGTGAGACAGATTATGTGTTACAGGAATTAAAATGAGGCAACAGCTGGCAAGCTAAAGTCCCTAAGCGAAAAATGCGCGAGACGGGCAAGCTAAAGTCCCTAAGAGAAAAATGCGCGAGACGGGCAAAAACAAAGTCCTTAAGCGAAAAATGCGTGAGACGGGCAAAAACTAAAGTCCCTAAGCGAAAAATGCGCGAGACGGGCAAACTAAAGTCCCTAAGCGAAAAATGCGCGATACGGGCAAAAACTAAAGTCCCTAAGCGAAAAATGCGCTAGACGGGCAAAAACTAAAGTCCCTAAGCGAAAAATGCGCGAGACGGACAAACTAAAGTCCCTAAGCGAAAAATGCGCGAGACGGGCAATCAAAAAGTCCCTAAGCGAAAAATGTGCAAGACGGGCAATCAAAAAGTCCTTAAGCGAACAATGCGCGAGACTGGCAACAGACCAGTCCTTAAACACGAAACGTGCATACAAGTAAGTTACAATGCACAACACTCAAGAGAAGTTCCTCTTTGAACGAAATGACAACACTGTTTCAAACAAGAACTTGGGGAGCCACATGGTGTAAAACTAAAGTCATACAAGGTACTCTACTCAGATTCACATAAGCAAGAGAAAGAACTAAAAAATAAAACGGAACTTTTTATTCAAAATGAATATGTACATCGGATTTCAAAAAAAAAATACAAAGTTCTAATCTACGGCAATGACCGAATCAGCCGACTGGGAAGGCGCTACATCGTCATTAGCATCTTGAGAAGCTTAGGGCTCACGAACTGAAGGAGTCAAAGAACCAGGATCCTGGGAAGACAAGGAAGCCACCCCAGAAGCAGGAACATCACTTGAAGGCCCAACCGCGGCCGCAGAGTCTGGCACGGGATCAACAGCAGCAGAATCTGAAATTTGGAACTCCTCGCTGTCCAACCCCAGCAGTGCCTCGATAGACTCAGGCTGATCACCTATCTCGATAGGCTCAGAAACATCTCGCCTTGCCGGAGGCTCAGATCGATCAGGTGCTTCTGAAGACTCAAGCGTATGTAGTGGCTGTCGAGGAGGCCACGGACCCTCAAGGTTGTCCAGATTATCTATGGCCCCTTCTGCTAAATAGGCCTCTGGACTTTGTGCGTCGGGCTCGTACTTGGTCCAAGAAGGAGCATCATAGTACTTAGCCTCCTCGGTGAAGAGCAACTCAGGAAAAGCCTCACTAGGCCGATGTTTCTCCAGCCAAGCGCGAGCCAAATAGAAGCCGTATTTAATAAATCCCGTCGAGAACGCCGCTTTCTTGTCAAAACAGTGTTTGGACAAGCGGTATTCACGAACGGCCTCAATTCGAGCTTCTCTTTGACGATCCAGTACATTGTGCAACTCCTCAATAGCCTCATCTCGCTGCCTCTCCATGGCTCCCCGATCATTGATGGCCTTATTATATGCTTCTTGATACCCTTGAAGGGAAGACACCTTCGCTTGCTCTTCTTGGAGCCGTCGCTCGAGATCAGCGTTCTTTCGCTCGAGATCAGCGTTCCTTTTGTTTACCTCCTCCACCCTGTTGACATAAGGACGAAGCTGGTTAACCTCGTTTGACAACTCCATCCTTTGATCCCGAAGCTCGCGAATCTCTTCGTCAGCTTGCTCCCTTAGAGCCCTGTGCTGAGCATTGACGGCCGCAATTTGTTGAGCTGACTGAAAAGGTGAAAAACAAAAGTAATTAAAAAAAAAATATAGACGGGGAAATTAGTTACCAAACAAACACCAAAGTCTTACCTTCATAGCGAGATAATCAGAATTATCCTCCGCTTCAAGGATGTTTGTAAAAAGCCCCGCCTCGTCGCGAGGAAGAATGGTGCTCCATGGCAAACGAGATGCTATCCCGGCATCCTCAATACTGTCGTTGTCGTTCACCCCGAGATAGGTCTGGAAATCCTCCCCACCGACGACGACCCCGCTATCAATCGTATAGTGCCTCACAGTAGGGTCAACCACCCTGGGTAAGATTGGTCTCGTGGGCATTGAGGCTTCAATGTTCAGCCTCTTTCTATATTTATGCCTAGGCTGGCGAGGAGCTGACCTACCCTCAGCAGCACGAGAGCCACCTTCTTGAAGGGCTGACTCACTCCTTTGAGATTCAGAGCTCTCGCGATCGCCCGAACCTCGATCTTGGATAAGGGGCCGCTTCCGTTTATTTCTCCCGGCCTTTTGTGTAGGACGGCTGGATTCACCAGTAGTGGGAGGAGGAGGAGGAGTAGGAGCACGAGCCGGTCCAGATGGAGCTCCAATTGGCGACCGAGGAAGAGGAGCCGCTTGAGCAGCAACATTGGCATCCCTCCTACGCATCAAATCTCAGAAGCTCATGCCTGCACAATAGATAAAGAAAGGATTAGCCGACCAAGTGAAACATCACGCACATGTGTACAAGAGATAAAAAAAAAGATGGAAAACCTATAAAACCACCAAAGTCCTTTAAACCATCCAGATTCGAGTCCAACGGAAATCAACGAAGGGACTCCCAAAGGCATCGGCCTGAGCCCACTCAGGGCCATCCCCTGAATAACCACTAGTACCCGCAGCCTCAGGGGTCTCTTCCTCCAAATCTGAAGAGGACTCATCTACAAGGTGACCCACAGGGGTAAACGCTTCGGCTACTAGGACCGGGGATGGCTCACTAGGACCAGCATTAGATAAACGAGGAGTTGTAGGTGGGTTAGAGGGGGCAGCAGGAAGAACGGTCCTGCTTACGCCCCAGCTGGCAGCAGCAATGCTTTCCGGGGTTAGAAGAGAAAATAAATTACGCTCCCCGGTAGAACAGATTTGCCGAATATGCTCTCCAAATTGGTCCCTCAAAATTTCTGTCCTGAACCTATCCGAACGCTGTGAGTGGTCAGAGGTATCACGATTCCATCTAGAGCGAATTCGCAGATTGCTTGGAATCTCGACAACGACCCACTCGCTCTCAAACCCACGCAGCTTATTGGGGAGATCCGAAAAGATCTTATTATTAGAAAAGTCGCCGACTGTTAACCGTTGAAGAGAGAACGTTATCAATCCCTTCAGCCTACGAACTCTAAAAAAGGCGCTTAAAAGGGTAACCGTGGGAACGATACCCAGGTGATGACACACTATCGAAAACGCCACTAGTTGAGCCCATGCATGGGGGTGAAGTTGACACGGGATAATATCCTTGTATCAAAGAAATGCTTCGCCAAACTCCGGAAGAGGGAAGCGAAAACCAAAAGACAAAGAAGCCTTATGGACGACCACACCATTTTTAACCAAGTCAGGCGTGACCTCTCCTTGCACTGGAAGTCTATAGCCGTAACCCGAGGGAAGAGGAAAACGAGTCCTAATATCCTCTAAGTCGGTATTTGTCAACAAACACACAACACCACCTGTCTTAAGTGTTTTACCTGGGCGTAGCAGAGACATGGCAAAGGAAAGGAAAAACTACCCGGCGACAGACTCTACAGGCGACAGACCCTTCTGGGCGACAGACCCTTTGAGTGACAGACCTAGTAAGACGATAGACCCTTGGACAACAGACACCTTAGGCGACAGACCTACTGAAAAGGACACTTGCGGAAGATTAAACTCTACGCGGAAGACCAAATCACCTGCGGGAGACCTAAAACTAGTGCGGTAGGCGAATAAATAATGCGACAGGGGTATACTTACTGATGATGAGGTAAGCGAGAGACTCCGGGCGAGAGAGCGAAAGACTCGTGGCGAAAGAGCGGAAAAACGGGCGACAGATGGCTGCTCAGAGGTTTTTTCATGCGTTCTCTCGTTGGGTCCCAACGGTTTATATAGACGCGACAGGGAATGCCAAACATCGCGCTTGATCACACCTGTCGCAGAGTAGAATTTTTCACCTGCAAAAAATACACAAAAAGTCACAAAAAAGACTATTCACAGTGGGTTAAGGCCCAAAAACATACATTTATACTCTCTTTGTTGGATAAATCCAACAAGAGAGTGGGGAGCAATTGATATGACAAAGTCTACCCGTATTAGGCCAAGCCCAATAGCGTCAGAAATTACCACATAGCAAAGACCAAATGGTCCACGTGTCCATCGGCGAAAGATGCGGGGCGCGTCACACCTGTCGCTTGGCGAAAGACTCTTCGTCCCACGTGGCATTCGGCGAAAGAGGTGGGGCGCGTCACACCTGTCGCTTGGCGACAGGCTCTCTGGCCAACGAGGCATTCCATGAAAGAGTTAGAGGTGAGTGATCATACTTGTCGCCTACGACAGGCTCGAAGTCTATCGCCTTCAATCATTAGGTAACGCGTGGCGCTCTTATACCCATCGCCTAGCGACAGACCGACAGTCCGTCGCCTATAGTCATATAGCGACACATGGCTCTTGACCTCGGTTCCCGCTAGCGACAGACCCTTGACGCCACAACGTGCCACGTGTAGTGAGTCTCCCGCCGGCGACAGGCTCTTGAAGTCTCCGATTTTCAAGGAACTTGTGTTGTATTAGAACACAAACTCTTAGCAAGATAAGGTGATTATCCTTAAGCAATTAACCTAGAATGATGGCCTATAAATAGGCCCCCAAGTACAATTTTATGCTCTAATTTTTTGACCACTAGCTTTTACGCTTCCCAATATCTAAGAACTTTTTGCTGACTTAAGCATCGGAGTGTCTACGCAGGGAACCACCCCTGCGTCTCTCTGACTTTTCTTGTTTTACAGAAGCTTCCCGAAGACACGTGGAGACTAAGTAGGAGCATCACGTCAGCATATCCTTATTGTTGTTTTGTGCAACAACACACTACTATAAAATTTGTCCCTCGGCAACTCTGCAAGCCAATAAGATTTGTCCACATTATTAAATTATTGGGTTTTCTTTGTTATGGAGAATGGAAAAAAAATAGTTTTTGATTTTTATTTTACCTGGAAAAGAGAAGAGAATGAGTGAGAGGATGGCAAGGATTCCAGAGTTGCGAGAGGGGGGAGAGCAGTGGAGGGTGAAATGTGGAAAGAGATCGAAGGCTTCGGAGCTCAGCGGGGAGATTAGAATCTCTCTCTAAAAAGCTCAAAGCCAGACAGGAACATGGGGGGAAAGATAGCAAAGATGGTTGCAGACAGAGAGAATGGGATTACAGATTTCGCTTGCGTGGCGATTTTCCGCCAGACGAATCGGATCGTCGATTTTGACGACAACTTTGACTATTAGTAGTTGTCATTTTATTATTTCTCTTACTAGTAATCGGATCCCCGATTGTTATTGTAATTTTCATTTTTTTTATTTTACAGTGATCAAATTATAAAATTAAT
Organism: Heritiera fomes; assembly: GCA_032173925.1. Taxonomy (NCBI): domain Eukaryota; kingdom Viridiplantae; phylum Streptophyta; class Magnoliopsida; order Malvales; family Malvaceae; genus Heritiera; species Heritiera fomes. The sequence continues at coordinate 4,672,376 of JAPDPM010000019.1, forward strand.
CTCGTATTCTCTAACTAACTAGAGGGGTAAATGGATTGATTACTTTTGGTTTAAATTAGTCTGAGTTTAGCAAAATTGGATCATTTTAAATTTAGATCATTTCGTATTTGAGATAAATGAAGTTCATTTCAAAGAAAAATCTATCAATTTTGAGTTTGGTTAATTTCAGGTTTAGATTAATTTTAATCTGGATCAAATTGTGTTCTGATCAATTTGGATTTGGGTCGAGTTGTAATGTGTGTACAATTTAATAGCTTGACTTGCTGAGCTAGTCAAGTTCAATTAGGTAATGAAGCTAAACTCTGAAGGCTGAAAAAGGAAGTTAGAAGAAGTTATTACTTGTAGTTAGAATTAGTTGGAAGTATTTGTAAATATAAAACTATAATTCTGTTAAGTTGAATTAAGAAGAGTTAGAGTATTGGAATTATAAAAATACTCTTTTCAATGATCATGCGTACAAAAATACATGAAATTGTGAACACAAGTTACAAGAATAAGAATCACAAAGTTTCCTGATTCTTTATCTATTTCTTCTTCTTCTTCTTTCTCTCTACATTCCGTGCATTTTCTCCATATGTCATATGGATTAGTCACTCAAGGCTTGTTATTCTTCTTTAAGCTTTTATATACTTGATCCTTTCTACTTAATTTGTTCTTGAGTAAATCCTACACATAAATCGGTATCAAAGCATTTTCTTAGTACCTATAATGTTAGAAGACTTAGAATCTTAAAATTTTACAACAATGGTAGATTCCATGGAGGAGATTCTCAAGGAGTTAGGGGCCAAATTGCAAAAACAAGACCCTTTGATAGAGTTTCTAAGGCTTAAACAAACAAGTACTGCTGCTGAATACCATGACCAATTTGTATTTTTATTGGAAAAGGTTGAAGTATGTGAGAGTTAGGCAAGTGAATAATTCTTGAATGAGCTTAAAAATGCTATATGCAAGCATGTCAAAATGTTCATACCAAAAAATCTTCAAAAAGCATTTATAATTGCTTATCTTAAAATCAATTTTGAAAAAACTACACCAAGAACCCGCACTACATTAAGAACTGACCACCACTATTAAAGAGTTATCTTTTTTACTTACCCTTACTCAAACTTTCAAAATCATCCCAAGAAATCAATCTCAATTGCTAAATCCGTCTCAAATTACCTCAAATACCTCAAAATATGTCCTTGAATAGGCTGATGAAATTACTATATCTGTCGAAATGGAGGAAACAATTCCACAAATGTCAATGCATGCAATGAGTGGGTTTGTTTGAAGAAAGGGTACAAAATCAATGGAGATACTACATATATGTTAGAAATAAGCCTAAATATATTCTTATAAATTTTGCAAATAAGAATAGCCTAGTTTGTTTGGAAATAATAGAAAAGATGAAAGAAGAAAGGCTAATAGCAAGACTTATACAACAAAGTAGTAGTTTTTCCCTTCGAGTATTATATATGCATCATGTTTTGCTTCTAAAGGATGCATTTAGAACAAAGGTTGCCAAATTCACAACCTTAAAGGCAAAACTTTGTTAAGTATAAGGGATTGATGCATGTAGAATTTTAACAAGCCTGAAGGGATGAGTTAGGATTAGAGGAGCTAAAGGTAATGGAAAAGTAGTTGAAGCAGTTAACGTCAATTGAAGTTAGTTAGGTACTTAGTCAAAAATAATGTAAATGCAAAGATTTCTTTCATAACAAGAGTATAAATACAAAGCTTGTATTAAAAAATGGATATAAAAAATATAATTATGATTTCCTTTAAGTCTCTTTGTTTTCTTCTTCTTTTTACATTACTTTCTTATCATCTTATTTTGTTCTATGATAAATTCTTGCTTAAAGCTTGTCTCATTCTTTCTTGAGCTTCAAATATTTGATTTTTGTTGCCTGAATCTTCAAGACTAATACACATCAATTGGCATCATTTGCTATTACTTTCTTTTTTGAATGGTTTAAAAAGTGTTATTCAACAAGTAGTAAAAATGTTCATGCCTAAGACTTCGAATCAAGCATTTGCTTTGGCACAACTCCAAGAAACCTCTCTCAAAACATTGCAACAAGAACTGACACCAAGCTAAAAAAACCTCCAATTACCTAATCCTCCTGACCTATCAAACCACCCACAAACAATAACCATAGCCCCAAAAATGACTTAAAACAAAACCATCAACCTCTACTTTCAACTAAGATAAGGTTTAGTATAGTTTTGATGACAAAAGCGCCAACGACTTTTTTTTTTGGTAGAAGTCAATGAATTCAGTGATGATGAAGGAAGTTACGAAGAAGTGGTGGAAGATAAGGAAATAAGAGACACCAATCCTTAGATTTTAATCCATGCTATCAATGGCATAGCTTCCATAGGTTAAAAAAAGTTTGAGGGTTAATATGCATGTGAATAGAAGACCCTTGCATATTTTGATTGACTTTGGAAGTACTCATAATTTCCTAGAAGTTAACATGGCTAAGAGACTAAGTTGTAAACAAGAAGAGATTGGATCCATTAAGGTAGATATGACCAATAACAATAGCATAGCTAGTGTTTTAGCCTGTAAAGGGTTGACTTGAACACTACCACTGATGTGTTACTTCTACCATTAAGAAACTGTGACATGGTTTTAGGCATGTAGTGGTTAGAAACATTGAGAGAAATCAAGTGGGATTTTAAGCAGTTGAGAATAGAATTTATGGCGCAAGGGAAGAAACATGTCTTGAGAGGAGGGTTATCTTCTACTGAACTTATCTCCAACTGAACTCAAGACCACTACCAGCAAATGAATGGAAAGGTTGCTACCATATTCTTCATAATGCTCTCTATTGTAGCTATGCAACATATATAGGAGTAATAACCTAACATCTCATAATTTTATCAATAGAGTGATAGTGGTGAAGGGAGAACAGACCAGAGCCCATACAAGAGCTATTGGATCTATATAAGACCTTATTTCAAAACAATTACCTTTATATAAGATTAAAAAAAAAAGAACCTCTTAAGGAAAGAACTAATGCCATCAATTGTTAGTGTATGCCTTAAAGCCAACTCATTTAGTGTTAAACACGTTACCATAGCAACACATGATCACTTAGGGTAAGTGACATAAATGTTTCCCTTTAGTATTTAGATTGACAATAATAAGGATTATTTGTCACGAAATGTGGTGAATCCTATGGAACAAAATTGGCATTGCAAATGAATTATAAAGGGTTATAATTGTGAGATCCTTATGCATCAAAGCCTTGATCCTTAAAACTGTTATTAGAAAATTTACTGTCAAGAATGGGCATTGGCAATACACTAGAGACTAGCACATGTTAAGCCTTTTACTTGTGAAGTAAGCAATTGATCTTATAGATGAAAATATGTGAATACTTGAGAATAACATATGGGTACTTGTTAGAGAACCAGTTTACTAAACATGACCCAACATGAGAATCGCATTTGGTAGGATTCACTCGAGTGCCTGTGGAAACATTCTCATGTGATAGCCATGTAAGTGATCCTTTGACTTATGACACCAGGTTATCTTATATGTGAAACATCATATTTTGATTTCATCATTACATGTTAGGATTGTCAAATGCCTAAAATAGGTGCTTTTGGGTGTGACTTGAATCATATGAAGGTGGATAAGTGGTTTAGAAAGGATCCATCACCCTAAGTGAATTTTAAGGGATATATCTCAGCTATTCTTGATTTGGAATTGACTTGATTAAATCTATGGTTGTGGTACAATGAATTAAGTTGAATAGTGAATTTCACTTTGATTCATTAAAGTCAAATCCTTAAGTTGCAAGAACTAATATGAGGAATTGAATAAGTAGATACGGCAACATGCTTATTTATTCATTGAGATATAATGATAAAAAAATATTAATTGCACTGAAAGGCTAATTACTGATAGGTTTCAAGTTGAGAATCACTCTTAATCTCTCTAACAGTTGAGGGTCAAGATGTATTGTTAGATGCCACTCTTGACATATGAATTGAATAAAGATTCAATTCATTGCTAACTTGTTGGAGCCTAATAGGTCACACACAAAATAATAATGTATAGATTACATTGGATTAGTTTAGAGAAATTTGGAATTCCCTACTTAGACTTATTGGATAGAATTATAGTGGAGCTTAATTAAATGCGTTTAGTTAAGTAAACTTAATTAAAAGAGTTTTAATTAAGTTATTGGGCCAATTTATAATTAAAAGGTATGATTAGACATAATAAAAGAATTTAATTAAGTTAAGGTCCATTACCCATTATTATAATTAAAGCATTGCCTCTAATTAAATAGTTTATAATGAAAAATACTCACTTGCAATTAAAATAAGTTCAAAGGTTAAAAGATAAATGTACGAATTAGTGAAACATTTTTACCCTAACAAAAAAATAGACTATTATGGTAGGTTACAATATTTGAAGAAAAGAAGGGGATTCCTCAAAGCATAGGTGGCAAAACCTCGCAAAGTCTTTGCCACCCATCTTTTTATCCTCCATCTTCTCTTTCTTTCTTGCTTAAAAAAAAAACGATTTTGTCACAGCCCGTGACCCTATTTTTCACCTTATTCTATACATCTTATATGGTTGGGCTGTCTGCGATACTTTACTTTTCTTTTACATATTAACAATTTCATATTAAATTATAATATGAAATACATCCCCTATCTTACTTCATAAGAAAATAGTACTATGAAAATGTCTAAATACGGAAAATAAATGATCGTACCTCATGTCATAAGTCGAGCTGTCGCATTGTCCCCAAATGCACAGCCGAAGTCCTTTAGATGTCAAACTCTTAGTCCTCGAAAACCTAAAATGTTAATATTAAGGGGTGAGCAAACTACGGCTCAGTAAGAGAATTATATGCATACTTGATATTCAGCTTCTTATATGCTGAAAATCTTTTTCATTTTTCCTATGAAGCTCTAAGCTCTCATGTAGGAAAGATACTACAGTCGGTTAGGGATCCGGATGGAGTAAGGTAGGTATTTTGAAATACCTATCTTGTCCCGGAACCAAGAAGCAATTGTAAAGAGTAATAAATTTCTTTTCGTTTGAAATTTATATCCTTTTACTTTTTCATTTCATATCATTTCCATATTCTTTTCAAAATAATGCTTTTATAAAATAAAGCATTTAAATAAAGTAACTAATATTCATATATTCTTTGAAAAGAATATTAGTTAAATCATCATCATTCTCATTTAAACTCTTTTCATATTTTATTGTACAATCATAATCAGTACAGTACTTTAAAATAGCAAAATAAGCTATTAAACTTTTTTTTATAACATATAAATCATTTAAATCTAATATTCAATTTAAAAATTAAAATAAGAATATTAGATTTAATTTCCTCCTTTTTCCTTCTGAAACCATATCATATGTTCATATTACATATCATTTGAAAATCATCTCGTAGTACTGAAATAAGCATTTTATAAAAATGCTATAAATTATTTCATTTTACATATCACATATCATGTAAAACATTTACATTTCACATATCACATATCACGTAAAACATTTTCATTTAAAACATATAATATATGGAGATTTAGGCACACACGCTCAGCCCGTCCACTTGGTCATTACTCATATCATACTATAGACCCCGAAGGGTATAAATAATCATGTCAGATCTATGGCCATAGTCTATAATTATCCTCGGCGGATCACTGATCAGGTGTCGGCCGGGACTACATATCACATATCACATATTACATGTCACATATCACATATCACATATCAGCATGATAGGATGCCAACTAGTCTCAAAACCACATTTTTCATCATCAAAAAACCTTTATGGAATTTATAAAAATACTAATTTCATAATTAAAACCATAAAGGTTATAAAATAAATCAAGTGAATATTTAAGAAAATATTTGTAAAATATTCACTTTATCCCTTTTTCATCTTTCATTTCATATTACGTATAATTCATATATCGAGAGAATATTTAGAAAACTTTTATAAAATATTCTCTTTATCCCTTTTTCATTTTCCATTTCATATCACTTATAATTCATATATCAAGAGAATTTTCGGTGATCTCATTATCACCAATTTCGTAAACATGAATATTTTAAAATGAATTTCGTTATATTCATGTTTTATGAAAAATAATCATTTTCTCTATTTTCGTGGTTGGAAATCGTTTCTTGTGAAATAAAATCATTTATTATGATTTTATGAAATTTTCTAGAATTTTTCGATAATTTTCGATAATTTTTCGGCAGTATAACGGCTGCCGATTGGGTAGCCTCCTGCACGAAAAATACAGTTTATAATTTCCAGCCAGTACTTCATTCCAAATTTCCAACCAATCATTCATCATAATAATTTTATAAAATATTTCCATAAAATATTTCAAAATTAAAACATGCAGATTGAATATCCTTACAGTGCTGCACATGCATCCCTTACCTTTTTCCGGGTCGACGACTTCCTCTTACTGGTCGCGCCCGTACTCTATCTCTTCCGACTCCTCATCTCGATCGCCGAGAATAATTTTTGGAATTTAAATTCTAAATTTTAGAATTTTGCATAATTTATTAAATTTTACTTAAAATTAATTTCCGAAAATTTCTTACCGAATTTCCATAAATTTCCAGGTTGTCGAATTCTCGAGAATCTTCCGATTTCCCGAACTTCTCCGTTTTTCCTCTTTTTCTTCCTTTTTCCTCTTTTTTTTCTTCTTTTCTCTTTCTTTTCTTTTTCTTTTCTTTCTCTTTTTCTTTTTCCTTTTTCTTTTCTTTTTTTTCTTTTCTTTTCCCATTTCTCTGGCCAGACCGGTTCAGACCGATTTGGTGTCCTTCCGCCGGTTCGGCCTCTTCCCACCGACATCACCGCCTGTTCAGGTCTCCCATAGCTTGTCGGAGTGGCCGGGACGTCGGATCTGGTCTCCGTTTCTTCCCATCACAGGCGACGGCGCCGGATCTGGAGGGTGGGTTTTCGGCTCCTTCCTCCCCTCTTTTCTCCTTCCTCCGCCACATTCTCCTTCGCCGGTGGCTCCTTTCACCTTCGTCGAGCTTCGCCAGTGTCGAGAGTGGCGGTGGCGGTGCCCGGATCGGCCGGCACCGCCGTATCTCCCTTCTCCTTTCCTTCTTGGTTCGCCAGTTTTTCCTTTCTGTTTCACCGTGTTTCGCTTCTTCTTTCCGTCCTTTCTCGTCGCCGGTCGACTTCCTTTCTCTTCTTCCCTCACCGGCGACGGCCTCCCTCATCTCTCTTTCTCTTCTCCGGTTGGTCGACCGACGGGGTCGGCCCTCCCTCTTGTTTTCGACAGAAACGGGATTCAATTTCCCGTTTCTGTTTTGTTTTATTTCTTTCTTTCTTTTTTTTTTATTTACATATAAATTTATATACTATATATATATTATACATATAATATAATATATTATACACATAAAATTGTACTATATATATTATATGTAAAAATATATATTTTATGTATTAACAAAATTATATATATACATATATATAACTCATAGATTTATATGTATATTTATATACTTTAATTTAAATAGTACTTATATATATATTTATATAAATGCTATTTTATAATATATATTGTATTTACAATATATATACATATAAATTTTTAATGTAAAATAATATTTACATTTTTCAATTATGTATATACTTATATATACATACGATGTTATATTTATATACATATGTATTCGTATAAAAATACATTTATATAATATATAATTATATAAACACATTTCATATTTATTCTTCATTTCCTTATTTAATTTGAATTTCCATTCTCCAAATTAAATTTTCTCATTTCCTTATTTTCCATAACTCCGACTTTATTTTATTTTCATTTTATCCAAAATTTAAATTCCTCAATTTCCTCACTTCCTTAATTTCGGGAATTTTAATGATATTCCCATCTCGTAAATAAATTTTATTATTTACTTTAATTTATTTATTTTCTCTTATCTATTTTCTTTAATACTAATTTTCAAAAATAGAAAATTTGCGGTTATCACATTCTCCCCATCTTAAGAAATTCGGTCTTCCGAATTTAACTTAATTCATAAAGTGGTAGTGTTCTGTATACTCATCATTCTTGACCTTTTGATCATCTTCCATATTATACTGCCAGTATACCTTTAAGATCATAATCACCTTTTATACCACTATATATCATTTCTCATCATATACTTATACGCCCTTAAATTTCTTATCAACTAGGAGTTATCCATTTCCACTCCTTTTCATATCACATATGATTCATATTGTTCCTCATTCATCTTTCTTATTTGGTGCCAAGTCGATATAGTTTGGTACTGTCATTTAAACAGGTTAATCAATTGTATGTAATTGTCCAGTAGCTTTCACATCTCATGCATCCGCTCATTTAACATATCATCGAGCGTTTCCATTCTACGCTCAAACATTTACATCATGTACGGAGCGGTGCTGTCAATAGATTTGGAATCTCAGAGCCTTTTGCTATTTCCTATACATATATAGCTACTCAGAGATTCCCATCACATATAGGGCTCACTGGAACTTTACATACATTCTCATCATTTTATAATAATATTTCGACTATGGCACTAAAGAATTTAAGAGTTTGATAATGGAGAAGTGATTTCATTATACTATCATTCTATAATCACTTCCATATTATCATATCTCTTTTAGATTCTTCATTATTAACCCCAATATTCTTTACATATTTATTTCATCAAATGCTGCAGTTCATTTGCAGATTTTACTATTTACTATCTTTTACCATAATTGAATCAGGAGACAACCATTTTCTCCCCATATCTACTTCCATGTAATCTCATCATTACATCTCTTATTCTTATAGTATACTCTATATCACTTAGGTTTTAGAATATACCTGAGAATATACTCTTTTGATAATTCAGATTCCATCATGGCATAATCAAATTATAATTTTATCTCCTCATTATCCATATAATTCCATTATTTCCATCATTTCGAGGTAGTATATATATATCCTTTTTCCATTTATATGACTGGCAGTAAAATGTAATTCATTTCCTTACTCCTTTGAGTATGATTACTTTTCCTCTATCGAGTTTTGGCTCGATCTTACATCTAGCCATAGTCATGTGATAACCACAAAATCACTTTTAGTTTTAAATTCGGGAACTATCTCATATTCGTGTTCCCTCTTCATCATGTACTCATCCTCTTATTACCTTTTCATCGTTTCCTTCATCATCATTTCGATCACTTTTCATCAGTGGTAAAATATTCCACTAATAAAATCTTTTAACCTTTTACATATCATCTTCATACTTATTCATTCACTGACTTAAACTTATTAAATTTTAAGTCACATCTTTAGAGCAGCTAACCCAATGACTCTTCCATAAATTGGCAATAGTATTTAGCTAGACCCAATACATTTCGTATCTCAATCATTATCTCTTCATCACTGACAGATCCACGTCACTCTGTCATTCGAGATCATATATCTTAGAAAGAGATACTGTCTAGATAAATCTTTTATTTGCCATTCTTAACATACACTTCACTGTCTTTAAGAGTCTGCAGGGTTATACCACTATGCTGCTCATTTTCCATTTGTGCCATAGACTGTATCGCTATCTCATCATATTATCCATATATATGGTCGCCTCATTCATTAGGCTTATATACCTCAATAAGGTATTCCATTTACCTTCTAAACCTCAATAGGAACTTGTAACAATTTTATCGAGTTCTAATCATCATCATCATCTTATGACCATCAGTTTTCAACTTTTCATCTAGTGATGCCTTGTACAGAGATTGGTTTTATGAATTCCTTATACATCTCTGATTAAATCAATTTAAGGCATCAATTTCATATAGATGATTATTTGTTCTTCATAATAACTTTATTTCAAAATAGGAATTTGATACACCATTTAATTCCTCCTCAATCACATCATTTGTATTTCCATCCTTTACATCTATATAGGTGAATTTCATTATCCACAAAATTTTCCTTTTCTGGAATTATTCCTTAAGCTTTTCGGATTCTCTTTATATTCTCCGATGTAAGCTAAAATAATTTCTATATCCATAATCGAGTCAGTGTTAGCTCAATTTCTCCAATCTATATATAACTCTGAAAGTTTATCGGGAATCACATTCGATGCTTTCTTTAATCATTCATCTCTTATCATTTTGGACAATTCATCTCTGTGTCCTATCATTTCCAATGTATATCGTCACGGCAGAGACATTTGATACTCAATTCATTTTGACACATACTCTACCTTGATTCATTTATTTACTTATACTTCACAGCATATCAATCATCTTAATTTATATGCTGGATTAAGTGTAACTATTTAATTTACACATTTCACGGCTAACCAATTTATTACTGAAATTCATTTTAAGATCATTTTAATTTAATAACCTCAAGTTAGCTGTTGCCTTCCTCGTCTCTTATCATCAATTACTGTTCTCATGCATATTCTCCATACAGTACATCATCCCATAGAACATATTTCAAAATATTTCAGTTCTATAAATATCCATTTAATACTTCAGAAACTGTATGAATGTATAGAACCAGAATTAATCATAATGCTATGGATTTCATCCTTTATACTGATCTCTTTCTCAGTCATCACCAGTCATCATATTACTTTTCATCATATCCAACGATCCCATAATCAACATCTTATCAATAAACTTTTAACTCCGACCCTTAAGGATCAATAACTGAGTCGCTCATCCTGCGACTTTCCTATAACCATCCGGGTCACATCAGCAATATAACTGTAGATGAAATTTATCATCATGATTGTTATGCCCATATTATGTCCCTTATGCCATCAATAACTCCCTTTCTATCAATGGAATCAAGATCAACTTGATTTTATCACTATTTGGAACATCACCAAACATAGGGCATTTTCGTCATTTTGACATTTATTTCTTTCTCCTCATTATACATTTAAATAAGTGATCTTATTATCTATGTGCTGATAGTACTCCTTTCTCATACCACTATCAGCAGTTTAAAATCTTTTTCAATTTCGACAAAGAAATCCAATAGAATCCATAATTGGATTATTTTGCATGAACTGCAACTTTACATCATCAATTTCTCTGTCAAATCAATCAATTTCAACTTCTGTTGGTTTATTTTGACTCCCGGTAAAATTTCAAAGGTAGGGGTATTTTGGTCTTTTTTGGCCAAAAATTTTCTCTCTCCTTAAAATACCTTTAATCGGTGATATTAAGGTCTATTTAATGATGATATCTCATTCCCCTCCTTTATATCATCATTTTCAGATCTCAATTCGATCCGAACAGAAAAGTACTGGTGGGGCCCTCACCGAGTCCTTTACTGATACTTACCGAACCGGCCATCTTTTAAATTATAAGATCACCATTTCAGGTAACATTCCTGAGTTGTTTTCCCTTTTTTAGCATTCCTTATTCCATAATTGCTCACTCCCTTCTAAACAGTTAATTCAATTTGTAATCATTTATTTTCTCTATGTATTCAGACTACACAGTACTACAGGGGATGTTAACCTTTTCAACACATTTTCTTTTCAAAGTATCGACAGACATCAGGCCAACCTACTTTGATACCATTAAATCTATCACAGCCCGTGACCCTATTTTTCACCTTATTTTATACATCTTATATGGTTGGGCTGTCTGCGATACTTTACTTTTCTTTTACATATTAACAATTTCATATTAAATTATAATATGAAATACATCCCCTATCTTACTTCATAAGAAAATAGTACTGTGAAAATGTCTAAATACGAAAAATAAATGATCGTACCTCATCTCATAAGTCGAGCTGTCACATGCCGAAGTCCTCTAGATGTCAGACTCTTAGTCCTCGAAAACCTGAAATGTTAATATTAAGAGGTGAGCAAACCACGGCTCAGTAAGGGAATTATATGCATACTTGATATTCAGCTTCTTATATGCTGAAAATCTTTTTCATTTTTCCTATGGGGCTTTAAGCTCGCATGTAGGAAGGATACTACAGTCGGCTAGGGATCCGGATGGAGTAAGGTAGGTATTTTGAAATACCTATCTTGTCCCGGAACCTAAAAGCAACTGCGGAGAGTAATAAATTTCTTTTCGTTTAAAATTTATATCCTTTTACCTTTTCATTTCATTTCATTTCCATGTTCTTTTCAAAATAATGCTTTCATAAAATAAAGCATTTAAATAAAGTAACTAATATTCATATATTCTTTGAAAAGAATATTAGTTAAATCATCATCATTCTCATTTAAACTCTTTTCATATTTTACTGTACAATCATAATCAGTACAGTAACTTAAAATAGCAAAATAAGCTATTAAACTTTTTTTTAACATATAAATCATTTAAATCTAATATTCAATTTAAAAATTAAAATAAGAATATTAGATTTAATTTCCTCCTTTTTCCTTCTGAAACCATATCACATGTTCATGTTACATATCATTTGAAAATCATCTCGTAGTACTGAAATAAGCATTTTATAAAAATGCTATAAATCATTTCATTTTACATATCGCATATCATGTAAAACATTTACATTTCACATATCACATATCACGTAAAACATTTTCATTTAAAACATATCATATATGGAGACTTAGGCACACACGCCCAGCCCGTCCACTGGGTCGTTACTCATATCATACTATAGACCCCGAAGGATATAAATAATCATGTCAGATCTATGGCAATAGTCTATAATTGTCCTCGGCGGATCACTGATTAGGTGTCGGTCGGGACTACATATCACATATCACATATTACATGTTACATATCACATATCACATATCAACATGATAGGATGCCAACTAGTCTCAAAACCATATTTTTCATCATCAAAAAACCTTTATGGAATTTATAAAAATACTAATTTCATAATTAAAACCATAAAGGTTATAAAATAAATCAAGTGAATATTTAAGAAAATATTTGTAAAATATTCACTTTATCCCTTTTTCATCTTTCATTTCATATTACGTATAATTCATATATCGAGAGAATATTTAGAAAACTTTTATAAAATATTCTCTTTATCCCTTTTTCATTTTCCATTTCATATCACTTATAATTCATATATCGAGAGAATTTTCGGTGATTTCATTATCAGCAATTTCGGAAACATGAATATTTTAAAATGAATTTCGTTAAATTCATGTTTTATGAAAAATAATCATTTTCTCTATTTTTTGTGATTGGAAATCGTTTCTTGTGAAATAAAATCATTTATTATGATTTTATGAAATTTTCTAGAATTTTTCGATAATTTTCAATAATTTTTCGGCAGTATAACGGCTGCCGATTAGCTAGCCTTCTACACGGAAAATACAGTTTATAATTTCCGGCCAGTACTTCATTCCAAATTTCCAACCAATCATTCATCACAATAATTTCATAAAATATTTCCATAAAATATTTCGAAATTAAAACATGCAGACTGAATATCCTTACAGTGCTGCACATGCATCCCTTATCTTTTTCCGGGTCGACGACTTCCTCTTACTAGTCTCGCCCGTACTCCATCTCTTCCGACTCCTCGTCTCGATCGCCGAGAATAATTTCTGGAATTTAAATTCTAAATTTTAGAATTTTTCATAATTTATTAAATTTTACTTAAAATTAATTTCCGAAAATTTCTTACCGAATTTCCATAAATTTCCAAGTTGCCAAATTCCCGGGAATCTTTCAATTTCCCGAACTTCTCCCTTTTTCCTCTTTTTCTTCCTTTTTCCTCTTTTTTTTTTCTTCTTTTCTCTTTCTTTTCTTTTTCTTTTCTTTCTCTTTTTCTTTTTTCTTTTTTCTTTTTCTTTTCTTTTTTTTCTTTTCTTTTCTCCTTTCTCTGGCCAGACCGGTTCAGACCGGTTTGGTGTCCTTCCATCGGTTTGGCCTCTTCCCGCCGACATCACCGCTGGTTCAGGTCTCCCATAGCTTGCCGGAGTGGCCGGGACGTCGGATCTGGTCTCCGTTTCTTCCCATCCCTGGTGACGGCGCCGGATCTGGAGGGTGGGTTTTCGGCTCCTTCCTCCTCTCTTTTCTCCTTCCTTCGCCGAATTCTCCTTCGCTGGTGGCTCCTTTCACCTTTGTCGAGCTTCACCGATGTCGAGAGTGGCGGTGGCGGTGCCCGGATCAGCCGGCACCGCCGTATCTCCCTTCTCCTTTCGTTCTCGGTTCGCTGGTTTTTCCTTTCTGTTTCACCTTGTTTCGCTTCTTCTTTCCGTCCTTTACCGTCGCCGGTCGACTTCCTTTCTCTTCTTCCCTCACCGGCGACGGCCTCCCTCATCTCTCCTTCTCTTCTCCGGTTGGTCGACCGACGGGGTCGGCCCTTCCTCTCGTTTTCGGTAGAAACGAGATTCAATTTCCCGTTTCTGTTTTGTTTTATTTCTTTCTTTCTTTTTTTTTATTTACATATAAATTTATATACTATATATATTATACGTATAATGTAATATATTATACACATAAAATTGTACTATATATATTATATGTAAAAATATATATTTTATGTATTAACAAAATTATATATATACATATATATAACTCATAGATTTATATGTAAATTTATATACTTTAATTTAAATAGTACTTATATATATATTTATATAAATGCTATTTTATAATATATATTGTATTTACAATATATATACATATAAACTTTTAATGTAAAATAATATTTACATTTTTCAATTATGTATATACTTATATATACATACGATGTTATATTTATATACATATGTATTCGTATAAAAATACATTTATATAATATATAATTATATAAACACATTTCATATTTATTCTTCATTTCCTTATTTAATTTGGATTTCCATTCTCCAAATTAAATTTTCTCCTTTTCTTATTTTCCATAACTCCGACTTTATTTTATTTTCATTTTATCCAAAATTTAAATTCCTCAATTTCCTCACTTCCTGTCACATCCCGTTACCGTATTTTTCACCTTATTTTACACGATTCCTTCGGTTGGGCTGTCTGTGATACTTCACTTTTACTAACTGTTAAACAAATATACAGTACATTGTTTATATTATACACATCCCCTATCTTAATTAATCAGATAAGTAGTACTGCAGATATGTCTAAATACAGAAAATAAATAATCGTACCTCATATAAATCAGTCGATCTGTCACATTGTCCTTTGTGTACAGCCGTAATTCACAATCAATTGATCTCACAATCATTAAAACCTGAAATGTTTAAAATTAAGGGGTGAGCAAACCACGGCTCAGTAAGAGAGTTATATGTCACACTTGATATTCAGCTATCTATATGCTGAAAATATTTTTTTTTTTCTTCACTTTCTTTAAAATCTTCCTAGCTGGCTCTAGGCACACATGTAGGAAGGATACTACAGTCGGCTAGGGATCCAGATAGAATAAGGTAGGTATTTTAGAATACCATACTTGTCCCGGAACCTAGAAGCAACTGTAGAGAATATCAATTTTGTTGTTTCAAAACGATATAATTTTCGTTTTTCCACAGAGTAAACCACTTGTTCCTT
Source organism: Heritiera fomes (assembly GCA_032173925.1). NCBI lineage: Eukaryota > Viridiplantae > Streptophyta > Magnoliopsida > Malvales > Malvaceae > Heritiera > Heritiera fomes. Next base: position 4,687,900 of record JAPDPM010000019.1, read on the forward strand.
TCCACTTCGGTATACTTTAAAACCCTTGACAGTTCAGTAATAAAAACAGTGGTTTACTTCTCTTCTCTTCTCTTCAGTACAGTAAAAACAGTACAGTACAGTGATTTGCAAATATCAAATCATTGGATAATTACTTCTTCGATTTTCTTTATCTTAGAAATAATTCTTATGTTACTCTTTTAGAATAAACATTTATTTCTCTTTTCAAATCAATAACCGTATCGTACTAAAGCCTCATAAGAAATGCATTTAAAATAGTCATAGTATCGATATATGCAGAAAACAAATGCCATAATAATGCATTTCATACTTTAAATCATTGTATGAATTCTTTAATGCATATATCTAAAATTCATACTTGTTTCAAACATGCATCATACTTTCGAAACTTAACATTATAATTAATAAAACTTTTCATACAATTCATGGAGACTAGGCAAAATCATATAGCAAGTATGCGGTCATGACACTTACTTCTTCCTCTGAAGAGGGAACGGAATACCTATGGCCATGGTATGGGCTGTAGACCTGATCAGAGTCGTACAGCGAACATGCACCACGAAGGACCAACATACCCACAAAGGATGAAAACATACACAATGTGGGCGAGAACATGCACGACGTGGGCTAAACATATGCCACAAGGGACGGAAACATGCACAATGTGGCAAGCATGACAGGCAATAACATAAACTATAGGAAAGCCTTAGTCTCAAAACTTACTTACATACCATCGATATAAAATAGTAAGGACCGGACGTGCCAGGGTCTAAGTTAGCCTGGGGTTTGCCACTCCGATACTTTTTTCGGAAAACATACTTATAGCATTATTGAAAAATATACATAGAAATCATAAATTCGTTTAGCTAATTATCAAAAGACTATGGAATTTAATTTCAGAACGAAATTCATGCTTCAAACATTTCTTTATAAATTGCGATGAAGACAGTTTGAAAAATCATCACTGAACATGTAAAAGGTTAAAACTATCTTTTTTCACCATAAAACATATATGCACGTTTTTCCATGCATTAAATTGAAAACATGATTTTATAATTATCGGAATTCAAATAAATTATTTTTATACTTTATGAAAATAAAATATTTATTTTCTAACTTTAAATTCTCATCTCAATGTTTTCTTTTAAAAACAAGTGTAGGGACCTTTAGTCTCGAAATCATAATTATTCATCCTTTCTTAACCTTTATGGAATATTCATAATTAATTATTTCCATAATTAAACCACAAAGGTTTTCTGTAAAATCAAGTGAATATTTAAGAATATTTGTAAAAATATTCACTTCAGTCTCTTTTTCATTTTCATTTCGTTTCACGTGAAATATCACCTATCAGAATAAATTTAGGTGATTTCCTTTTTTCACCATTTTCAAAACATGAATATTTTAAAATTAATTATCAATATATTCATGTTTTATGAAAACTAATCGATTTCTCGATTTTCATGTTAGAAATCGTTTCACGTGAAATAAAATCTTTTATTTTGGTTTTCGGTGATTTTCGGTAAATTTCAGTAATTTTTTCGATAATTTTTCGGCATTATAACGGCTACCGATTTGGTTAGCCTCCTGCACGAAAATACAGTTTATATTTTCAACCGGTGTTTCATCACAATTTCATCCGATAAACCATCACACTATAAAACCGATAGTTATCAATAGCATTTATAAAATTAAATGCAATTTAAAAACATGGCCGAATATCCTTACAGGCGGCACATGTCTCCCTTACCTGTTTCGGGTTGGCGACTGCCTCTTACCGGTCGCGCCCGTACTCCATCTGTTCCGATTCCTCATCTCGATCATCGAGAGAATTTTTCTGGAATTTAAATTCTAAAATTTAGAATTTTTCTACAATTATTTAAATAAATAAATTATTTAAATAATTTAGTACTTTTCGGGATTTCTTACCGATTCCCGAATTTCCCAGGATTTCCCGGAATTCCCTTTTTTTTTCTCTCCTTTTCTTCTTTTTCTTCCTTCTTTCTTTTTCTCTTTTCTTTTCTTTTTCTTTTTCTTTTTCTTTTTTTTTTTTTTTCTTTCTTTTTCTTTTTTCCTTGGTCTGACCGGTTCAGACCAGTCAGACCGGTCAACCTTCCTCCACTGCCGGTTCTCCTCCGGCGGCTGATTCTCCGGCGGTTCGGTGGCTCAGCAGCTGGCCGGCGTTGAGACGAAGCTGTCGGTGGCCTCAGCTCAGCCTGGATCGGCGGCACGGCGGCGGATCTACTCGGTTTACCTTCGGTCACTTCTCCTCCTCCGTCGGCCTTCCTCCGCCGTCGTTGGCCTCACCGGTGGCCTCCATCCCATTCCTCTCCTTCCACCGATGCTTCGGTTGTAGTGGCGGCGGCCAATTCCGCCGGCAACCGCCAGATCTAGTTTCGTTTTCTTCCTCGATTTTCCGTCGTTTCGCGTCGATTCCTTCTCCGTTTCGCTTCGCCGGCGTTTCCTCCGGCTTCCTCTTGCTTTGCCGGCGACGACTTTCTCTTCTCCTCTCTCCCTTTCCTTCTCCGGCGGCCGCTGACGGGGGCGATCTCGCCTGGGGAAGGCAGAATCGGGGTCTTCCCGATTCTGTTTCTCTTTTCTTTTTAGTTCCCTTTCTAAATTAAGTATATACTACATTATATACTATATATCATATATTATACATATAATATTTATCATATATTATACATATAATATTATTTCATGTATAATATAATACAATATAAATATATATATATTATATAAATTATATATATTGTACATTACAAAAATATATATCTAGTATATATATATGTATATTTATATACTTAAAATTAAATAACATTTATATAAATATTTATATAAATGTCATAATTCCATATATATTGTATTTACAATATATATACATTTAAACTTTAATGTAATTTAATATTTATATTTTCTCAAATATGTATATACTTACATATACATAAAATATCATACTTGAATACATATGTATTATTTAAATTTATCAAATAGTATATATATATTCTTATATATACCAATGTACCTTTAATATATACTATATACCATACAGTATTTAAACACATATGTATTTATATCAAAATACATTTATATAATTTGTAATTATATAACCATATTTTATTCTCATTTCTCATTTTCTTATTTAATTTGGATTTCCATTTATCCAAATTAAATTTCCCTATTCTTTATTTAATTTCCTTCACTTAAATTTCCAAATTTTATCACTTCCTCCATTCTCGGAATTTCCACAATATTCCGATTCTCACAATTTTATTTATTTACTTTAATTTATTTATTTCCTCTTATCTATTTTCTTTAATATTAATTTCTAATATTAATAATTTCCAATAAATGGAAAATTTGCGGTTATCACATTCTCCCCACCTTAAGAAATTCGGTCCTCCGAATTTGGCTTAATTCAGAAGGTGGTATATGCCGTATACTTACGACTTTTAACCTCTAGGTCATCCTCCAAGTAATACTGCCAGTACACTTTCAACATCAAGAATACTTTAGACCACTACATGCTGTATTTCATCATATATGTCTATACTCCCGTAAGTTCATTAATTAAATCGGGAGTTTTCATTTCCACTCTTTTCACATAAGAGTCCATGCACAGTATTTTTCATATCGTAGCTGATCCATGCTGTTCATCCTCCATTTTTCTCACTTAGTGCCAAGTCGATATAGTTTAAAACTATCAATTACACATGTCAATCAGTTGTATGTAAGTGTCCCAGTAGCTTTCACATCTCATGCACACGCTCTCTCAATATCATGGAGCGTTTACATCTTACGCTCATATATGTATATATATCAATATGGAGCGGTGCTATCAATACACTTGGGATCTCAAAGCCTTTTGCTATTTCTCATTAAGCATATGACAACTCAGAGACTCCCATCACATGTAAGGCTCACTGGAACTGTACATACACATTCACACCGTTTAACACTAATACTTCGACTACAGCACTAGAGAATCTAAGAGTCTGATAATGGAAAGTGATTCTATTTAGATCATCAGTCTTTAATCACTTCCATATCATCATTTCTCTTTTGGACTCTTTATTGCTCACAATATTCATTTTCACTTTTATCAAAACGACATTTCACTTGCAAACTTTATTATGGATTATCTCTTACAATTACTAATCATGAGACAATCATATTCTCTTCATGTAGTATAGTCTTTAAATCTCTTTTCATAATCTAGATTCCAAAATTGAATCCTCAATTTATACATTTAATCACCACATCATCTATATACTTCTACCGTTTCTATCATGTTACGATGGTTATATGTATAATCATTTTTCATTTACATATTGGCAGTAAACATATCAATTATCTTACTCCTTGGAGTATCATTAATTTCATTTATCAAATCTGACTTAATTTTACATCTCGACACAGTTATGTGATAACCAATACAAATCACTTTCAGTCTTACCTTCGGGAACTATTTCATATTGATGTTCCCTTCTCATCATATAACTTATTTCCTTATTCCACTTTCATTTTTGGTTTTCATATTCCCACTTTTATCTCTTCATATATATATATATATATTATATATTCATCCTTTTTGTCGATTTTCTCGATTAGTATGGTACTATACTGCTAAGATCTCATAAAATCTTGCATACCATCTTTTCTTTACACATATCCATTTACCGACTTTAACTTCTTTCTTTAATTACATCACATTAGTAGAGCAGCTAATCTCATTACTCTTTTATAGATTGGCAGTAATATCTAGCAAGACTCATTAATCTCGTATCTCAATCATTATCTCTATATCGTAGACAGATTCACTGTCATCCGGTCATCCCGAGATCATATATCTCAAGAGGAGATACTATCTAGCCACATCTCTTATTTGCCAATCTTAACACAATTTCACAATCTTTAAAAGTTTAAGGGTTATACCAAAATGCTGCTCATGTTTCATTTATACTTTAAACTCTATCAGTATTTCATCAATTTACTCATGTATGAATGCCTCATTATTTAGGTTTATATACCTCACAAGGGAAATCATTAACCTCGTAACCTCCATAGGAACTCGTAAAATTCACTCCGAGTTTCTAATCATAATCTTACAGACATCAATCTCCAATCTTTTATCTAAGGACGCTTTATACCAAGACAGGTCTTATAAACTCCTCATGCATATCGAATCAGATCCATAAGACATCTATTCCATAATGTAGATGAATATTTGTTCTTCAAAAGAACTTTATTAATGATAGGAATTTAATACATCCTTTTTATTCATCTAATTTTCAATGTCATTTGTGCTTCTCTCACTTACACTTATACAGATAACTTTCTTATCCACAATTTACGTTATCTGTATTTCCATCAATCACACCTTATACACGTGCACTTCATTATTCTTTCATTTTTCAGAGTGAATTTCTTAAGCTTTCGGATTCTCCTAAGTTCTCCGATAGAAGCTTAGAATCAGATTTCATATTCAAAATCGAGTCAAAGTTATCTCGATTCCTCCAATTTATATAATTCTAGAAGTTCCATCGAAATTCAAATCCGATGCTTTCTTTAATCCCAGCTTTCTTATTAATTCGGACATTTCATCCTCATGCCATTAATAATTCCATTATTATCAATGGATTTAAGATTAACTTGATTTCATCACTATTCAGAGCTTTGCCCAACATAGGGGCAATTTCGTCATTTCGACATTTATTTCTTTCTCCTCAGTATACATTTGAATCAAGGATCTTAATATCTATGTGCTGATAGTACCTCTTCTCGTACTAATATCAGCGATTTGAGATCTTATTCGATTTCGACAGAGAATTCCACTAAAATCTATAATTGAATTATTTTGTATGTAATGTAGCTTTACATCATCAATTTCTCTGTCAAATCACTCAAATCAAACTTCGGTTGGTTTATTTTAACTCCCTGTAAAATTTCAGAGGTAGGGGTATTTTGGTCATTTTTGGCCAAAAATTTTCTCTCTCTTCAAATTACCCTCAATCGATGATCTTAAAGTCTATTTAATGATGATATATCATTCCCCTCCTTATATCATCACTTTCAGGTCTCAGTTCGGTTCGGACTGTAAAGTACTGGTGGGGCCCTCACCGAGTCCTTTCGATTCCTTACCGAACAGGCCTTCAAATAAATTTCAAGATCACAAATTTTCTGGTAATTTCTGAGCCTATTTTCTTCTTTAACATTTTCAATTTATACTTTCTCACTCCCTTTAAATCATTTTACTCAGTTTACAATCATTTATTTTCTCTATGTATTTAGACGACACAGTACTACTGGGGATGTTTTAACACTTTTCCTTCCAAAAGTATTCACAGACATCAGGCCAACCATGCTCTGATACCATTAAATCTGTCACATCCCGTTACCGTATTTTTCACCTTATTTTACACGATTCCTTCGGTTGGGCTGTCTGTGATACTTCACTTTTACTAACTGTTAAACAAATATACAGTACATTGTTTATATTATACACATCCCCTATCTTAATTAATCAGATAAGTAGTACTGCAGATATGTCTAAATACAGAAAATAAATAATCGTACCTCATATAAATCAGTCGATCTGTCACATTGTCCTTTGTGTACAGCCGTAATTCACAATCAATTGATCTCACAATCATTAAAACCTGAAATGTTTAAAATTAAGGGGTGAGCAAACCACGGCTCAGTAAGAGAGTTATATGTCACACTTGATATTCAGCTATCTATATGCTGAAAATATTTTTTTTTTTCTTCACTTTCTTTAAAATCTTCCTAGCTGGCTCTAGGCACACATGTAGGAAGGATACTACAGTCGGCTAGGGATCCAGATAGAATAAGGTAGGTATTTTAGAATACCATACTTGTCCCGGAACCTAGAAGCAACTGTAGAGAATATCAATTTTGTTGTTTCAAAACGATATAATTTTCGTTTTTCCACAGAGTAAACCACTTGTTCCTTTCCACTTCGGTATACTTTAAAACCCTTGACAGTTCAGTAATAAAAACAGTGGTTTACTTCTCTTCTCTTCTCTTCAGTACAGTAAAAACAGTACAGTACAGTGATTTGCAAATATCAAATCATTGGATAATTACTTCTTCGATTTTCTTTATCTTAGAAATAATTCTTATGTTACTCTTTTAGAATAAACATTTATTTCTCTTTTCAAATCAATAACCGTATCGTACTAAAGCCTCATAAGAAATGCATTTAAAATAGTCATAGTATCGATATATGCAGAAAACAAATGCCATAATAATGCATTTCATACTTTAAATCATTGTATGAATTCTTTAATGCATATATCTAAAATTCATACTTGTTTCAAACATGCATCATACTTTCGAAACTTAACATTATAATTAATAAAACTTTTCATACAATTCATGGAGACTAGGCAAAATCATATAGCAAGTATGCGGTCATGACACTTACTTCTTCCTCTGAAGAGGGAACGGAATACCTATGGCCATGGTATGGGCTGTAGACCTGATCAGAGTCGTACAGCGAACATGCACCACGAAGGACCAACATACCCACAAAGGATGAAAACATACACAATGTGGGCGAGAACATGCACGACGTGGGCTAAACATATGCCACAAGGGACGGAAACATGCACAATGTGGCAAGCATGACAGGCAATAACATAAACTATAGGAAAGCCTTAGTCTCAAAACTTACTTACATACCATCGATATAAAATAGTAAGGACCGGACGTGCCAGGGTCTAAGTTAGCCTGGGGTTTGCCACTCCGATACTTTTTTCGGAAAACATACTTATAGCATTATTGAAAAATATACATAGAAATCATAAATTCGTTTAGCTAATTATCAAAAGACTATGGAATTTAATTTCAGAACGAAATTCATGCTTCAAACATTTCTTTATAAATTGCGATGAAGACAGTTTGAAAAATCATCACTGAACATGTAAAAGGTTAAAACTATCTTTTTTCACCATAAAACATATATGCACGTTTTTCCATGCATTAAATTGAAAACATGATTTTATAATTATCGGAATTCAAATAAATTATTTTTATACTTTATGAAAATAAAATATTTATTTTCTAACTTTAAATTCTCATCTCAATGTTTTCTTTTAAAAACAAGTGTAGGGACCTTTAGTCTCGAAATCATAATTATTCATCCTTTCTTAACCTTTATGGAATATTCATAATTAATTATTTCCATAATTAAACCACAAAGGTTTTCTGTAAAATCAAGTGAATATTTAAGAATATTTGTAAAAATATTCACTTCAGTCTCTTTTTCATTTTCATTTCGTTTCACGTGAAATATCACCTATCAGAATAAATTTAGGTGATTTCCTTTTTTCACCATTTTCAAAACATGAATATTTTAAAATTAATTATCAATATATTCATGTTTTATGAAAACTAATCGATTTCTCGATTTTCATGTTAGAAATCGTTTCACGTGAAATAAAATCTTTTATTTTGGTTTTCGGTGATTTTCGGTAAATTTCAGTAATTTTTTCGATAATTTTTCGGCATTATAACGGCTACCGATTTGGTTAGCCTCCTGCACGAAAATACAGTTTATATTTTCAACCGGTGTTTCATCACAATTTCATCCGATAAACCATCACACTATAAAACCGATAGTTATCAATAGCATTTATAAAATTAAATGCAATTTAAAAACATGGCCGAATATCCTTACAGGCGGCACATGTCTCCCTTACCTGTTTCGGGTTGGCGACTGCCTCTTACCGGTCGCGCCCGTACTCCATCTGTTCCGATTCCTCATCTCGATCATCGAGAGAATTTTTCTGGAATTTAAATTCTAAAATTTAGAATTTTTCTACAATTATTTAAATAAATAAATTATTTAAATAATTTAGTACTTTTCGGGATTTCTTACCGATTCCCGAATTTCCCAGGATTTCCCGGAATTCCCTTTTTTTTTTCTCTCCTTTTCTTCTTTTTCTTCCTTCTTTCTTTTTCTCTTTTCTTTTCTTTTTCTTTTTCTTTTTCTTTTTTTTTTTTTTTCTTTCTTTTTCTTTTTTCCTTGGTCTGACCGGTTCAGACCAGTCAGACCGGTCAACCTTCCTCCACTGCCGGTTCTCCTCCGGCGGCTGATTCTCCGGCGGTTCGGTGGCTCAGCAGCTGGCCGGCGTTGAGACGAAGCTGTCGGTGGCCTCAGCTCAGCCTGGATCGGCGGCACGGCGGCGGATCTACTCGGTTTACCTTCGGTCACTTCTCCTCCTCCGTCGGCCTTCCTCCGCCGTCGTTGGCCTCACCGGTGGCCTCCATCCCATTCCTCTCCTTCCACCGATGCTTCGGTTGTAGTGGCGGCGGCCAATTCCGCCGGCAACCGCCAGATCTAGTTTCGTTTTCTTCCTCGATTTTCCGTCGTTTCGCGTCGATTCCTTCTCCGTTTCGCTTCGCCGGCGTTTCCTCCGGCTTCCTCTTGCTTTGCCGGCGACGACTTTCTCTTCTCCTCTCTCCCTTTCCTTCTCCGGCGGCCGCTGACGGGGGCGATCTCGCCTGGGGAAGGCAGAATCGGGGTCTTCCCGATTCTGTTTCTCTTTTCTTTTTAGTTCCCTTTCTAAATTAAGTATATACTACATTATATACTATATATCATATATTATACATATAATATTTATCATATATTATACATATAATATTATTTCATGTATAATATAATACAATATAAATATATATATATTATATAAATTATATATATTGTACATTACAAAAATATATATCTAGTATATATATATGTATATTTATATACTTAAAATTAAATAACATTTATATAAATATTTATATAAATGTCATAATTCCATATATATTGTATTTACAATATATATACATTTAAACTTTAATGTAATTTAATATTTATATTTTCTCAAATATGTATATACTTACATATACATAAAATATCATACTTGAATACATATGTATTATTTAAATTTATCAAATAGTATATATATATTCTTATATATACCAATGTACCTTTAATATATACTATATACCATACAGTATTTAAACACATATGTATTTATATCAAAATACATTTATATAATTTGTAATTATATAACCATATTTTATTCTCATTTCTCATTTTCTTATTTAATTTGGATTTCCATTTATCCAAATTAAATTTCCCTATTCTTTATTTAATTTCCTTCACTTAAATTTCCAAATTTTATCACTTCCTCCATTCTCGGAATTTCCACAATATTCCGATTCTCACAATTTTATTTATTTACTTTAATTTATTTATTTCCTCTTATCTATTTTCTTTAATATTAATTTCTAATATTAATAATTTCCAATAAATGGAAAATTTGCGGTTATCACACTTCCTTAATTTCGAAAATTTTAATGATATTCCCATCTCGTAAATAAATTTTATTATTTACTTTAATTTATTTATTTTCTCTTATCTATTTTCTTTAATACTAATTTCCAAAAATAGAAAATTTGCGGTTATCACAGATTTCCTTCATGTTTGTGAGCTTTAAGAGATTGAGAAGAAGTTGTAGTGAGTTTATAAAACTCAAGCTACTAGCATGGTGACGGTCTTGATACAATCCAACTTTCTCGAAAGCTCTATTGGTACTTATATGGATCACAATCAAAGGTTGGACACATGGACAACTTATCCCTATGATTCAAGGTAAGAAAATCAAGTATTAACAACAAGTAGTAAGCCTTAGATTACAATATCTAAAGCTTAGGTATGTTTCTTAAAACATCTTTTATGATTCTTCATATATATTTGCAGGATTTGAATGTTCTTAATCAAAGATATATATTAGGATTCGTTTCTTGGTTGAAAAACTCTTAAATTCGCTATTTATATTCTTATTTTGCATGTATAATCCACTTATGTGTAACCTAAAAAACCTACATCAATGTTAGACCATACATATATTCTACCTTACAGAAACATATTATTAAAAAAATAACCCAAGAGTTACTGCCTACTAGATTAGTTTAACCTAAAAGTAGCCCTTGAGATGCCAAGTTGTCTTATATGTGAAACATCATACTTTGATTTTAACCCTGCAAGTTTGTATGTCCAAATTCCTAATCAAGGTGCTTTTAGACATGGTTGAAGTATATGAAGGTGGATTGGTAGTTAAGAGAATAACTTGTTACCTTGAGTTACTTTGGGTATAATATCTTGTTCATCTTAGCTCATATTAACTCACAAGTCTTTGGACAGAGTAATATAAGTATTGGAGTTAATGTTGGAAGCTCAACGATAAATATGAAAATTCACATAATGTAGACATTGTACCATGCTTTACGTATTTTTGAGATATTGTAATGAAATTATTGAATTACATTGTAAAACTGCACATTAAATAGCTTAATCAAACCTCTTTGACTTTTTCTAATTTTGGGTGGTCAAGATACATTGCTAGATGCTGCTCTTGATTTTATGGATTTAAATAAATATTTAAATTCATTGTCAATATATTGGAAACCTAATGGGTCACACACATAAGAACAGTGAATGGATTAATTGGAATTGAAATATTTGGGAAAATTTTGGAATTTCTCCCTTAGACTTTTAATAAAGGAATTATAATTAATTATGATAATTTAAATGTTTAATTAAATTAACTTAATTGAAAGAGTTTAATTAAGCATTACCGCTTAAATTAGTATGGTCTTAATTAAAATAGTTTAACTAAGCTATAAGGAATGGTCTTAATTAAAATAGTTTAATCAAGCCATAAGGACCACCATACTTTAAAGTAAAAGGTGTTTGTGGGCATAACTAAATATATTTAATTAGTTAGATTTAATTAAAAGAGTTTAATTAAATTTTCTCACCTTCTAATTAAAAGACTAAGTCAATTTAACTGAAAAAGTCGAATTAAATTTTGGTCCTTATACTTCATTAAGAGAGTTTAATAAATTATTGAGTTAGTGTTATAATTCAAATAAAAGACTAAAAGTTAGTAGGATTGGAACAATACTAAGCTATAAAAACACCTTATGGCTCGCCACTCTAATTAATTAATTCTGATGTTATTTTTGCTATCTAAAACCTTGTGAATCCTTACAACCTACAGCAAAGCTTTGTAATTCCTTGTTGGAGTTTCCTGCAAGCTTGTGATTTTTTTTAAATACATACCGTTGGCTCAATTACCTAACCGAGAGGGGAGTGAATTTGTTTTTAACTAACCTTAGGTCCGTTTTTCGATCTTTTAAATTCCCTAGCCTCTATTGAAGTTCTTTAGGCAATTCTAGCATACAATTCAATCGAAATACAATATACACAATTAAATTGCAAATAAGTAAAGAGTGAAGGGTTAGAAAATTGTACACAAGAGATTTACAGAGATTTGGTAACCTTGCCTGCGTCTTCTATCTTGAGACACTTCTATGGATTTTCCTAAATTCATTCTCTTGAATTTGTTACTCTTTTTCGCAAGCTCAAGAGTAACCATCTACTGATCCTTTTTTTGGACTCAAGGAGGAAATCTAACCACTACTTTTTACGGTATTAAATAGAAAAAATTACAACCTCTACTTTTTTCTGGCTCAAGTAGAAAACCGTACCACTTCACCCTTTCAAAGGCTCAAGGAGAAAACCTTAATTTCTGCCCATAACTTACTTTATAAGTTGAGCTCTCAAGGGTTCACTCCCCTTTACAATTTGTGAATGGGTTTACAATAGATGTAATCATGAATAACCTTTAAGAAGACAGGTGATTACAAGTTAAAGCTCTAGAAAATTACACAACAATTTTGTGCTATAAATTACAATAGGTGAGAATGATATAAGATATTTAATTTAAAGCACAAAGAATAATTTTAAAGCTTGAAAAAGAAGTAGAATTGTGTCTCTTGAGTCCAATGTTCTTCAAGTCTTCTATTTATACTCCTTTGATTGTTTGTTGAAGCTTAGTAGAGCCTAAAAGCAAATCTTCCCGTTGGTCCTAACAAAACTAGCCATTGGAGCCTTTCCTAGACATAGGGATCGATCCCTTAAGAAAGGGGATTGATCTCTTTAGCATTCTACCAAAGGGAGATTGATCCCTATAAGTAGGGATCGATCCTTCGTTCATCATTTTGAATTTCCTGGGCTTTTTAAGCATAAAAACATTTTCTAAGCCAATTTTAATTATATTTAAATATGGCATGACTTTAGAAGCATGAATTTGGGTCCAAAAATTATCAAGTAATTTTCTTAAAACATATTCTATAATTCTAATGCAATATTCAAAGTCATTTTCTAAAATTATTAAAACTAATAAAAAATCATCAATTAAGTTATGGTATTATACTTGATAAAAACCTTGGTATGGTTTGTGAAAATAATAACAAGGTAAGCAAATTTACAAATTGAATCAAACATTTAATTGTGCTTAAGTTTTTGTTATTTCAATATATATATATATATATATATATATAAATTTAAAGCTAACACAAAACTTGAATATTGATAAGCTTGGTAACCTTGTGGAGTTCCTCGCAAGCTTGTGGTTTTTGATAACTATACCTTGAAATTAGCAAGCATATGGGTTGTGCTCACTGTTCCCATTTCTTTTTTGTGGTTTAAGATTCATTTCTTGCTCATTAAGAAATGTGTTTCACCCTTAGGGGGCGTTTGGTTGAGGGGAATTTAGGATTCCCCCAGTAATTTTTTTTACCAACAGTAGATTTCCATGTTTGGTTTGCGGAATAGGATTCCAGCCAGTAATATTTTTTACCAACAATGCAAAACAGTGCAAAAATGGGGGAAAAATGAATTTAAAATCAAATGGACCAATAATAAGTTGGACCCTATGATTTTTGATTAATCAAAATCAATTTAATATAGTAATAGTTTGTTAAATCAAAATAAGTTACATAACAAAAACCTTATAAAAAAGGGACAAAATAAATAAATAAATGAGTATCTTAAATAAATAAGGAATTAATTTAAATTTAAATAAATAAATGAGTATCTAAATCTTTTTCTTTTAATTCAAGTTTTCAAACCCAACGTTAATTCAAATATGAAGAAGGAAAGATTTAAGAAAGCAATCCATTAAAAAGAAAAGTACTTTACAACAACTGAGAAAGAGATTAATTATTGCTCATAGTGGGATGAAGCTTCCAGAATACCTGAAGCTGAAGATTGGATGAATGTGCATTACTTGACCTCCATTAAATTAACAAGTGAAATTAAAAAAATTAACAAGTATCTTTATATTTTTTAAATTAATAGGTATTATCATGAAATAATTTACTTATTCAATATCCTATAAACAAATGGACTAATTAATTAACTTGTGTTAAAGAAATTAATTAATATTCCCCAAATAAATAAACTTAATAAAGAAATAAATATGTTAAAATAACTTCTATCAATGTGTTATTCATTTTAAATCAACTATTTATTTACTTTAATACAAAAGGGTAGTATAGTAAAATTTACCATTTAGTAATTTTAAATTCCTTGAACCAAACACAGAAATCTTATATTCCTACCAATACAACCAACACCGGAATCTAATATTCCCAGGAATCCGTCAAGTAAAATAATTTTCCATCAAATGATTCCTAAAGGTAATCCTAAATTCCATAAACCAAACGGCCCCTTAGGATTAATGGCAGTAAGATTTGGAATTTTAGGTAGAGAGTTTCTTGAAACTTTAGTTGCTAGCGTAGTAAATTGCCATAATACAATTTTGCCTTTGAGAGGTTCAATCACTGTGTATGGATCACCATTAAAGGCCAGGCATGTAGACGACTTTGGTTTCTAACAACCTAGTCTCAGTGTGTGGAACAGTTGGGAAATCAAAGTCTATTGATTACTAGATCATTAATTGACAAAAGTAAAAATTTTGAAATCCATTATTTGTAAAAAGTTTGTAAAATCAATTTCTATGTTATTTAATCAAGTTGATCCTTCAAGTTTCGGTGCTTTTTTATTTTTATTTTTGTTGCACTTAATCCATTGCGTATGTATAAGCATGAGTTGAAACTTGACAATTCATAAGATAGCCTTTTAGACTCATGATGGTTACTATGATTTTTTGGTAATGCCTTTTGGGCTTATTAATGCTTCTTCCTCATTTCAAAGCATTAAGAATGACATTTGTTAGCTTTAAATTGACATATGTATTTTGAAATGACAAACACTTAAGCAAAATTAAATGAAAGATTCAATTTATGAATTTGCCTACCTATTTATGATTTTCGCAAACCATTCTCAGTGTTTTTATCAAATATAAGACCATAATTTAATTGATAATATTTTTATTGGTCTTAATGCTTTTACAAAATAATTTTGAATATTGTATTAAGTAATTTTCTTAAAGAATTATAGAATACATTTTTAGAAAATTGCTTAATAATAGTTAGGCTAACTTTTCAAGTGCTTAATCAAGTAATTTTTAAACTAGATTGAAAAATGAATTTGGTATCATTTTAAAACCAATTTATATTCATTTTTCAACTTAAAATAGCCCAGGAAAGTGCAGTACAGGACATAGGATCGATCCCCTACAGGAAGGGATCCATCCCTTATTAGTAGAGTACCCCTTGAAGGCTGGATAGTTAAAGGCGAATATCTTCCCAACGACTATTTTTCAAGGGTTTCAACAGGAAGATTTGTATTAAATGCCCTAACATCCATCCTCAACATTAGGTGAAGCATAAATACCAGCATTTTATGAGATTGGAAAGTAGAACAAGCACTATTCATCTTCTCCAACTTTCAAGCAAGAAATCAAAGCTCATAACTCTTCATTTTCAAATCACTTGTACTCTATGGTTTTTCATTGTACACATTCTTTCAAATCACTTCTTTGTATTCAATAAAAGAGTAACCTTGTGAGGTTAACTTATGAGTGATTAGGTAGCTTCATAAGTGAAGGCTCAATGGTTTCTTCCTTAGCCATTAAAAGGAAGTGTAAGAGGTTTCACTATACCTCGAAATGGTGTGTCTTGATTCACAAGGAGAGTGGAATCAAATACCTTGACAAGAGGCGCAAGGAGAGAGGACGTAGGTAAGAGATTTGCCAAATCTCTATAAACTGTTGTGTTTGCTTCTTCTTTCCCTACACTCTTTATTTTCTAACTCTTATATTATTGAATTTATTACTTTAATTGAGCAATTAGATAGAAAATCTTTTAGAAATCAAATTTAGATGAAAAATCGATTCAAACCCTCTCGATAGAGCCAACAACATCTTTAGACCATTTTTGAGAATATTTATATTTTTATTCTTTGATGTTATATTGGTCTATTACAGATCACTTTTAGATCACATAAAATAGTTAGAATGCACATTTAAGCTACTACAGTAATACTCACAATTAGCTAAAAGGAGTAAATGTTATTTTGCTCAATCTACAATGTAGTATTTAGGACATTACATATAAGCTCAATGGGTTTTTATAGACCATAATAAGATTGAACTTGTTGAGGTTGTGAGCAGTACAAGCCAAATATAAACGACACCAAGATTTATGTGGTTCTGTAAGAATACCGACATCCACAGAGGCTACTTAAGAGTGTTACTATATGAATAGTGTAAATCGAATTGTTAACTAATTACATAACTCTTGTTAGAGATGGTCAGGTGTTTGGCTATGACTAGAGTACAGATAAGCTAGAAAGAGAAAGGTATAATACAATATAGGCAAAGCCTAGGTAGTAATAGAAGCTGAAGGATCCATTTTCTTTATAGGGAAAGCATATATATAGGCTATGGGAAGTGTTGAAATTGTGCCACTTATCACCACTCTATGGAGTTTGTCTGTTTGAGTGAAATTTGTTTGTGTTCAGGCTATGAGATTGGGGAGATAAATAAACTGTGCATGGTTTGGGATGGGCCTGTTAGGCCAATATTGATGTGACAGTCTCCTAGCCAAATTCATTCACAACACTAAGTCCCCCCATATACCAAAATTGAGAATCAGTTTTAGTCTTGGTTTGTTGAATGACTTAAATGAAACTTTGTCATGTTGTAGTGATCACCTTACCTTCGATGAGCACATTTCCACGATTGTTATGCTTGCATTTTTGAGGAGACAAAAGCTTCTTGCAATTATCTTTGTTGAACTCGGCTTCATATTTTTGAAGTTGTGAAGATTTGAATAACTTTTACCATCCATGGAGTCTTGCCTTGGATCTTTAACTTTAGTATAGAGGCCTTCTCTCCTTTAGACTTTTGTTCTTCTATGTTTGTTGCGAGTTCTAGCTTAGTTAACTCTTGCTTTAATCTTTCTTTTCTTTGTAAAATCTCTTGCTTTGATGGATGTTGATTTTCATTTAATCATCTTAATGCTTCAAGCTCTAGCTTTAGCTTATGCTTTTGTGTAGTTTTGATTCCTCGCATGCTTATCTTGAGGGCATTGATTCCTTGCATATGAGGATTTTGATTTCTTGCATGCCTCAAGTTGTAACTTAATAGCTTTTGCTCTTATGAGGACTTTGCTTCCTTGTATGCCTTAAGCCCGTACTTAATAGCTTTTGCTTTTGTGAAGAGTTTAATTCCTTGCATGCCTTGACCCCTAGCTTAATAACTTTTGTTCTTATAAGAACTTTGGTTGATATCATTCGAAGGGATGCACTTATGCTTTCTTCAGCTTCTTATGCTGAATTTGATATACATAGGACTAGCCAAGAGAATGTCACATGTGATAACCGGGAATTTTTCTATTTTTGGTATTAATTACCTGGAAATAAATAAATTTATTTACGGATGGGAATGTTGTTGAAATTCCCGAAATTGATGAAGTAAGGAATTTGAGGAAATTATTTTGGATATTAAGAGATCCAAAATAATAAAGAATAAAATGAGTATATTTATATATATATATATATCCATATATATATAAATATATTTTTTTTATAAATACATATGTATATCAATATACATTTATGTATACATTTATATATATATATATATATATGAGATGGGTTATAAGAAACAGTATAATAGTGTGAAAACAGGGGTGTGTGTATGGCGTGATAGATGGTGATGTTTGGCCAAGCTTTGACTGGACGATGATGATGCAAATGAGATGAACTGAATATGTGTAATACAAGTTCTAAGTGAGTAGAATAGATTTATGAAAGGAGATTTGATGGGAGAAAGAAAATTAGGAAGATGAATCCAAGTTGAGGCTGCCGAAATCAGAAAAGGAAATTACTAGCAGTAGATGGAAACCGAAACAATAAAAAGAAAAGAAAAGAAAAGAAAAAGGGAAAAAGGAAAAGAAAGAAAAAAAAGGAAGAAAGAAAGAGAGAAAAGGAATTTTTTAGGAATTCGAAAATTTGAAATTTTATGGAAATTTGGTAAGAAATTTCAGAAATTAATTTCATGTGATTTTTAATAAATTATAAAAAAAATCTAATTTTAGAATTTGAATTCCAAAAAATTATTCTTGGCGAACGAGATGATGGAATCAGAAAAGATGAACACGGGTGCGACCAATAACGAGGAAATCGCCAACTCAGGATAGGTAAGGGATGCATGTGCAGCACTGTAAGGATATTCAGTTTGTATGTTTTTTAATTATAAATTATTTTATGGAAATGTTGTGATGATTCATCGGCTGAAAATTTGTGATGATGTACTGGTTGAAAATATAAACTGTATTTTCCGTGCAGGAGGCTAGCCAATCGGCAGCCATTATACTGTCGAAAAATATTAGAAAATTATCGAAAATCATAATAAATGATTTTATGTTACGAGAAACGATTTTCAACCACGAAAATCGAGAAAATGAATATTTTCATAAAAACATGAATAAAATGAAAGTAATTTTAAAATATTCATGTTTTCGAGAACGGTGATAATGAAATCACCGAAAAAATTTCTTTTCGAGAATGGTGATAATGAAATCATCGAAAATTCTCTTGATATGTAAATTACAAGCAATACGAGATAGAAAATGAAAAGAAATAAAGTGAATATTTTTATAAATATTCACTAAATAGTTTTATAACCTTTATGGTTTTAAATTATGAAATTATATATTTTTATAAATTTCATAAAGGTTATTTTATGATTAAAAATACGGTTTTGAGACTAGTTGGCATCCTATCATGCTGATATGTGATATGTGACATGTAATATGTGATATGTGGTATGTAGTCCCGGTCGACAGCTGATTAGTGATCCACCGAGGACAATGATAAACTATGGCCATAGATCTGATATATTTACTTCTTTACCCTCCGGGGTCTATAGCATGATATCAATGATGATTGCCTCAGTCTCCATATATGAAAATGTTTTCAATGATATGTGATACGTGAAATGTAAATGTTTTACATGATATCTGACAAGTGAAATTAAAGTGATTTACAACATTTTATATAATGCTTATTATAGTATTGATTTTAGTACTACGAAATGATTTTCATATAACATGTGATATGAATATGTAATATGTTTTTAAAAAGGAAAGAGGAGGAAAATAAATCTAATATTCTTATTTTAAATTTTAAATTGAATATCAGATTTAAACGATGTATATGTTATACGAAAAAGATTTAATAGCTTATTTTGCTACTTAAAGTACTGTACTAATTATGATTGTACAGTAAAACATGAAATGAGTTTAAATGAGAATGATGATAATTTAACAAATATTCTTTCGAAAGAATATATGAATGTTAGTTACTTTATTTAAATGCCTTATTTCATAAAAGCCTTATTTTGAAAAGAATATGAAAACGATATGGAATAAAAAGGAAAAGGATTTAAATTTCAAACAAAATGAAATTTATTACTCTCTACAGTTGCTTCTAGGTTCCAGGAAAAGACAGGTATTTCTGTCACGACCCGTGACCACATTTTTCATCTTCTTATACACATCTTAACCGGTTGGGCTGTCTATGATACTTCACTTGTACTGACTGTTAAACAATTTTACAATGTATTGTTTATATTATACACATCCCCTATCGTAATTTATCAGATAAGTAGTACTGTTGACATGTCTAAATACAGAGAATAAATGATCATACCTCAATAAACAGTCGGTCTGACACATTGTCCTTCGTGTACAGCCAGGATCCACAATCCACTGAACTCACATTCATCAAAACCTGAAATGTTGAAAATTAAGGGGTGAGCAAAACCACGGCTCAGTAAGAGAATTATATGCCTCACTTGATACTCAGCTCCCTATATGCTGAAAATCTTTCTCTTTTTTTTTCCTATGGGCTCTAGGCTCGCATGTAGGAAGGATACTACAGTCGGCTAGGGATCCGATTAGAGTAAGGTAGGTATTTTAGAATACCATACTTGTTCCGAAACCTAGAAGCAACTGTAGAGAGAGATTTTTCATTTCATTTTGAATTAATAAATCCCCTTTTTTTTTCCTTTTATCCCAAAATCTTTTCGTATTCTTTTCAAAATGATGCTTTCACGAAATAAAGGATTTAAATAAAATAACTAATATTTATATATTCTTTGAAAAGAATATTAATTAAATCATTATCATTTTTCTTTAAAACTTATTTCATATACATACAGACGTCTCAAACTTGTTTATGCTTTCATTCTATTCTTAAATTCCTAAGGCACCATTCTTTTTATCAATATGATTAAGTGTGAAAGAACGAACTCATTGTAAGAACCGGGAGTGCCTGGATCTCTGTTAACCAGGGATTTACCACCCCAGTGCCTTACTCATCCGATATATCACACACATCATATGTCATATGCACAAGATCTAATTCATCCTTTGACATTTGTCGAATTCACGAATCACAATCACTTACTTATCGTCACAATATCCTACGATTTCTCATACTGACATCGGAACACGTGTAGCACTTAGTTCCCGAAGGACTCTAGAGGTGGCTCCCACGGTTCAATCATCGAGTCTCTGCTCGGTCTGGCCTGTACTGGAACATCAGAACACGTGTAGCACTTAGTTCCCGAAGGACTCTAGAGGTGGCTCCCACGGTTCAATCATCGAGTCTCTGCTCGGTATGGCCTGTACTGAAACATCAGAACACGTGCAGCACGTAGTTCCCGAAGGACTCTAGAGGTGGCTCCCACGGTTCAATCATCGAGTCTCTGCTCGGTATGGCCTGTACTGAAACATCAGAACACGTGTAGCACGTAGTTCCTGAAGGACTCTAGAGGTGGCTCCCACGGTTCAATCATCGAGTCTCTGCTCGGTATGGCCTGTACTAAAACATCAGAACACATGTAGCACGTAGTTCCCGAAGGACTCTAGAGGTGGCTCCCACGGTTCAATCATCGAGTCTCTGCTCGGTCTGGCCTGTACTGAAACATCAGAACACGTGTAGCACTTAGTTCCCGAAGGACTCTAGAGGTGGCTCCCACGGTTCAATCATCGAGTCTCTGCTCGGTATGGCCTGTACTGAAACATCAGAACACGTGTAGCACGTAGTTCCCGAAGGACTCTAGAGGTGGCTCCCACAGTTCAATCATCGAGTCTCTGCTCGGTCTGGCCTTTATGCCTTATGTATTTTCCACTGTCTTATCAGATCTCATGTAGTACTTATGATCTAATATTTCATTTGAGACCATAGAAAGAATATTAGAATTATCATTTCTTCCTTTTGAAAACATATTACCTATCATTTATGGAGTCTAAGATAGACATCAATCTTATCATACTGTATACCTCGGAGGGTAAGGAAGTACACCGGTCAAATCTATGACCATAACCTATATTGTCCTCGGTGGATCGCTGAATAGATGTCCACCGGGACTAAACATATCACATATCATGCATCAGCATGATAAGAATACCAACCAGTCTCAAAACCGTAATTCTCATCACAAAATACACCTTTATGGAATTTATATAACTATATAATTCCATGATTTAAAACCGTAAGGGTTAAAATCCTTTAGTGAATATTTATAAGAATATTCATAAGAATACTCACTATATTTCGCTTCAACTTTCGTCTCGTAATTCGTGTAATTTATCTATTTCGAGAATGTTCGGTGGTTTCATTATCAACATTCTCGAATACATGAACATTTTAGAATTTCATCTCATTATATTCATGTTTTATGAAATTTTAGTAATTTCCTCATGTTTTGTGATTTACTATCGAAATTCGGAAATAAAATCATTTAATATGATTTTATAAGGTTTTTCTAAAATTTACGGCAGCATAACGGCTGCCGATTCACTAACCTCCTGCACGGAAAATACAGTTTAAAATCTTTCAGCCAGTACTTCTTCCCAAATTATTTTCAGCAAATCAAGCATCATAATAATTTTCATAAAATAATTGCATAAAATATTTCAAATTAAATTATGCAGACTGAGTATCCTTACAGTGCTGCACATGCATCCCTTACCTTTTTCCGGGTCGGCGAATTCCGCTTATTGATCGCGCCCGCACTCCATTTCTCCCGATTCCTTATCCCGATTGCTGAAAATAATTTCTGGAATTAAAATTCTAATTTTTTTAGAATTTTTCATAATTTATTTAATTTTTTCTGAAATTAAATTCTCGGGAAATTTCTTACTGAATTTGTAAAATCCCGGGTTGTCGAATTTCCGAGAATTTTTCGAATTCTCGAAATTCTCCTTTTCCTCTTTTTCTTCCTTTTTCCTCTTTTTCTTTTCTTTCTTTCTTTTCTTTTCTTTTTCTTTTTCTTTTTCCTTTTTCTTTTATTTTTTCTTCTTCCTTTTCCCGGTCAGACCGGTCCAGATCCCTTCCTCGCCGGTTCCTCGTCGGCGGCCAGTTCTCCGGCGGTTCAGGCGTCCCTCAGCTGGCCGGCTGCACGGCGAACTTGCTGGTGCCCTCCGTTTGCCCTGGATTGGTGGCACGGCGGCGGATCGAGGCGGTTTTGCCTCGGTTCTTCTTCCTCTTCGTCGGCATTCCTCTGCCGTCCATTGCGCCTCCGGTGGCCTCCATCAGCTTCCTCTCCCTCCGGTGAAGCTTCGGTGGCAGTGGCGGTGCCTGGATCGGCCGGCACCGCCGTCCGCCATTTTCCTTTTCTCTTCTCGGTTTCCTCCGCTTCAGTTTTCCATTCACTTCCGTTTCTGTTTTTCCGGTGCCGGCTGCTTCTTCCTTTCACGTTGCAGTGGCGTCTCGCCCTGCTCCTTCCTCCCTCACTGGCGGTGGCAGCTCCGCCGCCGTCGGCCCTTTGGCTGGGGGAGGATCGGGTCTTTCCCGATTTTCCTTCCTTTGGTTTTCTGTTTCCTTTCCTGTTTTGGGTTTTTTTTTATCCTTTCTATATTTAGTATTTGTTTTACTATATACTATATCATATAATTTATACATATAATATTTACCATATATTACACATATAATATTATTTCATATATATTGTAATACAATATATATTATATATAGATTATATATATTGTACATTACAAAATATATATATCTAGTATATATATATATTTATATTTATATACTTTAAAATAAATAACATTAATATAAATATTTATATAAGTGTAATAATTTCACACACACACATATATATATATCGTATTTACGATATATATACATTCAAATATTAACTAATTTAATATTTATATTTTCTCAAATAGGTATATACTTATATATATACGTACAAGTTTGTAAATAATGCATATGTACTATTTAAATTTATCAAATAGTATATATATTTATATATACCAACGTATATTTAATATATACTATATAGTATTTTAAATACATATGTATTTGTATAATATACATTTATAAATTTTATAATTATTTAAACATACTTTATTTTATTTATTTTATTTTTTTCATTTTCCTTAATAAATTTGGATTTTAATTTATCCAAATTAATTCTTTTTCCTCTCTCTATTATTTTTAATTTCACTTCCAATTTAGTTTCCTTTATACGAATTTTCCGATTCTTTCACTTCCTCGATTCTCGGGATTTTCACCAATATCCCGTTCTCGCAAATTTTATTTATTTCCTCTTATTTAATTTCTCCGATATTTATTTTCAATATTTCTAGTTTCCAATAAATGGAAAAATTTACGGTTATCACATCCTCTCCACCTTAAAAAATTCGGTCCTCCGAATTTAACTTAAGTTCAAAGGTGGTGCATGCCGTATACTTACGACTTCTGACCTCTAGTTCATCCTCCAAGTAATACTGCCAATACACTTCCAACATCAAGAGTACTTTAGACCACTACATGCTGTCTTTCATCATATATGTCCATGCTCATGAAATTTCATTCTCTTAAATCGAGAGTTATTCACTTTTACTCTTTTCATATAAGAGCCATACATAGTATTTTAATATTACAGCTGATCTATGCTGTTCATCATCCATTCTTCTCACTTAGTGCCGAGTCGATATAATTTGATACTATTATGTACTCATGTCAATCAATTATATGTAAGTGTCCCAGTAGCTTTCACATCTCATGCACACGCTCTCTCAATATCATGGAGCGTTTACATCTCACGCTCATATATATAAATATATATCAGTATGGAGTGGCGCTAACAATATACTTGGGATCTCAAGGCCTTTTGCTATTTCTCATTAGCATATGGCAACTCAGAGACTCCCATCACATGTAAGGCTCACTGGAACTGTACATACACATTCACACCGTTTAACACTTATACTGCGACTAAGGCACTAGAGGATCTAGATGTCTGATAATGGAAAGTGATTCTATTTAGATCATCAGTATTTAATCACTTCCATATCATCGTTTCTCTTTTGGACTCTTTATTGTCCACAATATTCATTTTCACACCTATTCCATCAAGGCTGCATCTCATTTGCCGACTTTACTATAGATCATCTCTTACGATCATAATTCATGAGACTATCATCTTCTCTTCATGTAGTATGGTCTTTAAATCTCCAATTAATATATATATATATGTATATATATAAATGAAACGAGTATCCTGATTGGAAAAGTCCTCTGTTCAAGACCAAGAGGTCCGAGGTTCAAAGCCTTCCCTTTTGATATGATAACCAACACAAATCACCCTCAGTCTTAACTTCGGGAACTGTTTCATATTGATGTTCCCTTCTCATCATGCAGTTTATTTCCTTATTCAACTTTCACTTTCGTTTTCATATTCTTACTCTCATCCCTTTTTGTCGGTTTTTCTCAATTGATATGGTACTATACTGTTAAGATCTTTTAAAATCTTGCATACCATCTTTTTCTTTACACTATCCATCTACCGACTTTAATTTCTTTAATTAGATCTCCTCTATAGAGCAGCTAGTCTCATCACTCTTTTATAGGCTGATAATAGAATTTAGCTAGACTCATTACTTTCATATCTCAATCATTATCTGTATATCATAGACAGGTTCACTGTCATCCTGTCGTTTCGAGATTTTATATCTCAAGAAGAGATACTATCTAGCCAAATTTCTTAGTTGCTAATCTTAGCACAATTTCACAGCCTTTAAGAGTCTAAGGATCATATTACAATGCTGCTCATGTTCCATTTATACTTTAGACTCTATCAATATTTCAACTATTTACTCATGTAAGAATGCCTCATTCTTCAGGCTTATATACTTCACAAGGCAACTCATTACCCTTGTAACTTCAATAGGAACTCGTAAAATTCACTCCGAGTTCGAATCATTATCTTATGGACAACAATCTTCAATCTTTTATCTAATGACGCTTTATACTGAGGCTAGTCTTATTTACTCCTCACGTATCTCTAATCAGATCAATAAAGCGTCTATTTTCACGTAGATGAATACTTGTTCTTCACCAGACTTCATCAATGATAGAAATTTAATATATCCTTTTTGATTCGTCTACAACTCAATATCATTTGTATTTCTCTCATTTACACCTATACAGATAACTCCATTATTCTCAATTTTTCATTATCAGTATTTTCGTCATCCAGACCTCTACACGTGAATTTCATTATTCACACCTTTTCCAGAGTTATTTTCTTAAGCTTTTCAGATTCTTTCTACATCTTCCGATATAAGCTTAGAATTTAACTTCATATTTAAAATCAAATCAGTGTTATCTCGATTCCTCTAATTTATATAACTTTGGAAGTTTTATCGGAAATCAAATCTGATACTTTCTTTAATCGTACCTTTCTTATCATCTTGTGACCATCGTTCTTTAACTTTTCATCTGATGATGCCTTTTACAAGGATTGCTCCTATACGCTCCTTATACACCTCCGATTAAATCATATCTAAGGCATCTCTTCCATATAGGTATTTATTTGTTCTTCATAAGAACTTTAGTGTAGAATAAAAAAAAAATTTTGTACATCATTTAATTCATCCTCAAATCATGTCATTTGTATTTCCATCCTTTACATCGATAAATGCGAATTTCATCATCCACAATATTTTCCAAAAATTCTTTTCTTAAGCTTGTCGAATTTCTTCTATATTCTCCGATATAAGCTTAAGAATTTCATATCCACAATCGAGTCAACATTAACCTTATTCCTCAATCTATATTATTTTGGAATTTATCGGGATTCTCATCCGACAGTTTCTTTAACCACACTTCTTTTATCATTTTGGACCTTCATCATTGTGTCCCATCATTTCACAGTGTAGTTTCAAGGCAGAGACATTCCATATCCAATTCATTTTGATACCTACTCTACCTTGATTTCATTACCTAGTCATGCTTTACAGCGTTACGAATCTTATTCTGGTAAGCTGTATCAAATACAATGGTTCTCAACACACTTCACAGCTACCCGTTTCAATTCCGTTATTCACTCTAAAACAATTTCCATTTACTGAATTCAGGCTTAGTTCCTTTGAGTATATTCTCCACGAGGTTTGAACCTTGGCACCCTTACGTACCTAGTTCCTTACACTGGGTTACCATTGAGATACTTATAAGAGCCTCGCCCGTTCATATCGACCATCGACGAACATTCCCTAGGCGATCCTTTCGCCTCAGGTTTACCCTTACTAGTGAGTCGGCGATGAGATAGTTCGTCTATATCTCACAACACATGATCCACTACGGGTCGCCCACCATTGGGTCGCCTATCACAGTTCTGTCTCAAGGGTCCTGAAGAACTTAGGTTAGCGGTCATCTTCTTTTTATCACTTGACTGTTCTTATAATTATCCTCTAATTCACAGTACTCCACACAGTACCTCATTCTGTAGCACATATTCCAAGATACGTCGGTTCTATGTATGATTATCTGTTTGATACCTCAAAGTAGTGAAAACGTATAGAACCATAAGTAATCATACCAGTATGTATTTCATTATCGGTACTATTCACCTTATCAGTCAATTCCTGAAATCATTTCACTTTTCATAGTATTCAACGATCCCGTTCAATATACTCTAATTTTTGACCCTTACAATCAAAAATCGGGTCAATCATCTGATGACATTCCGCTACACTCTTTGGATCACATCATATAAGGCCCCGGCTCGTTCGCCGTCCGCCCATACACAATTGTGACGGACCAGCCCAACCGGCCATGGCAACCCCTTTTTGGGCCCATCGACAACGATTGCTGTGACAACGCCACTCATCCGTACTGTCCGCTCTGTGAGACGATGGCTACCCACTGGGATCCACACAGGATCCACCTCACGCATGGTTTTATCGGGAAACAAATTCCCAATTCGCGTCCGTAATCTAAGTGTTAGTGGAATCAGTCATAGGGATCGTGATATTCATCTGACATCCTCTATGCCATTAGTAATTCCATTACTATCAATGGATTCCAAATCAACTCGTTTTTATCACTGTTCCGAACATCGCCCAACATAGGGGCATTTTCGTCATTTCGACATTTATTTCTTTCTCCTCAATATACATTCAAATCAATGAACTGATCATCTCTAAGTTGATAGTATCCTTTCTGATACTTATACTAGCAATTTAGATCTCATTCGATTTCGATAGAGAAATTCACTAAAATCCATAATTGAATTATTTTGCTTGGAATTCAACTTTATATCATTAATTTCTCTATCAAATCGATCAATTCCAACTTTTGGTGATCTATTTTGACTCCCAGTAAAATTTTGGGGTAGGGGTATTTTGGTCATTTTTGGCTAAAAATTTTCTTTCTCTTCAAATTACCCTCAATCGGTGATCTTAAAGTCTATTTAATGATGATATTTTATTCCCCTATTTTATACCATCACTTTCAGGTCTCAGTTCGGTTCTGACAAAAAAGTACTAGTGGGACCCTCACCAAGTCCATTTCTGTTCCTTACTGAACAGGCCTTCATATAGATTAGAAGAATCACCAATTTTTTTGGAAATTTCTGAGCCTATTTTCTTCTTTAACATTCTCAATTTATACTTTCTCACTCCCTTTAAATCATTTTACTCCATTACAATCATTTATTTTCTCTATGTATTCAGACGACACAGTACTACCGGGGATGTTTAACTCTTTTCCTTCCAAAAGTATCCACAGACATCAGGCCAACCATTGCTCTGATACCATTAAATCTGTCACGACCCGTGACCACATCTTTCATCTTCTTATACACATCTTAACCGGTTGGGCTGTTTGTGATACTTCACTTGTACTGACTGTTAAACAATTTTACAATGTATTGTTTATATTATACACATCCCCTATCGTAATTTATCAAATAAGTAGTACTGTTGACATGTCTAAATACAGAGAATAAATGATCATACCTCAATAAACAGTCGGTCTGACACATTGTCCTTCGTGTACAGCCAGAATCCACAATCCACTGAACTCACATTCATCAAAACCTGAAATGTTGAAAATTAAGGGGTGAGCAAAACCACGGCTCAGTAAGAGAATTATATGCTTCACTTGATACTCAGCTCCCTATATGCTGAAAATCTTTTTCTTTTTTTTTCCTATGGGCTCTAGGCTCGCATGTAGGAAGGATACTACAGTCGGCTAGGGATCCGATTAGAGTAAGGTAGGTATTTTAGAATACCATACTTGTTCCGGAACCTAGAAGCAACTGTAGAGAGAGATTTTTCATTTCATTTTGAATTAATAAATCCCCTTTTTTTTCCTTTTATCCCAAAATCTTTTCGTATTCTTTTCAAAATGATGCTTTCACGAAATAAAGGATTTAAATAAAATAACTAATGTTTATATATTCATTGAAAAGAATATTAATTAAATCATTATCATTTTTCTTTAAAACTTATTTCATATACACACAGACGTCTCAAACTTGTTTATGCTTTCATTATATTCTTAAATTCCTAAGGCACCATTCTTTTTATCAGTATGATTAAGTGTTAAAGAACGAACTCATTGTAAGAACCGGGAGTGCCTGGATCTCTGTTAACCATGGATTTACCACCCCAGTGCCTTACTCATCCGATATATCACACACATCATATGTCATATGCACAAGATCTAATTCATCCTTTGACATTTGTCGAATTCACGAATCACAATCACTTACTTATCGTCACAATATCCTACGATTTCTCATACTAACATCGGAACACGTGTAGCACTTAGTTCCCGAAGGACTCTAGAGGTGGCTCCCACGGTTCAATCATCGAGTCTTTGCTCGGTCTGGCCTGTACTGAAACATCAGAACATGTGTAGTACTTAGTTCCCGAAGGACTCTAGAGGTGGCTCCCAGGGTTCAATCATCGAGTCTCTGCTCGGTATGGCCTGTACTGAAACATCAGAACACGTGTAGCACGTAGTTCCCGAAGGACTCTAGAGGTGGCTCCCACGGTTCAATCATCGACTCTCTGCTCGGTATGGCCTGTACTGAAACATCAGAACACGTGTAGCACGTAGTTCCCGAAGGACTCTAGAGGTGGCTCCCACGGTTCAATCATCGAGTCTCTGCTCGGTATGGCCTGTACTGAAACATTAGAACACGTGTAGCGCGTAGTTCCCGAAGGACTCTAGAGGTGGCTCCCACAGTTTAATCATCGAGTCTCTGCTCGGTATGGCCTGTACTGAAACATCAGAACACGTGTAGCACGTAGTTCCCGAAGGACTCTAGAGGTGGCTCCCACGGTTCAATCATCGAGTCTCTGCTCGGTCTGGCCTGTACTGAAACATCAGAACACGTGTAGCACTTAGTTCCCGAAGGACTCTAGAGGTGGCTCCCACGGTTCAATCATCGAGTCTCTGCTCGGTATGGCCTGTACTGAAACATCAGAACACGTGTAGCACGTAGTTCCCGAAGGACTCTAGAGGTGGCTCCCACGGTTCAATCATCGAGTCTCTGCTCGGTCTGGCCTTTATGCCATATGTATTTTCCACTGTCTTATCAGATCTCATGTAGTACTTATGATCTAATATTTCATTTGAGACCATAGAAAGAATATTAGAATTATCATTTCTTCCTTTTGAAAACATATTACCTATCATTTATGGAGTCTAAGATAGACATCAATCTTATCATACTGTATACCTCGGAGGGTAAGGAAGTACACCGGTCAAATCTATGACCATAACCTATATTGTCCTCGGTGGATCGCTGATTAGATGTCCACCGGGACTAATCATATCACATATCATGCATCAGAATGATAAGAATACCAACCAGTCTCAAAACCGTAATTCTCATCATAAAATACACCTTTATGGAATTTATATAACTATATAATTCCATGATTTAAAACCATAAGGGTTAAAATCCTTTAGTGAATATTTATAAGAATATTCATAAGAATACTCACTATATTTCACTTGAACTTTCGTTTCGTAATTCGTGTAATTTATCTATTTCGAGAATGTTCGGTGGTTTCATTATCACCACTCTCGAATACATGAACATTTTAGAATTTCATCTCATTATATTCATGTTTTATGAAATTTTAGTAATTTCCTCATGTTTCGTGATTTACTATCGAAATTCGGAAATAAAATCATTTAATATGATTTTATAAAGTTTTTCTACAATTTTCGGCAGCATAATGGCTGCCGATTCACTAACCTCCTGCACGGAAAATACAGTTTAAAATCTTTCAGCCAATACTTCTTCCCAAATTATTTTCAGCAAATCATGCATCATAATAATTTTCATAAAATAATTGCATAAAATATTTCAAATTAAATTATGCAGACTGAGTATCCTTACAGTGCTGCACATGCATCCCTTACCTTTTTTCGGGTCGGCGAATTCCACTTATCGATCGCGCCCGCACTTCATTTCTCCCGATTCCTTATCCCGATTGCTGAAAATAATTTCTGGAATTAAAATTCTAATTTTTTTAGAATTTTTCATAATTTATTTAATTTTTTGTGAAATTAAATTCTCGGGAAATTTCTTACCGAATTTGTAAAATCCCGGGTTGTCGAATTTCTGGGAATTTTTCGAATTCCCGAAATTCTCCTTTTCCTCTTTTTCTTCCTTTTTCTTCCTTTTTCCTTTTTTTCTTTTCTTTCTTTCTTTCTTTTCTTTTCTTTTTCTTTTTCTTTTTCCTTTTTCTTTTCTTTTTCTTTTCTTTTTTCTTCTTCGTTTTCCCGGTCAGACCGGTCCAGAGCCCTTCCTCGCCTGTTCCTTGCTGGCGGCCAGTTCTCCGATGGTTCAAGCGTCCCTCAGTTGGCCGGCTGCACGACAAACTTGCCGGTGCCCTCCGTTTGCCCTGGATCGGTGGCACGGCGGAGGATCGAGGCGGTTTTGCCTCGGTTCTTCTTCCTCTTCGTTGGCGTTCCTCCGCCGTCTATTGCGCCTCCGGTGGCCTCCATCAGCTTCCTCTCCCTCCGGTGAAGCTTCGGTGGCAGTGGCGGTGCCTGGATCGGCCGGCACTGCCGTCTGCCATTTTCCTTTTCTCTTCTCGGTTTCCTCCGCTTCAGTTTTCCATTCACTTCCGTTTCTGTTTTTCCGGTGCCGGCTGCTTCTTCCTTTCACGTTGCCGGTGGCGTCTCGCCCTGCTCCTTCCTCCCTCGCCGTCGGCCCTTTGGCTGGGGGAGGATCGGGTCTTTCCCGATTTTCCTTCCTTTGGTTTTCTGTTTTCTTTCCTGTTTTGGTTTTTTTTTTTATCGTTTCTATATTTAGTATATGTTTTACTATATGCTATATCATATAATTTATACATATAATATTTACCATATATTACACATATAATATTATTTTATATATATTGTAATACAATATATATTATATATAGATTATATATATTGTACATTACAAAATATATATATCTAGTATATATATATATATATATATTTATATTTATATTTATATATTTTAAAATAAATAACATTAATATAAATATTTATATAAGTGTAATAATTTCACACACACACACACATATATATATATATATATCGTATTTACAATATATATACATTAAAATATTAACTAATTTAATATTTATATTTTCTCAAATAGGTATATACTTATATATATACGTACAAGTTTGTAAATAATGCATATGTACTATTTAAATTTATCAAATAGTATATATATTTATATATACCAACGTATATTTAATATATACTATATAGTATTTTAAATACATATGTATTTGTATAATATACATTTATAAATTTTATAATTATTTAAACATATTTTATTTTATTTATTTTATTTTTTTCATTTTCCTTAATAAATTTGGATTTTAATATATCCAAATTAATTCTTTTTCCTCTCTCTATTATTTTTAATTTCACCTCCAATTTAGTTTCCTTTATACAAATTTTTCGATTCTTTCACTTCCTCGATTCTCGGGATTTTCACCAATATCCCGTTCTCGCAAATTTTATTTATTTCCTCTTATTTAATTTCTCCGATATTTATTTTCAATATTTCTAGTTTCCAATAAATGAAAAAATTTACGGTTATCACAATTTCAAAATACCTACCTTACTCCATCCGGATCCCTAGCCGACTGTAGTATCCTTCCTACATGTGTGCCTAAAGCCCAATAGGAAAAATGAAAAAGTTTTTCAGCATATAGATAGCTGAATATAATGTGTTGCATATAACTTTCTTACTGAGCCGTGGTTTACTCACCCCTTAATTTTAACATTTCAGATTTTCGAGGATTGAGAGTCTGACCATCTAAGGATTTCGGCTGTGTATTTGGGGACGATGTGACAGCTTGATTTACTACAAAAGATACAATCATTTATTTTTCGTATTTAGATATATTCACAGTACTACTTTCTTATGAAGTAAGATAAGGGATGTAATTCATATTATAATTCTATATGAAATTATTTATATGTAAAAGAAAAGTTAAGTATCACAGACAGCCTAACCAAATAAGATGTATAGAAAAAGGTGAAAAATAGGGTCTTGGGCTGTGACAGATTTAATGGTATCAGAGCAAGGTTGGCCTGATGTCTGGCGATACTTTTGAAAGGAAAAATGTGTTGAAAAGGTTAACATCCCTTGTAGTACTGTATAGTCTAAATACAAAGAGGAAATAAATGATTGCAATTGAAAATTAAGTGTTTAGAAGGGGGTGAGAATTATGAACTAAGGATGTTAAAGATGAAAGCGGCTAAAAAATTTTCATGAAATTGGTGATCTTATAATTTAAATGAAGGTCGGTTTAGGAATGGACTCGGCGAGGGCCCCACCAATACTTTTCTGTTCGGATCGAATTGAGACCTGAAAGTGATGATATAAAGGAGGGGAATGAAATATCATCATTAAATAGACCTTAAGATCATCGGTTAAAGGTATTTTGAGGAGAGAGAAAATTTTTGACAAAAAATGACCAAAGTACCCCTACTCCAAAATTTTACCCGGAGTCATAATAGACCAACAGAAGTTGGAATTGACTGATTTGATAAAGAAATTGATGATGTAAAGATGCATTACATGCAAAATAATCTAATTACGGATCCCAGTGGACTTTTATGTCGAAATTGAACAAGATGTTAAACTGCTGATGTTAGTATGAGAAAGGATACTATCCGCACATAGATAATAAGATCCTTGGTTTAAATATATACTGAGGAGAAAGAAATATATGTTGAAATGATGAAAATGCCCCTATGTTGGGCTATGTTTTGAACAGTGATAGAACCAAGTTGATCTTGAATCCATTGATAGTAATGGAGTTATTGATGGCATAAAGGATGTAATATGAGTATAACGATCCCGATTATAAATTTCACTACACTTAAAGTGCTGATGTGGCCCGAATAGTTATAGGGAAGTCGCAAGATGAGCGGCTCAGTTATTAATTTTAAGGGTTTAAATTAAAAGTGTATTAATGGTATATTATTACGAGATTGTTGGATATGATGAAAAGTAAAATGATTACCGAAGATGATTGAGAAAGAGATCAGTATAGAGGATGAAATTCATAGCGGTACGATTAATTCTGGTTCTATTCATTCATACAGTTTCTGAAGTATCAAATAGATATTTATAGAACTAGAATATTTTGAAATATGTTGTACGGAATGATGTACTGTATGGAGTATATGAAATTGGAGAATATGCATAAGAACAGTAAGTGAAGATAAGAGATGAGATAACAGTTAACCTGAATTATTAAATGAAAATGATTGTAAAAGTAAATTATAGTAATAATAAATCGGTTAGCTGTAAAAGGTGTTAATTAAATTGTTATACTTAATCCAGCATATAAATTAAGATGATCGATATGCTGTGAAGTATGATTAACTAAATGAATCAAGGTGGAGTATGTGTTAAAATGATTTGATTATTAAGTGTCTCTGCCTTGAAGATGTACAGTGAAATGATAGAACACAGAGATGAAATATCCAAAATGATAAGAGATGTGTGATTAAAGAAAGTATCGGATGAGATTCCCGATAAATTTTCAAAGTAATATAGATTGAGAGATCGAGTTAACATTAACTCAATCTTAGATATGAAATTTATTTCTAAGCTTATATCGGAGAACATAGAAGAATCCGAAAAGCTTAAGAAAATAACTCTGAAAAATTAGTGAATAATGAAATTCACTTATATAAGGATAATTGATGGAAATACAGATGATATGATTTGAGGATGAATTAAATGAGATATTAAATTCCTATTAATTTATAAGTTCTTATTAAGAACAAATATTCATCTATATGGAATTGATGCCTTATTTAAATTAATCAGAGATATATGAGGAGTTTATACGACCAGTCTCTGTATCAGGCATCATCAGATAAAAGATGAAGATTGATGTCCATAAGAAAATATTTATAACTCACTGAAATTTTTACGAGTTCCTATTGAGGTTTACAAGGTTAATGAAATACATTGTGAGGTATATAAGCCTAATTAATGAGGCACCCATATAAGGATAAAGTAATGATATACCATACAGTCTAAGACATAAATGGAAAACGAGCAGCACGTTGTAGGACCCTACCGACTCTCAAAGACAGTGAACTATATATTAAGTATGGAAAATAGGAGATTTGGCTAGACAGTATCTCTTTCTAAGATATATGATCTTGAATGACAGAGCGACGTGGATTTGTCTATGATGAAGAGATAATAATCAAGATACGAAATGTATTGGGTCTAGCTAAATACTATTGCCAGTCAATAGAAGAGTTATTGGGTTAGCTGTTCTACAGATGTGACTAATAAGTAAAGAAGTTAAAGTCGGTGGACAAATAAGTGTAAAGTAAAGATAGCATTCAAAATGTTAAAAGAGCTTAACAGTGGAGTACTATACCACTGAAGAAAAGTGACCGAAATGATGATGAAGGAAAAGATGAATATGTAATAAGAGGATAAGTATATGATGATGAGGGAATATGAATATGAAATAGTTCTTGAATTTAAAACTAAAAGTGAATTTTATGGTTATCACATGATTATGGCTAGATGTAAGATCGAGCCGAACTCGATAGAGGAAAAATAATTATACTCAAAGGAGTGGATGAATGATATATATGAATTACTGCCAGTCATGTAAATGAGGAAATTATATATATACCACCTCGAAATAATGGAAATAGTGGAATTATATGGATAACAAGGTGACAAATGGATGATTTTATTAGGCACCTATGGAATCTTAATAAAGAAAAGATTTCATGCTAAGGTATATTCTAAAACCTAAGTGATATAGAGTATACCATAAGAATAAGAGATGTAATGATGAGATTACATGGAAAGAGATATAGACAGAAAATGATGAGTAATAGTAAAGTCTGCAAATGAGCTGCAGCCTTGATGAAATAAATGAGAAAATGAATATTGTGGATAGTAAAGGATTCAAAAGAAATAAGATGCTATGGAAGTGATCAATGACTGATTGTCTAATGGGATCACTTTTCCATTATCAGAATCCTAGATTCTTTAGTGCTATAGTCGAAATATGATTATAAAATGATGAGAAAGTATGTGAAGTTCTAGTGAGCATACATGTGATAGGAATATCTGAGTAGCTATATGTTTATGGGAAATAGCAAAAGGCTTTGAGATTCCAAATTTATTGACAGCATCGCTCCGTACTGATGAAATATTTGAGCGTAGTATGAAACGCTCGAAGATATGTTGAGGGAGCGGATGCATGACATGTGAAAGCTACTGGGACAATTACATACTATTGATTTAAAACGGTAAATGATAGTTACCAAACTATATCGACTTGGCACCAGATGAGAAAATGGATGATCAACAGTATGAATCATATGTGATATGAAAATGAATGGAAATGGATAACTCCCAATTGATAAGAAATTTAAAGGAGTATAAGTATATGATGAAAAATGATATGTAATGATGTAAGAGATGATTCAGATGTGAAGGTATACTGGCAGTATTACTTAAAAGATAATTGAGAGGACAAGAATGATAAGTACACAGAAGGGTACCACCTTGTAATTTAAGTTAAATTCGGAGGACTAAATTTCCTAAGGTGAGGAGAATGTGATAACCGAGAATTTTTCTATTTTTGGTATTAATTACTTGGAAATAAATAAATAAATTTATTTACGGATGGGAATATTGTTGAAATTCCCGAAATTGATGAAGTAAGGAATTTGAGGAAATTATTTTGGATATTAAGAGATCTAAAATAATAAGGAATAAAATGAGTATATTTATATATATATATATATCCATATATTTATAAATATATTTTTTTTATAAATACATATGTATATCAATATACATTTATGTATACATTTTTATATATATATATATATATATATATATATGAAATATATGTTATTTTAAATTAAAGTGTATAGATATGTATATAAAATTATATAAAAAATATATATCTACATACATTAATATAGTATATTTATATATATAAATATAATTACATTTTAATTTATATATATTTATAAATATAAATAAATATATAAAATAAAATAAATAAATAATTTTGCAACAAGTTCACATTGAAGCTTGCTGCACTAATAAATAATAAAATAACAAAGAAAGCATAAATAATTGAAAAGAGAAGAGAAGGAATTGTTCTATTGGCCCATATGGCGACATTTTATTGGGAAAAATGATAATAAAAGAAGACAAAATAGGGCTTTCTTGAGTCTTTTTTCTTTGCAGAACCCATATTTTCTTTGGATTTATATATGATGCACTGACAGTGTATAGTTTCTATACACTGTCAATACACCAGAGGTTGACACCTCATCAATAGGTCCTTATATGCAAATATAAATAAATTTTTTTTAATTTGCCAATAAGGACCTATTGATGAGGTGTCAACCTCTGATGCATTGACAGTGTATAGAAACTATACACTGTCAATGCATCATATACAAACTCATTTTCTTTTTCCATTTCGTTCTGCTACAGCCGGCTCCTCTGCTGTGTGCAAGATTTCTGCTTTGTTTTTTTTCTAAAAGTCCTCATGGCACCTTGTCCCACCTTATGTTCTCTTCATTCAACCGTCCCACCTTTCTCATAAAGCCTCTTTTCCACCTCAAGACCACTTTAAAAACCAGAAAAGGAAGTGGTTGACGTGAAGCAATAACGTGGGTCTTGAGACAGTCCTGTTCGGCTTTGGTTGGAAAGGTGAGGGGTGCTGATATTTTTCTAATATTTAGCTATGTTCTATGGTTGATATACGTATGAGAAACATGTGTGAAATTTTAATTTGAAACAAAATAAATTGTAATGACAGCAGAGCTGTTTGGCAAAAAAAAAAAACAGTTTAGGAAATTATGGAAATTTTAATATAATTTCTATGTAGATTGGTAGGAATTAGTAATATAAGATGAAAGGAAATTGGTTTAAATCTTGGCTGCTGAGATGGGTTATAAGAAACAGAATAATAGTGTGAAAACAGGGGTGTGTGTATGGCGTGATAGATGGTGATGTTTGGCCAAGCTTTGACTTGACGATGATGATGCTAGTGAGATGAACCGAATATGTGTAATACAAGTTCTAAGCGAGTAGAATAGATTTACGGAAGGAGATTTGATGGGAGAAAGAAAATTA
Source organism: Heritiera fomes (assembly GCA_032173925.1). Taxonomy (NCBI): domain Eukaryota; kingdom Viridiplantae; phylum Streptophyta; class Magnoliopsida; order Malvales; family Malvaceae; genus Heritiera; species Heritiera fomes. The sequence continues at coordinate 4,726,176 of JAPDPM010000019.1, forward strand.
GGAAGATGAATCCAAGTTGAGGCTGCCGAAATCAGAAAAGGAAATTACTAGTAGTAGATGGAAACCGAAACAGTAAAAAGAAAAGAAAAAGGGAAAAAGGAAAAGAAAGAAGAAAAAGGAAGAAAGAAAGAGAGAAATGGAATTTTTTGGGAATTCGGAAATTCCAGGGAATTCGAAAATTCAGAATTTTACAAAAATTTGATAAGAAATTTCAGAAATTATTTTCCTGTGATTTTTAATAAATTATGAAAAAATTTTAATTTTAGAATTTGAATTCCAGAAAATTATTCTCGGCGAACGAGATGATGGAATCGGAAAAGATGAACACAGGCGTGACCGATAATGAGAAAGTCGCCAACCTGGGATAGGCAAGGGATGCATATGCAGCACTGTAAGGATATTCAGTCTGCATATTTTTAAATTATAAATTATTTTATGGAAATGTTGTGATGATTCATCGGCTGAAAATTTGTGATGACGTACTGGTTAAAAATATAAACTGTATTTTTCGTGCATGAGGCTAGCCAATCAGCAACCGTTATACTGTCGAAAAATATTAGAAAATTATCGAAAATCATAATAAATGATTTTATGTCACGAGAAACGATTTTCAACCATGAAAATCGAGAAAATGAATATTTTCATAAAAACATGAATAAAATAAAAGTGATTTTAAAATATTTATGTTTTCGAGAGTGGTGATAATGAAATCACCGAAAAAATTTCTTTTCGAGAATGGTGATAATGAAGTCACCGAAAATTTTCTTGATATGTAAATTACACGAAATACGAGATAGAAAATGATAAGAAATAAAGTGAATATTTTTATAAATATTCACTAAATAGTTTTATAACCTTTATGGTTTAAAATTATGAAATTATTTATTTTTATAAATTCCATAAAGGTTTTTTTAGGGTGAAGAATACGGTTTTGAGACTAGTTGACATCCTATCATGTTGATATGTGATATGTGATATATGACATGTAATATGTGATATGTGATATGTAGTCCTGGTCGACACCTGATCAGTGATCCACCGAGGACAATGATAGACTATGGCTATGGATCTGATATATTTACTTCTTTACCCTCCGGGGTCTATAACATGATATGAATAATGATTGCCTCAGTCTCCATATATGAAAATGTTTTACATGTTATATGATACGAGAAATGTAAATGTTTTACATGATATGTGATATGTGAAATGTAAATGTTTTACATGATATCTGACAAGTGAAATTAAAGTGATTTATAGCATTTTATATAATGCTTATTACGGTACTAATTTTAGTACTAAAAAATGATTTTCATATGACATGTGATATGAATAGTACTACAAGAGGAGGAAAATAAATCTAATATTCTTATTTTAAATTTTAAATTGAATATTAGATTTAAAAGATATATATGTTATACGAAAAAGATTTAATAGCTTATTTTGCTACTTAAAGTACTGTACTAATTATGATTGTACAGTAAAACATGAAATGAGTTTAAATGAGAATGATGATGATTTAACAAATATTCTTTCCAAAGAATATATGAATATTAGTTACTTTATTTAAATGCTTTATTTCATAAAAGCCTTATTTTGAAAAAAATATGAAACGTTATGGAATAAAAAGGAAAAGGATTTAAATTTCAAACAAAATGAAATTTATTACTCTCTACAGTTGCTTCTAGGTTCCGGGACAAGACAGGTATTTCAAAATACCTGCCTTACTCCATCCGGATCCCTAGTCGACTGTAGTATCCTTCCTACATGTGTGCCTAGAGCCCAATAGGAAAAATGAAAGAGTTTTTCAGCATATAGATAGTTGAATATCAAGTGTTGCATATAACTTTCTTACTGAGCCGTGGTTTGCTCACCTCTTAATTTTAACATTTCATATTTTCGAGGAGCGAGAGTCTGACCATCTAAAGGATTTCGGCTGTGCATTTACGGACGATGCAACAGCTTGATTTACTACAAAAGGTACGATCATTTATTTTTCGTATTTAGACATATTAACAGTACTACTTTCTTATGAAGTAAGATAGGGGATGTAATTCATATTATAATTCTATATGAAATTATTTATATCTAAAAGAAAAGTTAAATTTATATCTAAAAGAAAAGTTAAGTATCGCAGACAGCCCAACCAAATAAGATGTATAGAAAAAGGTGAAAAATATGGTCACGGGCTGTGACATCACATCCTTGTTTTCTGCAAATGTGATAATCCCAATTTTCTGATATATTTCATAAATTAAAGAGTGTAGAAATCGAAAAGCGAGAGTTGATCACTAAGATTTCTAAGTAGTGGGTTCGTTTGGTAATGATCGGGAAAGTGCCCAATGTAGGCCCTACAAGGACTTTTACAGTTCAAATTGAAATGAGACCCTAAAGTAATGATATTTGAAGTGAAATATTGATATTGCAATAATCTGCATCTCGAAATTCCTTCGTTTGAATATGTTTTGGGAAACGTGCAACAAAATCGAAAATGATGGTCATATGTCGAAAAAATATTTCTGAATAATAGTCAACTTGATTTGACTTTTGACCCATAGACAATTATAGTCAAAGCCTCATGTAAAGAAGTCTCACGCATTTCCAACTCATAGGCTGAATCACGCGAAAACGCTGTAAACAACGCGATTAGATGGTTAGGGCTATTTTGGTAATTTTGCCCTTATAACCATTCAAACCCTACCAAAAGCTTAATCAATGATTAGAAAAAGTTAAATAGATATATTTTGCATTGAAATAAAAATAGTTTAAATTAAACTGAATATTTAATTGAATATTGAAATAGTTAGAACATAAAAGGAATTTTTAAATTTGTTAAGAGGTAAAATGGTCATTTTTCCATGAGATATTTTAAAATGGAATAAATATTTTTCTTCTTCCTTAATATGGCTGGCCACCATAAACCACCATTGAAGAAAGCTTGAAAAAGTTTGGTTTTAGAGAGAGAATGTCATAAAACCCTAGTGTACAAGCCCTAGATCGGAAAACACACTAAACGAAAGTTGTTCGTCTCATTCTCCTCTATCAATACCTAAAACATCAGCCTTGAAGAAGGTCATGTGGTAGCTGATAAAGATCCTCCAAGTTTTGGTCAAGCTTAAGATAAGAGGGAGAATGTGTTGTTTTCAATTCTGTTTATTCCAAACGATTGTTCTTCGACATTTAAGCATGTATATGGTGTTAGATTGAAACAAAAACACTTGAATCAAACTCCTTTAGTTTCGACCAATAGGGTTTGTGAGTGTGTGTTGCATGGCTTCATGTGAAACCGATGTAGAAATGGTGTAGACAGTATGAGGAGTATGAATTTGCTGTTAAATTTGCAAAATTCCTAGTGTAGGATGATACTATGCTTTCAACCAAAGTGAAATGGTATGGATACCATGCTCAATTTGATAGATTAATGTTCCTAGAAACTGTGCTAATGAATATAAGACTATTGGTGAAGCCAAATTCAAAAAAAGAAGTGTTTTGACTATAGTTCTAGTTTTTGCATCCGGTAAAAAGTAGACCAAAATTGTTGTTGTTTTAGGAAATATGGAAGATTTGTAAGAGTGCTACATGTTTATAAAAGAAGTATAGGCAATTGACTGTGTTTACACTGTTTTTCGTAGCTTTGAAGTAAATCGGGGGTTTTGGAAAGTAAGCAAATATATGCTCACTTACTTATGATATTGCTACTGTTTCGGTGATATTGAATTGCACCGTGATTGGAATTGGAAAGGGACATATGTAAGGACCCGACCCAGTCCACACAGCAGGGTTGCCCCTTACAACGTGAGATGGGCAGTCGCCCAACACTCACTTAACGTATTGTCCACTTTGGGCGGTCGCCTCCCTTACGGCTTTAATTCCCTACTGGTATGTGTCATTCCACATTCGAACCCAAGACCTCTTAAAGTATCTTGGGTCTACATACACCATACCATTTGGACAAGGGAATATCAAAATTTTGCCTTTTGCAAGTTTCCCTTGATATTCTTAAGATCGCCTAAGGGAATGTCTCCTTTCCTTCCACGATATTTCCAATTGATATGCTTAAGATTGAACAAGGGAATGTCACAACAAAGACTAGACCCCTTCTTCACTACATCTGCATGACAAGTGGTTAAAGAAAGGCAAAAAGGTGAACAAAAACCCTGAAAAATGGATTTGGCAATTGAACCCTTAACATTTTTTCGAATTAAGCCCTTACATTTCAACTTTCACTTAATTGAGCCCTTTTGTGGATGAAAACTGTTAAATCTATACGGAAACTATTAAATTCGTACAGTATATGTGACAAAAACATAACAGACCTAGTGGCTTCCATCCATAAAAGGGCTCAATTGATTACAAATTGAAATGTAAGGGCTTAACTGACTGTGAAAAAAAGTTAGGGGCTCAATTTCTATAATCTTTTTTCTTTCGAGGGTCTTTTTGACCCTTTAGCCTTAAAGAAAGTAATTATATTAACTGCAATGTATCATTGATTTATTGTCTGCTATCAATGATCTATCCTGCTCTACTATTAAGTCTTCACTTTATTCCACCATATGTTCTTGTTTATTGCCCTTACTATACTACTATTATTTGTTTGACCAACCACAACGCCTTATGCAATCTCTAGTTGACACTACCTAGATTTGGTGGGTGGTTAGGATCATCTAATCAAGTCAAATTTTAACTTTGTAAATGGTCGAGTCTCCATTTCGTTAATTAAGCAACAAGACAGAAACCATAAGATGGTTAATCTTGAGAACTTATCACTACATTAATGTCTAATTGTTCCTTTCCTTTGTTATTCTATTTTAGATACCCTAGTAGGTATAGTAAAAAAACTTACATCCAATCTTTATAAAAGAAAGCTCATATTTGATCCACTATTAATATGAAATGTAATTTAATAATGAATAAAATATTAAATTATTTGTATTTTTTTTAAAAAAATTAATATTAATAAATTTTATTAGGTTTTGATATCTATGCTTAACAGTCTGCATTTTTTAGTTTTACTTGTTAAGGAAATGGTACTTTGTAATTTTTTTTAACAATGTATAACTGCTATACATTATCAATGCATAAAAAAAAGTAGAAAACATTAGAATTCAAATAAAGTAATCCCAAATGTATAGTAAGTCCACTATCAAATATTGAAAAGTTTGACAAGAACTAATTCTATCTCCTAAAAGACAACTACAAATTGATAGTTTGCCTAAAAATTGTTTTTTTATATCTTAGATTATTTTTTATTTTTTAAAGTAAAGAAAAATAAATCTATAATGGAGTTTATAGATCTAAATTGATTTAAAAGAGTTTGTATTGCTCCAATGAGTGTGGATGATAAGGATATCCATGTTCCTACAATATAAAAACTTGGCCATAAACCATAAAAAACAAAGTGTTTAACGAAAGAAAAGAAAAGAGTAGAGTAGGTAAAGTATGGTGAATTTCCAAGACATCTCATCGAGTATTCCTGTCCTACTCTCATCCAAAAAAATTATTGATTATATGTAACATCTCGAATCTACAGTAAATCACATATTTACTCTTATTCACACATTTTTACTGGTTGGGCTGTCTGTGATGCTTAACATTCTATTAACCCTTTAAGAAATAAATGGTACTTTCATTTCAGTACCAAAATAGAAATATGAATACCTCATAAATTTTGAGATCACCTACATTCCCTTTTTACTCAAAGTAATACTATACAATTTTATTGAATATATAAAAGAATATAATGTACCTTTAATATCGTCTATTTGCCGATTCTAGTAGCCGATAACTCTGGAAGGTAAACCTTTTTAATTCAAATCAATAACCTGTGGAGTGGAAATAAGGGGGTGAGTGACAACGTGCTCGTAAAGGAGTTGTATGCTGCTTTATAAAACCAAAACTATATACCAAAAAATGTTTATTTTTCCTAACAGCATACCTAGTAGGAAAACAGTGGATATAGTGACCAGTCTTTAATATTCAAATCACTGGCTAAACAGTTTACAATATGGTATAGTAAACAGTAAACAGGATTCAGTAAATCCTTTCAGTAAACAGAAATCAGTAAGTTGAGACTAGGCATCACCTTACAATTAAATCATGCTATTATCGTTCCCGAAGGAACCCAGTAATCATCCCCACTGGGACACAGCTAGATTTATGGCCATAATCTATAGGTGGTCCTCGGGTACACTTGCCAGGTGACCTCGAGACCTCTGATGACTTAGTGGGTTAATCAGCCATGTTAATAGTACCACATGAAACTCGGGGCCTAAAGTCTCAAAAATCAATTTATATCTCATAAAGAACCCTTAAGGAATAATTCACATATTTAATCATTTCTTTAAAATGATTGTTTTCCAAAATGTATTATATTTTCTGTTTACAAAACACAATAAAAACAGCCAGTAATTTCACCATTTTTTGTGTGAGAAAAAGACAAGTCAAACCGGCTCGCCCATTATGGCTTGCCCATCATAGTGGATTGAACTCGCATGTTTTCATTCGCCCATGTGGCGAACTAACGTCACCCACTGTGGCTCTCACACCGAACTGAATTGGGGGTCTCCCACAAAATATTTCTTCTTAAAAAAACCAAGGGATAGGCCACTGTTGGCTCGCCCAAAATTATATCAAAGGGGTCGCCTATCTTTGGCTCACCCAAATTCAAACCAGTTTATCAAACTAATGCATGTCTCAAACCAAATCATTTTCTCAATATTTTTATAACATTTTTCTCCACAGGACATACATTTCACTTCACATACTACTCCCTTACCTGGTCTTATGACATCGAGCTTCCCTGTTCTTTTTACCGAATTTCGTCGACTTGGGCTGCAAAATAGTTTTACCAAAAATTATTAATATTCTTCTTCTTTTTTTTTAAGCCATTAATATTCGTAAAATGCAGCCACTAACTTCATGTTATGAGTACAACTAGTATGAATTATCCTGGTGTTAGACTCAATTTGTTCATTCTAGCTTCTTTCTCGGTTGGTGAATCGGTTTCAATTTCACCAACCGATCTCTTTTAATTTTTAGAATTATTCTCTACCAAAATTCTAAATTTCTCAGCACATTTACCTTAATTTTCAAGTCATGGCCGAAACCTCTCATGGCCATTTTTTTTGACTTTTCAACATTTGCTTCTATTTTCTTGTTTTCCATTTGATTCTTGTCTACGTGAACCCCTTGTTGCCATTTTTCTTACATGAAGCCTTAAATGCTTCCACACTTCCATGTTCAACTGTAGGTCTCCTTTTTAGTCAGAAGTCTCTTTTCCACCTATTTCAATTCTAAGCTTCTTCTTCCTTTTTATTTATATCTCATGCTTCATTTCTCCTCATCATCATACAATTTCTAACATAATTCTCTTATTTTTGTTAAATCTATATCAAGATTTAAATTACGCAATTTTCTTGATCTAATAGAATTTAACAAAATTTAACATTATCATCATGTTTCTCATGCTTAGAAACCTCAAAATATGTCATGGCATATCAAAAAAATCATGGAAGTTAAGTCTCTTACCTTGACCAAATGGAGTATCTCAAAACAGAATTTTATTTTCTGTTTTGGTTCCTTCCTTTCGTTAGTGTCCTAGCTTGGTTCTTAGTTGGTCTTAAGATATATATGTGGTCTGTGAAGAAGATTAGGTTAACAACTTAGTAAGCAAATGATATTTGCTAAGGGATTTTTATGGAGAAACAAGTGAAGACCAAAAACAACTTCAGTAAATAGAAGGCTCGTGGAAGCAGAGGAATTCGGTGGAGACAACCGAATTTGCTGAAGTTTCTTGCTTCTTATTCTTTCTTTCTATCCAAGACAACCAATGCCAATAATCCACCTAGCATTTTATCATATTTCTTCATCATTTTATGCATTAAACTTCATTTAATGGCTGAAGAAAAACTGCAGCTCAAGGTGGTGTGGAAGTCCTCCATTTTACACGTCCTTTACTTCTTTTATTGCCTTTGTTTTATACTTCAACACATAAGACTCTAGCCATGTCAAACTTCAATTAATTCCATGTCCTTTTATACTATATTTCCTTAATATTTTTGCTCATAAAGTCATGTTTTGGCAGCCTTTAAAAAGGCTAGGCAAAAGCGTCTCAAAGCTGCAAAGTTGGCGTGGACTTTGCTTAGTCGATCGATTTGGCCTTGTTTCTAAATTTTTTCTTTGCTTAATTTCAGCCAATAGAATTCTAATATATATATATATATATCTTTAATTGCTTTATCTTTAAACACCATTTCTATCCATTTAACACTAAGAAAATCATTTTTTATCAGCCTTTAAAAAGACTGAAGAAGGACGTGTAGCAACAGCAAAAGTGGCGTGGAAGTCCACTTTTGCTGCACCTTTGTTGACTTCCAGGTTCTTCCATGGCATATTTCATCCAATAGACTTTTAATCATTATTTTATGTGTAATCTTGTCTTTATTGGATATTGTTTTATCCATGAATTTTTTCTCTTTCTTCCCTTTAAAACTTTCTAGTTGTTCATACTAAACCAGCAAAAGGATTTTCTTTTGCGTGTTACCCATGTTTCTTGACTTTTCTTACCATCTTTGATATTTAATACCATAAAAGTAATGCTTCCATTCTAAATTTTTTGATTTCACTTCCTTCCTTCATTCCATACCATACTTTCTATTCATCATTCAATAGTTGTCTCATCTCTTATACACCATACTATACTTTATAATTTCAATAATTCCAATTTGAGAGTGGAAATTCATTCAGTCTTTATTTAATTCCACTAAATAATTTAATTCCACCATCAAGAATTTACAAAGTACAGTGTACAGTGTAATAAAATCGGGTCTCACATTTTCTCCCACCTTAAGAAATTTGGTCCTCCAAATTTCACCCGGACCTATCACTGAAAAATTTATGGATACTTATTACATCTTCTAAGATCTCGAAAGGTCCAATGTATCGCAGACTCAACTTTCCTTTCTTATTGAATCTCATTATTTCTTTAGGGGGTGAGACCTTCAAAATATATTATCACCCATACATCTTGGGAACCTGCTCGACCCAATCGGGAGCTAATAACTTACAGTCTCCCACTTTTCCTCATGCTATCATGGATCGATATTGTTTGCCATATACATAGTTTCGTAAGATGCCATGCCGATAGTCACCTGTTAGCTATTATTATAAGCAAACTTTGTCAGGGTAAATGATCGTCCCAAGAGCCTCTAAAATCAAGTGCACACACTCACAACACATCCTCGAGCATCTGTATCGTACACTCGGACTGTCTGTCAGTCTACGGATAAAATGCTGTGCTAAAACTCAGTTGGGATCCCATTGCTTCCTAAAGTCTCTCTCAACAATGAGATGCGAAGTGGGACTCCCTGTCAGATGTAATGCTCGCTGGAACACTATGTACTCTCACTATCTCCCTGACATATAATTCGGCTAAGGCAATAATTGGATCAATAAATTTCATAACCAAGAAATTGGGCAGACTTAGTTAATTCATCCACAATTATCCAGATAGCATCTGATCTACAATTTCCTCTTGCATAATCAATTTATACTCCTTGTAATTATTTATCATCTTTGGGAGTTAACAATTTCCACTTCTTTTCATACAGTAGATAGTTTCACACTATTTATTACATATTATCTCATTTAGTGCCAAGTCGATCATAATTTGGTGATTATCATTTAGACAATTTTAATCAATCGTATGTAATTGTCCCAGTGGCTTTTACATCCATTGCACCCACTCTCAACATATCATTGAGCGTGTACATATTACGCTCGAATATTTACATCTATAAGAAGCGGTGCTAACAGTAAATTTGGAATCTCGAAGCCTTTTGCTATTTTCCAAGAGCATATGGCAAATCAGGATCCAAATCACATATAACGCTCACTGGAACTTCACATACATTCTCACTGTTTCACAGATATATTTATCGACTAGGGCACTCAAGAGATCAAGAACTTGATGATGTAAAAGTGAATCAATTTGGTCATTCAATCCATAGTCACTTCTATAACATCATGATTCTTCCGAATTCTTTACTATCCCACAACTAGCATTTCAAAATAAAGCTTGGCTACACTTTATTGGCATACCTTACTATTAATTATCATTTACAGTAAATGAAACATTAGGTAATAATTTTCCCTAATATCTCTTTTCACATAGTATTATCATTACATCCCTGACTCTTATGGTACATGTAATATCACTTAATTATGGAATGTACCTGAGGGTGTAATCTTTTCACAATCAAATTCTGTAATTTAAATTATCACAATACCAATTTCATCTCCACATCACTTATACACTTTCACAATTCCAATTTATGTGTATTTATCCATTTACATAACTGACAGTAAATCATTTATTTGCTCCTATGAGTAGAACAAGATTTCATTTGTCAATCTGGCTCGATCTTTAAATTTAGCCGTGACACTATGATAGTCAGAGGAATCACATTCAATCTTGATTTGGGAACTACCTCATAACTCGTGTTCCCTTATTGTCATATGATTTATCTTCTTAATGCATTTTCATCTTTTCACACTTATCACTCTAATTGATTTTCCAAGTGGTATAGTACTCTTCCGTTAAAACCTTTTAACATTTTTGAATACTATACTCATACATATTCATCCACTCCCATTTAATTTTCTCACATCATGTACCATATCAATAAAGCAGCTGATTCCACAAACTTCTCTATTTAAATAAATTAATATTCACTTTATCATTCAAGACCACTCGTCTCTAATAGTGCTCGAATTCAGTTAAAACTCATATTTACTGAGCTTAACATTAAATTTTTTTTTAGTTTCTAGAAATTTGTGGAATTATTCAAGGATGTTGTTTATATTCTTTAAACAATTATACATATTCACATCTCGTGGTTTCATGCTATTATAATTTATCGGTATGTGATTTCATTAATTCCACATACGTCACATAATATTTCATATATCTCTTAAGTACCACAAAGGACTCGTAGGAGTTATACCGAGTTCTGAACATCATCTTACGAATGCCTGTCTGTAAGCTTTTTTATCCGATAACATCTTGTTCAGAGATTGGTCTTAAAACTCCATGTATATCATTAAATGGATCGATTAAAATATCAATCCTGAACAAATGAATATCCATTTTCAGTAACAACACTATTGAACATTCGGAATTTAGTACACGATCATAAGCTATGCTTATTCTTTCGAATCATATCATCTGTGTTTTCAGCAGTTACTCTAATACAAATGGGTTCTTTATTCATTAATCTCTGGAGTAATTGCTTAAGCTCTTCAGACTCTTTTAGGTTCTCTGGTAAGAGCTTAGAAATAGAATTCATATAAATCAAGTCAATAATCTCTCGAATTCATATTATTCCAAAAATTGATTTAGAAATTCATTCAGTAACTTCTAAATTATAATTTCTTATCATCTTGGATGTTTCGTTATCTACATCTAGCAAATCCATTATGTATCCTCACATGTACATATCTTTCAAATCATGTAACATATATGTCAATCGATTCACTTATATATGTTTTCACTTTAGAATATACCATTCTGTAAAGCCTATCTCAAGGTATTCTGGTTCTATATTATCTGATTTATACTCATATGAAACAGAAGGATTATTTAGAATCAGAATTAATAACACTGATATTGAATCATTAATGCATAACTCACCTTTTTTTTAACCACACTCCGTAAGTGTATCTTTTTTTACAATAAGTGGAGCTCACGGTAGGGATCATTAAACATGTAATATGTCCTTTACACCATCAAATACTCTATCACCATCAATCAGTTCCAAATCAATTTAGTCAACCATGATTGAAAGGCATTATTTCAATATAGGGGCATATTCGTCATTTCTCAATTTATTTCTACCTTTTTAAGATACATTCAAACAGACAATCTTAAGGTCTATATAGTGATGATATCCCATTTCACTCCAATATCATCATTTCAAGGTCTTAGTTCAATTTGGACAGAGAAGTCCTGGTGGAGCTCTCACCGAGTTCCTCTCTGTACCATATCGAACAGACCTCCAATAAGACCATAAGATCATCTATTTCATGTCAAATCCTCGGATTACAATCTCTTTTTGTAATCCTTAATTCATAAACTTTCACATCATTTTAAACACTTAATTTAGTTTACAATCACTTGATTCTTTTATATATTAAAAGTATACAGTACTTCAGGGAATGTTTACTATTCACTTTTCATTTCAAGCACTACTAGACATCTGACCAACCCTGCTCTGATACCATTAAATCTGTAACATCCTGAATCTATAGTAAATCACATATTTTACTCTTATTCACACATTTTTACCGGTTGGGCTGTCTATGATGCTTAACATTCTATTAACCCTTTAAGAAATAAATGGTACTTTCATTTCAGTACCAAAATAGAAATATGAACACATCATAAATTTTAAGATCACCTACATTCCTTTTTTACTCAAAGTAGTATTGTACAATTTTACTAAATATATAAAAGAATATAATGTACCTTCAATATCGTATATTTGCTAATTCTAGCAGCCAATAACTCTAGAAGGTAAACCTTTTTAATCCAAATCAATAACCTGTGGAGTGGAAATAAGGGGGTGAGCGACAACGTGCTCAGTAAAAGGGTTGTATGCTGCTTTAGAAAACCAAAACTATATACCACAAAATGTTTATTTTCCCTAACAGCATACCTAGTAAGAAAACAGTGGATATAGTGAACAATCTTTAATATTCAAATCACTGGCTAAACAGTTTACAATATGGTATGGTAAACAGTAAACAGGATTCAGTAAATCCTTTCAGTAAACAGAAATCAGTAAGTTGAGACTAGGCATCACCCTACAATTAAATCATGCTATCATCGTTCTCGAAGGAAGGAACAGATCGTTCCCGAAGGAACCCAATAATCATCCCTACTGGGTTACAGCTAGATCTATGGCCATAATCTACAGATGGTCCTCGGGTACACTTGCCAGGTGACCTCGAGACCTCTGATGACTGGGCGGGTCAATCAGCCACGTTAATAGTAACGCATGAAACTCGAGGCCTAAAGTCTCAAAAATCAATTTATATCTCATAAAGAACCCTTAAGGAATAATTCACATATTTAATCATTTCTTTAAAATGATTGTTTTCCAAAAGGTATTATATTTCTGTTTACAAAACATAGTAAAAACAGCCAGTAATTTCACCATTTTTCGTGTGAGAAAAACACAAGTTAAATCGGCTCGTCCCTTATCAGCTCGCCCATTACGGCTCGCCCATCGCAGTGGATTGAACTCGCATGTTTTCATTCGCCCATGTGGCAAACTAACATCACCCACTGTAGCTCCCACACCGAGCTGAACTGGGGGTCGCCCACAAAATATTTCTCTTTAAAAAAACCAAGGGATCGCCCACTATTGGCTTGCACAAAATTATATCAAAGGGGTCGCCTATCTTTGGCTCACCCAAATTCAAACCAGTTTATCAAACTAATGCATGACTCAAACCAAATCATTTTCTCAATATTTTTATAACATTTTTCTCCACAGGACATGCATTTCACTTCACATACTACTCCCTTACCTGGTCTTATGACGTCGAGCTTCCTGATTCTTTTTACCGAATTTCGTCGACTCGGACTGCAAAATAATTTTACCAAAAATTATTAATATTCTTCTTCTTATTTTTAAGCCATTAATATTCGTAAAATGTAGCCACTGACTTCATGTTATGAGTAGAACCAGTATGAATTATCTTGGTGTTAAGACTCAATTTGTTCATTATAGCTTCTTTCTTGGTTTCAATTTCACCAACTAATCTCTTTTAATTTTGAGAATTATTCTCTACCAAAATTCTAAATTTTTCAGCACATTTACCTTAATTTTCAAGACATGGCCAAAACCTCTCTTGGCCATTTTTATTGACTTTTCAACATTTGCTTCTATTTTCTTGTTTTCCATTTGATTCTTGTGTACGTGAACCCCTTGTTGCCATTTTTCTTACATGAAGCCTTAAATGCTTCCACACTTCCATGTTCAACTGTAGGTCTCCTCTTTAGTCAGAAGTCTCTTTTCCACCTATTTCAATTCTAAGCTTCTTCTTCCTTTTTATTTATATCTCATGCTTCATTTCTCCTCATCATCATACAATTTCTAATATAATTCTCTTATTTTTGCTAAATCTATATCAAGATTTAAATTAAGCAATTTTCTTGATCTAATAGAATTTAACAAAATTTAACATTATCATCATGTTTCTCATGGTTAAAAACCTCAAAATATGTCATGGCATATCAAAAAACTCATGGAAGTTAAGTTTCTTACCTTGACTGAATGGAGTATCTCAAAACGGAATTTTATTTTCTGTTTTGGTTCCTTCCTCTCGTTAGTCTCCTAGCTTGGTTCTTAGTTGGTCTTGAGATATATATGTGGTCTATGAAGAAGATTAGGCTAACAATTTAGTAAGCAAATGATATTTGTAAAGGGATTTTTTATGGAGAAACAAGTGAAGACCGAAAACAACTTCAGCAAATAAAAGGCTCGTGGAAGCAGAGGAATTCGGTGGAGACAACCAAATTTGCTGAAGTTTCTTGCTTCTTATTCTTTCTTTCTATCCAAGAAAATCAATACCAATAATCCATCTAGCATTTTATCGTATTTCTTTATCATGTTATGCATTAAACTTCATTTAATGGCTGAAGAAAAACTACAGCTCAAGGTGGCGTGGAAGTCCTCCATTTTACACGTCCTTTACTTCTTTTATTGCCTTTGTTTTATACTTCAACAAATAAGACTCTAGCCATTTCAAACTTTAATTAATTCCATGTCCTTTTATACTATATTTCCTTAATATTTTTGCTCATAAAGTCATATTTCGGTAGCCTTTAAAAAGGCTAGGCAGAAACGTCTCAAAGCAGCAAAGTTGGCGTGGACTTTGCTTAGCCGATCGGTTTGGCCTTGTTTCTAAATTTTTTCTTTGCTTAATTTCGGCCAATAGAATTCTAATATATATATCTTTAATTGCCTTATCTTTAAACACCATTTCTATCCATTTACACTGAGAAAATCATGTTTTTATCAGCCTTTAAAAAGATTGAAGAAGGACGTGTAGCAGCAGCAAAAGTGGCGTGAAAGTCCACTTTTGCTGCACCTTTGTTGACTTCCATGTTCTTCCATGGCATATTTCATCCAATAGACTTTTAATCATTATTTTATGAGTAATCTTGTCTTTATTGAATATTGTTTTATCCATGAATATTTGCTCTTTCTTCCCTTTAAAACTTTCCAACCGTTCATACTAAAGCAGCAAAAGGATTTTCTTTTGTGTGTTGCCCGTGTTTCTTGACATTTCTTACCATCTTTGATATTTAATACCATAAGAGTAATGCTTCCATTCTAAATTTTCTGATTTCACTTCCTTCCTTCATTCTATACCATACTTTCTATTCATCATTCAATATTTGTCTCATCTCTTATACATCATACTATACTTTATAATTTCAATAATTCCAATTTGAGAGTGGAAATTCATTCAATCTTTATTTTATTCCACTAAATAATTTAATTCCACCATCAAGAATTTACAAAGCATAGTGTACAGTGTAATAAAATCAGGTCTCACATTAGAATATTTTATTTTTGTTATATATGTGTGTGTGTCACAGTCCGTATCTACAGTATTCACCACATTTTCATATGCACAGTGATGGTTGGGCTGTCTGCGACGCCTTTATTACACATTTTTTAAACAATAAATAGTTTACAAAAATGTAATTTATTTGATTTACAAAATAAAAATGTTTACCAACCAGTAATTCTTCAATATTTACATCCCTTAAATTTAGTTTACAATAAAGTAGTACCATACAAATATGTCTGAATATAGAAAAGGAAATAAATGTACCTCTAGGATCTGCTAGTCACTGCCTCAGGAAAATAATAGCAACCAAAATCCTCGAAAAGTATCTCAAAACAATTTCTATAGTTAATCTGAGGAGTGGGAAAAATAAGGGGTGAGCAAAATGTGTTCAGTAAAAGAATCGTATGTAGAATTGATATTATGAAATCTATGCGCATAAAATCCTTTAATTTTCCTGACAGTACACTAAGGTAAAAGTAGAAGGATACTATAGTCGGCTAGGAATCCGGATAGAGTATGGGAGATATTTTAGACTTTAGGGAGTAAAAGTTGAGTTTGATATGAATTATCATTTAGTAATAATTCAATAATTAATAAATCAAATAAGTGGTTTGCAACACCATTTAAATAAAATATTTTTAATAAATATTTTGCCAAATCACTTTAAACACATTTCACACACTTCGGTAAAAATCCAGTAGACAGTACAGTAAGCAGTTCAGTATGGTAAACAATTCAATGATAGGAACAGTCAGTAAATTGTACGATAAATAGTTCCAGTAAACAATGTGCACTTTAGTAACAATAACTATTTAGTAATGGTAAATAGTACTGTAACAGTAAACCGTAAACAGTGATCGGTTCTTTCAGTAGTCGTAAACACTTCAGTAACAGTAACAGTTCAGTGAAAACCGTAATAGTAAACAGTAATTGTGGTGGAGACCAGGCAACACCCAGAATATATCATGCTATAATCCCCGTAGGGAACAATAATAATAACAAGTGAGACATATGGCCATAGTCTATAGGTATCCTCAACGTACACTTGCTAGGTGACCCTGGGACTGCTGATTACTTCGTGAGTCAATCAGCCACAGTAACATGTGAGTATGATACGAGACCTAATAATCTCAAAACAGTATATAAACAGTATCATCACTTTTATGGAAATTTATAAAAATAGATAAAATCTTCAGTCAGTCCACAAAGGTTATTATATAACACAGTAAATAGTACAGTAAAAACAGTATATAAAATATTCACACTTGAATAATAATTTTCACAAATATTCTTTTTCACTGTAAAACACTTATATAAATATCTCGATGCTTTCATTTCAAAGAAAATCAATTACATGAATATTTAAATATTGTTTTTTGGTAAATCATCATTTTATAAAAAATATTAAATATTTAATTTCCATTGCTCAATAATGCACTTAAAATATTTCATGATATTTTAGGAAAATTTTCTAAAGAATTTTAGCAGCATAACGACTGTTGTTGACTTAGCCTCCCTACACGTAATCTAGCCAAAAACCACAATTTCACACTATTCCAAGGCAATTGAGTACCAAAATATTCTCATAAAATTATTCTCATAAAAACCATGCATTCATAACATTCCTACGACTTACACACTCATTCCTTACATGTCTAACTCTAGCGAATTCACCGATAGCACCCCACAATTTAATTCTCCTGGGCTATAAAACATTTCACCAATAATATTTATTAACCTCAATTTAATTTTTAAACTATTTTCCTTCAATAATTGCAGCCACATTTTACACCGAAAATATTAAATCAGTATAAATTCTACCGGTGCTAAAATACAACTTCACCGTTTTAAATCCAATTTTAAATCTGATTGCAACGGTGGATTCCTCATAATTTCTACATTCACATGGCATCCTAAATTCATCAAAATGCAACACAAAATCCCCTCCCCTTGCCATGAACAAAACTACCTATAAGCCAAATTTAAAAGTTTTCAACACTTTAACTATTAATTCAAGCTTATCCATCATTATTCTTCTACCTAGCCACATTTTAATGAATCAAAACACAAGCTTTCATGGTCTTCCATTAATGGCCGAATGCCTTAGGGAGTGCTTGAGCAAGATTTAATTCAAACTAATTTAATCTAACACCACAATTATGCTTAACACATATAAATTCATCATTAACTACCATTAAACTTAAAAGAAACCTCATAAATGGATAAGACTTACCTTGACCGAAATCTTCATGCCTTATTTCCTCTTGATTTTGTCACTTTTACACTAAGATTTTGGTATGGATAGATAGAGCTGGATGAGTAGGACAATTTTGGTGAAGACACTTTAGTAAAATAAGGTTGTTTTAGTTAGGTTTAGGAAGCTTTTTCTTTTTCTTTCTTTCTTGGCTATGGAAGACAAGAGGCATGAAGGAGAAGATGATGAATAGTGGCCAGCAGGTGTGGGAGGAATTTTAAAGAGTCTTCTAGATAAGGGCAAAATTATGAAAATACCCTTAGTTATGAAATTTTAGGACAAAAGTGCCCTTAAGCTTTTGTAATTTTTATAATTATGTAATTACACTCCAAAAATTTAGATTCCATCACCAAAAATTATTATTAAACATATGTTGATGAATAAAGGTGGTTTGGTTTGGGTTTGACCTACCGTGAAGGTGAAATTACAAAATTACATTATCAGGTAAATCGCGTAAATTTCTTATTTAACCACCGATTTGACCTATCCATTGACATAGCCTAGGACTTATTTTCATGTGAATTATCATGCTATATTCACTTGGTACAAATTCATTTTAGTTTGACCATAATTTACGTAAATGCCACCAAGCTATGTCCTTAATCATCATTTTCTAAATTGTTTGCACAAATCCCAAAAATAATATAATAAAGGATTTTAAACTCAAAATTCCCCTAGGCTTATCATATCCTCCGTACATTATTTGGATAGGCTCACATCCATCCAGTCACTGTAGGGCTGGTAGGGCCCGCTACATTGTTTCCTTTTAACCTGTGAAATACATAGGAATTGAACAGTGATATAACAGTAATATATACACGACTCTCACAGTGTGTTTGTCTGTGTATGTATATGTGTTTTTTTTATATGTACGTATGTATGTATATACACACACATATGTATGTATAGATTATTAGTAAATATTATAGATAAAAGAAATGAAAAAAAGAGTGTGATGATGAGTAAATGGCTATTGATTCTTTTTTGCAAGTAGCCAAACAAAATCTAATGTGATGAGGGTAGGGATAGTAGATGTTTTATAAGAAGTTGAAATAGAGAGACAAAACAATCCACCTATCAGCTTATAAGAATCCTACTCAATTTGGAAAAGTAATAAAAAGGAGGCAAAGAGGATTTCTCACCTATCTCCAATCCCAAACCTAATCCCTAACCAACAACCCTTTAAGGGGCTATCCTAAAATCTTGACAGATTGTTTTTTTAATAGTTTAACTTTAAGATTATATTGTGGAATACACTACCAGTTGAGTTTTTAGATTTCACAAGTGAGGTCAAGATAGTATAACACATACTCTTTAAAAATATTTTAAAAAATTAAAATAAATAAATTAGCACATGTGTCACCATCCTAATCCCACTTGTGGAGTCTAGAAACTCTACTGGTAGAATGTTGGATAATTATCCTAAATTTAATAACCCCAAAAGCACAACAAAATCTTTCTAGATTTTTGCATGATTTTTATGTTAGTGTAAGTCCTACAAGCCAATCCTATATGAAGTTGTAATAGACATTATTAAGTTATTTCATGTCAAACATTTATTATTACTTATGATTAATAATAAGAAGTATTTCTTTATCTATAAGTTCGAGAATAATTGTGATTATTGACCTTTTGTATATAAAACCCTCGAACATAATAGCATTACAAGAGAATTATAGAGGATTATAATTATGAAATCTCTATGCATAAGAAATTTGTTACTAAAACTATTCCTGGTCATTGTATCGTCAAGAAAAGACATTAATAGTGCTCAAAGGCTAGCACATGTGACATTTTCTTAGTTGAGAAGTAAGAAACTAATCTCATAGGTTGTAAATATAGGGAATTCTAAGGATAAGATATGGGTGCATATTAGATAATAAGTTCACTGAACATGATCCGTTATGAGAACTTCATTTTGTAATGTTATTCAAGTATTTATGGAGCAATAGTGTAACTGTTCATTTAACTTGAAATGCCAAGTCATCTTATATGTAAATTGCCGCATTTTGATCTCACATATACGAGTCTAGAAACTAAATACCTAAAAATGATGTTTTAGGTATTTCATAAAGCAATTGAAAATGAATGAGTAAAATTCATCACCTTGAGTGACTTTAGGAGCATATCTCAATTGATCCTAACTCATAAGTCCTTAGCCAAGTAAATAATTGTTATGGACTTTATATTGGTAGCTTCAGGACTAACATGGAAGATATAAAGTAGAAAATACACCATACTTTATACTTTCTAAGGTATTTGATGAAATAGTCGAATTACAACAATATATTATACACTAAATAGGTTAGTCAAACCATATTAACTCTCTAAACATTTGGGTGGTCTTGACGTATTGCTATATGTCTATTTTGATCTATAAATTTAAATAGAAATTCTAATTCATTGCCAATATAATTGGAACTTAATGTGCTAGACACATAAAAATAGTAATCAGAATTAAAATGGATAGCATTTGCGTAGGAAAAATTAGAATTTCATACAAGGAATTTATTAAATGTTTATAATTAGTTATTGAGCCAAATTAAAGGGTCTAATTAAGTTCTAGACCCTTGATTATAATTTTAATAAGCATAGGGGCTAAAGCATAATTAAAACAAAAGTTGGAACACATAGACCTTAAGCTATAAATAAAACATGTGGTTAGCCCTTTCTAAATCCATATTAAGGCTACTCTTAAGCAAAACCTTGTGGAGTTGTTTTGCTCCTCCAATCTCCTCTAGCCTTAGAGGAATCTTGTTTTTTTTCCCTTGAAAGCTTGACAAGAGAAATACATGGTTTAGAGGGTGTGTTTATGAGTGAGCTATTAGCATAATAATGACCACAATACAATCTTACTTTAGCTAAAGGTCTCATAGCTACTTGTATATGTTATTGTAAGAGGTCATTTAATTGAATGTTTTGGTTTGTTGTAATCTAATCTTGATATAAACAACCAACGAAGAATCACAATTTTGAGAATATAATATTTCTAGACAAAAGATATGATCAAATTAAACTCTCTTATTTGCCTTAAAACACCAATGTCGATGTCAAGAGAGAGAAAAATTGTATCAAGTTTGATGCTTGTAGTTTCGGTGATTCCTTATTTACTTTCATTGCATATTCAATAGATGTGGCAAATAGGAGGTTCAGATCGGGTTTGGGTTGGGTTATCTTGGATCAAATCAATTTAGGTTAAGTAAAAATCAGATCATTTTGGGTTCGAATAATTTCAAGTTCGAGTCAAGTCAGGTTTGGATAAAGAAAATCCAATCTATTTCGGTTTCGAATTATTTCGGGTTTAGATCATTTCGGGTTTGGATGAGACTGGGTTTGGGTTAATTTGAATTCGGATAAATTTGGGTTAGGATCAATTCCAGTTCGGATTAGGTCAGGTTCAGGTCGTTGACTTTTTTAGTCAATTCGGGTTAGTTGATTTAGATTTGGGTCAAGTGAGTAGGCTTTTCGAGTTAGGCCTTGGTAGTTTCGATGTGATTTGTCTGATATAAAAATGAATTGAAACCATATTTCTAAGAATCACAAAACGCATGACAATAAAATGTTCTTCTTGCATGATCTATAATAAAATTGGGATTGAAATATTTAAAATATTTAATAATCTATATGATAATTTTCTTTATAATATATTTACCAAGATACTTAAATTAATTACATCTTTTTCATTTTATTTCTATGATCTATAATAATTGTTAACTCTATGCATCAAATTTATTTAATAATCCCTACTAAATACTATAATACACTGCTATACATCTCTTTAATTTCTCTTATTTTTTGTAGAATAATTGGAGGCATTAAGTGTAGGTGATGTAGGCTCTGCACTTTGTAATAAATTAGCCATTAAATAATTATACATTAGCTCTTATAGAATTTTGTTTTGGTTTAGTAGTCAAATATACCTTCAACCTTTTTATAAAATGGAATTAAGCTCTTAACATTTTTTTACGTGGAAATCAATCCAAAAACTTTTATTTTACTATAAATAAACCTTAAATCTTTCAAAATCATGCAATTAAGTCCAAATCTATTAAATGACACTAATTGTCGGTAGGACATCTTATGTGAAAGCTGAAGTGAATAGTTTACTTGGTTGTCATGTGGCATGACACATATGCAATATTAACGAAAGTTAGTGTCTTTGATAACTTTATGAAAATAGAGTTATTTTAGTATTTTATTGATTAATAATTATTTAATTCTCCCATGATTTTATTAATTATTCCCTTAATTTTATTATTCCCCACATTTTGCAGAAAAATAAATTCTAGATAAATTTTAGTCTTTTCGGTAGAAAATAGACTGAAAATGGACAAGGAAGGCGATTGGACCACTAAAAGACAAAGAGGCATGACTAATCATTTTCTCTCTCCTTTCTTGACATCTAGCATGCCACATGTTATTATCCTACTCACTTTTAGTGGATAAAAACAAAGGACACATGACCAACACATGAAAGACACATGCCCTTGCCACATTGCAAGTTACATAGACTAAAAGACAAAAAGGAAGGTGCTAGAATGGGTGAGGTGTCCATGGCTGATATAGGCACTTAAATGACATGAAAATATCTATTTTGAAGAGCCAAGGACATGAAGACAATTGGCAATTAATGCCAATTCATCTAGGATAGGAAATTATCGGTGTATCCCTAGGTTAAATGACTATATAAGCAACTTGATGAGACTTAACCTAGGGTAGGCTATCTAGGGTTTAATTTTATTTACTTTTCCAGCACTTTCTTTTTATGTCTTTAGAAGTTTAGAAGCAGCCACCATTTTTACATTTCAAGTTCTTTGCTTTTCCATGCAAGTTTACTTTGTTGACATTTCCTTTAAGTTTTATGAAGTTTCTTTCAATCTCTCTTTTAATCTTAGTGTTCATTTATATTTCCTGCAATGATATCTTCCTCTACTCTTTTCTTTTTATTATATTTTAGTTCTTGATGAGGTTCTATGAGAAAGGGAACTCAAAAGGTTGAAATAATACCTCCATAGTTCTTGTTCTTGAACTTTGTCTACACTTTTCTTTAGTGATCTTTTATTTGCTGTTTTCTAGCATTCTTTTGTAGTCTATAATTTTTTCCTTATTGTTCATATGTCTATTTTAATGTCATATTTTTTTTATTTTAAGTGTTTCTTTTAAAAGAAAATACAAGAAAAAATCTCACAATGGAGTAGTGCAGTGAGGTTAGCGTGAATGGCCTTTCTTGGTGTATTTTCGGTTTTCACCTTTTTCAACTGCTTTTGGTTCGATTTGGATTGAGTTTTGGCTACTGATTTGGAGCATGTTCATGGTCTTTTAAGTCTCCATTAGTTTAGCATTCATTTCATTAGTTTAGGGACCATGTTTATTAAGTGTTTGTTAAGTGTCTTAGGTTAGCACCATTAATTTCATGCACTTTGTTTTTCTGCTCATGTTTGACGTGATTGGTAGGATATTTTAAGGAATGCTTTTAAGTTTTTTAAGTGCATTTCCAGTAGCTTTTGTTCATACTAGGGTCATATTATTTTTAGGAATATTTTTTAGAATTTAATTAGTATAGTTTACCTAGTTATTTCTCTACATCTATACATTTCATTTGCAATTTCCTGATTAGTTTTGTGAAATCTGTTTGGTCAGTTTCCATGGCTATTTTGGATTGCTTAGGCTACATTTTATTTAGGTTCATATAAATTAGGGATAATTTTGAGCGATGGTTTAGATAGCATTTCATAGCATTTTTCCTAATATTTTTTAAGCATTTTACTGCACTATTACAGCTCACTTAAGTATTGCTTATGGGTTGGACTAGCTGTTGTTTTGGGCTTTAGTTTAGGACCCTTTAGGTAAGTTTAGATTATATTAAGTCCATTTACATGTTAGGTAAATTTTAGGGCCCATTTAGGTTAGTTCACATTACATTTACATAGCATTTTAAGATTTTATTGTTAGTTAGATATCATGTCTTTTGATGCTATCCATTCCTAGCTTAGTTACTGTTTGGGCATTTTAGAGTCTAATTTACTTAAATTTAGTTCATTTTAGATGCATATAAATATAGGCTAGAGTGTAGGTTATATTGGATTAGGTTACATTAGCATTTAGATGCATGTTTAGGGCCATTTAGCTAGCATTTTAAATTCTGTCCATTTAATTTAGGGGCTGGTTAGGACTAGTTTAGGTGCTTTTAGGGTTTAATTTAATATTAGCTTAGAGTTATATTAATGTATTAGAGTTAGTTTAGGGCTAGGGTTCGTTTTAAGCACTTAGGGTTAGTTTGCTCATTTTTCTTTCTAAATTTGGTAGCCATGCATTCATTAGATTAGGATTTAATATTTACTCATATATTATATTAGTTTAGGTTTCATTTAGGACTAGCAAATGCTTTAGGGTTTGCATATTGGGTTTTTTAGGGTTAGGATTTCAATTAGAGTTTTATTAGGTTTTTTTTTTAGCATTTCTCATGCATTAGTTCATTTTCTTCTCATTTGCACTAGTTTTAGTTTAGTCTTTTCAAGCATCATTAATTCCATTTTAGGATTTTCTTAGACTTAGTTTTATTATTTGCATTTTAGGCTCATAATTTTAGGAAATTAAATTTTTACCCTTCTAATTAACTAATTTGCATTTTTTTTCTTTTGCAGTTATTTTATTTTCATCATTTCCACTGTAAGTAGTTCTTATTTGCTTTTTAATTTCATTTACTTTTATTTTATTTTATTTTGTTAATCCTTGTAGATCACACACTCTAAGAACATTCATAATTTGCTAAGATGTACCTAAGGTAATAGTATCTAGTACTTAACTAGGCTTCATAACACTAGTTTCTGTGGGACGATATTTCCCGACTCACCTCTGTATTACTAGAAGGCTGTGTATACTTGCATGTAGATACCATTTAGGGTCGACAAGTTTTTTGGCATCGTTGCCAAGGATCTAGGCATAGATTTAGCTAATATTGGAGAACTTATGCTTAGGTATAGGCTTGGCTTGTACATGTTTAGTTTCTAAATACTTAGAGCCTTAGGTTAGATTAGTAAAACCCTTGTTAGATTTTCTTTCTTCTTTTCTTTTCTTCTCTTTTATTTTCTTTCTAGAGAGACACCATTAGGACTCCGCTGATATTTGCATACATAGAGCCCAGAGCTATGAATTCTTTCCCTTAGATCTTGAAATTGAGAAAACACTTAGGAAGATTAGAAGGTAATCCAGAAAAGAAATTGCTCTGCTACAATATCCAATGACAGATAATAGAGAGCTTATAACAACAGGGGACTACACTGTCCTAACCATAGGGGGTATTACCCTGGTATTAGGAGGCCAGCAACTCCTGCGAATAACTTTGAGATCAAGCCAGCCGTCATTCCTATAGTCCAAACATCAGTGTATTTAAGTGGGTTGCCACATGATGATCCACATGCACACTTAGGCAGTTTCCTTGAGATCTATGACACCTTCAAGCATAATGGAGTCTCTAAAGATGCGATTAGGCTTGGGTTATTTCCCTTTTCTCTTAAGGCTAGAGCGAAGAGTTGCTTAACCTCCTTACCCCTAAGATCTATCACTACATGGGATGAGCTAGCCCAGTAGCTCCTAGCCAAATTCTTTCCTCCTTCTAAGATGGCAAAGCTTAGGAATGATATCTCCTCCTTCAATATAACACTGAGTCTTTGTATGAGGCTTGGGAGCACTATAAGCACCTACTTAGGTAGTGTCCACACCATGGCCTACCCCTATGGCTATAAGTGCAAACCTTCTACAATGGTCTAACTAGCCAATAAAAGAACAATCATCGATGCTGTTGTAGGAGGAGCACTTATGTGCAAGACGAAGGAAGAAGTTTATAATCTATTGGACAAGATGGCCACTAATAATTATCAGTGGTCAGCTAATAGACATATGCCGAGAAGGCATCTAGTATCTATGAGCTTGATGCTCTCTCTACCTTAACTTCACAAATTGCCACATTGATAAAGAAGGTAAAGTCCCTAAGTATGCAGTCCTTGCTAAGCCTTAATCCTATCCTTTCAGTACAAAGTTCTTTCAATTTGTGTAATCTATGTGGTGGCATGCATTTGATAGATAGATGCCCAGTAAATTAAGGGTCCATTTAGTATGTTGCTCCATTCCAGATGCAGCAAAACAACCCTTTTTCGAGTACCTATAATTCAGGGTGGAGGAATCACCCTAATTTCTCTTGGAGCCAAAATCAGGGGCAGTTATCCACATCCAAACCTTTAGGGCCTCCTGGTTGAAATTGTAGTAAAGCGGAAATGCGACGAATGGTGGAGTTCGGCAATGCTCGAAAATCAGAAAGTGCGCCAAGCTTGGCGAATAGGTAAGATACTTTTATAAAGCATTAGTAGCTTTATATTGTATGTGGGAATTATGATTTTATATATGATGCATTTATTTAATTGATTTTAAATGGAATTGTGATTTTTATATGATGCATCGATTTAAATTGATTTGCTAAAAATGCTAAGAGGACCCACAACTGATGGTGGGGGTCTTAGTAAGAGGTAAAATGGGTGAGAATCAACGGCTGCAAGTATAAATTGTGTTTCCCTTGCAGGAGGTTAGAGAAAATTAAGCCGTTATGCTGCCGAAATTCTTAGGAAAATGTTGAGGAAAAAGATTTAAGTTCTCACGAAAATGAAATCTTGGAAAAAATTATTGAAAAATATACATTTAAAGGACTTTATGATATTACTGGAGAAGTTTGATATTGAAATCGATGAAAAGATAGATCGTTGAAAACACGATAATGTGATGAATTATATGGTTTAAACCTTAAGGCTCGATAAATCCAGTGATGTTAATAGCACAAATGGTATCAAGTTGAGATTGAGGTGGAATTAATTATTAGACGGATCACTGATACAGTGATGATTATAGAATTGATAAATTCAAATGAATGGACCGTTTTAGTGGTATGATTGTGATATCGATGTTAAATAGATGTGAACTGAGATTTTTGCAATAATATGGATAGTCGCAAGGCGACTTAAATGATTGAAACACTGTTGATAATTGAAATTGACAAATTCTTTTAAGTGGTAAATTGCCAATCAAAAAAATTGAATTGAAGATGTCTTATAGATAATTCTAGCATGATATTACATTCTACAGACCATATGAAAAGTGAATTGGGGATTGTGATTTGATTTTACAATAGTAAATGAAATTGAACCGCAAGTTGAGGATTCTGAATATGTACTTATAGGTCAAACCATAAATGGATTTGATAAGCGATTATTGATCTTGTGGTTCTATAATCCTTGATGTCGACTCTGGAATAGATAACGAATGAGGATATTAATATTGCATAATTTCAGTATTTTGATGGCTATATAGTGACATGATATTTAAATATTTATGAATACTAAGAGGATTCATGCAAGTGATGTGGTCTTAGTATTAATAGTGAAAGGTAGAAATGATTGGTATAGTTTATAGCTATCGAAAAAGGATATTGAATACCGAATGGTCTGAATACCAAGTGATCTGGTTATTAAATAATTAGAGTATTGAGCAATCTGAATACTGAATGAAATGATCTTGAATGATTTGAATAGTGATTTACTGATTGGACAGAAAGAAAGTCTTGAAATCGAATAACTGATGGTGATAAAGTTAAATGAATCGCTTCAACGTATTTGATGGAAATAATACCGAAGTTGCATACTGAAATGTTTTATAGCATCGCATTTAAGCATGCTTTCTTGCAACTTGAAACATTTTAATAATGTTTATATGAATACTGAAAAGTATTGATTTGTTTTGAAATGAAAGTATATGGTAGATATATATATTTTGATATATGAAATATCATTCAGAATTTTACCATATGTTTTACATGATATTGAAAATAAAGCTATAGATTTAAATGTTTTATGAGACTGTAGGCACCCTAAGAGAATTAAATTCAATAAAGCATAGTGGAAACCGCCTAATTGGAGCTTTGCTCATTAGGCAGATATGCTTGTCCGACAATAGTCGTGGACAGGTCTCAGTCACGCCTGATCAGTGGGGCTGAGAGAGATGAGGTCTATGGCCATAGATAGCGCCCTAGTTGGTTTCCAGGGGACGATGATATGATTCACTGCTAGCTACAGTGATTTAAGTCTTTATTGATAGAGATGATAGGGATCTAGCCTAGTCTCTAATTGATATGATATGAAGTCTAGAGTATGATTTTATTGATATGAACTCTAGACTTGACATGATTTATACTGTACATGAAACAGATTTGAAATGAAATATGTTTTGAAACAGTACATGTTTTAAACATGTTTTAAAAGTCCATGAGATATGATTTCGACACTTATATGATTTATACGTAATTTTGTGTCGAACATGGCATGATATGCGGTCTAGAGTATAGTTTGATTTGATATGAACTCTAGACCTGATATGATTTACAGTATATGTTTTAAAAGTATATGATAAATGATTTCGACACTGTCATGATTTATATACGATTTCGTGTCAAATTTAAAATGATATGCGGTCTAGAGTATAAATCGATTTGAAATGAACTCTAGACCTGATATGACTTATAGTATATGAAAAATGTTTTAAAACCGCACATGTTTTAGACATGCTCTGAAAATGAATACATGAATTGAAATTGAACATGTTTTTATCATGCCATAAAGGTAGACTTGAATGAATTGAAAATTCATACGTGGAGCATGTTCTAAAGTACATATGACACGATTAGAGATGATAGCGGTTTATACAGTAAAGTTACATAATTGCATATTAAACCTTGACATGATAATATGCTTCATACACAAGTTTCATGATAAATGTCATGACTCGACATAAATGATATTTCATCTAGACGATGACATGATATGATACATGAACATATGATAGATATGAAGAGAATTGTGAACTTACACTGTGGTGATCATGATTTCTCTATAAGGAAAAGTGATATGAGATGATAAATTACAGGAGTACGATTATGAAATATAAAGTGAATTAATATGGTGCTTCAATTGGACATGATGTACTCCAAGATAGAGGAAAATATAGACTAATAGTATATGACATTCAATTTGGATACGACAGATTGTTGTGTGATGCACTATAGTGTAAGGACAAGAAGACTGAAAAGTGATTATGATGATAATTTTAAAAGTATAAGTGATAGACAGATGACAAGAAATGAGATAATGATATGTTATCGATGAGAAATGATTAACTGTGATTGCAAATTTGCAAGTTTTAAGCATTGCAGATTAAGACAGTGTAATCCTACTCTTGTATTTATATTAGTATCTTACTGAGCCGTGGTTTTGCTCACCCCACTAAATTTCATCTCTTTTAGATTATTGAAGTTAACATCTGCCATGTGAGCTGCTCAGTGGGCATCGGGGACTGTATATGGACTTGGTACTAGTCTTCTAAGGTATATGTTTCTTATAAATTACTTGTTTACATGTAAGACTTAAATTGAAGCACAGTACATATTCTGTTTAACAAGTCGGGATGTAACTAAGAACCGTTTCCATGGTTGTTAAATATTTAAATGAAATGACTATAAGTCACCTAAATAGTATAGTAACTACACTGACACCGAATACAAACCTTAAAATGAAAAAGAAAAATTTAGTCCATAAATTTGTAGACTAAGAAAAGTATAAGAATCAAGTGAAAGTCACGGTCTTCGGGTCGTGACACCATAAAGGTGATATGACTGTGAAAACATTGTTTTGAGACTACTAGGTCCCATATCATGTCGATATTTGACATGTGATATGTGATATGTCACATGTGATACGTGATATGTGACATGTGATATGTATTCAATCCCGGTTAACACCTGATCAGTGTTTGATTGCGAACTACCTTACTATGGTTGTAGATCTGACATGACTATTATTGTCCTATTAGGTACTTTCTTTCTAGCATGATATACATTCTAGGTGATGCCTTAGTCTCTACTTTTACGAAATATGAAATGATATGTGATATGAAAACTATGTATTAAATGAAAAAGTATATGAATATGTTTTATATGAAAATAAAAGTGAGTTCTAATAGCTTATTGTGCTATATGAAGCACTGTACTATTTATGATTTATACAGTAATATGTGAAATGAGTTTAAATGAGAATTATGTTTTATTTAAACTAATATTCGTTTAAAGGATATATGAATATTAGTTTATTTGGTTTTAAATGCTTTAATTTATAAAAGCATTATTCTAAAAAGGGATATGAAATGAAAGTGGAAAATGATGAATTCCAACAACAATATTTACTCCCTATAGTCGCTTCTAGGTTTCAGGACAAGACAAGTATTTGAAAATACCTTCCTTACTCTATCCGGATCCCTAGCCAACTATAGTATCCTTCCTATTTTGGTCCTTAGAGCACCTATAGGAAAATAAAGATTTTATTGCATATAGTTTTCAGAATATCTAGTTTTACATACAATTCTCTTATTGAGCCGTGTATTGCTCACCCTTTTATTTTAATATCTACAGAGTACTTCTAGTGACTACATGATTAGCATCTGAGGATTATTGGCTGCGCATTTAGTGCCTCGAGGTAGCGAGCTTTTATCCTGGAGGTATAATCATTAATTTTATATGTTCAAACATATTTTTACAGTATTATTTCGTTGTAAATTTAACAAGGGATGTAAACGATAAATAAACTCTCAATATATAAATATTTCTTTAATTATAAATTTAAATTTTAAATAGTTATCGAATAAAGGAAAAGAGGAAAATAAGGCATCACAAACAGTCCAACCATATAAAATGTGTAGAAAAGTATGTAATACGTTGTATATAGGATGTGACAATTTTCTCTTTTATAGCCTTCGATTTTCATATTTAAAGTTTTTAAAAGTTTTTTATTCGTAGATTTATTTTTTTATATTTTTTGTGTTTATTTGTTTTAGTTTTAAATTTTTTTTTGGAATTTTTTGCTTTATACAATAATTTTATCATTTTTTGAATTTTTTATATTATTTGTAATATTTTTAGTATTTTATTTAAATTTTTTCATATCAAAGTTTTTGGGTATTTGATTTGAATTTGTAAAAAAATTTTAATACATGCTTTTGAATATTTGCTTTTTTTTACATGAATATTGGGTTTAGTTCCTTAAAAAAATTCTTTAAATTTTAGTTTTTTTTCCTCTCTTTGCTTTTCATATCTTTCTTTTTTTTAACTTTGAAAAAATAATAATAGTATTTATAAAAGAAAAAAATTGTGAATATTTGATTTAATTCTTTTCAATTTTTTTTTGTTTCAACTTTTTATTGTTTTTCTATTCTTTTTGTTGGCTCTACCGAGAGGGGGGGGTGAATCGGTTTTTATACTAATTTTGGCTTTTCTAAGGATTTAATTCACAAATGCAATAGATAAAGCAATAATGAAATAAATGCAATAAGTAAAGAAGGATGAGAGAAGCAAACACAGATTTTATAGAGATTCGGCCAATCTCTTGCCTACGTCCTCTCTCCTTGATCCTCTTGTCAAGGGGTTGATTCCACTCTTCCTTTGGAATTCTTACAAACCACTTCAAGGTGTGGTGATACCTCTTACACTTTCTCTTGATGGCTTAGAAACAACCTTCTAAGTCTATCCCCTTACAATGCTACCCTCACTCTTACAATAATAACCTCACAAGGTTTCCTCACACCTTTGAGAATCAGTAATTTGAGTGACTAGGTGAAGAACAAAGTAATTTCCAACAAATGGAGTACAAAGAGTAAATGTTTCTGCTAGGATTTCTTTCTTGAATGTATGAGAGTTTCTTCAGTGCTTCTTGTGCCTCCAAACTTCATAAATGCTTCTATTTATAACCCACCAAACGATTAGAACGGTTGGTGAAGCATTTAATGCAAATTCTCCCGTTGAAACCCTCAAAAACTAGCCGTTGGAGTCAGGTTTCGTGCAAAGGGATCGATCCCTTTTCGAAAAGGATCGATCCTTTTTCTCCAGAATGCTTTCCAACTCTTTCCCGGATGGCTCAAAGCATTCTGTCACTTTGGGATTGATCCCTTTTATCCAGTACACTTTCCTGCACTTAATTTGCTGCAAAGTTTATGACTTTTGTGATTCTAAGTCAGTTCAAAACCTTCTAACACTTTTCTAAGAGTATTTATTGACTTTTTCAATTGAAATCGCAATCCAAGACTTTGTTAAAATAATTTCAATCATTGAGTTCATTCAAAGCAAATTTTCTGGTATAAAAATCATTTTTAATCTTGCTTGAGTTTTGTCATTTTCAATATACTTGTCAATTTAAAGCTAACAATCTCCCCTTTTTTGATATGACAAAACTTAAGGTAAATTTGCTTATCATTTTGACATCATGAAAATCATTTTGCTTGGCTTCCCCTCAATTTATACATGGAAGAATATTTTGCCTGAAAATCATTTTGCTTTGCTCCCCCTTAATTTATGCATGAAAAAAAATTTACCCTAAGAATTCTCCCCCTTTTTGACATATCAAGAAAGAAAGCAAGTAGGATGACATAAGGAGAAATGGTCAGATGTATAAGTCAATTTAAAGCAAAGTGATAAACCAGGCCAATGGAAATGTAGATCAAGCCAAATTCATATAGAGATAAATCATAAGACATGCCATAGAAACAAAGATTGCAAAGAGTCGAACATCAAAATACACCAGTCAGATTGAGAAACATAAGACTAAAATAACATAAACATACTAGAAAAGGTCATAAACATAAGGCTAAAAACATCATAAACACCAGTCATAGGAGAAGATCATGATAAGCTAAATGCTCATCTCGCACAACAATCACAATCAACGCCGAGGAAATATCTTGTTATATTGTCCATGAAGTCCTCTTGCTGCATACGAATATCTTGGACCTCATTGTACAAAGCAGCCTGCGTCTCCTCCACATTGTCGAGACGAATATTGAGTTGGCCAAATTGACCATCGAGCTGATCAAAGCGCTAAGTGAAGGTCTGTTGGAGATGTTGAAGCGTGAGCACGATCTGGTCATTAGATGCGGACCCCGATGGTGCGGAGGAAGAAGCAGGGGCTTTCGCTTCAGGAGCAGGAGCATCCTCGTCACTAGAATGTTCGGGAGATGGAGGAGCGCCATGAGCCTTTTCCCATACTACAGTATCACCGTGCTGACGAGAATACCATCCAAGATTGTGTAGTGTAGCAAGGTTGATGGTGTTACCGGGTTCGGGAAGGACACCAGCCTCATATGAACAATCAACGCCATGATCAAGCAGATAAAAAGCAAGTGGCTGTGGGAAGACAATCGTGTGGACCTTGCCAAGAACAATCTTCACCCAATCTTGGAGAATAAAATGAGCAAGGTCTGGCTGGTCACCGTCAGGGGAATGAATGTGGTGGAGCCAAAAGCGATCAAGGTGCCGGAGTTGAGAATATTTCGTCCCGAGCGGGCGAAGATTCCAAGAGATTATAATGTGAAGAAGTCTTGCAAAGATGGGAAAGTCACCCGCACGATCATTGACGATATTAAATTCTAATGGGACGTTGACATTTTCGTGCACAAGACCATCCTCCGGAATGCGAAAGGCACGTGAGAGAGAATATTTGGTGATCTCAACTTCTCGACCCATAACAAAAGATTGAAGTCCCACAACCTTGCATGGGTCATTTGGAGAATAGGTAACTTTGGCATTTGAAAAGAAGGCTCGAATAATGTTTAACGGAACTGGAGTGTTGATTTTGAGAAAGTGTGGCCAATGGAAGGCTTCAAATTTGGCCAAGTAGGGAAAGTTAATGGATTCCAAGAAACTGAAATCAATTGGACGACAGTGTTTAGTACGCATATTGGCAAATTGGGTATGGTAGCGGTGTTTCTCTTCCGCATTGCGAAAACATCGATTAAAAGCCGTTGGAACCGAAAAGGAGGAGGAAGAAGGACTAGCCCTTTTCCTTGTCGAGGCATGTTTGATTTTAGGAGCCATGTAGAGGGAAGGTTGAGTTCAAAAGGTGGAGGAAATTTCGTTTGGGAATTTCACCGAATAGGTGATGGGCACAGGTTTGGTGAGCTATGGATGAGTGTATGGGGAAATGGAAACCTATCCAACAACATAATACCACAGATCAATATGCAAGCAATAAGTTTGATGAAGATATGATGCGAAAATAGTCAAAGGATGCTAAGTTATAAACACTAGAAGTTAGATAAAAAACATGGATTGATGTGAAATGAAAACTATAGCATAGTGAAAATTGATGCAGAAACTGGAGATGGGTTAATAAGATATGATGAAATAATCAAGATATACAAGAAAAATTGATGAAAATGAGTGAAGAACACTTACAATTGAAATGTTGGGTGAATAGTGATGAACACAAGGAGGATGAGAGGAAGTTGAAATTGATGAAGATTTAGTGTGAAAGGATGAGGAGAAGTGAAAGAGAAGGATAAAAGAGGAAAAATGGTGAAGAAAGGAGGCAATTTGGTGTAGAAATGGTGTAGATCTTGAAGTTTTAGGGAAGGAGAATGGAAGGGGGTGTTGCTGTGGATGGGGAAGGTGAATAGTGTGAGAAAAGAGAGGAAATCCCGACTTTTAACAAGGGCCTCTTGTGGATTCTAGCCGAGGGGATCAATCCTTTTACTGGGGGGATCGATCCCTTTTTGGCAGAATACACTCCTGCTCATTCTGATGCTAACGGATCGATCCGATGGTGAAATGGATTGATCCCTCATAGCAAAAACCCAGATTTCTAGGCCAAAATGACCCGGGAATCAATCCAATTTGCATAAGAATTGACCCCTTAGTCCATTGCCTCAGTGTTGATGCAGAAAAATGATTTGAAACTTAAAGAACTTGTGCATTTTCATTGTTTAAAATCAAAATCTGGTTTGGCCACTTGGGATGCATGAGATATAACTTGAAAACTGCAGGAAAAGTGCAAAAACATGCAGAAAAATTGTATAAGTATGCAAAAATGATGCAGAACAGTTTTGAACAACAAGTGACCATGATGGTGATAGTGTCTTAAACATCAGAAATGGGTTTTGGTTAATGAAGAGAGTTTAACATGATCAAAGCACACAAAGTTCAACAATTCAATCTCAAAAAGCTAAGAACATGAGCAGTAACATGGTAAGTTAAGGTCATGAATTGCAAGTGGTAATTATATTCTCCAGATTTCTTTCTTGCAAGCATCACAACCAACTTAAGCCATTCATTCAACATCAAACAATTCAAGGAGTATTCATAATACCTAATTCACCTCTAAGAGTGCAAAATCTCTCCTTGTCCAAGGGTTTTGTGAAGATATCAGCTAATTGGTGCAAGGTATCTACATACTCTAGAATTATGTCCCCTTTTTGCACATGATCTTGTATAAAATGATGTCTAATCTCAATGTGCTTGGTTCTAGAGTGTTGGATGGGATTTTTTGTAAGGTTGATAGCACTAGTGTTTCACACTTGATAGGAACTTGGTTCATTTCTATTCCATAGTCTCTCATTTGTTGTCTAATCCACAAGACTTGAGCACAGCAACTTCCGGAAGCTATATATTCAGCCTCGGTTGTGGATTGAGCTATGTTATTTTGTTTCTTAGAGAACCATGAAATAAGCCTACTTCCTAAGAATTGATATGTTCCCGATGTGCTTTTCCTATCCACTTTGCATCCACCAAAATCAGCATCAGAATAAGCATGGAGAGCAAGTGTAGAATCTTTAGGATACCAAAGTCCTAAGGAAGAGGTGTCTTTAAGGTATCTAAGGATTCTTTTTACTGCTTGTAGGAGTGATTCTCTAGGAGATGACTGAAATCTAGCACACAAGCATACACTAAACATTATATCGGGTCTACTAGTAGTTAAATATAGCAATGAACCAATCATAGACCTATATAGTTTAGTGTCTATACACTTTCCTCCTTCATCCTTATCAAGCTTGATATTTGTGCTCATTGGTGTAGAGTAAGGTTTAGACTCATCCATTTCAAATCTTTTGAGCAAATCTTTAGTGTACTTAGCTTGATTTATGAAAATACCTTCTTTGCATTGTTTAACTTGAAGTCCTAGAAAGAAGGTTAGCTCTCCCATCATACTCATTTCAAATTCACCTTGCATTAATTTTGAGAAATCTTTACACAATGACTCATTTGTAGATCCAAAAATGATATTATCCACATAAATTTAAACTACTAATAAGTCATCACCCTTAGATTGGATAAACAAGGTGGTGTCTACTTTGCCTTTTGCAAAACCTTTTTCAATTAAGAACTTTGAAAGTCTTTCATACCAAGCTCTAGGAGCTTGTTTTAATCCATATAAAGCCTTTGATAGTTTGAAAACATGGTTAGGAAACTTTGGATTTTCAAAACCGGAAGGTTGTTCAACATAAACCTCTTCATTTATGTAACCATTTAAAAAGGCACTTTTTACATCCATTTGATATAATTTAAAATCCTTGTAACATGCAAAGGCAAGTAGCATCCTAATGGCTTCTAATCTAGCTACCAGAGCATATGTTTCATTATAGTCTATTCCTTCTTCTTGCCTATATCCTTAAGCCACTAACCTAGCCTTGTTTCTAACAATAGTGCTATGCTCATCCATCTTATTCTTGAATATCCATTTGGTTCCAATGATGGGATAATCATTAGGTCTTTCTACTAGTGTCCACACTTTGCTTCTCTCAAATTGATTTAATTCTCTTGCATAGCCATAATCCAATTTTCATCTTTCAAGGCCTTATCTACATTCTTTGGCTCAAATTGTGACACAAAGGCTACATATTGACATATGTTTCTATAGGTTGACCTAGTTCTAACGCCAATGTTTGGATCTCCAACAATATCATTTTCCTTCACATAACCAAGTTCTCTTGGACACCTAGATTCTTTTTCAATTATTTCTTGTTCCATGGACTTCTCATTTTTGTTAATATTAAGATCTTCTAATTGTTCTCTAACACCCTTATCTTAGGATGGATCAACTATAGGTTCATCAAAGATCTCTACTTCATCATCAAAATTGGTTCTACTAGTGATATTTGATTCATCAAAGATTACATGAATTGACTCTTCTACTACAAGTGTTCTTTTATTGAAAACTCTATAAGCCTTAGAATTTAAAGAATAACCAAGAAAAATACCTTCATCACTTTTTGCATCAAATTTTCCTAAGTTATCTTTACCATTGTTCAAAACAAAACATTTACATCCAAATGGGTGAAAATAACTTATGTTAGGCCTTTTTCCTTTATAAAGCTCATAGGGAGTTTTCTTTAAAATAGGCCTTACCATAGCTCTATTTATAACATAGCAAGCAGTATTTATTGCTTCAGCCCAAAAATATTTAGGTAAGTTATTTTCACAAAGCATGGTTCTAGCCATTTCTTCTAAGGTTCTATTTCTCCTTTCAACCACCCCATTTTTGTGAGGAGTTCTAGGAGCTGCGAAATTATGGCTAATACCATTTTCATTGCAAAATGTATCAAAACCAAGATTTTCAAATTCTTTTCCATGATCACTCCTAATACTAGTAATAGAGTAACCTTTTTCATTTTGAACAAGTTTTGGGAAAACAATAAATTTGTCTAAGGCTTCATTTTTCACACTTAAGAAGAACACCCAAGTGAACCTAGTGTAATCATCAACTATGACAAAACCATAGTGTTTTCCTCCTAAGCTAGTTGTCCTAGTTGGTCCAAAGAGATCTAAGTGGAGAAGTTGAAGTGATCTAGAGGTTGTAACACACTTCTTAGATTTAAATGATATTCTCTTATGTTTCCCTCTTACACATGCCTCACAAACTTTATCATTTTCAAATTGAAGCTTAGGCAAGCCTACCACTAAGTCTCCTTTGACTAATTTAGATAAAACATGCATGCTAGCATGACCTAGTCTTCTATGCCATAACTAAGGTTCATCTTCTCTAGTGGCCATAAAGCATACATTCTTGCTATTTAGTTCATCTAAATTAACAATATAAATGTTTCCGTGTCTATGTCCAATAAAGAGAATTTGATTAGTTTTAACATCAACAACATTGCAACATAAAGCATCAAAGACAACTTTAAAACCCTTGTCACACAATTGACTAATACTAAGCAAATTATGTTTTAAACCTCTAACATACAAAACATTCTCAATAGTTGAGGAAGAGTTACCAATGGAGCCAATTCCTTCAATTTGTCCTTTGGAGTTGTCCCCAAATGTGACTTCTCCACCACTTTTATGCTTTAGGAACTTGAATTGGCCCTTGTCACCCGTCATGTGTCTTAAGCATCCACTATCAAGGTACCAATGCTCCTTGGACTTAACCTTGTAGCAATACTCTTCCTCCTACATACAAACACATCAAGCTTTCATCTTAGGTACCCAAATTTTCTTAGGTCTTTGAGAGTTAGTACTAATAATTTTTGATCCTTTATGGATCCATTTCATTTTTAAGGACTCATCACTTGAATTTAAAACATGTTTAGGCACCCAAATCTTGACAGCCATTTTTCCTTTAATCATGGTCTTCCTAGAGGTGCATACTTGTGAAGAATGTCCTAGTTTATTACATAATGTGCACAAAACAAATTTTCTATCTTTAACTAGGAAATTTTTTAGATAAGTTTCTTTGCTTGATGCATTATAGCCTAACCCTTCTCTATCAAAGAATGCTCTTTAGGTCTCCAACATATGATCAAGTTTTTGTTGACCCATATAAAATCTAGAAAATGAGTTTTGCAAATTAGTGTTCTTTTTGTTTAATTCTTCTATTTCTAGATTTGCATTTTCTAATTTCTTATCACATTCTAATTTAACATTCATAAGCATTTCATTTTCCTTTTTCAACTCAGAGATCATTTTCTTATATTTCAAATTCATGCATTCAAATTCATTTGCTAACTCATCAAATGCATTTCTTATATTTCAAATTCATGCATTCAAATTCATTTGCTAACTCATCAAATGCATCTTACAATTCATCAAAAGCGTATCCATTAGTATCTAATGAGTTAGATGTTACCTTCTCACCTTCAAAAGCCATAAAACAAAGGTTGGCTACTTCATCTTCCACATTCTCTTCATCGGAGCAATCACTATCACTCCATGTAGCCACCATTGCCTTCTTCTTTGGTTTCTTCTCATTTTGCTTTCTATAAAAAGGACAATCAAATTTAATATGACCAGGTTTTTTGCATTCATAACAAATAATTTGGTCCTTTTCTTTCCTACTAGTTTCTCCTCTATTGAACTCTCTCCTAGGAGGTCGCCTAGAGTTTCCACTAGCTCTCATCCTCATGAATTTGTTGAATCTCTTGGCGAACATAGCCATTTCTAAATCCTCATCATCACCACTTTCATCATGATTGTCCTTTAATTCCTCAATTGTGGTGGACTTTAGAGCTACTCCAACTTTCTTTGAGGGATCTTGATTTCTCTTAATTTTCATCTCATAAGTAAGTAAAGATCCCATAAGTTCATCTAATGAGAGTGTATGAGGATCCTTGGATTCCTCAATAGCAGTGACTTTAGCTTCCCATGATTTAGGTAAGCTATTGAGTATCTTTTTCACCATTTCTACATTAGAGTATGTTTTTCCTAAGGCTTTAAGACCATTTATGATGTTAGTAAACCTAGTTAACATGTCACTAATTGACTCATCATTCTTCATTCTAAACATTTCATAGTCTTGAGTGAGCATGCCTACTTTTGTTTCCTTGACTTGTGTGGTTCCCTCATGTGTGATGGCTAGTTTATCCCAAATTTGTTTAGCATTCTCACATTGTGAAACTCAATTATATTCATTTGGTCCTAATGCACAAAATAGTGTGTGCATTACTTTAGCATTTAGTTGTGCCATTCTAATATCGGTAGTATCCCACTCATCCTCTTTCTTTGGCACATCCTCCCCATCTACTTTCTTAATAGGGACAAGAGGACCTTAAACTATAATCCTCCACACTTTATAATCAGTAGCTTGGATGAATAACATCATCCTAGTCTTTCAATAAGCATAATTTTCACCATTGAAGAGTGGTGGTCTAATCGTAGAGTGTCCCTCTCCTACCAAAGGTGTAGATACACTAGTTTGAGCCATCTAAATCGTTTTTACTCGAAGGGAATAACTCCTAATCGATTCTCGAATCCAAGCTCTGATACCAATTGTTGGCTCTACCGAGAGGGGGGTGAATCGGTTTTTATACTAATTTTGGCTTTTCTAAGGATTTAATTCACAAATGCAATAGATAAAGCAATAATGAAATAAATGCAATAAGTAAAGAAGGATAAGAGAAGCAAACACAGATTTTATAGAGGTTCGGCCAATCTCTTACCTACGTCCTATGAGAATTCGTTATCTTATACTGTGGATGTGCATTTATATGAATTAATTATCGATAAAGAAATTTTGATAATATTTTGAGGAATTAAATATATAAGAATAATGTCTCTCACATAGAAAAATTTTAATTCCTAGATGAAAAATATAGATATGAAAAATAC
Source organism: Heritiera fomes (assembly GCA_032173925.1). Lineage (NCBI taxonomy): Eukaryota > Viridiplantae > Streptophyta > Magnoliopsida > Malvales > Malvaceae > Heritiera > Heritiera fomes. The sequence goes on from JAPDPM010000019.1 coordinate 4,766,531, forward strand.
TACATACAAGATGGAATAAATAATTAAATGAATGTTGAAAAATTCTGATTTGGATAAATCAGAAAAATGGTGCGGCATGAAGAAACAAAGAATACACAAAATAAAGTCTACCTCACGTGTTTCATAGGTTGATAGAAATTAGCACTAGTCTTGGTTATTTTCTTGCTACACCGAAGGATGAACAAATAACAAGGCAAGAAACGAAAAAAGCAAGGAAAAGATAGGAAGACTTATTAGCTTGCAAATTCTGACTTGGAAAGTCAAGATGTGTGGCTGCATGGAGAAAAAGAAATATAACAGAAAAGAAGTATAATTCGGTTGGAAGATAAGCAATATAAAAACAAAAGAAAAAACATAGACAATTAAGAAGGCTTTTAATGAGGGCTGCTAAAGTCAAGTTAAAATATTCCTTTTGCTTTGTTTTTATGCACGTTGTAACCCTCATCTTCAACCCTCATCACCGAAAAAACTTCTTCTCGGTTGAGTATGTCGAGTAACCTTCTTCTCCATAGCAGAACCTATGAGTTCTTCAGTAAATAAAACAAGTTTCTTTAGGAAAGTTAAACCTTGACTCAAGAATATTAAAACCACAAGAAACGTTAACCAAAAGCCTCCAAACAGAGACTGAATCAACGTGGACAGATTCTTCCCTGTACAGGTAATTTCCAACATCAGCTTTTAAGTTTTTTCTTTTAGTCCTTTAATCATGGTTGTGGTGAAGTAAAATAAGATGTTTATAGCATGATTTTGAAATAAGTACATATATAAATGAAATCTAGAGGTTTGGTCGTGAGAGTTCAAAGAAGAAGAGATGATGTTGATGATGAGGATTCATGTGGAAAAAGGAAAAAAAAAACAAGCTGGAAGTTGATAACCGAAACAATCATGAAAGGTGTAAAAAGGAATAAAAACATAGACTGGGATGTAGGTAGGGTTAAGTGAGTTGAGATGAAAGAAGAAAAATAAATAAGCTAAGGTTTTATATGGTCAAGATGATAGTTGAAAGAAAAGAAATAAGCTGGCTGGTAGTATAGCCGAAAAAGAAGTGAGAACAGGTGACTAAAAAGTCCAGTCGAAAATGAAGAAAAATTTGATAAAATGATTGACCTGGTTGCTAACTTTTAGATGAGGAAAGAGTATAAATTTAATAGTCTAAAATTATATTATGTAGGGTAGTGTTATAATGATCAAGAAAAGCTAGAAGGGATAAAAAAAAGAAGTGCAGTACGTGGGAGAGAAGACAAAGAATAATAAAGACAACCGGTTATGCAAAAAAAAGAGAGAAGAAAAAGCTAGCCTTGACTAACTTTTGTGAGTATGAAGGGTGGAAGATTTTGGTAGCCTAAGACATACTAGATATGACTATAATATAAAGACAAAAGGAAGCTAACGTGAACTGCAAAAACAGAAAATGGAAATTATAAGCCAAATAGGCTTAGTAAATGAAGAGGAATATTCGGCTATAGCATTGGACAAAGGGAAAGGAGGAGAAAATTGGTCAATTAAAGTGGCATCATAGTTGAATATATATATATATATATATATATATATATATATATATATATGTTATGGAGGAGTAAGTCACCTAAGTCATTCAAGGCCATTCGGCCACAATTTGAAATTTTAAGAAATTCTAATATTTTCAGTAATGGGAATTTAACTAAGAATTAGACAAGTAAAGGAAATTTATACCGAAAATTTATTATATTAAATTGTGACTTGACAGTTTATAATTCGAAGAGATAGGAAGCATATTGGTGCAACGTAAGGCAATTGCTCTACGGTGTATTGAGGTAAGGGATGTAATTTAAAGTTGTGATGGTGTCCCTTATTTTCATCGCTAATTTTAAAGAAATGTTTGAAGCATGAATTTTATTCCGAAATTAATTTCCATAATCTTTTGATAATTAGCTAAATGAACCTTATAATTTCTATGCATATTTTCCATAATGTTTTAAGTATGACAGTAAATAAATATGTTTTCCGAAAAAGGTATCGGAGTGGCAAACCCCAGGCTAACTTAGACCCTGGCACGCCCGGTCCTTATTATTTTGTACTAAATATATGATTAAGAAGTTAAAAAAGTAAGTAAGATTTGAGACTAAGGCCTTCCTATAGTTTATGTTATTGCCTGTCATGCTTGCCACATTGTGCATGTTTCCATCCCTTGTGGCATATGTTTAGCCCACGTCGTGCATGTTCTCGCCCACATTGTGCATGTTTCCATCCCTTGTGGGTATGTTGGTCCTTCGTGGTGCATGTTTGCTGTACGACCCTGATCAGGTCTACAGCCCATACCATGGCCATAGGTATTCTGTTCCCTTTTTAGAGGATGAAGTAATTGTCATGACCCGCATACTGGCTATATGATTCTGCCTAGTCTCCATGAACTGTATGGTATGTTTTATTAATTTTGATATTAAATTCCTAAAGTATGATGCATGTTTGAACAAGTATGAAATTTTGATAAATGTATTAAAGAATTCATGCAATGTTTTAAAGTATGAAACACCTTATTATGGTATTAGTTTTCTGCATATATAGATGCTATGATTATTTTAAATGCATTTCTTACGGGGCTTTCCAAAAAGCTCACCCCCTACTCTACCAGATTATTTGAAGTGATCATCTCTTTGCTTGTTGCACATATGATGTAGACTGAGGGATATGTCTCTCCTCCGGCTACTTTTTGTACTTACGTAAGGTATACTCATATTTTGATACCAGACATCCTGTATGGCACAGTTATTTGCAAATAAATAATACTTTTGGGATGTAGTCGATATCGTATGAATGTAAACGTTATTCTGAGGAATAGGTCCATATAATGTGAATGAAATATTTTATGAAAATACTATGATGTTCTGTGTGATGTGATACTGGCAGGAATGCAACCCAAGTAAGAAATTAAGATTAAATGTATATATATAAAAAAAAATTTAGCCCAAAACTTCCACGTTTCCGGGGTGTGACATGTCCTCTCTCCTTGATCCTCTTTGTCAAGGGTTGATTCCACTCTTCCTTTGGAATTCTTACAAACCACTTCAAGGTGTGGTGATACCTCTTACACTTTCTCTTGATGGCTTAGAAACAACCTTCTAAGTCTATCCCCTTACAATGCTACCCTCACTCTTACAATAATAACCTCACAAGGTTTCCTCACACCTTTGAGAATCAGTAATTTGAGTGAGTAGGTGAAGAATAAAGTAATTTCCAACAAATGGAGTACAAAGAGTAAATGTTTTTGCTAGGATTTCTTTCTTGAATGTATAAGAGTTTCTTCAGTGCTTCTTGTGCCTCCAAACTTCATAAATGCTTCTATTTATAACCCACCACACGATTAGAATGGTTGGTGAAGCATTTAATGCAAATTCTCCCGTTGAAACCCTCAAAACTAGCCGTTGTAGTCAGGTTTCGTGCAAAGGGATCGATCCCTTTTAAAAAAGGATCGATCCTTTTTCTCCAGAACGCTTTCCAACTCTTTCCCAGATGGCTCGAAGCATTCTGTCAGTTTGGGATCGATCCCTCTACAGTAGGGATCGATCCTTTTTATCCAGTACACTTTCCTGCACTTAATTTGCTGCAAAGTTTATGGCTTTTGTGATTCTAAGTCAGTTCAAAACCTTCTAACACTTTTCTAAGAGTATTTACTGACTTTTTCAATTGAAATCACAATCCAAGACTTTGTTAAAATAATTTCAATCATTGAGTTCATTCAAAGTAAATTTTCTGATATAAAAATCATTTTTAAGCTTACTTGAGTTTTGTCATTTTCAAAATACTTGTCAATTTAAGCTAACACTTTTCATAGTGAGTTCCTTTTTTTTGTACTTTTAATATTTTAACATTAAAAAAATTAAAAATAGATATTTTTATTTCAATTAAAAAACATCATATTTGAAACTAAAAACTACCATATGGCTAAATTTATTTTTAATATTTTAATTTTAACAAAAAATTAAAACTAATTATAAATTTTTATCAAACCAAAACAATATAAAAATTGAAAAAAAACAATAAAAAATAATATTTATGAAACCAACTCAAAATAAAAAAAGAGACAGATGTCATATTATTGTCAATGAGACTCCTTTTATAGATAGATAGATAGATATATTACCATTTTTAAATTGTTTTGGTTTGATAAAAACCATAACACAGCGTAGGTTAAAATACTGGTCGGTATAAAAGTTATTCATTAATAAGTGAGTTGCTGTCACATTCCACTTCATTATTCTTTTAGAGGCCATTTTTTAATTTTTTTAATTAGTTTTAATTTTTTCTTAAAATTACAATATTAAAAATAAATTTACCTATGTGGTAGTTTTTAGTTTCACATGTGATATCTATAACAATATATAAAATGAATCCCGTTAATGATATGTTGACATTTGTCGCTTTTTTTTTTCTTTTACTTCTTGAGTTGGCAAGAAGATGAGTTAAGAAGCTGGCTGAGTTGTTTGATATTGTGGGTTTTGGGTTTGTGCTAAATAATGGTAAACGTGATTAGTCAAAGAAAAAACTCTCATACATGTTTTTCCACAAAAAATGCTAATTAATTAATCCTCAACATTTTTTGTTTCTCATTACATTATTTAAAAATTAATAAAATAGTTTAGTTTGTTAAGTAAATATAGTTTAGAATTTTTTATAATAAAAACTAATTAGTTGGGTCAAAAATACTTTAGATTATTTTATAGGAATAGATAGGTTTTTTGTATGGATTTCAACTTCATTTTTTTGTCTTTTTTTCTTAGATTTATTTTACAATTTTTTTTAGGAAAAAAAAGCTATCAAGCATACATATTATTTTTATTAGTTTATATTTTTAAAATAATTAATTTTGAAGTTTAAAAAAACTGAATTAAAAAAATCATTTTGTTATACTCTTATCGTCTTTTTATTAATCAAATATTTTTCTTAAACATAAATCGTCTTTTTATTAATCAAATATTTTTCTTAAACATAAATCAGTATATTTGATAGAAAAACTATTCATATATATATAAATATATATATATATATATATAAATATTCAACTCAATAATCAATATATTTTCTTACATTTAAATATTATTAAAACATGTTACATCAATTTATAATTATTCTTATGTCATAAACTTATTTTAATATGTATTAAACATTTAACCTGCTTTCTAGTAAAAAAAAAAATTCCAAAGAGAACATGGGGTGTAATACTAGTAATAATTAATAATATGATTTATATACGATGCACTGACAGTGTATAGTTTCTATACATTATCAATACACCACAGATTGATATTTCATCAGTAAGTCTTTATGAGCAAATTAAAAAACTTTATTTATATTTACTTTTAAGAATTTGACATATTTTTTTTAATTTGCCAATTGATTAGATGTTAATCTCTGATGCATTGACAATATATAAAAATTATATACTATCAATGCATTATATACAAACCCTTAATAATAATAAACGAGTCATTCAAATATAGTGTATATGGTATGTTTATTTTTTGTTTAACACTGACGGGAGTGGTAGTATACTTTTGGTATTATTTGGTAATGTGATTGTGTCCCTCCAAAACTCTTCGTCCAACTCAAGAGCCACCGCCACCCAACAAACTAAATACACGCGACACACCACAAACGAACTACAACCAAACCCAGAATCCAAAGACTTCTCTTAACAAACGCACTCCATTTTTATTTTTCAACAAAGTCCGTTGCTATACCTCTTTGATACGAATATAAAGCTCTTTCTTCTGTGTTTTCTGTTGCATCTCTTTCTTTTGCTTTTCTTCGCAATGGATTGTTGGTCTCCTTCTTTAACGGTGGACGAAGAGTTTGAGAAGCTTGTGATTCGAATGAACCCTCCAAGGTACTTCATTTTTTGTAATTTTCCTTTTCTTTCTTTGTTCATGACTATTTGGGTTGGGGGCGGGGGTTGGATTCTCTTTTATGGTATTTTTCAAGTCTTGGTTTTGTTTTATTTTCTTGAATAAGTAGCATTTTTAATCGACCTGAAATGTAGGAGTTTCAAGAATTTCGTTGTTTTTGTTGTTGGCTCTGCAGGGTTACAATTGATAATGCCACAAGCAGAGAAGCAACTTTAATTAAGGTAACGGATTGAATTTGTAAGATATTTTATTTATTTTCACGAACAATTGTTGAGGATTGTTCTGTAAAGTTTGGTTTCTTGGAAACTTTGCAGGTTGATAGTGCTAATAAGAGAGGAAGTCTGCTAGAGGTGGTTCAGGTTTTGACTGATTTGGATCTTATAATTAGACGAGCTTACATTTCTTCCGATGGGGAGTGGTTCATGGATGGTTGGTCCCTTGGTTAACTTTTCTGATGAACTCTTTTAATTCTATGGATTCTGATTGGGGGTTTTATTCATATGGTTCTTTGCAGTGTTTCATGTGACAGATCCGCAAGGAAATAAGCTATCTGAAGTTGATGTGGCTGAAAGAATTCAGCAGGTAAAAAAATCTCGCAAAATATGGATATTTGTCTGAAGATTCATTTTGAATCGGTGTTTGAGACTGAGGTTCTGTTAGATTTATTTTTTTAACAGAAACTTAAGAGTTCACTCCACCCCTTCTTACTAGAGAAGGGAATCGAGTGTAGCGCTAATTGCAAAAGTGGTAACACCATTGAGCCTGGTTGCAGGCTTTTTATGCTCCACTCCTGTTTTACTTTTCAATCACATAATTGGCCTTAATTTGTCTGCATTTAGACTGGATATATTTATACTCATAAATTGTCAAGAAGCCAAAAGACTGGAAAATTTTGAGCAGGAGAGAAGAATATTATTTCTAAGGAGTCTTGCTCCAATGTTCAAATGTCATGGAAGGAGTAGTGTCAGCAACCTGAAAATTGCAATATACAGCATTAATAGGACATACTGTGTACTTATCTGATTGTATGCTTCAATCATTTGATATCAAGCCTTCTATCATAATCACAATCCCATATTATGTGCATCAACAAATAGATACAAATTTCTCAGACAAAATAGCTGCTAGAGTATTTGACGTATGTTTGTACTATGATGGTCTAGCTGCATGTTATCTGGAGTTATGTGAATTCCATATCTTATTAATGATTAAATTGACATGTCACAGCAACTGGGACCAAGAGCATACAGCTTCCGGTCCTTGACAAGATCTGTGGGTGTTCAAGCAACCTCAAAACACACAACCATTGAATTGACTGGGAGAGACCGACCAGGCTTGCTCTCAGAAGTTTTTGCTGTTCTGACTGACCTCAAATGTAATGTGGTAGCTGCTGAAGTGTGGACCCATAACTCAAGAATGGCATCAGTTGTTTTCATTACTGATGAGGCTACTGGATCATCAATTGACCATCCTGAAAGACTAATGAAGATCAAGCAGCTTCTGCTCTATGTTTTGAAAGGGGATAGAGATAAAACGAGTGCTAATACTGCAGTATCTGTGAGCTCAACACATAAGGAAAGGAGGCTGCATCAGCTGATGTATGCTGATCGTGACTATGATATGATTGATGCTAACAATGGATCAACAAGTGAACGGAGCAAACCTCTTGTAACCGTGGAAAATTGTGCAGATAAGGGATACACTGTTGTGAACTTGAGGTGCCCCGATCGGCCTAAGTTACTCTTTGATACAGTGTGCACATTGACAGATATGCAGTATGTGGTATACCATGCGACGGTAATAGCAGAAGGACCAGAGGCTTATCAGGTTGTTCCCAATTCCTTCAAGTTATAATCACAAATTTTTTCAGATCATTATGTTTTATGTTATTTACAAGTCAAAGTCAGTCCAGTTATTCAATTTCTTTTTTTTTTGGTGAACAATTATTCAATTTCATTAGCTGATTAGTTCCTTTATTGTCTTGGATTATAATTGATTTCATTGATATAGATACCTTGCATCTGATTTATTGTTTAACTTTCTGGGTTAATAGGAATACTATATCAGGCACATGGATGGTTGCCCTATTAGTTCTGAAGCAGAGAGGCAGAGGGTCATTAATTGTTTGGAGGCTGCTATTAAGAGGCGAGCTTCCGAGGTATGGAGATGGGGAAATTTAGATTACATTTGAATTTATGATTCCTTTTGCTAGTGTTTTGTTTTATTGTTAGTATGTTGTTTGTGATGCAGGGCATAAGACTGGAACTTTGTTGTGAAGACAGGGTAGGCCTTCTGTCTGATGTGACTCGCATAGTTAGAGAAAATAGTCTTTCAGTCACTCGAGCGGAGGTTACGACCAGGGGTTCCCAAGCTGTCAATGCTTTTTACGTGACGGATGCATCAGGAAATCCAGTGAAAAGTGAAACAATTGAAGCAGTTCGGAAAGAGATTGGCGCTACTATACTTCACGTGAAGGATGATGCTTACTCAAAATCTCCACCTCAAGAGAGTGGAAGATTCTCTTTGGGTACTCTATTCAAGTCTAGATCAGAGAAGTTTCTTTACAATCTGGGCCTGACAAAGTCATGTTCTTGAGCAGTTCAAGAAACTATTCTTCGGAGTGTATGTAAGTGTTGATATAGTTTGGCTTAACCATAGGTTATGCGTCAGAAATACATTTCAAAGTTTTAGTCCAAACCTGTGTAGATCTTGAGTCAAGTATTTGACTAGCCATTTCAGCTGGTAAAGCATATGTAAATATGTTTTCCTACCATGTTCTTGAAGAATACTATAAATACATATATACATTAATTTTTTCTAGATGTAAAATCATCGAAATCTCTTATTATTTTTTGATACTATAGTTTATGGGCTTATATATGATGCATTGATAACGAATAGTCTCTATATATTGTAAATGTCCTAGAAGTTGACAACTTATAAATAAGCAAACTTAAAAAAATATAAATAAATATAAATTTTTTTCAGTTTACTTAAACATAAACATAAATATAAAAAATTACTTAAGCCTTTAAACATAAATATAAATAATTTTTTTTCAGTTTATTTATAAGAGTTAGTTGATAAAGTGTTAATTTTTTATATATTAATAGTACATAAAAATTATACATTATTAATGCAAATCTTATATAAATTCATACTTTATTTGTATGTTTGTATTTTTCTTAATAATTAAGCATTGGCATCAATTATGCTGCAATTGACAGTAGCTATATTTGGAATGTTTTTGAGGTGACCTGGACTAGTATGAAGGCGTTAAGGCGCTTATAAGAAGGTAGCGTGATGGGTTCTGAAGGGACATAAAGACAATGATTCAATTCTGAAAGTGAATTGGCATCTTGGTGTCAATTGCGGCCTCTTTGTCACTACTCGCAAATTGAGTTACGGACAATTTCCTGTTTTTCTGTTTCAGAAAGTTGAGTCGTGTGCAAATTGTGTTGCGGTAAAAGTATGCTACCTTAATTATTGGGCTTTTTTCTGTGGATGGAGTGTGTGTAGTGTCAGCTGCAGCATCTTGACAATGACTGATTTGTTTCATTCCGCTCTGATGTTGCATGCCATGACATGACTAATGAATTTATGGTAGACTAACCCCAAAGATTCTATTGATTGATGGATATCATATTGGTCTAGGCCCCCGACATGACTGATTTTTCCCTTTACACCAATAGGTGAACCCATTTCTTTTAGCATAAAAATTGGATCAGTGAAATAAATTTTTATTAAATTTTTGAATGAAAATGATTTATAATAAAAATTTTATATTTAAATTTTAATTAATTTAAATTAAATTTTTAAGCTAACGTGAGCAAAAAATAATTTTATATTCAATGAAATACGAAAACATTTTATAATTAAAAAAACTCGTTTTTTTTTATTTTTCTCATTTTTTGGGTTTTAAATAATGTCAATTATTTTTTTACACTGTAAACGCTAGTATGCTGCTGACATATTTTTGCACAGGGCAGCGGAGCTTGGAGCGTGCAGATGACGCAGCACAATGTACAAACATCACAATTTACGCTAGTATCCCTTCAGCGCTAGTGCTTTTCATTTGTTTTTAAACTAGTGACGCATTCCTTAGTAAGCTGTCATGTAATCAACTATTACTCGTGCTAACCTTCTTCAGGACAACTTTAAGTCGAAAACTTTTACAATCAAATCAAAATTTTTTATTTTATTGTAATATTAATGTAAACATACAGAATAATAAACGTAAATTCCATATTAATAAATGTAAAATACATTAAAAATATCATAAATATATGAGAATAAATATAAATTAAGTATCAATAAACATAAACAAGTGATATTAGGTGTAAACACATTTTGTAGCAAAATGTTTTGATTAACAACCAAGCTAAAATTGCAAAAAAAAAAAAGACTATATTCTAATGCGTTTTGGTAGAATTAAGATTTACATTTTGTATTTGTGGCTCAATTACATGGATAAACTCGGATAACATTCAGATACATGTCTACTGGATAGAATGCTATAAGGTTTTAGGAACTTGATGTTACAACTGCTATCATAATGTGCTAAAACCTAAATTCTATCCTGCTAGACATAAATTCAAGAAGTCACCATTAACTATTTTAACTTCGATCAGATTGATCACCTATTCATATCTAAGAACATGATTTGGTTTACGTTCAAAGAACCTAGGTTCAAGAGTACGATTATATGTGAGAAGAATTTTGACACCACATAATGCATATCTTAAAATGGTATGAATCTAGTATTAAGTTTTCTAAGTTTTCTTTTAAGTGTTATTAAATTTCGATATAATAAATATTAGAAAAACTTTCTAAGTCATCTTCATCATTTTGGCCCAATTCTAAGAAAATCTTCTTCATCTCAAGAGTGTACAAGTACTCACATTTGATCCACTCAAAGAAACTTTATCGTCAAATCAATTAAGTCACTTGTGAATATTCCTAATTTTCTAATTATCATCAATCTTATTTTCACCCCTTAACTCTTACTATGTAACATCCGGTTTCCTTTCAATTATTGACTAACTTTTTCATTTCCTTATAAATGGTTAGGTTGTTTGCCGATGCCATTCTTGTTTTTGCTTATTACATGCATATCTTCGCACTAATTCTCTTTCTTTCAAAACATAAATTAACATCAATAAACATATTAATTTAGTTGTTCATTTCACATACACCATTATTCATGACTCTGTATACAAATATATGTCCCAAGTTCCATGTCACAGCCTATGACCATATTTTTTTCATTTTTCCACATCTTATACGGTTGGACTATCTGTGATACTTTACTTTTCATTTTCATTTAAACTATTTTATATTAAAATTATAATGTCGTTTACATCCCCTATTTTAATTCACAATAAAGTAGTACTGTAAACAAGTCTAAATACAGAAAATAAATGATTGTATCTCATATTTCAATAAAGCTGTCACATTGTCCCTGATGCGCAGCCGAGATGCTCGGATGTCAGATCTCTTAGTCATAAAAATCTGAAATGTTTAAAAGTAGGGGAGTGAGCAAACCACGGCTCAGTAAGAGAATTGTATGCAAATTTTGATATCACGAAGACTATATGCAGTAAAACCTTTTAGTTTGCTATTGGTATGCTGAGCACACTATAAGGAAATGATACTATAGTTGGCCAAGAAATCCAGATAGAGTAAGAAAGATATTTTGAAATACCTGTCGTGTCCCGAAAACCCAAAGCGACTATAGGGAGTAGCAATTTATTTTTTTAATATAAAACTTAATTCAATTTACTGCATAAAAATATATCATCCACTTGAGTAAAACACTTTATCAAACCACTAATTTAATACTTCAAAATCTCAAGGTGTCCACCATTGAAATCATCACTTATACACGTGTAACAGTAAAATAACTGTTTAATTATAATAATAGTTTAGAAATTAAACAATTCAGAAAATCATCATAGTTTTCTGAAAATATCACTAAAATCGATAATAACACGTGAAATCATAATGGAGACCAGACAACACTCAAATGATATCATGCTATAAGTCCCGTAGGGAATAATAGGGTACACGTGAGATCCTTATAGGGACAGTATAATAAACACATGAGATCTATGGCCATAGTCTATAGGTGTCCTCGGTCGTACATTGATCAGGTGTCAACCAGGATGCTAAGATATGATCAATGTCAACAGCTTCACACATGAGTAACACATGAAACACATGATACGGGGCCTATCAATCTCAAAACAGTATATAAAAAATCTCATTACCTTTATGGAATTTAGTAAGATCAATTATGTTTTCCGGAAAATCCATAAAGGTATAAATCATAATATTTCATACGGTGAAAAACAGTTTATAAGATAATCACAAAATAGTAATAAAATTTCATAAATGTTCTTTTTCACCGTGGAACATATACACACATGTTTCCATACTTTCTTTCCAAAACTTGAAATTCAAAGTTATTGGAAATCAATTCTAATATTTTCATACTTAATGGAAAAATAAAAATATTTATTTTCCAAAATTAACAATAATTTCACCAACACATTTTTCACTATAAAACACGTGTAGAGACATTTTAGTCTCAAAACAATAGTTATACAATGATAAAGCCTTTATGGAAATCATTACACATGATAAAATTTATTTAATCTATAAAGGAAAATCATAATAAATTAGTGAATATTATACTGAAAATTATTTATAAAATATTCACTATTCACTATTCACCATTCACCTCACCAATCACACATTTCCTTATAAAACACGTGAAATGAATTTTTAATAGTTTAATATTTACCGAAATCGGTATCATGAATATTTAATAAATACTTTTTGATAAATTCACCATTTATGAAAAATAACCAATTTATCACTTTTGAGGCTAGGAAAAATACCAATAATGCACTAAAATATTTAATAATATTTTTGGAAATATCTTTAGTAAATTTCGACAGCATAATGACTGCCAGATCTTAGCCTCCCTGCATTTTCAAACACAGTCTCAATAGACGAAACCACAATTTCGTAGCATTTCAAGGCAATTCAATATCCAATAAATCTTATAAAATTCATAGCATGAAAACCATGCATTCAGATATCCCTACAAATTCACACACGCATCCCTTGCTTGTTCCGAGTAGGCGACTTCCTCACTATGTCGCGCCCGTAGTCCACCTCTGCCAATTCCATCGACTCATTCATCGAGAATGATTTCTGGAAATCAAATTCTAAAATTTAGAATTTTTTCATAATTTTTTAAATAAATTAATAATTATAAATTTCTCATAAATTCCTACCGAGAATTTCCAAAAATTTTCTCTTCCTTTTTCTTCTTCCTTTTTCCTTTTCTTTTTTTTCTTTTTCTTTTCTTTTCTTTCTTCTTTTTTTTCCTTCTCTTTTCCTGGTCTGAATCGGTTCAAACCGATTCAAACCAGTCCAGCCCCCTTACCGCCGGTTCTCCTCCGGTGGTCGGTTCTCTGGCGGTTTTGCGTTCCCATAGCTGGCAGACATCACGGCGAAGCTGTGGCTGGTCTTCGTTCAGCCCAGATCAATGGCACGACGGCGGATCTGGCAACGTGGGTCTCGATCCTTTCCTCCCTTTTTTTTTCCTTCCTCCGTCGTTTTCCTTCACCACCGATGACTCCTTCTTCTTGGTCTCCCTTCGGTGGTGGTGCTAGTGGCTGTGGCAGTGTCGGTGCCTAAACCGATCGGCACCGCCGTTTCCTTTCTCCTCTCTTCTCTTCCGGTTTCCTTCCTTTCCTGTTTCTATTTCGACCCTTTCTCTTTCTTTTTCTGTCGCCGGTCGCCTTCTCTTCCTCCCCTCGACTTGCCGACGACAGCCTTCCCCCTTCTCTCTTCTCTGTTTCCTTCTGGTGTCGCCGACAGGGTCGACTTCTTCTCCATTTTGGACAGAAACGAGGTCGGGGGTTCTCCCTATTCCGTTTCTGTTTTCTACTTTTTATATATATATTTTTCTTTTATTATATATATTATCTTTTATATTTATATATAACTATATATACCATATTAATATATATAATTTGTATTAATAATTTATATATATCTATACACTTTAAATTTAAATTAATATATATTTTATATATATTAATTTATATACATAAATGTATACTAATATACAGATGTATTCATTTAATATAAAAATAGTATATATCATTTTATAATATATACTATAATTCATATATATACATATGTATTTATATAAAAACATATGAAAATATATTTATATAATCTAATTATATAAATATATATTATACGCATTTTTTTCTTGGATTTGGATTTCTTAATATCCAATAAATTTCTCCTTTTCATTTCTTATTTAATTTGGATTTCAATTTATCCAAATTAATTTCCTTAACTTCCTCACTTATGGAATTTCCAACAATATTCCGTCTCGTAAATAATTTATTTATTTACTTAACTTCTCCATTTGCTTTAATATTAAATTTACAAATATTTAATATTAATTTTAGAAAATTCATGGTTATCACATTCTCCCCACCTTAAGAAATTCGGTCCTCCGAATTTAACTTAAATTAAAAGTGGTACCGTTCTGTATACTCCTTATTTCTGACCTTTCAATCATCTTTTGACTAATACTGCCAGCATACATTTAACATCAAAATCACTTTTAAACCATTCATGTCATCTTTCATCACATATATGTATACTCCCTATGGATTACTTTATCAATTGGGAGTTATCACTTTCCATTCCTTTTCGTACCAAACATCATTCATACCGTTCATCATACGTTTCTCAATTAGTGCTAAGTCGATATAGTTTGATAACTATCATTTACTTGATTTAAATCAATAGTATGTAATTGTCCTAGTAGATTTCACATCTCATGTATCCGCTCTCTCAACATATCTTCGAGCGTTTCCATACTACGCTTAGATATTTACATCAGGTACGGAGCGATGCTGTCTATAAATTTGGAATCTCAGAGCCTTTTACTATTTCCCATAAACATATAGCAAATCCGAGATTCCCATCATATGTGGTGCTCACTAGAACTTCACATACATTCTCATCATTTCATCATTATATTTCGACTATGGCATTATAGACTTTAAGAGTTTGAAAATGGATAAGTGATTCCACCTAGACTATAAGTCTATAATCACTTCTATGTCATCATATCTCTTTTGGGTTCCTCATTATCCACAATACTCATTTTTCAAATTTACTTTAACAAATGCTGCAGCTCATTTGCAGACTTTACTGTTACTCATCATTTTCTCTCTATATCTCTTTTCATGTAATCTCATCTTTACATCTTTTATTCTTATGGTATACTCTATATCACTTAGGTTCTAAAATATACCTGAGCTTGAAATCTTTTCTTAATTTAGATTCCATAGGTGACTAATAAAATCATCAATTTTGTCACCTTGTTATCCATTCAATTTCCACAATTCCAAGGTATGGGTATATATATAAATATATATATATATATATATTGTATATATCATTTTTCCATTTACATTACTAGCAGTAATTCATATATATCATTCATCTATTTTACTCCCTTGAGTATAATTAATTTCATCTTTAAGGTTTGGCTAAATTTTTCATCTAGCCATAATCATGTGATAACCAACGTGAAATCACTTTCAGTTTTAATTTGGGAACTGCTTCATATTCATGTTCCCTACTCATCCTAAAATTTATCTTCTTATTACGTTTTCATCTTTTCACTCTCATCATTTCAGTCGGTTTTCTCAAGTGGTATTGTACTCTACTATTAAAATCTTTTAACATTTTGTAAACCATCTTTTCTTTACACATATTCATTTACCGACTTAACTTCTTTAATTTTGTCACATCTGTAGAGCAGCTAGTCTCATAAACTCTTCTATAGACTGGCAATAGTATCTAGCTAGACTCAGTACATTTCATATCTCAATCATTATCTCTTCATCATAGACAGATTCACTGTCATTCTGTCATTCGAGATCATATCTTAAAAAGAAATAAAGTCTAGCTAAATCTCCTATTTGCCAACTTTAACATGTGATTCACTGTCTTTGTGATAACCGTAAATTTTTCATTTATTGGAAATTATAAATAGTGAAAATAAATGTTGGAGAAAATGAACAGTCAAAATAAATAAATAAAATTGTGAGAATCAGAATATTGTGGAAATTCCGAGAATGGAGGAAGTGACGGAATTGAGAAATTCGAGTAAAAGAAATTAAATAAGGAAAGTAGGGAGATTTAATTTGGATGAATGGAAATCCAAATTAAATAAGAAAATAAGAAATGAAAATAAAATATGTTTATATAATTACAAATTATATAAATGTATTTTGATATAAATACATATGTATTTAAATACCGTATGGTATACAGTATATATTAAATATACATTGGTATATATAAGTATATATATACTATTTGATAAATTTAAATAGTACATATGTATTATTTACAACATTGTATGTGTATATATAAGTATATACATATTTGAGAAAATGTAAATATTAAATTACATTAAAGTTTAAAAGTATATATATTGTAAATACAATATATATGGAATTATGACATTTATATAAATATTTATATAAATGTTATTTAATTTTAAGTATGTAAATATACATATATATACTAGATATATATTTTGTAATATACAATATATATTATATATATAATATATATTGTACTATACTATATATGAAATAATATATGTGTAATATATAGTATATATATTATATGTATAAAGTATAAAGTATAATATATAATATATAGTATATTATATAAACATACTAAAAAGGGAAATAGAAAACAAACAAAAATAGAAAGAAATAGAAACAGAAACAGAATCGGGAAGACTCTCGATTTTGTCTTCCCGAGTGGCACCGGCACTGTTGTCAGAGAAAAGAGAGAGAGAGAAGGAAAGGGAGGGCGACGCCGGTGAAGGAGAAAGAAGAGGGAGGTGACCGGCGGTAGCCCGAAACGAAAAAAGAGGAAAAATCAAGAGAAAATCGACGGAGGAAACCGAAGGAAAGGAGAAGGGAAAACGGCGGTGCTGGCCGGTCTTGGCACCGCCACAGCCACCTCGACCTCGGCGGAGGTGAGGGGAAGGAGAAGAGAGCCACCGGTGAGGCCAACGACGGCGGAGGAAGGCCGACGGAGGAGGAGAAGAAATCGAGGCAAACCGAATAGATCCGCCGTCGTGACACCGAACCAGACCGAACGGAGGCCACCGGTAGCTTCGTCGTGCCATCAGCCAGTTGAAGAGACATCGAACTGTCGGAGAACCGACCATCGGAGGAGAACCGACGGTGAACCAGTTTGACCGGTTTGATGGGTCCGGCCAGAGAAAGGAGAAAAGGAAAAGAAAAAGAAAAAAAAGAAAAAGGAAAAAAGAAAAGAAAAAGAAAGAAAAAGAAAAAAGAAGAAAGAAAAAGAGGAAAAAGGAATTCCGGGAATTTGAAAAATTCCCGAGAATTCAAAAATTACGGGAAATCCTGAGAATTACGGGAATCGGTAAGAAATCTAGAAAAGTATTAAATTATTTAAATAATTTATTTATTTAATTAATTATGGAAAAATTCCAAATTTTAGAATTTAATTTCCATAAAATATCCTCGATGACCGAGCCAATGGAATCGGGCGAGGCGAACACGGGCGTGACCTTCGAGAGGCAGTCGCCGACCCAAAACAAGTAAGGGAGACATGTGCCGCCTGTAAGGATATTCGGTCACATGTTTTAAATTATGCATTTAATTTATAAATGCAATTTATAATGATTAGTTTTTAAAGTTGTGGTGATTTATCGGTTTTAAATTGTGGTGAAATATCGGTTGAAAAATATAAACTGTATTTTCCGTGCAGGAGGCTAGCCAAATCGACAGCCGTTATACTGCCGAAAAATTATCGAATAATTACTAGAATTTACCGAAAATCATCAAAAATCATAATAAATGATTTGATTTCACGTGAAACGATTTTCAGGTACGAAGATTGAGAAATCAAGTAAATTTCATAAAACATGAATATAATGATATTGGATTTTAAAATATTCATGTTTTCGAGTATGGTGAAAAGGAAATCACTGAAAATTCACCGGTAGGTGATATTTCACGTGAAACGAGATGAAAATGAAAAAGAGACCGAAGTGAATATTTTTATAAATATTCTTAAATATTCACTTGATTTAATATGAAACCTTTATGGTTTTAATTGTAAGATAAATAATTATATAAATTCCATAAATGTTAAGAAATGATGAAAAACTATGATTTCGAGACCAGAGGTCTCTACACGTGTTTTTAGAAAGAAACATGGTTACGGGATTTATGAATTTGGAAAAATAAATATTTTATTTTTCATAAATGATTGAAAAACCATGTTTTCAAGTGAAAGCACGGAAAAGGGTGCATACGTGTTTTACGATGGAGAAAGGACAGTTTTGCCCTTTTATATGTTACATTGATGATTTTGCAAACTGTTTCACCGTGAGAAAAACACGATTTATACCTTTATGAAATATTTTGAGAAATATTATTTAAATTATAAATTCATAAAGGTGATGATTTTATTACATGTGAGCCTTATGGATATTTGTAAAATATTTCGATTTATTGTATTTAAAATCCATAAAGGCTATGGTACGGTTTATACTGTTTTGAGACTTAGGCCCCGAGTTTCATGCATCACACTTGTACTGTTACTGTCACGTGGCTGATAGACCTGCCAGTCATCAGCGTCTCGGATGTCACCTGGCAAGTGTACACCGAGGACGCCATATAGATCATGGCCATAGATCTCACTGTTATACTGTTACTGTGTCCCTTTGGGGATGATGATTACTGGTCCATTATTAGACAATGATAGCATGATTTAATTGTAGGGTGATGCCTAGTCTCACATACTGTTACTGTTTACAGAAAGGATTTACAGAATCCTATTTATTGTACTGTACTATACTGCTTACTGTTCTGAACTACTGTTTACTGTTACTGATGAAAAAAAACTGTACCAAAACACTGTTTACTGAATTGTACTGTTTACTGAAATGATAGCCACTGATTACTGTTTTACTGAAGAAAAGGCTATCATTTACTATTTACTGAACTGAAAGCTACCATATACTATTTACTGAATGGGTAGCTACTGCTTACTGTTACTGATTGAACCGTATCGAAATACTGTTTTACTGAATACTGAATATACTATTTTACTGAACTGTACGATACGGTTACTGATTTGAAAAGGGAAATAAATGTTTATTCTAAAAGAAGAACATAAGAATTATTTCTAAGATAAAAATAATCGCAAAAGTACTTATCCAATGATTGGATATTTGCGAACCACTGTACTGTCACGTGTTTTACTGTACTGAAGAGAAGAGATGTAAACCACTATTTTCATTACTGAACTACCATGTATTTTAAAGTATACTGGATGTGAAAAGAAATAGTGGTTTACTCCGTGGAAAAACGAAAATTATATCATTTTAAAAACAACGGAAATAGTACTCTCTACAGTTGCTTCTAGGTTCCGGAACAAGTCAGGTATTTCAAAATACCTGCCTTACTCTATCTGGATTCCTAGCCAACTGTAGTATCCCTCCTACATGTGTGCCTAGAGCTAGCTAGGAAGATTTTAAAGAAAATGAAAAAAAAATTATTTTCAGCATATAGATAGCTGAATATCAAGTGTGACATATAACTCTCTTACTGAGCCGTGGTTTGCTCACTCCCCAATTTTAACATTTCAGGTTTTGATGATGGTGAGATCCAGTATTTGTGGATTACGACTGCACATAATGGACAATGTGACAGACCGACTAAGATATATCAAGTACGATCATTTATTTTCTGTATTTAGACATATCTACTGTACTACATATTTGTAATTAAGATAGGGGATGTGTATAATGTTAACAATATTTTATTAAATTGTTTAACATCAAGTGTAAAGTGAAGTATCACAGACAGCCCAACAAGATAAATTGTGTAAAATAAGGTGAAAAATGTGGTAACGGGGCATTACAGATTTAATGGTATCAGAGCATGGTTGGCCTGATGTCTGTGAATACTTTTGGAAGGAAAAGTGTTAAATATCTCCAGTAGTACTGTGTCGTCTGAATACACAGAGAAAATAAATGATTGTAAATTGAGTAAAATGATTTAAGGGGAGTGAGAAAGTATAAATTGAGAATGTGAAAGAGGAAAATAGGCTCAGAAATTACCAGAAAATTGGTGATTCTTATAATCTAAATGAAGATCTGTTCGGTAAGGAATCGAAAGGACTCGGTGAGGGCCCCACCAGTACCTTACAGTCCGGATCGAGTTGAGACCTGAAAATGATGGTATGAAGAAAGGAAATGAAATATCATCATTAAATAGACTTTAAGATCACCGATTGAGGGTAATTGGAAGAGAGAGAAAATTTTGACCAAAAATGACTAAAATACCCCTGACTCCAAAATTTTACAGGGAGTCAGAGTAGACCAACAAAGGTTGGAATTGAGTAATTTGATAGAGAAATTAATGATGTAAAGCTGCATTTTATGTAAAATAATCCACTTATGGATTTTAGTGAACTTCTCTGTCGAAATCGAATGAGATCGAAATTACGGAAATAAGTATAAGAAAGGATAATATCAGCACATGGATAATTAGATAATTGATTCCAATGTATACTGAGGAGAAAGAAATAAATGTCGAAATGACGAAAATGCCCTTATGTTGGGCGAAGTTCAGAACAGAGGTAAAACCGAGCTGAATTGGAATCTATTGAGAGAAATGGAGTTATTAATGGCATAGAGGATGTCATATGAATATAACGATCCCTATTACTGATTCCACTTACACTTCGATTATGGACTCGAATTGCGAGTGACCTAGTGAACTGGTTGGACGTCACGATAAATCCTTGAGAGGTGACCCAGTGAAAGGGTTGGGCATTCTTAAAGAGGACAGTACAGATGTGCATAGGCAGACGGTGGACGGGCCGAAGCCTTATATGATGCGATCCAAAGAGTGTAGTGGAATGTTATAAGATGATTGGCCTGGTTACTGACTGTAAGAGCCGGAATTAAGAGTGTATTGAACGGGATCGTTGAATACTATGGAAAGTGAAATAATTACTAAAAATGACTGAGAAGATGAATAGTACAGATAATGAAATCCATAACAGTACAGTTAATTACGGTTCTATACATTTATATTGTTTTTGAGGTATCAAACAGAGATTACTATATAGAACCTGAGCTTTTTGAGTTATGATTTGTAAATTGATGTACTATATGGAGTACTGTGAATTGGTGAATATATAAGAACAGTAAAGTGATAAAAAGAAGATGACAGCTAACCTAGAGATCTTCAGGACCCTTGAGACAGAACTGTGATAGGCGACCCAATGATAGGCGACCCGTAGTGGATCATGTGTTGTGAGGTGTGGGCGAACTATGTGGTCGCCGACTCACTTGTAAGGGTAAACCTGGGGCTCTAGGATCGCCTAGGGGATGCCCGCCGACGGTCGATACGAACGGGCGGGGCTCTTACAATTATCACAATGGTAACACGAGTGTAAGGAACTAGGTACGTAAGGGTGCCAAGGTTCGAACCTCGTTGATAATATACTCAAGGGAATTAAGCCTGAATTCATTAAATGAAAATGATTTTAAAGTGAATAACTGTAATAAATTGGTTAGCTGTAACATGTGTTGATAACTATTGTACTTACTACAGCTTACTGGAATGAGATTCGTAAGGCTGTAAAGTATGACTAAACAATGAAATCAAGGTAGAGTATGAGTCGAAATGAATCGAATAGGAAATGTCTCTGCCTTGAGAATACACAGTGTAAATGATAGGACATGAGGATGAAATGTCCGAATTAATAAGAAATGTGTGATTAAAGAAAGTATCAGATTTGATTTCCGATAGAACTTCTAGAGTTATATAAATTGGAGGAATCGAGATAACATTGACTTGATTTTGAATATGAAATCTGATTCTAAGCTTATATCGGAGAACTTAAGAAAATCCGAAAGCTTAAGAAATCCACTCTGAAAAAATGTGAGAATAATGAAATGCATGTGTATAAGGTGTGATTGAGGGAAATACAGATAACGTAAATTGAGGATAAGAAAGTTATTTGTATAAGTGTAAGTGAGAGAAGCACTGATGATATTGAGATGTAGATGAAATAAAGTGATATAGTAAATGGTTACTATGTAATAAAGTTCTTGTGAAGAACAAATATTCATCTACATGATGAAATAGACGCTTTATGGATCTGATTCGATATGCATGAGGAGTTTATAAGACTAGCCTCGGTATAAAGCATCCTTAGATAAAAGATGGGAGATTGATGTCCATAAGATGATGATTAGAACTCGGAGTGAATTTTACGAGTTCCTATTGAGGTTACAAGGTTAATAATTTGCCTTGTGAGGTATATAAGCCTAAAGAATGAGGCATCCATACATGAGTAAATTGATGAAGTGCTGATAGAGCCTAAAGTACAAATGGAACAGGAGCAGCATTATGATATATAATCCTTTAAACTCTTGGAGACTGTGGACTTATGTTAAGATTGGCGAATAAGAGACTTGGCTAGACAGTATCTCTTTCTAGGATATATAATCTCGAAATGACAGAATGACAGTGAATCTGTCTATGATAGTGAGATAATGATTGAGATATGGAATTACTGAGTCTAGCTAGATACTACTGCCAATCTATAGGATGGTGATGGGATTAGCTGCCCTACTAATGAGACATAATTAGAGAAATTAAAGTCGGTAAATGGATAAGTGAGAAGAAAAGATGGTACGCAAGATGTTAAATGATTTTAACAGTGAAGTACCATACCACTTGAGAAAACCGAATAAATTAATGAAAATATGAAAACGAAAATGAAATAAGAAAGTAAGTAACATGATGAGTAGGGAACATAGAGTAATTCCCGAAATTAAGACTGAAAGTGATTTCAAGTTGGTTATCACATAACCGTGGCTAGATGAAAAATCAATTCAAACTTGACAAGTGAAAGTAATGATACTCCAAGGAGTAAGATAATTGATATGTTTACAGCCAGAATATAAATGAAAAATGATTATACATATAACCACCTTGAAATGATAGAAATGGTGGAATTGTATAAATAATGTGGAGATTAAATATATAAATTGAGAATTCAATTGTGGAATTTAAATTATGAAAAGAGATGTAAAGACCATACTACATGAAGAGAACATGATTGTCTCATGATTTATGATTGTAAGAGATGATCAATAATAAAGTCTGCAAGTGAGATGCAGCCTTAATGATATAAAAGTGAAAATGAATATTGTGAGCAATAAAGAGTCCAAAAGAGAAATGATAATATGGAAGTGATTAAAGACTGATGATCTGAATAGAATCACTTTCCCTTATCAGACTTCTAGATTCTCTAGTGCCTTAGTCAAAGTATAAGTGTTAAACAGTGTGAATGTGTATGTACAGTTCCAGTGAGCCTTACATGTGATGGGAGTCTCTGGGATGCCATACGCTTAATGAGAGATAGCAAAAGGCTTTGAGATCCCAAGTGTATTGATAGCACCGCTCCATACTAATATATATATATATATATATATATATAAGCGTGAGATGTAAACGCTCCATGATATTGAGAAAGCGTGTGCATGAGACGTGAAAGCTACTGGGACACTTACATATAACTGATTGACATGAGTACATGATAGTACCAAATTATGTCGACTTGGCACTAAGTGACAAAAATGGATGATGAACAGCATAGATCAACTGTAATATGAAAAATATTGTGTATGGACTCTTATATGAAAAGAGGAATGAAATGAATGACTCCCAATTTGATAAATGAACTTACGGGAGTATAGATATATGTGATGAAAGACAGCATGTAGTAGTCTAAAGTACTCTTGATGTTGAAAGTGTACTGGCAGTATTACTTGAAGTATGAACTAGAGGCCAAAAGTCGTAAGTATACGACATGTACCACCTTTGGACTTAAGTTAAATTCGGAGGACTTAAGTTAAATTCGAAGGACCGAATTTCTTAACGTGAAGAGAATGTGATAACCGTAAATTTTTCATTTATTGGAAATTATAAATAGTGAAAATAAATGTTGGAGAAAATGAACAATGGAAATAAATAAATAAAATTGTGAGAATCAAAATATTGTGGAAATTCCGAGAATGGAGGAAGTGACGGAATTGAGAAATTCGAGTAAAAGAAATTAAATAAGGAAAGTAGGGAGATTTAATTTGGATGAATGGAAATCCAAATTAAATAAAGAAATGAGAAATGAAAATAAAATATATTTATATAATTACAAATTATATAAATGTATTTTGATATAAATACATATGTATTTAAATACCGTATGGTATACAGTATATATTAAATATACATTGGTATATATATAAGTATATATATATACTATTTGATAAATTTAAATAGTACATATGTATTATTTACAACATTGTATGTATATATATAAGTATATACATATTTGAGAAAATGTAAATATTAAATTACATTAAAGTTTAAAGGTATATATATTGTAAATACAATATATATGGAATTATGACATTTATATCAATATTTATATAAATGTTATTTAATTTTAAGTATGTAAATATACATATATATATACTAGATATATATTTTGTAATATACAATATATATTATATATATTGTCACAGCCCGTGACCCTATTTTTCACCTTATTCTATACATCTTATATGGTTGGGCTGTCTGCGATACTTTACCTTTCTTTTACATATTATCAATTTCATATTAAATTATTATATGAAATACATCCCCTATCTTACTTCATAAGAAAATAGTACTGTGAAAATGTCTAAATACAGAAAATAAATGATCGTACCTCATGTCATAAGTCAAGCTGTTGCATCGTCCCCAAATGCACAGCCGAAGTCCTTTAGATGTCAGACTCTTAGTCCTCGAAAACCTGAAATGTTAATATTAAGGGGTGAGCAAACCACGGCTCAGTAAGGGAATTATATGCATACTTGATATTCAGCTTCCTATATGCTGAAAATCTTTTTCATTTTTCCTATGAGGCTCTAGGCTCGCATGTAGGAAAGATACTAAAGTCGGTTAGGGATCCGGATGGAGTAAGGTAGGTATTTTGAAATACCTATCTTGTTCCAGAACCTAGAAGCAACTGTAGAGAGTAATATTCTTTCTTGTTTTGAAATTCAAATCCTTTCCTCTTTATTCCGTAACATTTTCATATTCTTTTTCAAATAATGCTTTTATGAAATAAAGCATTTAAATAAAATAACTAATATTTATATTTTCTTTGAAAAGAATATTAGTTAAATTCTCATCATTCTCATTTAAAACTCATTTCATGTTTTATTGTACAACCAAAATTAGTACAGTACTTTAAATAGCAAAATCAGCTATTAAACCTTTTTCGTATAACATATAAATCATTTAAATCTAATATTCAATTTAAAATTTAAAATAAGAATATTAGATTTATTTTCCTCTTTCCTTTTGAAAACATATTACATATTCGTGTCACATATCATATGAAAATCATTTCACAGTACTTAAAAACAGTACTGAAATTAGCATTTATAAAAATGCTATAAATCATTTCATTTCACGTATCACATATCATGTAAAACATTTACATTTCGCATATCACATATCATATAAAACATTTACATTTTACATATCACATATAGAGGTGGCAAACGGGCGGGTTCGGGCGGGTTTCGGTCCGGGTTTTTTCGGTTACGGGCTTTTTCGGTTACGGGTTTTTTCGGTTGCGGGTTTTCTCGGTTGCGGATTTTCTCGGTCTCGGGTTTTCTCGGTTGCGGGTTTTTTCGGTCTCGGATTTTTTCGGTTGCGGGTTTTCTCGGTTTCGGGTTTTTTCGGTTGCGGGTTTTTTCGGTTTCGGTCCGATTTCGGGTTCGGTCCGGTTTTAATCGGGCGGGCTTAGCGGGCTTAGTCAAATTATTTTAAAATTTTATAAATTATAAATATTTTATAATTTTGAATATAATAATTAATTTAATTTTATATAGTTAAATAAAAATATAATAGAAATGTTAAATTAAAGTTAAAATTTAATAAATGGGAATTGTATAATATATATTAAGAAATTTGGTTGGGATGATTTTGAAAACATTGGGAGTGGACCAATGAAGAATATAGTTATCTACAATAATAAAAGAGAACATATCATCTATAATTATTACATTATAATTAATTAATCAAAATTTAAAGTCACGTGAGATCTATCAAAATAATACATAAAGTTCGCACTTGTAAATGATGGATCAATACATAATTTTTAATTATAATTGATTAATTATCGTAAAAAGAATAACAAGTAAAATACTCGAAGATGTAAAAGATATTGAAAAAATTTTAAATCTTGCATTGCATTTGCAAGAAATGAAAGCATTTATGCTATTGTAAGAAATGAAAGCATTTATGCTATTGTAAACTTTTGCCTTGGAAGCATCTGGATTTCTGTACTAATTAATTTTTTTGTCCACAAACTCCGACTACTAAAAATCATCTTTGAATTGCCAACAACCTCTTGGCCTAGTGGTTAAAGATGAGTTGTGGCATATTGTAAGTCTTGGGTTTGAATCCAACACCCCCATCCTCAGTTATTTAATATTTTCCTTGTAATAAAAAAATTATCTTTGAATTTTGATTATAATTAAAACGATTATAATAGACATTACATTATATTAGACTTAATAATTCGTATATATATATATATATATTGTATTCGTATTGCATCAAATATATTTGTATCATATAAAATATAAAAATTATTGTATTAAAATTTATATTGATATACCAAACACAATTTCTTTTTAATTATCATATCTACATTGCATGACAGTATATTGAGATAAATATATTTCAAAGTTTGCTTTTGAAGTTTTTTCATGTGATTCTCAAGGGAGGGAAAAGGCATATTCCCAAAGAATTTGAAATTTTTTGGTAATGTGGCAAAAGCTTGTTTGGAGGGAATTGAAAAATGAAAATCAAACAGATCTCCTTTCACACGAAACTCTCATAAATAAAATATTGTTGTTTTGATTAAATTTATATAAATATAAATTTTTACATTTTAATGTTTTTATTACTTGATAATTATTATTTATTTTTTAATTTCCTGTGATATTTACATTTGTTATAAAATATATAATTATATATTAATAATTATATAAAAATTTATTTTTTAAATGAGCCAAATATATATAGTAAAACTAAAAGAAAGTGAAAATCCAAAAGTATTAGCTATACAAATAAATAACTAACAAATTATAAATAAATTACACTAAACTATTAAACATTTATATAAATAGCTTTATACTCTTAACAATAACTTATTGAGTCATTGTGTTTTTTTTTTGGGTCAATATTGGGTTATTGGAATTTAGATACTCTTAGTTCAATAAATTTAACATATATGACATTTTATTATAATGTAAATCTTAATATATATAGTATATTATGTTTATTATTTTATTTGTAACTCATTATAATAAATTAAAAAAACACTTTTTTGAGTAAAAAGTAGTTGAGAAGGTCAATATCTATTTAATCATACTATATTATGATTATTAATTGATCAAATTAAACTAAATTACATGAAAACATCCTAAGAGATTAAATGTTTGAAATTAAAAACAAAAGTATATTCTAAAAGCATGATAAGAAATTGGAATGAAAAATGTCTAAAATTAAAACTATAATATGCTATGAGAGATTGTTTAATTTATTCTATATTACATGGTAAGAGATTATTATAATGTAACATACAAATCATTATAATAAGATAAATATATTAATAATCTATTTTATATAATTAAGAGCTTGTATAGTTGATTATATATCACATGATAAAATATTATTTTTAAAGTTATAATAACATACAAATCATTATGATAAGATGTTATTTATTAACTATATTATGTATTTTATTTGCCATCAAAAAAACTATTCCAAATTGAGTACTAATTTTTTTCATATTCACATTAACATAATAATATTATATTAACATAATAATATTAGATATACACCAATTGATTGAATATCTAATTAAAATGTTAAATAATAGATATTACTAAATTAATTAATATAATGCTAGTTATTTAAATATAATTAATAATAATAATAACAAAGTATTAAAAAATAAATTTTATTAAAATTACCACTTACATAGTAATACAACTCTAATCTATTATTAAATTACACTTTAATTTACTATTAGAATTATTATTTTTATCCACACTTTAATTTTACATTTAATAGATAATAAAGAAATTATTTTTAATAAATACTTAATTCTATCAAAATAATACTTACACACTAGGAGATTACATAATTTATTCTTAAAAGATTATTATAATATAATATACAAATCATTATTACAAGATACTAAATTAGTTTATTCATGTATAAGATTATTATAATATAATAAATAATTAATTATCACTAGCTTGATTTTTTAATGTCTTTTGTTTTAAGGCTAAAAATAAAATTACCACTATAATTTTCTCTTTTAATGATACCCAATTATAAAAAAATTGTATTTGTATTGTTTAATTTAATAACTTAGCTTTTTCTAATCTTAAAATTTTAAATTTTAATTTTAAGATTAGGTTTTTTTTAATCTAAATTTAATATCTTTCTATATTTGAAACGTTAAGAAAATATAGTTTAAATTTAATTTTATTAAAAATATTTTTAATGTGTTGCACAAGATATCAAATTCAAAGTTTCAAACAAATATTGAAATTATATAATTTTTATATATTTGATTTATTATTGTATTAAAATTAAAATTTTATTATAAATAAAAATAATAAAATGTTAAAATGATTTTTATAATAAAATCAAATGTCAAATTAATAATATATTTATTATTATAAATGCAATAAAGATAATATTAAAGATTATTTGATATCATATATTATATCATATATTATGGTGTTTTAAATTAATTTAATTTAATTAAAAAGATTCAATATTTATTATGTTGGTAATATATAATTGATAAAATTGTATAATAAATAATAATTGTTTTCAAAATTTTAAACTTTTTAATTAAAAAAGTGTATCAATTATTTATTTATTTTTAAATAATAATTATATAATTATAATTCGGGTTTTCTCGGGTTATAAATTCGGTTTTTTCGGTTTTCGGTTTTCGGTTCGGGTCGGTCTCGGTTTCGGATCGTATCGGGCTCGGGTTATGTCGGTCTCGGGTTGTGTCGGGTTCGAGTTTTTTCGGTTTCGAGCTTTTTCGGTTTCGGACTTTTTCGGTTCCGAGTTTTTTCGGTTACGGGCTTTTTCGGTTACGGGCCCTTGACTTTTTTGGTCAATTCGGGCTGGTCCCGGTTCGGTCTCGGGCGAATTCGGGCGGGTTTTCGGGCTCGGGCCAATTTTTGCCACCTTTAATCACATATCATGTAAAACATTTTCATTTAAAACATATCATATATGGAGACTTAGGCACACACGCCCAGCCCGTCCACTGGGTCGTTACTCATATCATGCTATAGACCCCGAAGGGTATAAAATCATCATGTCAGATCTATGGCCATAGTCTATAATTGTCCTCGGCGGATCACTGATCAGGTGTCGGCCGGGACTACATATCACAAATTACATATCACATATTACATGTCACATATCACATATTAGCATGATAGGATGCCAATAAGTCTCAAAACCGTATTTTTCATCATCAGTAAACCTTTATGGAATTTATAAAAATATATAATTTCTTAATTTGAAACCATAAAGGTTAGAAAACCATTTAGTGAATATTTATAAAAATATATATATAAAAATATTCACTTTATCTCTTTTCATTTTTCATCTCGTATTACGTGTAACTTACATATCAAGAGAATTTTCGGTGATTTCATTATCACCATTCTTGAAAACATGAATATTTTAAAATCACTTTCATTTTATTCATGTTTTTATGAAAAATATTTATTTTCTTGATTTTCGTGATTGAAAATCATTTCTCGTAAAATAAAATCATTTATTATGATTATATGAAATTTTCTAGAAATTTTCAGTAATTTTCAGTAATTTTCGATAATTTTTCGGCAGTATAACGGCTGCCGATAGGCTAGCCTCCTGCACGAAAAATACAATTTATAATTTCCAGCCAATACATCATCACAAATTTCCAACTGATAAATCACCACAATTTTTCAACCAATCATTTATCGCAATATTTTCATAAAATATTTCCATAAAATATTTCGTAATTAAAACATGCAGACTGAATATCATTACAGTGCTACACATGCATCCCTTACCTGTTCAGGGTCGGCGACTTCCTCTTACCGGTTGCGCCCGTACTCCATCTCTTCCGATTCCTCATCTCGATCGCCAAGAATAATTTCTGGAATTTAAATTCTAAATTTTAGAATTTTCTCAAATTATTTAAATAAATAATTTATTTAAATAATTACCGTTAATAATTTCTCGGATTTCTTACCGATTCCTGAGATTCTCGAGTTCCCGAGAATTTTTCGAATTCCCGAAAATTTTCTTTTTTCTCTTTCTCTTTCTTCTTTTCCTCTTTTCTTTCTTCCTTTTTCTCTTTTCTTTTCTTTCTCTTTCTCTTTCTTTTTCTTTTTCTTTTTCCTTTTTCTTTTTTTCCTTTTCTTTTCTTCCAGCCGGACCGGTCAGACCGGCCAGTGTCCTTCCTCGCGGGTTCTTCGCCTGCGGTCGGTTCTCCGGTGGTTCACTAGCTCCTTAGCTGGCTGACGGCACGGCGAATCTGCTGGTGGTCTCCGTTCGGCCTGGATCGGCGGCACGGCGGCGGATCGAGTTGATTTACCTTCGGTTCCTTCCGCCTCTTCGCCGGCCTTCCTCCGCTGTTCACGGCGCCTCTGGTGGCCTCCTTCGTCTTCCTCTCCCTCCAGTGGTGCTTCGGTGGCAGTGGCGGTGCCTGGATCGGTCGGCACCGCCGTCTGCCATTTTTCTTTTCTTCTTCCGGCTTCGCCGTTTTCCTTTTCGTTTCACTGCACTTCGCTTCTCCGTTTCGCTTTCCGTTTCCTTCTTTCGTCGCCGGATTCTCCTTTCTTGCATCGCCGGCGGCGTTTTCCCCTCTCTCTCCTCCTCTCTTGGCCGACCGTCGGTGGCCGGCCTCGCCTTTGCTTTTGTTTTCTGTCTCCTTTGTTTTTTAGACAGAAACGAGTCCCGATCCAGTTTCTGTCTTAAATTTTTTTTATATATATAATTATATTTATAATTATATATAATTATATTAACAATAGTATATATATATTTTATTTTCACAATATATATATATTTACACTTTAATTAAATTAATTAATATGTATATTTCATACATATACATATTTATTTATATACATAATTGTATATAAAAATATACGTATGTATTTATTTAAGACAAAATAGTATATATTTCATTTTATAATATATACTATATTTCATATATATACATATGTATTTTTATTTAATTATTGGATTTCTTAATATCCAATTTATTTTCTCTTTTTTCTTATTTAATTTGGATTTCTTTTTATCCAAATTAAATTTCCTTCTTCATTTCTTATTCCAATTTAATTTTTCTTTTCATTTCTTATTTAATTTGGATTTCCATTTATCCAAATTAAATTTCCTCAATTTTATCCAAATTAATTTTCTCCACTTCTTCTCTTTATTCATTTCGAGAATTTCAACGATATTCCCATCTCGTAATTAAATTTTATTTATTTACTTTAATTTATTTATTTTCTCTTATCTATTTTCTTTAATTTTAATTTTAATTTTCAAAAATTAAAAATTTGAGGTTATCACATATATAATATATATTGTACTATACTATATATGAAATAATATATGTGTAATATATAGTATATATATTATATGTATAAAGTATAATATATAATATATAGTATATTATATAAATATACTAAAAAGGGAAATAGAAAACAAACAAAAATAGAAAGAAACAGAAAAAGAAACAGAATCGGGAAGACTCATGATTCTGTCTTCTCGAGTGGCATCGGCCACTGTTGTCGGAGAAAAGAGAGAGAGAGAAGGAAAGGGAGGGCAACGCCGGTGAAGGAGAAAGAAGAGGGAGGTGACCGGCGGTAGCCCGAAACGGAAAAAGAGGAAAAATCGAGAGAAAACCGACGGAGGAAACCGAAGGAAAGGAAAAGGGAAAACGGCGGTGCCGGCCGGTCTTGGCACCGCCACAACCACCTCGACCTCGGCGGAGGTGAGAGCAAGGAGAAGAGAGCCACCGATGAGGCCAACGACGGCGGAGGAAGGCCGATAGAGGAGGAGAAGAAACCGAGCCAAACCGAATAGATTTGCCGTCGTGACACCGAACCAGACCGAACGGAGGCCATCGGTAGCTTTGTCGTGCCGTCGGCCAGCTGAAGAGCCACCAAACCGCCGAAGAACCGACCATCGGAGGAGAATCGACGGTGAACGAGTCTGACCGGTTTTACGGGTCCGGCCAGAGAAAGGAGGAACGGAAAAGAAAAAGAAAAAAAAGAAAAAGGAAAAAAGAAAAGAAAAAGAAAGAAAAAGAAAAAAAGAAAGAAAAAGGAATTCAAGGAATTTGGAAAATTCCTGAGAATTCAAAAATTACAGGAAATCCTAAGAATTACGGGAATCGGTAAGAAATCCCGAAAAGTATTAAATTATTTAAATAATTTATTTATTTAAATAATTATGGAAAAATTCTAAATTTTAGAATTTAATTTCCAAAAAATATCCTCGATGACCGAGCCAATGGAATCGGGCGAGGCGAACACGGGCACGACCTTCGAGAGGCAGTCACCGACCCGAAACAGGTAAGGGAGACATGTGCCGCCTGTAAGGATATTCGGTCACATGTTTTAAATTATGCATTTAATTTATAAATGCAATTTATAATGATTAGTTTTTAAAGTTGTGGTGATTTATCGGTTTTAAATTGTGGTGAAAAATCGGTTGAAAAATATAAACTGTATTTTCCGTGCAGGAGGCTAGCCAAATCGGCAGCCGTTATACTGCCGAAAAATTATCGAATAATTACTGGAATTTATCGAAAATCACCAAAGATCATAATAAATGATTTGATTTCACGTCAAACGATTTTCAGGTACGAAAATTGAGAAATCAAGTAAATTTCATAAAACATGAATATAATGATATTGGATTTTAAAATATTCATGTTTTCGAGTATGGTGAAAAGGAAATCACCGAAAATTCACCGGTAGGTGATATTTCACGTGAAACGAGATGAACATGAAAAAGAGACCGAAGTGAATATTTTTATAAATATTCTTAAATGTTCACTTGATTTAATATGAAACCTTTATGGTTTTAATTGTAAGATAAATAATTATATAAATTCCATAAATGTTAAGAAATGATGAAAAACTATGATTTCGAGACTAGAGGTCTCTACACGTGTTTTTAGAAAGAAACATGGTTACGGGATTTATGAATTTGGAAAAATAAATATTTTATTTTTCATAAATGATTGAAAAACCATGTTTTCAAGTGAAAGCACGGAAAAGCGTGCATACGTGTTTTACGGTGGAGAAAGGATAGTTTTGCCCTTTTATATGTTACATTGATGATTTTGCAAACTGTTTCACCGTGAGAAAAACACGATTTATACCTTTATGAAATATTTTGAGAAATATTATTCAAATTATAAATTTCATAAAGGTGATGATTTTATTACATGTGAGCCTTATGGATATTTGTGAAATATTTCGATTTATTGTATTTAAAATCCATAAAGGCTATGGTACAGTTTATACTGTTTTGAGACTTAGGCCCCGAGTTTCATGCATCACACTTATACTGTTACTGTCACGTGGCTGATAGACTTGCCAGTCATCAGCATCCCGGATGTCACCTGGCAAGTGTACACCGAGGACACCATATAGATCATGGCTATAGATCTCACTGTTATACTGTTACTGTGTCCCTTCGGGGATGATGATTACTGGTCCATTATTGGACAATGATAGCATGATTTAATTGTAAGGTGATGCCTAGTCTCATATACTGTTACTGTTTACTGAAAGGATTTACAAAATCCTATTTATTGTACTGTACTGTACTGTACTGCTTACTGTTCTGAACTACTATTTACTGTTACTGATGAAAAAAAAATTGTACCAAAACACTGTTTACTGAACTGCACTGTTTACTGAAATGATAGCCACTGATTACTGTTTTACTGAAGAAAAGGCTACCATTTACTGTTTACTGAACTGAAAGCTACCGTATACTATTTACTGAATTGGTAGCTACTGCTTACTGTTACTGATTGAACCGTATCGAAATACTGTTTTACTGAATACTGAATATACTGTTTTACTGAACTGTACGATACGGTAACTGATTTGAAAAGAGAAATAAATGTTTATTCTAAAAGAAGAACATAAGAATTATTTCTAAGATAAAAATAATCGCAAAAGTACTTATCCAATGATTGGATATTTGCGAACCACTGTACTGTCACGTGTTTTACTGTACTGAAGAGAAGAGAAGTAAACCACTATTTTCATTACTGAACTACCACGTGTTTTAAAGTATACTGGATGTGAAAAGAAATAGTGGTTTACTCCGTGAAAAAACGAAAATTATATCGTTTTAAAAACAACGAAAATAGTACTCTCTACAGTTGCTTCTAGGTTCCGGAACAAGTCAGGTATTTTAAAATACCTGCCTTACTCTATCTGGATCCCTAGCCGACTGTAGTATCCCTCCTACATGTGTGCCTAGAGCCAGCTAGGAAGATTTTAAAGAAAATGAAAAAAAAATTATTTTCAGCATATAGATAGCTGAATATCAAGTGTGACATATAACTCTCTTACTGAGCTGTGGTTTGCTCACTCCCCAATTTTAACATTTCAGGTTTTGATGATGGTGAGATCCAGTATTTGTGGATTACGGCTGCACATAATGGACAATGTGATAGACCGACTAAGATATATAAGGTACGATCATTTATTTTCTTTATTTAGACATGTCTACATTACTACATATTTGTAATTAAGATAGGGGATGTGTATAATGTTAACAATATTTTATTAAATTGTTTAACATCAAGTGTAAAGTGAAGTATCACAGACAGTCCAACCGGATAAATTGTGTAAAATAAGGTGAAAAATGTGGTAACGGGGCATTACAGTCTTTGAGAGTCTAAAGGGTCATACAATAAAGCTGCTCATGTTCCATTAACGTTTTAGTTTATATCGATATCTCATCACTTATCCTTATATGGATGCCTCATTCATTAGGCTTATATACCTCGCAAGGAATTTCATTAACCTTGTAAACCTCAATAGGCACTCTTAAAGTTCATGTCGAGTTCTAATCATCATCTTATGGACATCAGTCTTCGACTTTTCTCTGATGATGTTTATACAGAGACTAACCTTATGAACTCCTTATATATCTCTGATTAAATCATTAAAGCGTCTGTTTTCATATAGATGAATATTTGTTCTTCACAAGAACTTTATTAAATAGTAAGAATTTAATACACCATTTTAATTCATCTACGTATCAAGGTCATCTGTGTTTCTCTCATTTACACTTATACAGATAACTTCATTATCCTCTATTTACATTATCTGTATTTTCATCAATCACACCTTTTCAAGTGAATTTCATTATTCACACTTTTTTTTTCAGAGTTTTTTCTTAAACTTTCGGACTCTTTCTAGGTTTTTCGATGTAAATTTAAAAATATATTCTGTATCCATAATCAAGTCAATATTAACTCGATCTCTTAAATCTATATTACTCTGAAAATTTATCAGGAATCACATCTGATACTTTCTTTAACCACACATCTCTTATCATTTTGGACATTTCATCTCTATGTCTTATCATTTCACTGTACATCCTCAAGGTAAAGACATTTAATATTCAAATCATTTTAACACATACTTTACCTTGATTCATTTATTTACTTATATTTCACAGCATATCGGTCATCTTAATTAATATGCTGTATCAAGTATTACATTTTAACTAATACTTTTCATAGCTAACCGATTTATTACTGTAATTCACTTTGAAATCATTTTCATTTAATAACTTCAGGTTAGCTGTCATCTTCCTCGTCTCTTATCATCACTTACTGTTCTTATACATATTCTTCAATTTCATATACTCCATACAGTACATCATTCTGTAAAACATATTCTGGTTCTATAATATTTGTTTAATACTTCAGAAACAGTATGAATGTATAGAACCAGGATTAACCATACTGTTATGGATTTCATCCTCTATACTAATCTCTTTCTCATTCATCATCAAAAATCATTTCACTTTTCATCATATCCAACAATCCCGTAATCAACATCCCATCAATACACTTTTAACTCCGACCCTTAAGAATCAATAATAGAGCCGCTCATCCTGCGACTTTCCTATAACCATTCGGGTCGTATCCGCACTCTAAGTGTAGGTGGAATTTATAATCGGAATCGTTATACTCATATTACATTTCTTCTATCATCAGTGGCTTCATCACTACCATAGAATTCAAGATCGACTTGATTTATCACTATTCAAAACATAGTCCAACATAGGGGCATTCTGTCATTTCAACATTTATTTCTTTATCCTTATATACATTTAAACCATTGATCTCCTTATCCATAGAATGACGATATCCCTTCTCACACTATATCATCATTTTAAAATCTTGTCTGATTTAGACAGAAAAATCCGGATAGGACTGATATACATATCATTTTGCATTAAATGCATCCTTACACCATCAATTACTCTGTCAAATCAGTCAATTCTAACTTCTGTTGGCCTACCATGGCTTAGAAGAAATTTTTTTTCCACCTAAGGGTATTTTGGTCATTTTGTTAAAATTTTTTCTCTCTTCACAATTACATTCAATTGGTGATCTTAAGGTCTATTTAATGATGATATTTCATTCCCCTCCTTTATATCATCACTTTAAGGTCTCAAATCGATCCGAACAAAAAAGTACTGGTAGGGCTCTCACCGAGTCCATTTCTATTCCTTACCAAACCGACCTTCATTTAGATTATAAGATCACCAATTTCAAGAAAATTTTAGAGCTGCTTTCCTCTTTAACGTCCTTATTTCAAAATTTCTCACTCCCTTCTAAACACTTTGTTGGCTCTACCGAATGGGGGGGTGAATTGGTTTTTTTGCTTATTTTTTATTTTTCTAACTCTTAATGCACAAATAAAACTAATGAAACAACAACGAAATAAGTGCAGTAAAATGAGTAAGGGAAAGAGAAGCAAACACAAATTTATAGAGGTTCAGCCAATCTCTTGCCTACATCCTCTCTCTTTGATCATCTTGTCAAGGTTTTGATTCAGCTCTTCCTTGAGAATCTTTACAAACCACTTCGAGGTGTAGTGAGACCTCTTACAATGTTTCTTGAAGACTTGGAAATCACCTTCTAAGCCTCTCCCCTTGTAAGACTACATACACTCTACAATAACAGACCTTACAAGGATAGCTTATCCCTTTGAATAATAGAAATTTCAGTAAATGGGTTAAGAACAACAAGAAATCTCACAAATAGAGTTACACAATAAGAATTTTCATATTTGAATTTCTCTTTTGAAGCTTGAAGATTTTTGAGTGCTTGTTCTACCTCCAAACTTCATAAAATGCCTCTATTTATATCCCACCAACTGACTAGAATGGTTGTTGAAGCATTTAATGCAAATCCTCCCGTTGAAATCCTCAAAAACTAGCCGTTGGAGTCAGGTTTCGAGCAAAGGGATTGTGAGAACTCATTATTTTATACGGTAGATGTACATTTATATGAACAAATTATCAATAAAGAAATTATTGATAATATTTTGAGGAATTAAATATATAAGAATAGTGTTTCTCACATAGAAAATTTTAATCCTAGATAAAATATATATAAGTACGAAAAAATATTACATAAAGAATGGAATAAAAAGAAGATTAATAAAATTTTAAAACATTAACTTGGAAAGTCAAGGTAGGGACGGCATGAAGAAATGAAAGAATAAGAAGAAAGAAAAGGAAGTTTCGGTTGATTAAATGACTAATAGGAAAACAAAAGAATAAAGGATAGCTAACAAAGGAAGACAAAAAGGAAAGTCTCCCCACGTTTTTCTTAGGTTGACAGGAATATTGATTTTCTTGTTAATCTTCTTTGCTCCATCGAAGAACCATAAAAGCAGACAAGAAAAGGAAAGATAGAAAATTATTAGCTGCAAAACGTTGGCATGGAAAGTCAGAAACGTGGGCTGCATGAAGAAAAATTTCAACAGAAACAGAAAGTGTAGTCTCGGTTTGGAATGTAAGTGGTATAAAACAAAAGGAAAGAAATAGGAAATAAAGAGAGCTTTTAATGAAGCTGGTAAAAGTCCAAATAATATGTTTTTTTGTGCTTTATATTCCTCCATCGTCAACTCCTCTCCAGCCAACATCATCACCGAAAGTATTCTGCTCCTTACAAACCGTGTAAGTTCTTCTATCCATAGCAAAACCATGCATAACCTTTAGCAAATAAATCAAGCTTTTGGAAGGAAAACAAACCCTGGATATTAAGCTTCCAAAACCTCAAAGAAGCTAGCACAAAAACCTTCAAAACAAGAAGAGATTCACGTGCTCAGATTGCTACTTTATACAGGTAAAATTCCAGCATCAGTTTTAAGATGATTGTTCTTTAAATTGTAGCTTTAGTGAGCTAGAATGTATTGGTTATAGCCTTGTTAGAAGTAAACATATATAGAATGAAAACCCTAGTTCAGTAAGGAGGATTTAGAATGAAAATAAGATGATATTGATGGTGAATTACGTGAAGATGGAATGCAAAATAGTCATGAACCGAAAATAGAAATGGAACTTTAAAAAGAAACAAAACAAACGTATTTCCTAGGCTAAGTAAGAGTCACGTGAGCAAAGGAAAATAAAAGCAAAGAAAGGAAGTAATATTATGGTCAACAAATATGGCTGATGACAGAAATAAAAGAGGCTGTTAGTACAGCCGGAAATAGAGGAAAATCGTGTAGTTAAGTGTGCAGCCAAAAATGTGGAAAAAAAAGGATATTGGCTGGTGAAGACAATCAGAATAAGGAACAAATGAGAGAAGTAAAGATTGATATTCCTTGACTTTATACGTGTGAATGCTAGAATTTTTACAACCTAAGACATACTAGATATGACCATGATGTAGGAACCAAATGGGAGCCAACGTAATATAAAACAGAAAAGGAAGAAGGCTCACGTTTGGTTAGAAATCAACAGGAAAGAAAGAAAATAAAAATGAAAGAGAAAGTTAAGTTGGGTTGACTACACATGTGTGAATGTTAGAATTTTAACAACCTAAGATGTACTATATGATAGCTACAATATAGATACAAGAAGAAGCTTACGTAGGTTGAAAATAAAGAAAGAAGAAAGAAAAACCTTGGCTGGACATTATGTACCGGCAAACAAAAGAGAAGAAAAATGAAAGAAAGTAAGGTTGACTTGACTTGACAAAATAAAATAGCCATGAAGTAATATATATATTTACATATACTTGTATATATGCAATGTAAGGGAATAAAACATCCAGCCAATGTTGAACCAACGTGAGCAGAAAATAGAAAGAAAAGAGGCTCACGGATTAGACAAGAAACAATAAGAGAAAAAAGCATAGAAGGCCAAAACAGAAAAGGAAAAGTAAATAAAATATTTACCTATGAGAAAATCATAGGAAATGTTAATATTATAAATCATGATGAGATAAATAGGAGCTAGATAAGCAAAGGAAATTTTTATAAGTTATACTGAAAATTAATTACAATAAAACTGTTACCTTGCAATTTATAATTCGAAGAGATAGGAAGCATAAGGGTGCAACATAAGGCGTTGCTCTACAGTGTACTGAGGTAAGAGATGTAATTTAAAGTTGTGATGGTGTCCCTTACTTTCATCGCAACTTTCAAAGAAATGCCTGAAGCATGAATTTTGTTCCGAAGTTAATTTTCATGATCTTTTAATTTGTTAAATGAACTTTATAACTTCTATGTATATTTTTCCATAATGTTTTAAGTATCACAGTAAATAAATATGTTTTCCGAGAAGGTATCGGAGTGGCAAACCCCAGGCTAACTTAGATCCTGGCACGCCCGGTCCTTACTATTTTATATCAATTGTATGATTTAAGAATTTACATAAGTAAGTAAGTTTTGAGACTAAGGCTTTCATATAGTTTATGTTACTGCCTGTCATGCTTGCCACATTGTGGCATAAGTTTAGCCACGTCGTGCATGTCCTCGCCCACATTGTGCATGTTTCCATCCTTTGTGGGTATTGTGCATGGTCCTTCGTGGTGCGTGTTCACTGTACGACTCTGATCAGGTCTACAGCCCATACCATGGCCATAGGTATTCCATTCCCTCTTCGGAGGATGAAGTGTCATAACCCGCATACTGGCTATATGATTCTGCCTAGTCTCCATGAACTGTATGATAAGTTTTATTAATTATGATGTTAAGTTTCTAAATTATGATGCATGTTTGAAACAAGTATAAATTTTAGATATATGCATTAAAGAATTCATACAGTGTTTTAAAGTATGACACGCACTACTATGGCAATTGTTTTCTACATATATAGATGCTATGACTATTTTAAATGCATTTCTTACAGGGCTTTCCAAAAAGCTCACCCCCTACTCTACCAGATTATTTGCAGTGATCATCTCTTTGCCTGTTGCGCATATGATGTAGACTGAGGGATACGTCTCTCCTCCAGCTACTTTTTGTACTTACGTAAGGTATACTCATATTTTAATACTAGACATCCTGTATGGCACAGATATTCGTATATAAATAATACTTTTGGGATGTAATCGATATCGTATGAATGTAAACGTTACTTTGAGGAATTAGTCAATATAATGTGAATGAAAATATTATGATATCTCTGTGGTTGGAAAAGTGTGATGAGATGCTGGCAGGAATGCAACCCAAGTAAGAAATTAAGATATAAAAAATTAGCCCAAAACTTCCACATTTCCGGGGTGTGACAGGGATCGATCCCTTTACTGGGGGTGTCGATCCCTTTTCTCCAGAATGCTTTCCTATCCTTCTCTGGACCTCTTCCAAGTATTCTGCCACTTAGGGATCGATCCCTTTACTGGGGGGATCGATCCCTCACAATTTCCTGCACCTATTTTACTGCAAATTGATACAAGTTGATGGCTTTTGTGATTCTAAGTCAGTTCAAAACCTTCTAACACTTTTCTAAGAATATTTACTGACTTTTTCAATTGAAATCACAAACCAAAACTTTGTTTAAAATATTTTCTATCATTGAGTTCATTTAAAGCAAATTTACTTTGGAAAAATCATTCTTAAGCTTACTTGAGTTTTGTCATTTCAAAATACTTGTCAATTTAAAGCTAACAATCTCCCCTTTTTTGATATGACAAAACTTAAGGCAAATTTGATTATATGTTTGAAGATTGAGGTTACTTAAATTTTTGAAAAACATTGCTCCCCCTCAATTTAATATAAGTTTACCACATTAATTCTCTCCCTTTTTGTCATAGCAAAGTAATAAAAAGCAGAACTAAGATGTAGAGATACTCCCCCTCAAGAAGAGAAATAAATAACATGGAGAGTGGCGAGATTGATTGTGGTGCTGGGATTCGGAAGTACACCAACCTCACATGAACAGTCAACGCCTTGGTGAGTAAGTAAAAGGCGAAAGGCTGAGGGAAGACAATTGTGTGTACTTTGTCATTGACAATCTTCACCCAATCTTGAAGGATAAAGTGAAGGAGGTGTGGTCGAAGTCCATCGAGTGAATGAATATGATGGAGCCAAAAATGATCAAGTTTCCTAAGTTGAGAATATTTTGTGCCAAGGGGTCGAAGATTCCAGGAGATTATGATATGTAGGAGTCATGTAAAGACCGGAAGGTCACTTGCACGGTTATTGGTAACAGGAAACTCTAAGGATGCCACTTCGAGTTCCTAGTGATGCCTTTTGGATTGACTAATGCCCTTACAGCTTTTATGAGTCTGATGAACGAGGTGTTCAAGCCATACCTGGATCAGTTTGTGATTGTTTTCATAGATGATATACTGATATACTCCAGATCATCAGAGGAGCACGAGCAGCATCTCCAAGTAGTCTTACAAACCCTCAGAGATCGGAGGCTTTATGCCAAACTCAGTAAGTGTGATTTTTGGCTAGATCGCATTGTATTTCTGGGGCATGTGTATCTAGAGACGAGGTATCTGTGGATCCGTCTAAGATCGAGGTGATTATTCAGTGGAAGAAGCCTCATACAGTTACAGAGATACGGAGTTTTTTGGGTCTAGCAGGATATTACCGTTAGTTTGTAGAGGGGTTTTCGAGACTAGCTGCTCCACTGACACACCTCACGCATAAGGATGTTAGATTTGAGTGGACAAATGCGTGTGATCGCAGTTTTCAGGAGTTGAAGCGACGGTTGACTAGTGCTCCTGTTCTCGCCCTTCATAGCAGATCTGGTGGTTTCTCAGTGTATAGTGATGCATCCGCTTTGGGATTAGGGTGTGTTTTGATGCAAAATGGTCGGGTAATTGCTTATGGTTCCAAACAGTTGAAAGAGCATGAGAAGAATTATCCAACCCAAGATTTAGAATTAGCCGCAGTGGTGTTTGCATTGAAAATTTGGTGGCATTATCTATATAGAGAGCGATTCTAGGTATACACAGACCATAAGAGTTTGAAGTATCTATTCTCGCAGCAAGAGTTGAATATGAGACAGCGCAGATGGATGGAGCTATTGAAGGATTATGACTGTGAGATCCTATACCACCCGGGGAAAGCAAATGTGGTGGCAGATGCTTTAAGCAGGAAGCAGATGGCATGGTTGCTTATATGATGGTCCGAGAGTATGAGTTGATTGAGCAGTTCTTGGGCCTCAGTTTGAGTGAGATTTCCTCTAAGAGATATGGATTTACGCCTAGCTTCAACATAGAGCCGGACTTAATGGATAGGATCAAGGATGCTCAGAGGAGTGATTCTGTTTGTATAGAGGTTGCCAGTCAGGTATAGATGGGAGTTCAGTCTAATTATGGGATTGGCAGCGATGGGATACTAAGGTTTAGAGATAGGATATGTATTCCCGATGACCAGCAGCTTAAGCATCTGATTTTAGCAAAGGCTCACACCTCCAGGTACACTCTGCATCCGGGCAGTACTAAGATGTACCATAATTTATGGAGAGTGTATTGAGGGCCTAGGATGAAGCGAGACATCGCAGAGTTTGTTGTTAGATGTCTCACATGTCAGCAGGTAAAAGTTGAGCACCAGAAGCCTGTTGGATTACTACAACCTCTACAAATTCCAACATGGAAGTGGGAGCACATTACTATGGACTTCGTGATGAGCTTACCGAGAACCCAGAGGAATCACGATAGTATATGGGTGATAGTTGATCGATTGACAAAGTCCGCTCATTTTCTTGCCATGAAGTCTACTGATTCCCTCAGTGCCTTAGTCGATTTGTATATTCGGGAGATAGTGAGATTGCATGGTGTTCCAGTGAGTATCACTTCTGATAGGGATTCCCGGTTTTCATCTCATTTTTGGGAGAGATTCAGGAGCCGATGAGATCCCGATTGCGTTTTATCACCACTTTCCATCCGCAAACTGATGGACAGTCCGAGTGCACTATCCAGACGCTTGAGTATATGTTGAGAGCGTGTGCACTAGATTTTAGACGCTCCTGGGATGACCATTTGCCATTGGCGGAGTTCGCATATAATAATAGTTATCAGTCTAGTATCGATATGGCATCCTATGAGGCTTTGTATGGCAAGAGATGTAGATCACCTGTTGCATGGGAGGAAGTAGGTGATCGTCAGATATTAGCTCCTGATTTAGTACAACAGGCTTCCCAGAGTGTACAATTGATTTCGGATAGATTGAGGATAGCCCAGAGTCGGTAGAAAAGTTATGCAGATACTAGACGCCGACCATTGGAGTTCTCAGTGGGGGATTCTGTCTTCCTTAAGGTCTCACCATCGAAGGCTATTATGAGATTCGGTAAGAAGGGCAAGTTGAGTCCTCGTTATATAGGGCCCTTTGAGATCTTAGACCATGTAGGAGACGTTGCTTATAGGTTGGCATTACCTCCGAAGTTTTCAGGGGTTCATAATGTCTTCCACGTATCGATGTTAAGGAGATATCATCCAAATCCTTCTCACGTAGTTCGACATGAGCCACTGGAGATTAAGGAGGATATGAGTTACGTGGAGAGACCAATACAGATCTTGGATCGGAAGGATAGACTACTACGGTCTAAGACGATTCCACTAGTGAAAGTGCTCTGGCAGTATCACTCAGAGGAGGAGGCTACATGGGAATTAGAGTCTCATGCGTGAAAAGTATCCAGAGCTCTTTCAATGACAGGTTCGATTAAATTCGAAGGACCAAATTTCTTAACGTGGGGAGAATGTGAGAACCATGTATTCAGATACTATTTCACATGTAAGGACACTCGTACTGTTCAATTCATGTGAATTTCGCATATACGAGCGAGTACAAGGCCCCACAAGTTATACAGTGCTTGGATGGAAGTGAGACCAGACAGATAATACACAGAGGGTCTAATAAATATACAGTATCAAATTTAAGTCTAAATTTCCTCATTTAGATTATTTTTGAAGAGTATGAAAACAAATTAGGAAATGATGTTTAAGTACATAGCTCGGTGGCATTTTCGTAAATTGAGA
The DNA here is from genome assembly GCA_032173925.1 of Heritiera fomes. NCBI lineage: Eukaryota > Viridiplantae > Streptophyta > Magnoliopsida > Malvales > Malvaceae > Heritiera > Heritiera fomes. Next base: position 4,811,215 of record JAPDPM010000019.1, read on the forward strand.
TCAAAATAAATGGGAATTTAATCTATTGATTAAAGAATGATATTCTACATGAAAATAAGTCCTGGGTTATGTAAATAGATAGACTGAATCGGTAGTCAAATTAGAATTCTACGCGATTTACCAAGTAAGGGTATTTTTATAATTTCACGTTCTCAAAAAGGTTAAACCCGAACCAAACCATCACCATTTATCAAAACACACTTAATAAGAATTTTTGGTGATGGAAAATAAATTTTTGGAGTTCAACTGCCTAGTTATAAAAATTTCTGAAGAAAAAGATCGAAAAACCTATCATTAATGGCATTTTTGTTATTTTTAACATTTATAAAATATTTCCAAATATTCTTTTATATATTTCCAGCTGCTTCCAGTAATGTTGCAGCTTCTTCTTCCTCTCATTCTCGTGACCCATGGGAGAACAAAAGAAAAGAAACTGAAAGCTTCCAAAAACACCAAATTTCCACCTTATTTTCATTAAGCTATCTCTACCAAAATTACTTTACTCATCTTCCTCTCTCTAAACATACCAATAGCCCTTTTATTAAGTGGCTAAATCAAGAGAAAATCAACCCCTTAATTTCGGTCAAGGTAGCCCATTTTCATGCTCTTATATTCCTTGAATTTTAATGGTTGATTTTGGGATAACTAAGCTTCCTAAGCTTGAATTAAGAGTTTATTTGATTTGATTTCAATTAAATCATGTTCAAGCTATATTTGGGGTTTCGGCCATGCTTACGATTAAGAGGAATTATAGTGTTTTATGCATAAAATTGATGTTAAGATAATGATTAAGCATGATTAATTAAGGTATAATGGCTAAATGGAAGAAAACAATGAAAATGGCAAAAAGCCATTTTCGGCCAAGCTAGATGGGAGGGGTTTTAGTACTTCAATTTATGATGTTAGGGTGTTAAGAGACTGTAGAAATTATAAGAAGACTGACGGTGAAGTCGGAATTCGATTCGGAGTTGAATTGACGAAGTTAGGTTTAGCACTGATGTGAATTATACCGGTAAAATAATTTCTACAGAAAATATGATAGAATTTAATGCAAGAAAAATTATTAGAATTTTAATTATGGTGAATAATGATGTTGGGTGAATTTTATTGCAGCCCGGGAGAGGTGATTCATACGTGGTGCTGTCGAGCAATTAGATTTCATCCTACAGGTAAGGGATGCGTGTGTGAGCCATAGGGATACTGTAAATGCATAGTTTAGTTTACACTATTTTTATAAAATAATTTGGATATAAATTACCTTTTGAAAGTGGTGAAATTTGGTGAATTGAGGCTGGTGTTGAAATTATAAACTGTAATTTTCGCGCAGGAAGGCTAGGTTAGAAATAGCCGTCATTCTACCGAAAATTATAGGAATATTTAGAAGATATTTCTAGCATTTTTCTAAAGTGGAATTTTGGGAAGTTTCCATGAAATTCACTAAATTGCATAATTTTATAATTTACCGAAAAACTATATTTAAATATTCTTGTTAAGGAATTTTATTTATGTGAAATTACCAGCATGTGATTTATACTGTTCTATAAATATCTAGAACATTTTCTGGAACGATTACTACAGTATGAATATTTTATAAATTATTATTCGTAAGATGAAAATATTTTCCTTATGAATATTTATGGATTAATTGAACTTATATTCAATGAAATTGATTTCATAAATGGTGTTTATATCACGTGTTTACTGTTTTGAGACTGTTAGGCCCCATATCATGCTCATGTGTCACGTGTTAGTGCTGATAGATACTGATCCTATTATCAGCGTCTCGGTGGACACCTGATCAGTGCACACTGTAGATCCCATAGACTATGGCCATAGATCTCATGTGTTATTATTTTCCCTATTCAAGATATTATTATAGCATGATATATTTAGGGTGTTGCCTGGTCTCCATGATAGTGTAATGATGATTCTACCTTTCACTGAACCTTTAGCTGGAACTAAATTATTTGCAGCTACTGAGCTTTCGATATACTACATGTTGAACTAAATATTATACGGTGTTTTACAAGTGAGGAAATGAATATTTGTTGAAAGGAATATTAATTCCTTATTTATTTACTTAAGTGTTTTATCATGTGAATATTTAATGTTTTACTTGGATTTGAATATCAAGAGAAAACGATTACTCCCTATAGTTGCTTCTAGGAGCTGGGACACGTACGGTATTCTAAAATACCTTACATACTCTATCCGGTATTCCTAGCCGACTATAGTATCCATCCTGTTTTGAGTTTAGTAAGCTATTAGGATGCAAATGTTTTTAGCATATAGATTTTATAGTATTAGTTTTACATATAATTCTCTTACTGAGCGCGTTAGCTCACCCCTTTATTTTCTCACTCCACAGACTATCTTCAGTGATTCCGTTCCACGGATTTGGCTGCATTGTAGTTGACCCCGAGGCAGCACTTAGTGGATATTGGAGGTAGCATTTCTTTTACATGTTTTCAGACATAGTTGAACAGTACTACCTTTGTATAATTCATGTACCGAGGATGTAGAACACATGTACATACTGTATATATATATATATATATTGCAGTAAATATTCTCATCGACTATTAATTTAATTTAAGTATAATAGTAGTTACTGTTTTTCATAAGTGAGTGATAAAGGCATCGTAGACAGCCCAACCGTAATGTGTGGTGTTATAATATGGTAAAAATTGTACATTTTAGGATGTGACAATAGGTCCTTGAAGAGATATAGTTTCATGTATGGTTCTATTGGATGTGACTGTCTTCACTAAATTGATTTTGAATGATTTGATTATTGATTTACTAAATTGACAGAATGAAAGAAATTATTGAAATTGAATGATTGAAAGTGATAATTTTCAATGAATTATTTACTACATTTGATGGGAATACGAAAAATATTGCTTATAACTTGTTTTGAAATGTTACTATTTTATTTACTGAAATTTTTACTAAAATTGCATTATAGAACTGTTTAAATAAATTTTTTTATATTGAATAATGATTTGAAATTGCATTACATCAATTATCAAATGTTTTATATTGATTAATGATTTGAAATTACATTGAATAAATTATTAAATATTTTATACTGATTAATGATTTCATCGTCAACTACTTACTCCCTATAGTCGCATCTAGGGACTGGAACAGGACAAGTACTTCAAAGTACCTCCCATACTCTACCCGGTTACCTAGCCGACTATAGTATCCTTTCTATACTGTCCCTTAGTGTGCTGCTAGGAAATAAATGTCTTTAATGCATTGTAATATTTATATTTAATATGCCTTTTTATAAATAGTAAAATAAATTATTTTTATTTTAACCATATATAGTATACACTTTTATATATGTTTCTTATTGGGCTTTTCCCAAAGCTCACCCCCTTACCATCCCAGATAGTTCTTCCGTACACGTGGCTACCACTGTCTCGAGATAATGAAGAAGACTACTAGAAGTTAAAATGACAAGTGATCAGGTATATGTAATATTTTATATTTACATCCAAACTAGTGATTGCATAGCATATGTATTTATTATGGAATGTAAATAGTACAATATTAAATTAAAGTGGGATGTAAATTACATTGAATTGTTATAACTAAAATTATAAATATTATGTCATAGAGTTTATTCTTATTTCTTATTTATTAATTGTGGATTAACCAAATTAATTGTATAAAGATTTAATTGTAATAAAAATTGTAGATCGAACCTGCATCGACACCTAACGCAAACCGAACGATACCGAATGATTAAATGAGAAAGATAATACTGAAAAGGAAAAAGTTAGTTTGAAATTTTATAATTCCGGACGTTACACATTAACAAGATAAAAATTTAGTAATATTTTGTTAAATCAAAATATTTTACATATTAAATATCCTATAAACAAATGAACCAATTAAACAAATATGTTAAATTATTAGATAAATTAATCTACATTTTAAATGAATAAGCTTAAATAAATAAATAAATGAAACAAAATAATTTACACATTAAATATTCTATAAATAAAGGGACTAAATAAATAAATATGTTAAATTATTAAATAAACTAATTAACATCTTAAATGAATAAGCTTAAATAAATAAATAAATTTGTTAAATATAACTTCCATTAAAGTGTTATTCACATTACATCAACTAATGATACAAAGCATTATCGTAAAATATTTCATTCAATAATCTTATATTCCGCCAATCAAATACAAAAATTTTACATTGATTTATAAAGTTCTATAAAACAAACTGTATTCTTTTTATTTTTTCTATGTTGATTTATAAAGTTTTAATATTTAAATTATATATAGTTGGAAAGAATTTTGAAACTAAAATCTTCATGCAAATAGAATAAGAATGGTGTTTACTTGTTAAATGGAAAAAAAATAAGGATTTAAAAATAAACTCGATCAAATATAAGTGAATAAAACTTAATATAAATGTTGATGTTGAACAAAAGTTTGAGATAAAATCTTAAATTACCTATGTTCGTAAAAGAGAAGGGTCTGCTGCGATATTTTGTAAATACAATCTATCATATCGTTTCTAATCAAGAAAAGATTAAATCTTAATATATAAATATATAAATATATATATATATATATATAAGGATCCACTTACACATATATAAAACAAATTTGTTTTACACAGTTTTCTATCTTCATATAGGATTAATATTTTTGCAAACCAACCGTTGGATTTAATAACCTACTCATATTTATTATGATGTAAATTTTTAAATCAATCTGCTATTTTTATCATTTTAATCGAGAATAGTATTTTTTTTCAATATATATCGACTAAAATTTTATTTTATGAAATAAATAGTTAGACGTATTCGATTAATTTGAAATTTGATATGCATGATTTATGTAAATAGAACATAAAATTCAATAGTCGGATTAAAAAATTATAAATATAAAAAAAATATGAAAGTGTGTAAAACTAAATTTATTTTACACATGTGTAACTAAATTCCTCCTCTCCTCTATATGTATATGTATATGTATAAGATTATTATCTTATACACTGTCAGTGAAACTTTTTAACTCTACAAGGGAAATTAAAATGATGACATGTGTCTTTTAAAAATATTAAAAAAATAAAAAATAAATAAAATAAGACACATATCATCAGCTTAACTTCGCTTGTGAAATTAAAAAACTTTACTGATAATGTATAAAATAATTTTCCATATATATATATATATAAAACGAAGATAGAAATTTAAAGATCATTTTAATTTTCTTATTATTATTTTATAAAATCTCTTTTTTTTTCTAGTAAATATTCCGAATCCGATTATACCTTTTCCGATTTTTCCGTTGCTTTTAGACTTGCCGGTCAAAGAGAGGATCAAGAGTTTAAAAGCCCGCAAGTCAAGCGCCAGTAAACGAAGTCAAGAATCGACGCAAAACATTTAGTGAAGCCAGCTTCGGAATATACTGCCTTTCCCTGTAACCTTTGTTAGTCTACAAATCTTATATCATGTCATTGACTTAAAACTTTCTAAACCGAGCAACCCGTATTCATATTTTCACATAGGGTTGAGCCAAAAATAAAATAAGAAAATAAGAAACGTGACAAAAATCGAAGAATTTTCGTCAAGAAGACGTTTTCCACCAAGAGCTTTGAACCTATACAGCTTACAAATTAAAGAAGAAATGATCTTAATCATCTATACGTTGTATTTCACCCATCATTATGCGATTGCTTGTGACCTTAAAACCAAGAAGTGTAGGATCAATCTGCCTACCTTTCTTTCCTTTCTTTTTGCCACCCCTGCCCCCTTGGGTGCCATCGGAAGACTCTGAGCCCACTGCTCCATGGGCTTCTGGCATATCATTCTTCCTCGCATTACTTTTCAACATGTCAATAAACGACGCCTCAGATACGTCACCATCACCATATGATGACGTACGCTGGACGAGCATCTCTTCCTTGGCAGATGCCGCAATGTCCAAATGGTTAGCTAGATTTCCCCCTGGGGACATCAGAGACATGAAAAGCATTACTTTAAAGCAGTGTAGGCTAGAGGGGAAAAATAAACTGATTCCAACAGAAGTCAGTAGGACTGTCGGCGGTGCTGCACACTGAAATAATTCCTCCTCCTCAAATGATTTTACACTACCCATCTTCCCCCCCTAGTGTTTTCACCAAAAAGTTCTGAACGATAAAAAACGTATCAAGATGCTGGAATTACCCTCATTGCTGCTTAAAGACTTTTTCCCTCTGCCAGCAGGATCTGAGACAAGATCCGACAATCCTTCCTGAGATAATGAAGTATGCGATGCAGATATATCCCTCGGCAATATTTTGTCTTGAGCTTTGGCTGGGATTAGCACACTGTCAATAGGTCAAAATGGACAAACCATAATTATGGTGCGTTAACTAGAGGATCATCATCCTCATTGGCACATGTGAGTTTCCAACTGGTTTGATAGCAAAGCTACAGCAGTATAAGAAAGACACCATATTGCATCCAGTTTGTTCAGGTAAAAAACAAATCATGGACATGATACTAACCGATCTTTCGCTATATTGTCTGAAAATGAATTGCTTGACCTAATAAGGTCATTGTAAGAACCAGCATTTCCACCTATGAGAATTTGAAAATATCGCTAATAAGTCAGATTTCCCTTCTTTCAGAGGGGAAAGCAACATATCAGGTACATATAACAAAAAACTTACCAGAAACACTGAATGAAGAATGCCTGCAAAGAGCATTAAATGGAATATCCCCTTGGTCTGCAGAAGTCGGCCCTCCTGGCTTGCCCATGCCATCTTGACCCTTAAACATTGAGCCCATTGTCACTGCATCACTTTTAGATCCATAGTTTCTCAACTCCACATCTGGAGACTCTTTCATTGAAGTTAACCAACCAGTCCCATTAGCACCTTTGTAAATTGCCTGAGCATTCTCAGTGCTGCATGACAAGAATGGCTGCCCCTCTGAAAATGCTGCAGATTCAGCCCTAAATGGCAGCCTTTCCTTGCTTTCAGAACTTCCAGCCTGCTTATCAGCAAAAGAAACATGTGACGGCTCAAATGAAATTGAACCATAAGAACCTACCACAGATGACTTATTTAGACGTGCCTCTTGCTCTGCCAGAACAGCAAATGAGTGATCCAAAAAACTTGATCCTGTATGGATGCCAGATGCAGCCCTATCTAATGACTCAGGTTGATGGCCAGATTTCATATGTAGCAATTCCATCAACAATTGCCTAGACTTGTCATCATTGAGGCCATCAGACATCCATAAGCCAGGATTCTCAGAAGTCGTTTTGACTTCTGAATCCCTTTTCTGCAGTTCAGAATTTGTATGCAATTTTTGGACACGAGGCTCCAGCCAGTCACTTCCCAGCTGTCCATTGCACTCAGGCCAGCAGCCCTCATTTGCATCCAATGGGGAAACATGAACCTGACTGGGGACAAAAGAGTGTTCAAGATTATGAGGATAGATGCCAGACAAAAATGTGACAGCTTGACCAGCAGATTGTCTATGTGTGCTTGGCTCCTGTACATCTAAACCTTTTGCACGATCCATAGCATTTACAACATCCATATTGATCCCAGAACCAACAGGAGGCAAAGATATTGATCGCTCAAATTGCAATGATGAAGGCTCTAAATGCCCTTGACGAAGTTGGTCCTCTAATGACAGATTGCGCTCTAGGTGGCTTAGCTGCTCCTCATGGATTGGCCTTTGCTGTTGCTGATAAAAGTCTAATGGGCTAAAGTCTGAAGAATGAACTTGGTTAATGCCAGTATGGTTCCTAAGAAGATGATTGGTCCGATCAGCTGGCCACATGGAGTCTAAATCACTTTCTACATTATGCTGTCTCAGTCCCATTGAGAGCTGCCTCTGCAGCTGCTCTTGTTGAAGAAGCTGATGCTCCAAAGACTGCAATTGTCCGTGCTGTTCTTGTGCAATTGATTCTAATAGGTGTCTTTGAGGCTCTACTTGTGGTGCTTGACCCAATTTTGCTTGAACAAGCTGCTCTATCAATGGAACATGTCTTTGATGATGTGACCGTTGTTGAAACTCATGTATAAGCTGCTGCTCTAATAAAACCTGATCAAGAACATTTTTTGATCTGATAGGATCAAAATGTGACTGCCCAAGGCCCAGGTCAGGAACTTGACCATGCAACAGTTGCTCAAGAAGACCTCGCCGAACTTGAGGCTGCTGTTGCTCCTGTAAAAGCTTTTGCTGCTGATGGAACTGTAGCTGTTGTTGCAATTGAAACTGCTGGAGTTGAAGCTGCCGCCGTTGTTGCATCTCTAGAGCCAAAAGGTGTTCCGTATCAGGTGCAGAATAGTTGGACAATTGCCGCTGGTGAATCCAATTCTGATTCTGACTTGGCAGACGTTCCAGAACTGATTCATTAAGGCGTCCATGAGGAGACAACGCATTTAGATGTTGGAACTGCTGTTTCTGAACATGTTGAGACATAAGTTGCTCTGCTAAATCAAAATGGTTTGTGTCTAGTTCCAAATGTGACATATGCTGGGCAGCCAAAGCATCTCGAAACAAGTTCTGGTCAGGTAGTACACTTTTCCTATAAACATCAGACCATGCATCTCCAGCAACAGCTGGATCAGCCACAGGACCAAATGGAACAGCCCTCCCAATGCCAGAAGGAACATAGGAAGATTGGTTGTTCCTTGATTGAGCACCATCAAGCTCAGACCACAATAAGCCAAAAGAATGCAACTTATTATCATTTTGATTTGGTATACCAGTTTCTGTCAACTCATTTGGAAGAGACAGGTGGCTACCAGAATTTGCCAAAGGATTGTGAACACGTCCAGAAGATTCCACAACAGGATAGCTAGAATTATCTGATCTTCCTGGGAAAACAATTTCTGGAAAGAAACAATTAATTAGCACAAAATATACAAAATTGAAACTACTGGTTAATACAGTTCAAACACACTGAATAAGTATAAATAAACAGACCTTCGTCTTGCACAACAAAATCTTCAAAATTTTGACCCTTGGAATGTGGCAGTTGCAGTGAAGACTCAAGCTCAGAAATTCTTGAATAACAATGCTGAAATGAGAGGCTGTTTAACTCAGCCACTGGGTGGTGCAGGTCATTTTTTATGGATGAATCTGAAATGTTGCTGACTGGAGCAGAAGCAGGTAAACCAGCTTCCAAATTTCCTACCAACTGCCCAGACTCCTCTAGCTTAGGATTCAAATTAACAATGCTGACATGCCTATCTTTGGCTTTCAGCTGTGGGATGACATCACCCAATTCTCGAAATGGTGTTCCTTCAGGAGAATCTCCCAGACGCACTGCCAAGTCAAGCCCAAAGAAACCTTGGTCAAACCACATCATGATGTCAGAACCAAGGAACGGACCCTGGGTATTCCCCTGAGGATCAATGTAAAATAAAGTAAACTCCTCAGGAGAAGATCCCCCTCCCAAACTCTTTTCCTCATGGATAGTCTCTATCATCTGCACCTCACCATGATTTTTCTCAAAGGCCACAGGAAATAGAGAACTTGAATCACCAGGAAGCTTCGATTTGATGTCAAAAGAAGTGCTTGCCTCATTGCCATCATACCGATGATGATCAGAAGAAGCAAAGTCCATCTGACAATTTTCACTAATATTATGGTGACTAGCAGTACAAATGCCATTACTTTTAGGGACTTTTGGCATAATTCCATCTGAATTTGATGGAAGAGGGCTGGAAGCAATTTTATAATCTTCTTCACTAGTAACTCCTTTTCCTGAAACAAAACACATTCAGTTTCCTTCCTGCATCTTAAAGGTTGAAGCACTATATTTCCAACTTATGCAAAACCATGACAGGAAATTTACCCAAATTATCTTTCCCTTACCAAGTAATGGAGAAATTATCACTTACCAGCTACCATATGAGCTCGATATGCATCAGTACTAGCAGCTTCTTGTAAGGTATCAACAGTTGCTCCATTGAGAATTTGAGTAAGGACACCCTGTTTCTCCTCAGAGGATTTCAAGTCTCCAACTTCTAGACAATGGATTGAAAGAGTCAGATAAACCATCAAGCATAGAAAAAATTGAGGTAAGATTGAAGTCTAAAATTGTACCTGATAAATTTTCATTTGATTTCCCCTGTCTACATGAATTGTACAATACACTGCTGGTGACTTTACCCTTCCACATATCACTAAGGATATTCTGTAAACGTAAGGAGAAAAAACTAATCAATTACCGGAGCAAGGAAACAACGTAGGGTAGCAAATCACTAAATGAACATAGGCAAACTAATCAGAAAATGAAAAAACATATTTTACCTCCTCTCCAGTATCAGGTGCAACAAAAGCCAATGGTTCAATAATGTCAACATGAGTTAAAGGAGGTGATTCTTTCATCCCATCAGGCATGGCAGAAAAGGATGGATCAAGCTTTTGTCTGCGAAATATGTCAAGAAGCTTCCCTCTGGAGTAGCGAAAAGTATCAGCTAAAAGGTTTGGTTTCCCAGGGACACTTCCATTGGTGGCTGCTGATGAAGACCTTCCAATACCAGTTGACCTTCCCCGTCCGATGGTAAAACCAGTGTTATGACTCTCCACCCTTCCTTTCTCTGGTCCAAATCGAGGTGCAGCATAAGAGGAAGTTGAACCACTTGAATGTACCTCCATTCTATGGCGAGGCCTCCATTTATCACGAGAATCTGTGTCACGCTCAGAAACTGAACGATTGCTACTAACAAATGACTGATTGTCATTGTAACTATCTTCCTTCTCCTTTTCAGCATCCGTCCTCTTCTCAGAGCGGGATTCCTTCTTTTCTTCAGGACCCCACCTAGACGACCATTTGCCATCACGACGAGATTCATGCCCAGGATTACGGATGTTAGCATCATGCCACCGATCAGAGGATGAAAAAGATCTACTTTCAGTTGTTTCCCTCATTGAATTAGTGTCAACACGACATTCTCCTTTCCGGCGGTCTCTCCTACTGCTGTGTAAGCCAGTTTCTCTTTCCTCTTCACGCCAGCGGCGACTACTTTCACTCTCAGTCAGAACCCTCCTCCAATCATTTTTCTCCTCAGATCCATCCAAGTGCCAGCCCTCCTTTTGGTTGGGATCACTCGAGTTTCCCATAGACACAAAATTTGGAACACGTGCATCCTGAGATACATGTCAAAACAGTGAGGGTAGCATGCACAGCAGTATGACATTAGGCAAAGTGGACATCCTCCCAAGTGTACATATATACATACATAAATGTGTATGTATGTATGTATATGTATCTCACCCTCTGCGAAATTGTTCATCTTACATAAATAATTAATAATAAAATTTTAACTTCCTTACTCATCAACATTTCAAATCTCAAATGGAGCCAACGGTGATCAAAGTTCCTTAGTGGAGATTGATTTAGGAAATACAAAAATAGTAACAAGTGAAAAAACATGGATTCATTTTCCCTACAGAAGCTGCAAGTCCCAAGTAGCCAGGATGGAAAACAATATTTGATGCAGAGGAGTATATCAAAGATTAATTGAACATACTGTTACAAATCCCTAAAAAAATATTGCTGTGTAATTCTCACCCAATTTTGTGCCAATTTTGTGAAATGAGGGGGCAGGAAAAGCAATCTATTTCCATTTACTATACATCTAACTTGCAGCAGCAAAAATGTTGAGGGAAAAAACTAAAAGTTTATGCTACAATTCCTGAATCACCATCACAGGCATATGTATCGCCTTAAAGGTTACTCTGAACTCTTTGTTTCAAGCTACTCATGTCCAAGTTTAATTAATAAAAATGGTAAACTAATAAGACCAGATGGGTAGGAGAGTATCTTATGTATATTCAGGACCTTGGAACCAGGCAACATGTACTGGGTAGAATGTATGTAGCAGAACCATGATCAGTTTAAACAGCACAGAAGTTATATTACATAAAGAGAAGATAACGTTGAGGCTCTCATATGAATGAACACCAAAATATTTTTATAATGAGTATATTAAGCAAATTTACAATTGTGAATTTTCCAAAAAGAATTACACGTTAAGAGTATAAAACTTTGGCTCCATCAACCCAAAGATCAACAAGCAGACTATGGAGCAAAAAGAAGCATTATAGCAAATCAGATGAACATGTCAATATTATAAAAATGGAAACAAAAACTCAAGAAACCTATATACCATCTTTGTCTCAGTGGGTTTAGAATAGAGCCATTGCGGAGATAAAGGTATGCTGCTCTCTGATGTCAGTTGATCTGCAGTAACCAATTAAATCAAATTGTTACTCAAAAAGAAGGAAATCTCTAAGAAAAGAAAATGATAGAACCAAGCAAAACATCTACAAGCAAGTTACTCCTTATTTGACAAGAACACTACTTCAAGATCAAGGACATAAAGTTACCTTTCGATTCATCAACTTTTTCCTCATTTCCTCCCATAGCTTCCACTGTTGTAAGATGTGAAAAAGTGAAAACAGAAGAAGAGAAGGTTAAAGTTTTATGTATAAATCCAGTTGATGCACAGTATGATAGCCAATGAAAGCAACCCTTGACACACACTTGTTCTCCCCCAACAGAAACCACAAAACACGTATAATGATACAGCAAGAAAACATCAATTGCTGTTCAGAAATTCAAGATCTCCTACCAACTATAATATACTCAGATCCTTGTGAAACTATGCAGCAATGTTTATAAGTTCAATAATCAATAAACTAAGAAAATAATGTTAGCTATTCCACAGAAGGAACAGCAATATCGTTCATCCAGTCCAAAATGGGAAGTGATACATTTGAAGCTGATGACACCCCGGCTTAGCCCAGATGGTTGATGAGTGGGAGTTTGAATAGAAAACCTAGGATAAACCTGTGATCATCTCGTGTAGTTAAAAAACAATACATATCAACCGAAAAACGTAAAAGCATAAAGCATAAAAGTCAAACATCCAGAGCCATTAACTTGGGATGAAAATAAAGTCTAGCAAATCAGGAAGAAAGAATAAACATTAAAAAAAAAACCATTTTGGGAACTAAAAAGCATAATATCAAGGAAACCAAAATAGTGATAAAAACTTAATAACAAAAGTATTATTTTAGTAAAATAAAATAATAATTAGAGAAGTAACAACTTAAAAAATCTATTAAATAAAAAAAATGAAATAGCGGCATTAATTCCTGTTAGTCCGTGACAATCAAACAGAGTAAGAACCATGCACTAATATGAAAAATAGGATATAAAAGGATTACAACAATCATCAGTTCAAAACCCTAAAAAAGGAAGTTTTGAATCCAAAAGCCCAAATTAAATCATACGACTACTAGGATAGGGCACAGTTGGGATTGACAAAATCCGGATATCTAACATTTGGTCCAACTTCAGTAAAATCGAGAGAATGAACGAAAGAATTATTGAATGAGAGTGAAAGTACCTCTGGATGTCCACGGGCGATCAGAGGGCTTAGATGAAAGGAGATCATCAGGCAGATCGAGCTGGCCTTCAGCCATCGGAAGGAAGTCGTAGACACAGATAAAGAGTGTCAAAGAGAAGGTGAAGATGAGGACAAGAGTAAACGGAGAGTGAGTAAGAAAAGCTCAGAAAGAAATGAAAAGAGGGAGATGGAGATTTTCTTTTTTAATGAAAGATTGGGAGTTTCGGAGATGGAAGGAGTTTCGAAACATTTGAAAGAAGTAAACTGTTGAGAGAAGAAGAAAAGGGTAAGGAGATTTTGGGCGGTCAGAACAGAGAAATCTGCTAATCAAGTAAGATGAATGCAGGCTGCCTCTTTAATGTATTCTTTCTTCAACGACTCTTATGCTCGCATCTTCGTCCATTTTAGGATTTGAATGTAATCCTATTCGGATAAAAAAAATAAAAAGAAACGTATTTTTTTTAAATATATATTTATTTATATTTATAAAAGGTTATTATTCGTATAATACTGTTATAGGTGAAATTTGTAAAGTCAACTGTTCTGTTTTTTTATTTGATTGATTTTTTTAAATGTATTTCAGTGGACATATATAGTAATTTTAGTTTTGTTGGCAAAATTTTTAATTTCCATATATATGTATTAAATAATTTTTTTGTTTTTTAATTTTTTCTATTAGAGCAACAATAAAAGTTTGTAATCATGATTGAAGTAGACATGAGAATTTGTGTCTTAGTGCTAAGTGATAATTATTGAAACATATATACAATACATGAATTTTTTTTTTTTGCTCATAGATAAATCTGGTAATACCAGAAACAAAGATTACAAAAGTTTGGTAAGGCAAATGGGAGGATCAATCATCCAATTTTTGGGGTAGCAGCCCTTACAAACTTGTTTAGTCACCCAATCTACAGCCTTGTTTGCCTCACGGGAAGTGAAAGAAAAATAAACTTCATTACAGCCATAGACAAGATTAAGAATATCTTTTTCAATAGCTTTAGTCTCCCACCTCCTTGAAATAGCTGGATTCTTCAAACGATTCACCAAGTTCATGTTATCAGACTCCACTCAAACCTTATCCCACCTTCTTCAGTTGATTAAAAAGCAAGTTTCACGCACAGCCAAACCTATTTAAATCTTAAACACGAATATCATAGATTTTTTATATGTTGCATGCAACACAACATAGTTTAACATATTATAATTGTCTGTGTAACATGACCCAACATGAATAGACATGGTTGATATGGTTAGACACGATTAAACACAATTAACTACTACAACAATCTAGCCTAATAGTCATAGAATTCACGACCCATTTTTCAATGCTAATTTCACCTTTCTGTCGCTAATGAATATTACTATATTAGTAACGGAATTAGTGACGACTTTTCTGATCCCAATTTTGTCTCCAAATTTGAAGTCATTAAAAGTCTTCCATCGCAAATGACGAATTTCATCATTAAATTTGCTCCCTTGTTGAAAGTATTAACAATAAAATTCCGTTGCTAATAAGTTTTATTTTCTTTTTTTCAAAAAAATATAAAAATACAAAAAAATAATTATTTCGACGTTAAAGACCTTTAACGACGAAATTTTGTTTTTAACATAAAATTTAAATTATTCGATGCTAAAAGCCATAATCGTTTTTTAATTTCTTAAAACTTTTCGATTCTAAAAGCTATCCGATGCTAACAGCCATAAATTTTTTTTTAATTCTTTAAAACCATCCAATGCTAATTGCTTTTAACATCGGAATTCCAATGCTAAAAGCCATAAAAATTTTTTATTTTTTAAATAAATCTGATGTGAATGGCTTTTGGAATTGAAATTTCGATGATAAAAGCCATAAATTTTTTTATTTTTTAAATAAATCCAATGCAAATGGCATTTAGCATTGAAATTCTGACTCTGAAAGCCTTTTTTTTAATTTAATTTTTTTAAATATTTTCGGCTCAATTTTGGATACATAATATGATTACATATATAAGTAAAATCTTTAGAAACCAATGAATTAATATCAATATCATTCATTGTTGAAAAATATTAGGATTACAGAACTTGTCCACTTGGGGTACTACGAAGATGAAAAGCTTGAACTTCTACTTGGACTTCAACTTCTGGAATTGAACTTCTTTTTTCACGAACAATCACGAACTAAATGCAGAGATAGACTTCAAGGCATGCTGCTATAATGCCACTTTCCTTATGACTTATTTCACCCCCACCAATTATGGTATGCAACATAGAAATCGCCTCTGGATACAATGAAGTCAACTTGTTTAATATTACCTTGCACATGTAATATTAAACCACCAAACACTTTAGACAAATACAAAAGTATTATGTCTTAGCCAAAGTTTTCTGTAGCAAACAATGTCTAAGAGACTTGTTGTCTATTTAGAGATTGAGAGATGATAGAAGAATTCAGAATATTTTCTGTTGCCTTGAATGAAGATTGTCATCTCTTTTATAGAGATAATTTCAAGAGATGTAACCTTTGATTTGAATGTCACAACCATTCAATTGTGTCGTTTCATTTAAACAAATCTTTCAGATTGATCACAACCTTCAAATTCAATGGTTATGTCCTTTAACCATTCAGTAGTGAAAGATTACCCTTTGAATGAAGTTGCACCTATTCAAAGAAAACTAGTCGTTATAATGCATTTTACACTAGAGCAATCGGCTTTCATAAAAGGCAATTGACTGCCCTTGAATTTCCAGGCAAGGAAGTCGGATGCCCAAAAATAACATTCGAATGCCCTAGTGTATTTTTTGAACAGTATGTAACTTCCAGAAGGGCAGTCGACTGCCTTAAAGTAGCTTTAAATCCGAGATTTTCACTTTGTATAAGCAGTTGACTGCCCTATTTGGGTAGTTGACTGCCATCCCGGGGCATTCGACTGCCCTCCTAGGGAATCCAACTGCCCAAGTGCATTTTTTAGACGAAAAGCTTATTGCACAAGGGCAGTTGACTGCCTATAAATTAAGTAAAAATATTTTAACATGATTTTACTTCACCCAGAGTCATACCAAACACTACTTTTACTTGTACATTGATTAAACAACATTTTAATCACTTTTACTTGTACATTGATTCAACAACATGTTAATCAATCTTTTCACTTTATATTTTGAAATTTTCTAACATTCATTTGATCAAATGCAATATCACATTCGTCCAAAAATTAACATCCATAATTTTTCGTTCAACATCTATTCAATATCAACCGAAACAAAAAAAAATCACCATCATCATTGCCATATCATCATCATCAACATCATCATCAATATCATCCATAATTCATATAAACAGGATAAAATAAAAAATAGGTCTCACTAATTAGTATGGCAACCCGATCCAAATAGTCCAAGATCGAGTTGTCCTTTATAAGCAGCATTACCTATCATGAAACTCATCATCTGAGTTATAAAATTAGTTAATATATCTTTTAAATGATTTAATTCGAACTTCATGTCTTAAATATCCTCCTTCAAATGCTGCACTTCTGAATTAGATTCGGAAGTACCATCTCCCTTAGGAGTAAAATAAGGAAAAGAATTGTAAACTGAATAAGATGTGCAAGAAGATGGAGCGAGGACGGAGTTGTATCCAAATAGTATGCCCCGCTAATAATCAATGTGTTGTGGCTAAATCTCAAATTTGTAAGTATGTGTGCGTATGGCATCCATCCCTCCAATTACTTCACGCCACATAGTTGGATTAAACTAGGGATAGGCATTCGTGTCCTACTGTATTTCTATGTCAACGAAGTAGCATACTTTTCCTACGATGTAATAAGAAAAAGAATATTAAATCATAAACTTTAAAAAACAATAACATGTATACTAAAGCCATTAGGGTAAATTACATACATTGACAAATATGGACCTATTGTCTACATAATCATTATCTCCACCCGAACGTTTGTGGATACGATCAAACAATTCCTTATATGTCAGTGCTCGACCTTTACTATATGTCTACATGAAATAGAAATATTGTTAAAGAATAAAATATCTATAAAAGGAATAAAAAATTGTATACGTTTATTAATTTGACTTACTATCCTATATTTATGAACTGGAAAAGATGCAAAACCGCCCGTATGCTTGGTTATGCTTCTTTTCTTTTCCATCAGTCGATTTTATTTTCCTTTTCTAGGCCTCATCTCCCACTATTCAGTTCCCCATTCACTCTCAACTAACTCATCCCATATTTGAACTATAATCCACTTGGACAAATTATACCCTTTGTAGTAAAAATGTTATCAATTTATGTACCAAAAATAATGTTATCAATTTGGAAATGACACATTGCTCTTTTTCTCTCCAAAAGCAGCAAGTCTTTAAAATGTGTTTTGCAATTGTGCTACCATATTTGATACACAATAAGGGACTATTAATGAGGCTACATGAACTTTTCTTGCAGACAGTTTTAATAATTAATTTTGAGTTATTAAAAATGTCATAAATTTTTAGATTTCAAAGTAATATACTTGAAATTTTAGCCACATTTGTTGTTTCACTTCTTGTGAAACCTTTTTCCATACGAGCCATGGTTCTGAGTAGTACTCTTTAATCAAGCTCAGTATTCTCCTTACAATAGAAGGTTGGTGAAAAGCACTAGCACAATGAGAAAAAATTTCTTAAATATCATATTTAAGGTTAGACTTGTATGAAAATAAAAAAAAATTACAAACAAAATATGTTATTGAGACAAGTAAGCAATACCCTATTCTCTGGATTTTGCGATGTGGGTATGCCTTGATTTGGGTCTCTTACTCTTTTCCACCACTAGCACTTCTCTCCTACTCCCACTCCATTCCTAGATGGGGTAACCTCGTTTGAAGGGTGCTCAGCTAATATCCCCTCTTGAGTAACGATTGTTTTGTGGCTGAAGGTTGAATTGGTTGACACTCCATCGATAGAATGTCGTCATCGTCATCATCATCATCATTACTATTAGTGAGAGGGAGCAATTTTCCCTCAAGGTCGACAGTCCAAGGAGGAGTTAGAGGATGACAAGAAGGTCAACTCGAAGGTCAAGCTGGACCCCAAGCACGAGGTTGAGAAAAAACTAAGTGGGAGGTTGAGCATCAGGAGTAGGCACAAAATAAAACTCCAATAAGGTGCAGACCCCGATGCAGCTTCAAGAGACCTAAACCTAAATGGCGTTTTACTTTGATTTTTCAATATGGTCATCATCTGAAATACAAAGAAATTGAAATAAATAAGTAATTAAAGTAAAACAATAATGTTTAAAAAATAAATATTTAATTAACTAAGTAAAAGGAAAAATAATAAATAATTATATACATTTCATTCTTACTATTCAGAATTATATAAATAATTATATAACTTACTTTAATGATATTTTAAAATAAATAATTATATACATTTCGTTTTTATTATTCATAATTCCAATCACTACCATCGTCGCTATCATATTATTCTTGTTCATGTCCATAATTATTTTGATTTTTATCATCATCATCTGGTAGAGGATGATAATGGCGAATAGTGTAAGAAAATTGTTCCAACTAAGGTTCCAATCCTGAAGTCACAGTCACTGATGCACATTCCTCCTCTGCTGCTCCTAGATCATCCTCTCAGTTGTCCGAGGCCTCACTCGAGTCTATCATGCAGATGCTACATCAATTAAACACAAGATTCACTCAATTTGACACGCGATTTACTGCTTTTGAGCAAAATCAATGTGACTTTCAGGAGCATGTCGATACATGACTTTTCGAGATTGAGGACCAGCAAAATTCAATGTTTGATGAAGTGCAAATCATGTGTGTTCGTCAAGAGGAGTTCTATGGGGAGTTCCACCCTCTTAAATGTTTAGTTTCATAACTTTGAATTTAATAGCTTTACATAGATGTTATTTTGCTACTTGATATGTTTTCTCATCCATGTTAAGATATTTGGATTTCTTGTAATGTATTTCGACTTTGTTTTGTACTAGCTGTTCTTGTTACTCTTAATTTCATTTGAATTGTTATGGTTCATGATTGTTGTTGCTTTAAATTGATGCCATATGTGATTCATATGATTTATATGTATGGCATTTTTATTCATGCTCAATATTAATCTTATGCAACTAACTTCTCTTCAATTTCTTATTTATGCACTTATTTAGGTGGAGTTTCTCGAATTTGCATTTTTGTTTGTTCTGACAAAAAGGGGGAGAGATATGGTTTGTAAATTGATTTTGAAAATCATGTTTTGATTAAGGTGGAGCAGTTTTAAAAATTTAAAGCAAATTTACATTAAGTTTTGTCATATTAAAAAGGGGGGATTGTTAGTTTTAAATTGACATATATATATTTTGAAATGACAAAAATTTAAGCAAAATTAAATGTTTGATTCAATTTGTAAATTTGCTTAGTTACTGATGATTTTCACAAACCATATTAAAGTGCTTTTATCAAACATAAGACCATGATTTAATTAATTTTTTTTAGTTTTAATCTATTTAGAAAATGTTTTGAATATTGCATTAAGTAATTTTCTTAATTATAGTATATGTTTTAAAAAAATTACTTGATAATTTTTTGGCTCAATTTCATGCTTCCAAAGTCATGCCACATTTGAATAAAATTGAAATTGCTTTATCTTCTTATGCTTAAAAAGGTCCAGAAAATACAGATGAGGAACAAAGGATCGATCCCCCTTAGCAGGGATCGATCCCACCTTAGCAACAATCGATCCCACTTTGGTAGTGTGCTAAAGGGATCGCTCCCTTACCTTAAGGGATCAATCCCACAGCGTGCAAGAAGCCTTCCAAGGCTCTATTTTGAGGTTTCAATGGGAAGAAAAGCATTAAATGCTTCACCAACCTTCTCTTCAAGGGACATATAAATAGTTGCATTAAAGACATTGGAGGCAAGAAATATCATTGTGCTATCATCTTCAATCTTGAAAGAAGTTCTCTAAGCTCAATATTCATTCCTTAATTTGATTCTATACACTTTTGCTCTTCAAATTGTGTACTTATACCTTCAAGAGGTACTTCTTTGTATACAAACACTTTCCAATTCACCATCTTGTAATCAAAGGGAAAGTAACCCTTTGTGAGGTTTAAAATGTGAGTGATTGGGTAATTTCTTATTAAGAGAATTAGGGGTTTCTTCCTAAGCTTTGGAAAGGAAGTATAAAAGAGGTCTCACCAACCTTCAAAGAGATGTGTAGCTGGTTCACTCGATTTAGTAGTGTCATAACGTCTAGGTCCGTGAACCTAACCGCTAGACTTTAAAATTCAAGGAGTCGCCACCAACCATTCAAACCTAAGGTGTGATTGGTCACCTACTCTTGTCTAAGGATAAGGCATGGTCTACGTTCAAAGAATCTAGGGTTCGGGAGTACGGTTACGTGTGGGGAAGGATTAGCACCCCCACGTCGCCCATTCTAAAATGGTACCATTTAGTTCTAAGTTTAGTCTAAATTTACCTTTATGTTCGTATTAGTTTTGATAATTAAATATTGGGAAAGTTTCTAAGACTATTCCATCAATCTGGCTCAAATATTAGAAACTCCCCTCACCTCAAGATGTTCAAGGAGTACCAATCGACTTTCTTGAACTCTATCGTCGGATTGATTGAGTATATTATGAAATTCTTATCTTTAAATATTTTCTAATCTTATTCTTCTTATTGTATTGTTTTAATTCTATTATTCTATATTTTGAAAATAAACATGACATATGGGTTATTGACAATTCTTCTTAAGTATCCCATCAATCTGGCTCACCCGAAGAAGAATCCTCTCACCTAAAAATTCCAAGGAGTACCAATTGACTTTCTTAGAATTCATCATCGGCATATGTCACATTTACTTCTTTTATTACCTTATCATGGTATTATTTTATATTCTTTATTCTTAATTTATTATTTTATTTTATTATTTATTATTATTATTATATCTTTAAAATGAACATGAATTATGTTTTCTTGAAAATTCTCCTTAAGTATTCCATCAATCTGGCTCAACTCAAGAAGATTCCTCTCACCTAGAAAATCCAAGGAGTACCGATTGACTTTCTTGGAGTTTCATCCTCGGCATAATCCATATTCATCTTTGATAACTAATTTTATTATTTCCTTATTCAATCTTTAGACCTATATATTAAAATAAATATATTATCAGATAAATTGTTTTTTTAAATTATCAAATTAAATGTTAGAATCTAAATTATTATAAAATTTATCAAACTATTTATTATCATGTATTAAAGTACAACATTGTTAACAGATATCAATTAATTATTAGGTTAAATTAACTTGTTAATTAATTATTTAATAAAACAAATAAAGTAAGAAAAGAAACCTGGATATTGATTAAGGCCCTTTTTGCCTTGTTTCTTGATTTCACGTGGATACTAGTAAAGTTGTAAGAGACGTAGGCAACAAACGGAGGAGCAACGTAGCGAAGCAGTGTATTGCAACAAAGCAAAATCACACAGAAGCAAGAAACGGTGGTAGACTTTCGAACCGAGCGTAGAGACAGCAACGGTGCAAACTAAAGGAGCTGGGAGTAGTAGCTGTGCAA
Source organism: Heritiera fomes (assembly GCA_032173925.1). Classification (NCBI taxonomy): domain Eukaryota; kingdom Viridiplantae; phylum Streptophyta; class Magnoliopsida; order Malvales; family Malvaceae; genus Heritiera; species Heritiera fomes. The sequence continues at coordinate 4,833,184 of JAPDPM010000019.1, forward strand.
TCAACAGTAATAGGCAGGAGAGATGTACGATGCAAGGGAATTCTCGGGTTGTTAATGATAAGGTAAGGTAGGCGAGAAGATGTTGAATAAGCAGTGCAGCAGTGAAGATGATGATGGTCTCGGCTTGGGCTGGAAGACGGTGACAATGATGGTAGCCGATGGCGATGATGCGGGAGACTTGGGGCAACAATGGTGACGAGGATGTAAGATGCTCGAGAATTTTTTGTCAAGGCTGAGATGCTCGATTGTCGGTGAATGGATGATGGTTTGGCAGAGGTTTATTCAAGGTTGAGATGCTTGGTTGTCGGTGAATGGATGATGGTTTGGTAGAGGTTTTTATCAAGGCTGAGTGCAAGACTTGTCTATTTGATTCTCTGTCCTCAATTATGAGCCTTGATCCCTTTTTATAGTCCAAAAACTTGTTAGAATCCTAATACAACTATACTTATTCTAATAATTATCTCCTATTTTATCTATTTTATTCTTATGTTAATCCTAATCTAATTCTATTAAATTAATACTAATCCATATAATTATCCTACAAAATCTAATTATCCTAATTATATAATCCTAAAATTAATTTTATTTTTATTTCTTTTTATCTTTTCTCTCTCTTTTCTTTTCTTTTTTTTTATTCCTAAATCCTATTTTAATTTAATTTCCTAATTAATGTTAATTCTAAATCTAAAAATTATAATTTAATTCTAGCTTAATTCTAAATTGTTAAATTAAAATATAATGTCACCCAATCCAATTAATTATTTTACAAATTAAGAACTCGGACAAAATATGGTGTCTACAGTTGCCCCTCTTTGTGTATTTGCTGTGAAACAGTAATTGCACAAAGACATAGACACCTATTTTGCTCGACTTCTCTTCTTTTTTTTTTTGAAAAAGCTCCCTCTAAACAGAAAGGCAGTCAAACTTTAAAATCTTGTCCAAAAAGCTCCCCCTAAACAGGCAGGCAGTCAAACTTTAAAAATCTTGTCCAAAATGCTCCTCCTAAACAGGTAGGCAGTCAAACTTTAAAAATCTTGTCTAAAAGCTCCTCCTAAACAGGCAGGCAGTCAAACTTTAAAAATCTTGTCCAAAAGCTCCTCCTAAACAGGCAGACAGTCAAACTTTAAAAATCTTGTCTAAAAGCTCCTCCTAAACAGACAGGCAGTCAAACTTTAAAAATCTTGTCCAAAATGTTCCCCCTAAACAGGCAGGCAGTCAAACTTTAAAAATCTTGTCCAAAAGCTCCTCCTAAACAGGCAGGCAGTCAAACTTTAAAAATCTTGTCCAAAAGCTCCTCCTAAACAGGCAGGCAGTCAAACTTTAAAAATCTTGTCCAAAATTTAGAGGAATCCTGCCCGAAGGTCTTATAGATTGTACTCAAGGAACCTTGTCTGTAATTTTCCTCATGCAATGCATCATGTATGCAACTACACATGCATTCTATCCTATCTATGCAGTTTATTCTATCATGCAATGCCATTCATGCAATATCATTCATCCAATCTAGTTTATCCATGTAATGTTATTGATGCAATCAATTCTATCCATGTAATGCACTCTATTTTATCCATGCAATGTCATTCAAGCAATCTGTTTTATCTTTATGATGCAATCTACTCTATCCATGCAATGTTTTTTCGAAAAACATTTCAAGCTCAATTGTGGCAACAACAAGATTATTCTTTATCAATCCATCTCATGCATTCTTCTCTTTCATCTGTCCTCTTGTCCTTCTATTTCTTATTTCTTTCCTCATTTTCCTTCTTCCGTTTTTCTTGCCCAATGAAACTCTTGTCTTCATGCCCTCTTTATCTTATCTTCTCACTTGATTCTTGTTTTTACTTTCCTCTCTATCTGGTCACTCATTTGCTCATTAAAATCTTTACTGAGACCTCATCATTCATTCTTTCTTATTCATTGGTTTTTCTTGATTTCCAATTTCCATTCATCCACAAGTTTCCTTTTCTTTCATTTTCCTAAATAATATAGGAGTCTTTCACATATTTTGCCAAGCAAACATTCATTACCATTCTAATTTCAAGATCAATGCAACACAATTTCTCAATCCCTTAAGGTAAGGATATAGCAAAGAAATGATAGGTGAAATGAAAAGAGTGATATCATTCAACATTTGAAAAGATTTAACAAGAAATTGTCAGGCTTAAAAGGAAAGTATGCTTGAATGAAAGGTGAGAATTTTTAGGATTAGGTAATAGTATCCAAATAATAACAATTCAAATAATTCTGATCAATGAATACAAAATTCCCTTCAAAGGTCCACCTTATCTGATCATGTTGAGTTCATTAAAATATCCTCTTGCCCCTGTATCATTGACATCCAGTTTTTCTGGTATCTAAGCTGCCTTTTCAGGTTTTCAACTTAGACGCACTCTATTGATCCAAACCGCCCTTTTTTGGGTTTTTGATTTGAATCCTCCTTTCATTTTTTTCTCTTTTTTTCTTTTCTTTTCTTCTTTTTTTTTTGTTCTTTTTCTCTTCTTTTTCATTTTCTTTTTTTCTTTCTTTTTTTATTCATTTCTCTTCATTTTCAACTTCATTGTCCTTGATGAGGCTTCTCTTGTCTGTTCTCCATTCTGATTCATGCCCCAACATCAGATAGTTCTTCACCCAATTTAATGCTCACATGGATCCAAGAGAGTCTTTGGAATCCTATTTCTTCCATCTAGACGAAATCTTTTTGCTTATCTTGATCTGCTTGTCCTAATTCCATCCAAAGGATCATCATCTCATAGTGTAAGTATGCCTTTATTCAACACATGATTCTTCAATAGGAGTACTCATATTTGATCAAAATGGACTTTTAAGACACGTAATGTAGGCTCAGGTGAGGGTTTAAGAAAGAAAGGATAATATAGGCCCAAAATAAGTGTTTCAGGGTTCATCAAACCAAGAATCATTTTTCATGAATCATTTAGGCATTTTGACTTTTGCCTCATTCTAATTTGCTTTCTCTCTCCTCTTTCCTTCTTCATTCTCTTTTTCTTTTTTTGTTCTCTTTTTTTTTTCACAAAAGGGTTTTTTCTTTGCCCCATCGATCTTTCATCTTCTATTCTCTTTGCCCCCCCAGTGTGGAGGGTGATTCTTGGTAGGTTATATCAAAAAGAATATAATAGGCTCAAAAGGGGTAATCAATGGATAATTTTACTCACGCTTAAAAGGTAGTGAAAGAAGGCCATTTCTCATCTCATTACAAGTACTCACATTAAAGGTCATCTATTAAACAAAGACAAACTCATTAGAATTTCATGTAAAGATTCACCTTTAATCGTAACATTCTATAGGTGAAGATTTTAGACAAATATCTTCTATTCTCTTCTTGCTTGAACAATCTTGGCAAACTGGAAATCTATCCAACCAAACAAAGTGGTTCTTTCAGAATTGAATTTTACACTCATTGCCATTATCATTATCATGTTCATTATTTGATACTTTTAAGCTTGGTAACAAAGTAGAGAATATGGGTAGTGGTGTTTTACATAAAAGAACAAGATTAGAATGAGGAATTGAGAAAAATGAATTGTACTAATCCTTTATTGAAATGAAAAGGAATGAAAGCTGGCCCAATACATAAAAGAATTCTTAATGCCTTTGGGCTTAGGCACTCCTATATTACCTAAAAATTGAAAGATTCTAAGAAAACCTAAGACAAATGGAAATGAAAAGAAAAAATCCATTACTCTTGGGTGGTATAAACAACTGGCATCTCATAAACAGTCCAATTTCCTAACTTTGCATCTGAAGGGTACACGAACTGATCAATATCAAACCCTCAATTCCCTTCTTCGTCAACCATGTTAGCTTTAAATTGCCATACATATTTTGAAATGACAAAAACTTAAGTGAGCTTTAATGTTTTAATTCATATTGTAAATTTGCCTTATCACACATGATTTTCTCAATACATTTTAAGTGATCATACCCAAACATTAAGACCATGATTTAATGATACATCCTTATTGGTCTTAATTCTTTATAAATGTTTTGAATATTTTAGAAAATCACTTAATGAATTTTTGGACAATGTTTTTATCAAAGAAAGTCATGAAAAACTCCCACAAAAGTGCCAATATGTTTTGGGTTGAATTAGGATCAAAGACCACATCATTTCTAACCCAAAAGTGCAGGAAAAACCCATTCTGGAGGAATGGGATCGATCCCCTAAGGAAAGGGATCGATCCCTTTTTGGCAGTGTGCCCCGGAAGGCCAAAATGAAGCATGGGATCGATCCCCTAAGGAAAGGGATCGATCCCTTTATGTCAGAAAGTCTCCAACGGCTATTTTCTGTGAGATACAACGACTAGTTTCGGTTTTGGCTCCAACCAACGTCCACAAACCATCCAAGGGGCTATAAATAGAGGCTTAGAAGCTAAAGGAAGGAAGAGGAACAACCAAGCAACATCTTTCATCATCTTATTCATCTTTCTCAAGCCTCAAACAACAATCAAGAGCTCCAAAGTCTACATCATCTATCATTCTCATATTCATTGTAGTGCTTAGCACAAATATTGTATAGGCTTCTCATTGAGCTTAATTTCTGTAATCACTTGCCTACCTAGAGGCTTATCTTTGATTACATTATTTGTATCTCATCAATCCTTGTAAAGGGGAGGTTTCTCTTAAGCCTAGAAAAGAGGGAGGTTTCTCTTTAGCCTTAGAAAAAGAGGGAGGTTACTCTTGATCCTAGAAAAGAGAGAGGTTTCTCTTGAGCCTTGAAAAGAGGGAGTGTAACAAATTCAAGGATAGTGAATTTGGGAAAATCCTTGGGAGCGTCTCAAGGTAGAGGACGTAGGCAAGGTTGCCGAACCTCTATAAATCACTTGTGTACATTTCTCTATCCTTTCTCTCTTTACTTTCTTGCAATTATATTTGTGTTTATTGCACTGAATTTATATTGTATAATTGCCTAGCTAAGAGAACTTAGAAAATATCAATATAGGCTAGAGAATTTAGAAGAACCGAAAAACGAACCTAAGGTTAGTGAAAAACCGATTCACCCCCCCTCTCGGTATAGCCTATAAGAGCCAACAATTGGTATCAGAGCTTGGGCTCGAGATTGAATTAGATTAACCTCTATCGAGCAAAACGATCTTAAATGGCTCACTTGAATATAGGCACACCCCTAGGAGAAGAGGGACACTCGTTAGTTAGACCTCCACTATTCAATGGTGAGAATTACTCTTATTGGAAAACTAGGATGATGTTATTTGTGCAATCTAATGACTATGAAGTGTGGAGAGTAATAGTTAATGGTCCTAGAATCCCAATAAAGAAAGTAGATGGAAAAGATGTCCCTAAGAGTGAGGATGAGTGGGACACCAATGATATGAGATTGGCACAATTGAATGCCAAGGCTATGCACACCCTCTTTTGTGCATTAGGTCCAAATGAATATAATAGAGTGTCCCTATGTGAAAATGCTAAACAAATATGGGACAAACTAGCCATCACACATGAAGGGACCAATCAAGTTAGAGAGACCAAAGTAGGAATGCTCACACATGATTATGAGCTTTTTAGAATGAAAGAAAATGAGTCCATGAGTGATATGTATACTAGATTTAATGACATAATCAATGGACTTAAGGCATTAGGCAAGACATATTCCAATGTAGAAATGGTGAAGAAAATCTTGAATAGCTTGCCACAATCATGGGAGGCAAAGGTAACCGCAATAGAAGAGTCTAAAGATCCAAATACCTTGTCTTTAGATGAACTTATGGGCTCCCTACTTACATATGAGATGAAATTGAAAAGAAATGAAGTGCCTTCAAAGAATGTAGGGATAGCACTTAAGTCTTCCACTCATGAGGTCATTGAAGATGATAGTGATGAGAGTGGAAATGAGGAAGAAAAAGAAATGGCAATGTTTGCCAAAAGATTTAATAGATTCATGAGAATGAAAGAAAAAGAAAATAATAGGAGACATCATAGAGGGGAGTCAAGTAGAAGAGAAAAGGACCCTTTAGTATGTTATGAGTGTAATGAACGGGGTCATACTAAGTTAGATTGCCCTTTACTTAGGAAGGAAAAGGATAAGAAGCCTAGGAAGAAAGCATTTGTGGCTGCATGGAGCGATAGTGATAGCTCCGATGAGGAAAATGTAGATGAAGAGGTAGCCTACTCATGCTTTATGGCTATTAGTGATGATGAGGCTAGTTGTAGTTCTAGTGAAAATAATGATTATACCTTTAGTGAACTACAAAATGCCTTTGATGATTTAGCAAATGAATTTCAATGCATGAACTCCAAATATAAGAAAATCATTGCTAAATTGAAAATAGAAAATGAAATGCTATTAAATGCCAAACTTGAATTTGAGAAGAAGATAGAAGAAGCAAATCTAGAAATAAATGAGTTGAATAAAAAGAATACAAATTTGCATAACTCATTTACTAGGTTTTATATGGGTCAACAAAAGCTAGATCATATGTTAGAGACGCAAAGAGCTTTCTTTGACAAAGATGGGTTAGGCTATAATGCTAAACAAAAAGAAACTCATCTTAAGAATTTCCTAGTGAGCAAAAATACCATGCATGATTTATCTCTCACATGCTCACTTTGCAATAGAATAGGCCACACCTCACAAGCATGCACAAATAGAAAAACCACATTTAGAGGAAGAGTGGTTAGAAAAATGTGGGTGCCTAAGCATGCTGTAAATAACGATGAATTGTGCTTGAAATGGATCCCAAAAGGATCAAAAATTATTTGTACTAACTCTCATGGACCCAAGAAAATTTGAGTACCAAAGCATGCTTGAATTTGTTTGTTGTAGGAGTGTTAGAGCATGGAGTTACAAAGAAACAATGGGGTTTGAGTGCTCTACACACCTCTATGGAGTTTGCTTGTGCCAATGAGAAAAAGGAAAAGCTTGAGGATCCATCACAACAATTCTTCAAAGAATAGCTCAAGGTGGACTCAACAATTCAAGGCAAAGCATACTCAAGCAAAGGAGTTTTGTAAGATTAATTCTTTACTCCTTAAAACTTTTATTTGATTATTTGTGATTTGATGAGAAATTTGGTTGATGATTAATGATGCATTGTGAATAAGCAAAAGGCATGATGAATGATTGTTGAATGCTTGATGGACTATTCTTGATGAATGAAAAGCATGATTTGTGATTTTGAAATGATTTTTGATTTTCTGCATCTTGAGCAAGTTTGATATGTCTAGATAATATATTTAGTTGCTCAAAAGATGTCAAATATGTCATATATGCAAAATGCCTTGTCATGAGCCTTAATGAAGAATATGCATGTTGACAATCATGACATGTTGTTCACAAGTATGATGATTTGATGTTATATGTGCTTAAAATCTATGTGAACAAGTTTGTTTTTGGCATATTTGTGATTTCTAATGATTTGGTTTGGTCAAAGTATGCATAACTATCAAAATGACCTCTTTGAGGCCAAAAATGCCTTTATTGGTGAAAATCCTTCCAAAATTGCAAAATCTTTTGTAAAATAGTTTTTCAATCATGTTCTTCATTCATACAAGTCCAAAATCATGTTTTACTAATGTTTGAACCTTTACTTGGACTTAAATAACTCAAAAACGAAGTTTTGGTACCTCAAAGGTTGGATTTTCTGTCAAAAATCTGCAGAAACAGTATGAGGGATCGATCCCTTTTCAAACAGGATCGATCCCCTTGAGCAGAACACAGAATTGGTGTATTCTGGAACTAAGGGATCGATCCCCCTCCCAAAGGGATCGATCCCCCCAGGCCAAAATGGCTATTCTGCACTTTTTTAACCGAATTTGAGAAGGATTTTTCACTTTCTTGATATCTTCTTTCTTCTCAAGTTAAAATTCATTGTTTTAACTTCTTTTTGATGATCTTTAATGTATGAAAATTCATTTTTCATTGATATCATGCCTCAACTTCATCAATTAATATCATTTCCAACAAATGGTATCACTTTCAACAATCTATATCATTTTTCTTGAACTCACAAGTGCAAAATCAGTTTTCTCATTGAAAATGGTCATGAATTGCATAAATCTTGAAATAATCTTGAAATATACTTTAAATGAATACTTAAACATAATTTTGAGATCTATTTCAATGATTTATGGATATATTTGAGAATTTGATGAACTTGTGCATAATGAGTGTTTTTCATATCTTTTGTTCATCTTAGTCAAGCATGCTTATAGGATTATGTCTCTTGGCTTGACTTATCAATTCCACACTAGGTTTCATGATAATTTTACATCTAGTGGATTGATTTCAAATATAAATTCAACAATTGGTAATGGTCATTGGCCTATAATTTGTGATGGTAAATGGATCCTCAATGTTCAAATGCATGAAACTTTATCATCCTTGTACTTAAAGAACTAAGGTCTTAATGACAACACCAACATTCAAAGATAAATGCAAACTTGAACAAATTTAATATCCATGCATTTATTATTTGAATATTTCCTTGCTCATAATTAGTTAAGGACTTGAATTAGAAAATGAGCATAGGATTTGTGTGCTTGAAACCATGGAAGAAAATATGTTTGCTTGAATTCCTTGATGTTTTGAATCTTCCATATGGTATCAATTTGTGAATATGAATATGGATTAATCTTTTATGATTGTGTACATTTGATGATCTGTGTTGTGTTCTTGCATATTTAGAATGAGTATTTTCTTGACATGAACACACTACACATAGATATTGGATTCATGCAACATGCCTAAGTTAACCATTAGTAACAATTGGTATTTAGATTGAAATAACAATTAGTATCATTGGAAACCATATTTTCAATAATTGGTAAGCCAAAACTAAATTACCAATTGGTTTGAGCTTTAAATTGACAATTCTTCTCATGCTTTTTAAGATTGAAATGACTAATAGAGAAGAATTCTCTTAGGATATTTTTGTATGAAACTCTTGTGTGCTAGAATTTGAAGTTAATTGCTATATGATTTAATTCTAGACACAATATTTCTTGAGAATGATTTATGAGCACATGCATATGATATGTTATATAATTTTAGCTCATAATCATGATGTATTACCATGCACCTTAGTCGGACCTTAGAGAACAATTGATATACTTAGGTGCTTGCTTAACTTCTTACCAATTGGAACCTTCTTGCAAAATTACTTATCAACAATTGGTATCCAAATTATTTATAAACAATTGGTATTGGATCATAAGTCATATTCATTGCATGAATATTTCATACTCTTTGAGAATATTGACTTATTTATTTGTGCTATAAGTCCCATGTACTAACATGTTTCTTGTTGGATGGAGCATTTTTATTTATTCTCACATAGCCATGATTTTAGGGGGAGCATATTTTTTATTATTTTTCCTTCTTTTTGCTATGACAAAAAGGGGGAGAGATAGAAAAAGGGAGAGATAGAAAAAGGGAGAGATAGACATAGAGAGAGATATTAAGGGGGAGAAATAGTTTAAAAATTCATTTTCAAAACCCATGCTTATATTAAGGGGGAGCTTTATAAAATCCTGCTTTATTTGAGGGGGAGTATTTTATCAAAGAATTTTCAAAGCAAATTTACATTAAGTTTTGTCATATCAAAAAGGGGGAGATTGTTAGCTTTAAATTGCCATACATATTTTGAAATGACAAAAACTTAAGTGAGCTTTAATGTTTTAATTCATATTGTAAATTTGCCTTATCACACATGATTTTCTCAATACATTTTAAGTGATCATACCCAAACATTAAGACCATGATTTAATGATACATCCTTATTGGTCTTAATTCTTTATAAATGTTTTGAATATTTTAGAAAATCACTTAATGAATTTTTGGACAATGTTTTTATCAAAGAAAGTCATGAAAAACTCCCACAAAAGTGCCAATATGTTTTGGGTTGAATTAGGATCAAAGACCACATCATTTCTAACCCAAAAGTGCAGGAAAAACCCATTCTGGAGGAATGGGATCGATCCCCTAAGGAAAGGGATCGATCCCTTTTTGGCAGTGTGCCCCGGAAGGCCAAAATGAAGCATGGGATCGATCCCCTAAGGAAAGGGATCGATCCCTTTATGTCAGAAAGTCTCCAACGGCTATTTTCTGTGAGATACAACGACTAGTTTCGGTTTTGGCTCCAACCAACGTCCACAAACCATCCAAGGGGCTATAAATAGAGGCTTAGAAGCTAAAGGAAGGAAGAGGAACAACCAAGCAACATCTTTCATCATCTTATTCATCTTTCTCAAGCCTCAAACAACAATCAAGAGCTCCAAAGTCTACATCATCTATCATTCTCATATTCATTGTAGTGCTTAGCACAAATATTGTATAGGCTTCTCATTGAGCTTAATTTCTGTAATCACTTGCCTACCTAGAGGCTTATCTTTGATTACATTATTTGTATCTCATCAATCCTTGTAAAGGGGAGGTTTCTCTTAAGCCTAGAAAAGAGGGAGGTTTCTCTTTAGCCTTAGAAAAAGAGGGAGGTTACTCTTGATCCTAGAAAAGAGAGAGGTTTCTCTTGAGCCTTGAAAAGAGGGAGTGTAACAAATTCAAGGATAGTGAATTTGGGAAAATCCTTGGGAGCGTCTCAAGGTAGAGGACGTAGGCAAGGTTGCCGAACCTCTATAAATCACTTGTGTACATTTCTCTATCCTTTCTCTCTTTACTTTCTTGCAATTATATTTGTGTTTATTGCACTGAATTTATATTGTATAATTGCCTAGCTAAGAGAACTTAGAAAATATCAATATAGGCTAGAGAATTTAGAAGAACCGAAAAACGAACCTAAGGTTAGTGAAAAACCGATTCACCCCCCCTCTCGGTATAGCCTATAAGAGCCAACAAACCACATTCACCATTGCCCCAGCATGATCGGGCAATGGGTTTACATTAACATCCGGCTCACCTTTCTTCCCAAAACTTAAGAGTCCAACTTTGACGAGCGATTGGACTTTCACCTTCAAACCCATGCAATTCTCAATAGAATGACCAAAATTGCCGTTATGATAGGCACATTGTGCATTGGGGTCATACCACTTTGGGTAAGGAGGTTTCAAGGGTTCTATATAAATAGGGGCAATGAGATGACCCTCTACCAACTTTGGGAATAGCTCGGCGTATGTCATGAGTATAGGGTCTATGGTAGCATTTCGGCTAGGTCGGGTGTACCTTTGGTCATTAGGTGGGAAAGTGTGGTTTGTTGAGGTTGTAGGTGTTTGTCGATGGAAAACAGGTTGATATGTGTTTTGGGGATGGGTTTGTGGGTAAGATTGAGAATAGGTGTAATTCACTGAGGGTGAGTAAAGGTTATAAGGGTGATGTGAATTATTTGAGACAGCTTGTGCATCTCCTTCCTTCTTCGAGAATCCACCCTTCCTACTATCATTCACTGGTGCTTCAATCTTACCACTCTTGATGGCATTCTCGATGGCTTCACCGGTTAACACCATGTCTGCAAAGTTCTTAGTTACACTGCTAAACATACGCTCATAGTAATGTGCCTTGAGAGTATTCAAAAAGAACATGGTGACTTCCTTTGCAGTTAAAGGAGGTTGAACTTGCGACGCCACATCTCTCCACCATTGGGCATATTCTTTGAAGCTCTCGTTCTTCTTCTTTTCCATACCTTGGAGGGATAAGCGGTTAGGAGCTACATTAGACACATGTTTGTATTGAGCTATAAAAGCCCTTGCCAATTCCGACCAAAAGGAAACTTTGCTCCTTTCTAATTGGTTATACCACTTAGCAGCTGACCCAGTCAAGCTATCTTGAAAAACATGAATCAATAGCTTGTCGTCCCATGCATATGCCGCCATCTTTCTACAGTACATGGTGAGATGATCTTTTGGGCACGATGTTCCACTGAATTTCTCAAATTCAGGCACTTTGAATTTTGGTGGAAGCACGACACCAGGTACCAAACACAACCTTTCAGCATCAACAGGTCCAAAATAGTCAACTCCTTCAACGGCACTTAGTCTTTCCTCTATCAAGCTCAGCTGAGCTTTAGTACCACTATATTCTTCTTTATGCTTCAACTTTTCTAACTCTGTGGGATCATTTAAATTTGGTACCTCCACTGGGTTTTGAACTTGCATCTGTAGAGGTGTTGGAGCTTTGACAGTACTTCCTTCAGGAACAAAAATATGGTTGTCTCGCATGCTTTGTTGAGGCTCTTGGATAGACTCCTCCTGATTACCCATCTTCTCCTTTCCGTTAATCATGGCTTTTAGTAATTGGGTAATCTCGCTCAATTGCCCCGTTATCTCTGCATTATCCCTTTCCAACTTTTCTATCCTGCTATTTTGATCCTCTTCCATTATGCGTGCTTGATATCTTGTATGGTATTTGTGGAGGGTGGACCGTCTAGTGGATGCAATTTTGATACCTTGAGTGCCACAATTAAGTTGAAATTATTTTCAATGTGATGATATGTTTATGCACAAAAATGAATGCACATGGAATGCCCTTAGGTCTAGCAATCTCTCCTAACAATCAAAAGTATGGTCATTCTCATGATAAGATAGGTGCAAACTTACATGAATGATATGTTATGTGACACAACTATGCATGACTTAATGATACAGACAAACTTTTTTTTTTGAAAAATGGAAGAAAGAAAAACTATATTTTTTTTTATTTTTTATTTTTTATTTTTTGTAAAAACAATGTAAAAAAGAGGAAGTAAAACTTATTCCTTCATGTGTCCTATCTTAGGTTTGAGTCTACACTCCAATCTAATATGGTTCCACCATAAGGCTAAGCCTTATGTTTCATTACATGTTGGGTTTGGATAATTCAAGGTCTAAAGGTTCCCAAATTGTTCCTCACTATCATCCACAAAGGACTAGTAAGGCACCCAATCCTCACCCATTATAGGTTACAAAAGGAAAGGTTCAATCTGAGTGGGAGTATTTCGCTAGCCTATGTGGAGGTTATTACCTCACGAAAGCGTAGTTACTTTACTCCCTCCTAAAAAAGAAGAGCCCGGGTTGAGGGCTTATGCAAATGCAAATTTTGTGTGTGTTGAAGGAATGAATTAACATTTTATTATACATTTTCCAAATACTTCTAGGCAAACTTAGACTAATTTTCAAACTAATCTTTGGCCTGACTCTCTAAAGTCCCCAGTGGAGTCGCCAAACTGTCATAACGTCTAGGTCCGTGAACCTAACCGCTAAACTTTAAAATTCAAGGAGTCGCCACCAACCATTCAAACCTAAGGTGTGATTGATCACCTACTCTTGTCTAAGGATAAGGCATGGTCTACATTCAAAGAATCTAGGGTTCGGGAGTACGGTTACGTGTGGGGAAGGATTAGCACCCCCACGTCGCCCATTCTAAAATGGTACCATTTAGTTCTAAGTTTAGTCTAAATTTACCTTTATGTTCGTATTAGTTTTGATAATTAAATATTGGGAAAGTTTCTAAGACTATTCCATCAATCTGGCTCAAATCTTAGAAACTCCCCTCACCTCAAGATGTTCAAGGAGTACCAATCGACTTTCTTGAACTCCATCGTCGGATTGATTGAGTATATTATGAAATTCTTATCTTTAAATATTTTCTAATCTTATTCTTCTTATTGTATTGTTTTAATTCTATTATTCTATATTTTGAAAATAAACATGACATATGGGTTATTGACAATTCTTCTTAAGTATCCCATCAATCTGGCTCACCCGAAGAAGAATCCTCTCACCTAAAAATTCCAAGGAGTACCAATTGACTTTCTTAGAATTCATCATCGGCATATGTCACATTTACTTCTTTTATTACCTTATCATGGTATTATTTTATATTCTTTATTCTTAATTTATTATTTTATTTTATTATTTATTATTATTATTATATCTTTAAAATGAACATGAATTATGTTTTCTTGAAAATTCTCCTTAAGTATTCCATCAATCTGGCTCAACTCAAGAAGATTCCTCTCACCTAGAAAATCCAAGGAGTACCGATTGACTTTCTTGGAGTTTCATCCTCGGCATAATCCATATTCATCTTTGATAACTAATTTTATTATTTCCTTATTCAATCTTTAGACCTATATATTAAAATAAATATATTATCAGATAAATTGTTTTTTTAAATTATCAAATTAAATGTTAGAATCTAAATTATTATAAAATTTATCAAACTATTTATTATCATGTATTAAAGTACAACATTGTTAACAGATATCAATTAATTATTAGGTTAAATTAACTTGTTAATTAATTATTTAATAAAACAAATAAAGTAAGAAAAGAAACCTGGATATTGATTAAGGCCCTTTTTGCCTTGTTTCTTGATTTCACGTGGATACTAGTAAAGTTGTAAGAGACGTAGGCAACAAACGGAGGAGCAACGTAGCGAAGCAGTGTATTGCAACAAAGCAAAATCACACAGAAGCAAGAAACGGTGGTAGACTTTCGAACCGAGCGTGGAGACAGCAACGGTGCAAACTAAAGGAGCTGGGAGTAGTAGCTGTGCAATCAACAGTAATAGGCAGGAGAGATGTACGATACAAGGGAATTCTCGGGTTGTTAATGATGAGGCAAGGTAGGCGAGAAGATGTTGAATAAGTGGTGCAGCAGTGAAGATGATGATGGTCTCGGCTTGGGCTGGAAGACGGTGACAATGATGGTTGCCGATGGCGATGATGCGGGAGACTTGGGGCAACAATGGTGACGAGGATGTAAGATGCTCGAGAATTTTTTGTCAAGGCTGAGATGCTCGGTTGTCGGTGAATGGATGATGGTTTGGCAGAGGTTTTATCAAGGCTGAGATGCTTGGTTGTCGGTGAATGGATGATGGTTTGGTAGAGGTTTTTATCAAGGCTGAGTGCAAGACTTGTCTATTTGATTCTCTGTCCTCAATTATGAGCCTTGATCCCTTTTTATAGTCCAAAAACTTGTTAGAATCCTAATACAACTATACTTATTCTAATAATTATCTCCTATTTTATCTATTTTATTCTTATGTTAATCCTAATCTAATTCTATTAAATTAATATTAATCCATATAATTATCCTAAAAAATCTAATTATCCTAATTATATAATCCTAAAATTAATTTTATTTTTATTTCTTTTTATCTTTTCTCTCTCTTTTGTTTTGTTTTTTTTTTATTCCTAAATCCTATTTTAATTTAATTTCCTAATTAATGTTAATTCTAAATCTAAAAATTATAATTTAATTCTAGCTTAATTCTAAATTGTTAAATTAAAATATAATGTCACCCAATCTAATTAATTATTTTACAAATTAAGACCTCGGACAAAATATGGTGTCTACAAGTAGAATCAACACCCTTGATAAGGGGTTCAAGGAGAGAGGATGTATGCACAAGTTGTGACCGAACTTTAATAAATTGTGTTTGCACTTTCTCTTACCTTATCTTTTTACATTTAGCAAGTAAATTTTCATTTTAATTGCACTGGATTGATTAATTGTGTTAGAAAATTTCATTAAGCTAGAAAATTAGCATTAAACTGATTTACCCTCCTCTCAGTTTGAGTCAACAATGTTGATAGCATTAACGTATTTAGATTCGTAAGGAATTGCATGCCGAATTATAATGAAACGATATGGTATTGATGCATGAATTAGGTATGCAAATAAGTAAATGGTAACTTAAGGTAATAATTACCAACAACTGGTTGGCGTGGGTGGCAAGCGGCCCTCGTCCCTTAAGCAAGACCAGGGTTCGAATCCTGACTTGTGTATGGAGTGCCAATGTTGGGAGGGGGACAAGCCTAACCACGCTCTGCTTCTCCCGACTCCGGAATAGTCACCGAAGGTGGAAACCGGGGGGTTTCGACCAAAAAAAAAAACTTAAGGTAATAATTGATAGATGCATAATCAAGTTGAATATAAGCAATTAAAATGGGGTATAAGTGATCCTAAAATCGCTTAGACAGACTCGTGATAACCACACGACCTAAGAACCTACACGGTCACTAACAAATGTGTAAGTGAAGTAGAAAGAAAAAGAGAAATTTGCCTGCAAATTTAAGACTTCCGAAGTTAGAACGTGACACCTAATCTTAAGAATTATATTATTAAAATTAAAACTAATCTATTTACTCACTTATTCTATTCTAGTTATCTTAATTCTACAATTATCCTAATAAATCCTAAATTAAATAATTAATCTATTAATTGATATAAATTAATTCCAATCAATTAAATTAATCTCACCTCATTAAATCAACTAAAATAATCCTAAATAAATTAATATTAATTAAATTAATTCTAATTAACCCTAACCTATAATTTAACTTACTAAGATTTCGGATAAAATGAGGTGTTTACACCTATCTAATTCGCGACAAACGATAAGTGTATGCTAATTAAGAAAAATCTTATGCGTGCACTTAAATTTGTGGATTTAGGTTGTGATATCTCTTGAGCATGAGCCAAAACCAACAACACTAGTAAATTGCAGCAACCCTTGCAAATCTTGTGAAATTTGCAACAAGCCCCCATAGAGCTTATGTGTTACCTCTGTCTCTTTCTCTTGGCTCTTATTCCTTCCTTAAGAAGAAAAATGTTTATTTCGATATTTTGAGCCTTAAGAGACTTTGAGATTGTTGGAGGTGAGTTTTAGAAACTCAAGCTATTAGTATAATGACGAGCATAATACCATCCAACCTTCTGAATGTTTTAATAACTATTTGTGTGGATCACCGTTAATAGATAATAATTGAATAACTTTGGTTTGCACCAACCTAATCTTGGTGAGCAAAAGTCAAGGGAATTCAAAATCATTTGATTATGACGTCTTAAGTAGACTTGGCAATCTTAGACATGACACAATTACACGACACGAAAATAATACGAATATAAGACACGAGGTACACAGATTAAAATTAAGTAAAAATTGCATATCATTATTGTAAAAACTAAAAATAAAATTTTATGTTTTCTGTGTCAACATAAATTTCGACACGAAATTTTCGTATTTTACACGACATGAACTCGATTTTACATGACACGAAAACGAATTAGAAACACGAATTGCTAAGTCCAATCTTAAGACATAAGTTACAAAATTTTGAACTTGTACGCTTGTGAAAACCAATTTCCAAAATATTTTGTATCATGATTATTCTTGTGATTTCAATATTTGATTATTCACTTGCGCTACTTCCATCGGTCTGATTAATTATGTACAAGCCGAAACCCTAGCAATGGAATTGTTGAAAATCAGCCATCGTTGGCTCGGGTACCAATATTTTATGAACAAGAACTTCACCTTGGCCATGATTTCGTGCTCTTGTAAAGTGTCAACGAGCTATCTTGAAAAGAAAATGTCAAAAAGGTTGCTAGAAAATGGCTGATAAAGAAATGAAAATGGTTTGGGCCTGATGCATAGTCTTTTATAGGAAGTTATATAATATAAGGAACATACTTGATATTAGAAACAAACTTAGATCTCAGCCAGGCAGCAAACGAACTGTTTATTAACTTTTAACTAGTTCCTCTAAACTCGGCCAGCAACTTCCTCCCTTGACTATAAAAGCCATTATTAAAAGCAGTAGCATTTACAAATTACAGACAATAGACATGATATACTTTAGATTCCACATGACACCGCTGGGCTTGCTAATCCAACATTCAGAGGACATTCATTCTGCTTGGAATTTTGATGTCTGCTCTGCTCAAAAGTTTGCTTGAAGCTTGTTTTGCTAATGATATAACTTCTTCCTGAACAATCACCATTTGCATACATTAGGCTGATGAATGTGAAACATTTCACTTCCCGTGATAATTTCAGGCAAGAAGATTTATCTGTAACTTAGCATCAAATTTGATCCTTTCTTTAGTAACTGCATCAACTTAAATTTTTAGATTTGACTGCCAAGTATGAGAAATGTAATAGAAACCAGACAACCATAAAAGCCATTATTGTCCAATTCCTAGAATATGCATAATCAATTAGCTGTTGAAAAAGTACGCATTGGAATGAACTCATATGCATGAGAATCAGATGTATGCTAACAAACAACAAAAAGTAGAAATTAAAGGAAAAAAGAAGAAAACATAGTACCTCGTCCAGTTTTAATATCTTCTTATCTCTCATAATCCACTGACCATTGCACATTACAGAGACAATATTCTCAGTTCGCATGCAATATACAAGGTTGGAAATACTGCAGATATTAAAGATAAAAGAATTCATCATCAACAAAAATCAGTTCATTGGATAGTATGCAACTAGAAAAGATAAACCAAAAATTGGATAAAACAAATAATTGAGCAAAAGTAATATTTTTCATCTTATAGCAATGTAAATGCTTAAATGGATTTTTTTTCCCATTTTCATTGAATAAAATCAGAAATCAACAAATAGTATGATTTCTTTTATCAAGAATGGTTTCTTACTCACCAGTCATGAACAGGAACCATAGACCATGACAAAGGATTAACGACAACCATGTCAGCCTAAAAATTAAATAACAGAGCAGTCAGCCCGAATATTCTGACACATCATGAAGAAACAGAGACTTGTGATTCTAAATATAGAAGATAGAAACCTAAAGCAGCTTGGGGGTGAAAAGAGGCTTCAAATAGTAGGCATTAATTGGCTGCCTTTAGTTGGTCACCAACTTAAAAGATACATGAGAGGATTGTATATTAATGAAATTTAGTTTATGTATTTGTGTAATATTTCAATGAGGAATTTATACAAGATGATCTAGCAAGAATATTTTGTTCTATCCTTCTAGTCTCTATAGTGCATTCCAAGGGTCCAAGCCTGTATGATTTGTTTCATTTTATTTATGAATTACCATAGAAGAGAAAGTCATGGGGAGAAATTATGCATAAAACTAGGAACAAGAGAATCAACAAGAATTGAATTTCAGAAAAGTTTACCATATTAATTATGAAGAGACAAAATTAACAAACTATAATTTTGTTTGGTTGGCAATTTTGCTATTTGCTTCTACAAGCCAAAAAAAAAAAAAAAAGAAACGAAAAGTGTGTTTGGATACAAGAGTAAATAAATTAATTTGAAAGATCTAGAAGTGTCAAATGTGCTGGGTAGCCCATAGCACGGTTCAACAGAGTGTCGGTTGTGCTTGGCACAACTTGCACTTAATTTCATAAACAATTTAATTAACTTCAATCTCTTAGTGATTGACCTCTTCTTACCCTATCTGCAAATTTGGTGATTAGAGTAATTTTAAATTGGTACATTCAGCACGCATCACTCA
Source organism: Heritiera fomes (assembly GCA_032173925.1). Taxonomy (NCBI): domain Eukaryota; kingdom Viridiplantae; phylum Streptophyta; class Magnoliopsida; order Malvales; family Malvaceae; genus Heritiera; species Heritiera fomes. The sequence continues at coordinate 4,852,368 of JAPDPM010000019.1, forward strand.
CCACTCTCATTTGTATCTCATCATTAAGAGTTTTTCACTAATACAACAGATTACAAGTTTTCTCTGCAATTTTCTTCTTTTCTTGCTTTTGGCTGTGCTCCAATATCTTGACTGGTTGAGTGTTTTTGAATGTTTTAAACACATGAGTGTGATTCTAGTGTTGAAGAAGGCTGACTCATGCTTCCAAAGGATGAAATATCCAAGCCTAAGGCTGCACGTGCTTGACTAAAAGATTGCAGTCCATGACTCTAGCACATGGCAGGCAGGTTAGCACGACATAACACACAAAACCATGTGATGTGTTGGATTGAGCCATAACTTTTATAAATGGGTTCAATTCCTTAGTCGTTTAGATGTATTCATGTTATTTTTTATTTTGTGATGAAATTATATTTACTTTTGAAATTTTATTGGAAATTAGAAAAACAATATTTTATTATATAAATCTAATTGTTAAATTTTTAAATTATTGGTTCATAAAAATATGATTCATTTAGATGTATTCATGTTATTTTAGAATGAAATTATATTTACTGTTGATATTTTATTGGCAATTTATAAAAATAATATTTTAATACATATATCTAACTGTGAAATATTTGAATTATTGGTACATAAATTTATAATTATTTATTTTTAATATAAAATGTATGACAAGCCACTTCATATATATATATATATATATATATATATATATATATATATATATATATTTATATATTTATCAGAGCCACGGGGCAGTGATTTCATGAACTGGCAATTAATCTGGAGTTGGGATTCATTAAGGTAGAATTTCTCCATTCTTGAGGATGCTTCTGGTCTTTCTTGTTCTTGGGCAAAGATTTGTTGCCAGGTTGGCAACTTGGTCGCAGAGATGATTGATTTTGAGGGGGAAGTGGTTTCTTTTTTGTTTTCCTTTATCTTTCATTTCTTTTCTCTTATTATCTTTTCCCTCTCGGGAAGGCATTGTCGGTTATTTCAGAGGAACTCTTGTGAGGAAATTAGGAAGGGAATTGGAGTCTCTTCATATAAACTCAATTGGAAATAAAAAATAATTAAAATTGTTTCTCATCTAGCAAAAGTTTGTTTGGATGCCATATTCTGCAGATAAAAAAAAGGCAACCCAGTGCACAAGGCTCCCACAATTTAGGGTCTGAGGAGGGTCATATTCTGCACATCTTTCAGTAAAATATCTTTTGCAGACTTGCAACCTATGTGCAGGAGTTATGTGTGTGAATACATTTTATAAAACTACACTACTAATAAAAACTCATAAAACATAAATTATTAAGATAAAAAATTGCCATGATTTGCTTGTAGTAAAAATATCTAAGAAATTTTAGGTAGGATCAAAAATTTTGAAGCAAATTAGTAATTAGCAAAAATAATTAAGATTCCAAGATAGATACAATATATTTATTTAGTAAATTCTATTATGTTTCCCTATGGATATAGGCAATTTTTTTTATAAATATTATTATTGTAAATTTCAATATCTTCATTTAGTAGCTAGATTTTATTACGTTTCCCAGTGAATGTAAGCATTTTGTTAAACCACATAAATTATGTGTTTTTTATTTTATTTTTCATTATCTTGTATGTTATTTAAAATAATAGAGAAATAAAAAAATTTAAAAAATCTAAAACAAATATTAATGGGCCGTGCTTGGCACAACCCGACACAAAAAATGGTATCATGCTTGCCCAACATGACCCATGAGTTTATGGGCCATGTGTTGTGCTAGGTCATACCCTTAAATTCAATGGACCGTGTCAACACACCCACGAAATAATAGTGCTAGGCCAACACAATCCATTAACACATGGACTAATATTTAAATCAACCATACCAACCCAGTATGACCCGTTTGACATCTCGAGAAAGATTACTAACAAAATATATATAAATTTTTTATATGACAATCTACTTGACTCTATTTTTACATAGAGTAATTATTTTATATTTTTGTATTATATTTTAATTGTTTTTCAATATGATAATGTATTTTGCCATTTACTTTTGCTTTATAGCAATTATTTAAAAAGCAAATAAGAAAAATCACCAACCAAAGAGAACCTAAATAGTCAGACCTTTTTCCCGATCTCAAGCGACCCTATTTCATTGTCCCAGAGTACTGCTTTTGCTCCATTAATTGTCACCATTTTGAGAACCGTTTCAGCAGGGAGGGCTGTGGGATCAGTTGTTCCCCTTGCATACACTTCCCGTCCTTTGTTAATCAAAGAGGCTAGGTACATCTCATCAACTGCAGAGAGAAAATTTCAAACAGATAAGAGAAATAATCAAGAAACGTGTATATGACATAAATGAGGCCAATAAAATGATTAGAAGTGTAAACAAATAGAATGTCGATGAACAGTTCATGAAGATGTATAGTTTCTGTTAGTTTATGTTCGTTTATTAACTTTAACAAACGATTATGAACAAATGCATGTTTCATTCATTTATGTTTGCAGACAAACTCGTTTAAGGTCTGTTTAAAACTAGCTCTTTAAATGAATCATTTAGTGTTCATTAGCTGTTCGATAAAAATAAATTTATAAAATTACATATTTACTTATAGGTCATTTTAATAAGTAATTATTAAAATTACATACTTATGTAGGATTTAGTAATTTGGTATTGAGGTGAATTCAATTTGTTTGCTTAAGGGTTTTTTTTTTTTGGAGAAATAATACTAAATCTTCCATTCATCAATCAGCACTTTTTACATCAGAAACAATTATCTGATTTAGAAAAGCAGGACATTCCTCTGCCCAACTTGTTTCTTCATTACAACATCCAATTCCTAACTTTGCCAGAGTATGTGCTGCATTGTTGTCACTCCTCATTTTGTGTGAGAACAAATAGATTCTAAACCGTGCCATGACTTCTTTACAATCTTCCACAATGGTGCCAATATGAGACAGATCAGCTTCGCTACTGCTCAGTTTACTAATAACTATTGTGGAATCACCTTCAAGTTCGATTTCTACCTAACTTGTTTCTTCAAGTTATTTTGTTTAATGTTCACAAGCATGTTCATTAAATACTTATGAATGTGTGCTTGTGGATATGTTCATTCATATATTTATGAACATATCCATTTCATGTTTATGAATATGTGTTTGTGAACATATTTGTTTAATGTTCACAAACACACGTTAGTTTAATATTCACAAACGAATTTATTGAACACGAACAATATTAAAGTGTAAAAGAAGAATGTTTGTTCATATTCAATTCGTTTACACCCCTAACAATGATTTTAGATTATGGGACAAGAAGGCTTTGAGAAGTTGATTATAAATGCTAACGCTCAGTCTCCTCGTGCTTATAGTTTTGCAAACTTTGCAAGCAAATAATGTCTACACAAAACATTTTGGCCTATGAAAGGCATGCACCTACAGTAAATTTTCAGGATTCTAGAGAAGATAAACCTTGTTCCAGAATTGCAAAATCACACAAACCTACTCAGCACAATGATATTTTCAAACATGCAGAAAATGCAGGAATGAGAATCCAGGATTCAGAAGCCAAACCAACCAATGCTCATTCTATTATTAGATGGTGCCCCATCTGTGCCCAAGGAGACAGAGATGCCAGAATTGAGCATCTCCCTTATACGTGCAAATCCAAGCATTCGCATAGCAGAAGCAGGACAGTGAGAGACTTTGACCCCAGCTCTTGAAAGAAAACCAATCTGAAGAAAAGCATGGTTAATACAAGAAAACTACAAAAGTATAATGAGCCACAGATGGAAAAAATTATATGCCGATACAGGCTGTACTTTTCAATTACAAAATAAACATCAACTTTATTCAACTTCATTTGAGCACATAAGGTGGTAAACTAATAAGAAATCGTGTTATGCAATTGAATTGTATTTCAATCAAGTGTAACACAGAATCAGGGCAGCAGCTCACCTCAGTATCATTTACCCAAACTGTATGAGCTGCCAATAAGTTATTTCCCAAGAAGTCTATCTTGTCCAAAAATGTAACAGTCCCATGATCAACTTTCCGGCTATCCCTCACAACTTGATTCTCATAGGGTATCTCTGCAACATGCTAAACAGTGGAAGATCAACCAAAGCCACCTTAAAAAACAACAAAGATAGAGAGAGATAGAGATCAAGTACCATATGGATGCCCGTTTTTAGTTCACTGGCAGTGTCTCTGGTTTCAAGCAGTAAACGATCAGTGGAGTTCATAACTTGCCTAATTCCAAGCCATATCCTTATTCGGCCATCTGCTGTATTATGGTGCTTCTCATAAAGCTTCTTTTGAGACTGCCAATTTGAGAGCTTTGGTCATCAAACAGGAATGTTTGAACTTTGGAAGCAATATAGCATTTTTCTGAATGTTAGCAAATGAAACAACAATCAGATTAGGCCAAACCCGAATACATTCATCCGTGGTTCGAATCGCCCAAGACGCTGGTAAACCCTCACCACAGTCCATGATTGATTCCGTTAAGCAGGCTCGCAATCCCAGCAACTCAACGGCTCTCGCCATTCCCGTCACGTGCTGCCCTCCCGCTTCAGCAAAGCACGTGACCTGTTCCAAAAATTATCGCCAAAATTGAAAAAAAAAAAAGGGAAAAATATATGAGAATGAAATGGGGTAAAAGTCAATAAGAAAAACTAACCAAGAAAAAAACCTTACTCCCGAGTGAATAAGTTCGATTCCGCAAAGTAAAGTGGAGATGTAAGAGTCTTCTTCGGTCATGTTGGACTCAAACGGCCAAATCCGATGGTGTAACCACGTCATTAAATCCACGTCATCGGCTATTCCTCTACCCAGCTGCTGTGAGGTGTGCACGTGTGTGTTGACGAATCCTGCACCGGCAATCTGAAAAATGATCAATTTCTTCTTGATTTCTTATAAATGAAACGGAAATGCTAATGCAGGGGGCTACCCGGAAGCAAGATTTGGCCGTGGAGGTCGAGGATGTGGTGAGCAAGAGGGGAGAATTGTCGAAGAATATCGGAAGATTGACCGATGGCTTTGATTTTGTCCTCGCAGATGACCAAGGCTCCGTTTTGAAAAACTCGGCTCTCAGAGTCCATGGCGATGATCACTGCATTGTGGAGTATCATGGTCCCGGACTCTGAGGTTGATCCGCCGCTGCTTTCAGCTTCCATCAGTCGTCTTCCTCTTCCTTCGCTCTTCCTGGCCTTGCTTTCCTAACGATAACCTTTTGGTCAGAAGTTTTGCTTTTTACTTTTACAGTGTGCTTGGACTGGGGCGAGGAAAGGAAAATAAGGGAACGTTAGAAATTTTTCTCTTGTTTAAGAAAAATTTTTAACTAAAAAAAGGAAACAGTGGAGAAATTCTAAATAAACCTCGTTTTTTACTAAATTTACCCCACCCAAACAATCCAATAAGTAAAAAGACCAATTTAACCTTCTTCCAACACTGTGGCCTTCCCCTGTCAGCCAAAACCCTTCCCCTATCTCTTCTTCATCTCGCCAAAGCCATCGGCTTCCTTCACTCTCCTCTGTTACAAACCCTTCCCCTGTCTCATTACATGAGGCTGAGCCTCGCGGCCAGCAACAGTTGCTCGGGCCAAGCTTGTGCAGGTTCACTTTGCATGTGCAAGCATGCCTAGCTCGCAACGCGCAAGTGAACTTGCGCGGGCGAGCCGCGCAAAGTGAACTTGCGCGCAACAGCTTGTTCCACGCAAGTTCACTTGCGCGCTGCTTGAGCTACTGGGCGCGAGGCGATCCTCGTGCAAGGGCCACCCGAGCCTCGCCCAGGTGCGCCACCTGTGCGAGACCGAGGTTGGCGGCGGCGCATCTACGCGAAACAGAGGAGGGAGGCGATGAAGCACTGAAGTGAAGCGAACTGAACGGAGAAGGCTTGGTTGGGGTCTGGGTAGGATTCCTGAATGGAGAACCTTAAACGTTTGGTTCCAGAAAGCCTAAAGCGGAGCGTGGCGGAGAGCGGCACCGATGAAGAAGAGAAGAAGGAAAAAGTAGGTGGATTATAATGTAATTTTACTGTTCAAAAAAAAGGATGGGGTAGGTTTAGTAAAAACGTGGGGTATGTTTAGAATTTCCCGAAACAGTGGGGAGCTTTTTTTTTTAATCTTTATTTTTTAAAATTTCAAATTGAGGTAAATGTGAAGGAAAAAATACTTAAAAAAATAGTAAACATATAAATATCAAATTTAATTTTGTTACATTATAAAAACTTATTTATTGTTTAACCCAGTAGACCCATATACAAAAATAAGCAATTGACTATCTTTTTTCTTCTTCTTCTACTGGTACAGCTATAATCAATTTTTTTTATTATCAACAATTATTTTTACTTTTTTAAATATATTTTTTTTATTTATGCCAATCAAATTTTTTTATACCATTTTTTCTTTCTATTTTTTATTCAATTAATATATATTTTTTATATTTTTTTGTTCATATAGAAGTAAAAGGGAAAAAAATGATTCAAATTTTCGACACAATATTTTCTAAAAAGAGGTAACAATTAACAACTACTGGATTTAAATTCGTGCGATGCACGGTAATTATTTTAATTTATAATAATTTTTTAAAGAATAAAATTATAAAAAAAATATTTTAAAATATATGTTGAAAAAAGTATTAAAAACTTGATGCATATATAGAATACAAAAATTAAAAAATAATTCAAAATCAAATAACAATTAAAAAATTAAATAAAAATTGAATACCACAAATCCTAAATATTTAATAAATGAATTAAATAACAACAATTTTAATGAAAACAATCCTTACTATATTAATTATTAATAGATTATTGGTTAATATTGCATATTTGAAACCGATTTATTTTTAAAATTTGAATTTAGATGACTCCAAATTAATTTTATAAAATTAATTAGTGATAAAAACTCTATTTTTTAGGGTTTTTAAAAAATTATATATAATAGTCTTAAACATAAAAGGTAAGTAAAGTAAAAATGTTAATAGAAATAAAACTAAAAATAACTTATTATTTAAGTTTTTTAAAATTCAAATCAATTCAAAATAATTAAATGTAATATTTTAAGATCATACGTGTAGAATAGAAAATCCATGTGGACATTTTTTTCCAAATAAAATGATTGAACAAATAATTCTGAAAAAGGAATAAATGAAAATTGAAAAAAAGATATGAAAGCTTAATTCAATACTAAAATATATAAACCTAAATATCCAATTTTAATGTTTTTGTTAAAAGATTTAAAATTTTAAGATAATTATGATCAAAATATATGGATTTTTTTAATTTAAAAATAACATAATAAATGATAAAAAATTTAAAGTCGGAGATAAATTTTATTTGATTTAAATTAATATAATATAGTTAAATTTTATTTGATTTAAATTAATATAATATAGTTGAAATCTATTTTTTAAAAATTTCAAATATTTTAAAATTAAATAATTAATTGAATAGGATTATTATATAAAAATTAAAATCAATTTATTATTTTTTTGAAAAAAATAATCAATTTATTATTTTAAGTATAAAAAAATAAAAGTATCTTTCTAGGATATTTTATTTTTAGCCAACAGTTTTGTATATATATATATATATATGAGTAGGGATCCACTTACACATGTGTAAAATAAATTTGTTTTACACAGTTTTATATCTTCATATAGAACTAATATTTTTGCAAACCAACCATTGGATTTAACAACCTACTCATATTTATTATGTATGTAAATTTTTGAATCAATCTGCGATTTCTATCATTTTAATTGATGTTAGCTTTAAATTGCAATATATATTTTGAAATGATAAAAACTTAAGTAAGCTTTAATGTTTTAATTCATATTGTAAATTTGCCTTATCACAAATGATTTTCTTAATCCATTTTAAGTGTTCATATCAAACATTAAGACCATGGTTTAATGATATATTCTTATTGGTCTTAATACTTTATAAAATGGTTTTCAATATTAAGTAATTTTCTCAAGAATTATTGAACATAATTTTAGAAAATTACTTATAAGTTTTTGGACAATATTTTCATTTGAGAAAGTCAAGAAAAACTCCTACAAAAAGGCCAAAATGTTTTGAGTTGAATTAGGATCAAAGACTAATCTTTTCTAACCCAAAAGTGCAGGAAAAATGCCCTCTGGAAGCATGGGATCGATCCCATAGGGAAAAAGATCGATCCCTTTTGGCAGAAGCACTCCAATGCGTGAAATGAAGGAAAGGATCGATCCCTTTGGTGAAAGGATCGATCCCTTTAAGTCAGAAAGTCCCCAACGGCTAGTTTCTGTGAGATACAACAGCTAGTTTCTGTTTTGGCTCTAACCAACGTCCACAAACCATCCAAGGGACTATAAATAGAGGCTTAGAAGCTAAAGGAAGCAACGGGAACTACTCAGCAACTCCAAAACTCATTTTCCTCAAATCCACAAGCCTCAAACAACAAATCAAGAGCTACAAAGTCTTCATCATCTATCATTCTCTTATTCCTTGTAGTGCTTGACACATATCTTGTATAGGTTTTCATTGTGCTTAATTTCTGTAATCACTTGCCTGTCTAGAGGCCCTTCTTTGATTACATTATTTGTAACTCATCATTCCTTGTAAAGGGGAGGTTTCTCTTGAGCCTTAGAAAAAGAGGGAGGTTTCTCTTGAGTCTTAGAAAAAGAGAGAGGTTTCTTTTGAGCCTAGAAAAAGAGGGAGGTTACTCTTGAGCCTAGAAAAAGAGGGAGGTTACTCTTGAGCATAAGAAAAAGAGGGATTGTAATCACAAATTCAAGATAGTGGATTTGGAGAAAATCCTTGGGAGCGTCTCAAGGTAGAGGACGTAGGCAAGGTTGCCGAACCTCTATAAATCGCTTGTGTATATTTCTCTTTCCCTACTCTCTTTAATTACTTGCAAATATATTTGTGCTTATTGTATTGAATTTGGATTGCATGATTAAATAGCCTAGAGAACTTAGAAAATATTTATATAAGCTAGAGAATTTAGGAGAATCGCAAAACGAGCTTAAGGTTAATTAAAAACCGATTCACCCCCCTCTCGGTATAGCCTATAGAGTCAACAATTGAGAATAGTATTTTTTTCAATATATATCAACGATTGAAATTTTATTATATGAAATAAATAGTTAGACATATTTGATTAATTTGAAATTTGGCATGCATGATCTATGTAAATGAACATAAAATTCAACGATCGAATTAAAAAATTATAAATCATATAAAAAAGATATGAAAGTGTGTAAAATTAAATTTGTTTTACACATGTGTAAGTGGATCCCTCATATATATATATATATATATATATATATATATATATAAGATATAATACTTTCCTAACAAACTGAATCTTATTGAGATTAGAAGTGTAACATTGATAAATGAATAAATGATTTTTTTGTGGACATTTTATACTTTCAAGATGTAAATCTTATCACACATATCACTTGTTCATATAAAATATGTTTTTCTTTTTCTTTAAAAGTGTATCTATATAAAAAATTTATACCAAAATTAATTATTTTTGTAAATATTGTATATAACAACAGTACATGTTTATTGATAAAAGATGAGTAAAGAAATTTATAAATAATATGAGATTTTTCTTTAATTTTCAAAATATATAAAAATATATATGTTTATTTTTTAGAAATTGAAATAGAGAATTGATTTAAAAAGATAATTAATTTATTTTGAAATTTTAATGTATATAGATTCTTATCTTTAAAAAAATAGGAAAAAATATTTTTTTATTTTAAGATATTACACGTGTCAATTTTTTAAACTATTCACATAGGATGTTCTACTTGTAGTCAAATGCTTTGGCTTTTATATATATATATAGACACACACACACACACACACACACACGATGCACTAACAGTGTATAGAAAACCAGAGGTTGACACCTCATTAATAAGCTCTTATAAGCAAATTTAAAAAATATATTTATATTTACTTTTAAGGACTTGACATATTTTTTAATTTACTAATTGATGAGGTGTCAACTCTTGATGCATTGACAATGTATAAAAACTATTAGTGCATCATATATAAACCCTATGGTCATGTTTGGTGCATAGGATAAGGATAGGTTATGATAATATAAGATTGAAGATAGGATAAGATTAGATGATAATATCCTATGATATGTTTTGTGTGTACATAGATTAAACATAAGATAGGATGATTTTTCATCCTTTACCATGTTTGTTATGTGCAAGATTAAAATTATGATAGAATGATTTTTTTTATTGGACAAAATTACCCTTATGTATATACTAACTCAAAACTTGAATCAAACATAAATCATATGAAAAAAAAAATAAAACTTACGGCAAAACAATTTTTTATATGATTTATGGTTAAACTAACAAAATAATAATAATAACAAAAAAAATAAACTAACACAATAATAATTTAAAAATAACAAAAAACATAATTCATGAATCAAACAAAAAAAATAGTACAAAATCATATAAAAAAATAAAACTTGTGGCAAAGCAATTTTTTTTATGTAATATAGCAACGCAATTTTTACATATCAAACGTATCATTAGAAATAACAAGTTTTTCTTAGGATCTAAAACAATTTCTTGAAACAAAAGTAACATTAATACTAATAATCCCAAAATTAATAAATTTGCTAGTAGAATCATGATATTGACAATTATGATGAGAACAATACCAACAAACCTAGTATTTATAACCTATACTAGTAAAAAGCTTCATTTTGCAAGTAGACGTTGAACAAAGGTCACTCTAGCATCTCCTTTGAAACCCCAAAATAAATGAATATTTTGGGGTTTGTTCATTATCTTCATACCAACTTCAATCATGTCCTCGGTACTTAAACCCATTTACTCAAGCTCCTCAGGAACATTTCTTTGATCATCATAAATCCGCTTTCCATGTCCAAGTTTCTTAGCAATGAGATCAAGTCTGTCACTTGACTTATCAAAGTAGGAGCCAAAGATGTGAACTGCCTCTACCAAGCCCTCTGCCAATGCTTCACCACCTTAACAACACCGTTTACAAGAGCCTTCAACATTCTTTTTAACATGAACATTTTGATTCACATAATTTATTGTTTGATCTCCATCATCACTTACATCATTTCCTTCACGATCCAACTCTTCTACAGCATTTGCTGGTGCTTTTGCTCCTTTTCTAGTAGTATGATCCTTCCCAAATATAATACCTAATCTTTGAAAGTAGATGAATTCTTTATTAACCTATTTCTTTGCTCCCTTATGACTCTATAATAGACGAAAACAACTTAAAATCAGACACATGATTTATATAAAATTCACTATTTCAAAATAAATAAGAACAAACAGTATGACACCATCTCAAAACAAAAAAGAAAATCAACAATATATATGGCAAGTTTTTTTATTGGCCAAAGATATGTAAATAAGAAAGAAAATCAACAATAAAGTGTGGAATTTACAATGCCTACTGCAATAGGCATGCATTTTAACCAGAAACCTCATTATAAAAAAAAAATGAAATCATATCAATCTGATGAGTAGTAGAGACTAGAGAGTATCAAAGCTGTTGTACAAACATCTCAGAAAAGAACACAAATGCTTGCAGCAGAAACAGCTTTACCTTGTAATTGCAGCAATGCCAAAAAGAAGAACTACTGGCCAGCATTTCTAAACAAAGAAAAGACATAAATTTTGGCCATATTATACAAATATAATGAATCATCATTATTCAAATGATGAGCGATTGTAGAAAATAATTTAATGAAGAGTCCAAAACAAATCAAGGTAATTAGGAGGTAAATGGCCAGATTTTTGTGATTTGACTAAAATAAAGGATTTAACAGGCAATTAGGAAGCATTAAGGCAGCCATGAATTGCAAGGTGTGGCGTGCATGCCATTGCCGTCGATTTGACATTTTTCATCTTATTATGAACCACCGGGTTAGATTTTCATTCAGTGCTATATGGCTGTCCAGTCAGGAGCAGCTGGCATTTCTATTTCTATTTCTATTTCTAATTTTCCTTAACTAACAAATCCGCTACACCTTCTGGCCTTTGTTATCTTTATTAGTCATATCGTGCAAAGAGCCAAAATCTATTATGGTAATTAGTATGTTTCTGCACTAATTAAGCATAACGGGCATATGAAACTTTATATATTAGATTAGATTCAAACTTTTGCTGTTATTTTTATTTCGAAACTCTTAATTGTTTTTAATTGAATATATTCCCTTCACATTATCTTTGTATTTACTTATCTTTAAAACATGTCATATTTCAAGATGATGTGTAATTAATGTACAAATATTTCAATTATTTTTATTTTATTTTTAGGTAAAAATGAAAATAATCTTATATATATAAAAAAGCCAAAACAATTGGCTCAAAATAAAACTTTTTATGTGGATTATCTATATTTATGACACATGTAATTTATTATAATTAAATAATAATTATCTTTTTTCAAGTTTAAAACAAATAAAACTATCTTTTTAAATTTATTATCCTTTTCAATTTTTTTAAATGATAAACATTTATATTTATATATATAGATTAAAGTTAATAAAAATGACATATCATTTTAATTTTACAAAATATAAAATCTATATCTAGAGCTTTTATCAATTATTTTTTTTTATTTTTTTAAAAGAAAACATCTATATCTATATATCTATATCTATATATATTAAAATCAGTGTGGACAATATAATATAATATGTAGTATTAATATAACATGTTACGTATTATTAGATTACCAATTGAATTTTTTTAATAATCTAAAAGCTAACATTATTTTTTAATTTTTAAATATTTTTAATCAATACGTAATATATAATCTTTTCTTTTTTCCACATTAATATTACAAAATATAACATTTATATCTACCTTTTTACCAATTAAATTTTTTTAATTGTCTAAATTATAACATATATATTAAAAATTTTAATTATCCTTTTTCAAGTTTCAATAATCTCTCATTATTTATAAAAATATTATTATTATAAAATAAAAGCTTTATTGTGTTTGTAATATTGAATTATTTATCTTTTTTTTTTCAATTACTTTATTCATGTAAATTAATTTTATAAAATAATACCACTTATTTCTTTAAATTTTTTAACTTAAATCTATGTAATATCAATAAAGTTAAAAAAAAATTCAATTATCTATGCTACAACATATTATGATAGACAAAATTCAAAAGCGATATGTAAAATTACTTTCATACATGGTAAATTACTATCACAAAAATTACTTATAGTATATGTTAAAATTGAAACTCAAACCTTGTGTGAGACCACAAAATTATAGTATGATTTAATTATAATTATATAAATGAGAATTATGGAATAATTATAATTAACAAAATTTGATTTTATTTTAGGTTTACGGTTAAACAGTAAGTGGGCCTACCGATTCCCAGAGGTCTAGATGAAGGTGAAACTTCAGGGATTCGATATTTGGAGCTAAGACATATGATAGTAAGAGTCTTAGCCTCTATCTCGTTTATTTTGCATATTTTGAAAAATGTGAAAATAACAGTCAAATCAAAAGGACTTTTGACCCACTGTCTATACCAAATAATTCCTCATGAAATATAATTATAGAATATCTGGACAGATGGAAGAAACTGAGTTAAAAATAGAAATTTACGTGATTTTACGGTTATGGGTATTTTGGTAATTTCATCCAAACTTATAAACCGAACCTCAATAAAAGCTCCACCAAACATTAAAGTAACCAGCAACAAAGAGAAACCTCCATAGCCAAGCTTGAGAAGAGAGAGAAAATAAGAAAAACATTAGAAAAATCACCTTAAAATCAATTTCTTCACCAAAATTATTCTACTCAACTTGCTCTTCAATTTGGTGCCTAAATCACTTGCTAAATCAACAAAAACCAGACCCTAAGGTCTTCCCTACCATTCGACCAAGGTGAGTTTGCTTGGGACCTCGGAAATTTTCATGGTTTTCTTACTAATTCCTACATGTTCAAGTTGTTTTCATACTTCTTTAAGCTTAAATCATGTTAAAACTATGAAATTGTGCCAAAGAGGGTTTCGACCAACACCTCATCTTCATGCATGTGACGTGTTGATGAGGAAATTGTTATAGAAATAAGGTAGAAAATTATGGTAAACAAGAAAGTAAGCTTGATTTAGCTTAAATGGGACAAAATGCAAGAGTATGGATAAGGAGACTATTTGGCCATGGCAAGAAGGGCTAGAATTTAGTGTTATTCAATGTGTAATTCATATAGAAATGGTGGTGAAAGTTATTAGAATAAGATTGAAATTGATCTGGATGCTTAATTTGAAGAAAATTAATTTGTGGCACGGTGAAAGCAATTCGACCTTATGAAGGGGAAGGTGAAATTGTGCCCATTTCAATGTAATTTAGGTCCTAAAATAATGTATAAATTATTCTGCGAATTTAGGCTCAATCGGAATCAAAATCAGAGTTATATAGCAAAAGTTGTAATTTTGCACCGATAGAAATTAGATTGCATTTAGAGAATTATTGTGAGATCTCATTATCTTATACTATAGTTGTACAATTATATGAACAAATTATCAATAAAGAAATTATTGATAATATTTTGAAGAATTAAATATATAAGAATAGTATCTCTCACATAGAAAATTTTAAATCCTAGATGAAAAATATAGATGTGGAAAATACTACATACAAGATGGAATAAATAATTAAATGAATGTTAGAAAATTCTGATTTGGATAAATCAGAAAAATGGTGCGGCATGAAGAAACAAAGAATATACAAAATAAAGTCTACCTCATGTGTTTCATAAGTTGACAGAAATTAATATTGATTTTTGTTAGTTTCTTGCTGCACCAAAGACCAACATAATAACATGATAAGAAACGTAAAAGCAAGGAAAAGATAGGAAATTATTAGCTACAAAATGTTGGCATGAAAAGTCAAGGTGGGGACGGCATGAAGAAATGAAAGAGTAGAAGAAATGGAATGAAATTTCGGTTGAGCAAATGACTAGTAGAAAAACAAGAGAACAAGAAAGAATAAAATAAACAATAAAGGAAGACAAGGAAAGTCTTTCCCACGTTTTTATTTGGTTGACAAAAGCACTGACTTGTGTTGATTTTTTTGCTCCACCGAAGAGTAAGCAATAACATGACAATAAAGGAACAAAAGCAAGGAAAAGGATGGGAAAATTTATTAGTTTGCAAGACTTTAATTTGGGAAAGTCAGAAACGTGGGCTGCATGAAGAAAAAATTGTAACAGAAACAGAAAGTGTAGTCTCGGCTTGGAAGGTAAGTGGTATAAAACAAAAGAAAAGAGATAGGAAATAAAGAGGGCTTTTAATGAAGCCAGCAAAAGTCCAAATAATATGTATATTTTAGTGCTTTATATTTCTTCCATCGTGAACTCATCTCCAGCCATTATCACCATCGAAAATTGCTCTGTTTTCTTACAACCGTATAGCCTTCTATCCATAGCAAAACCATGCATAACCTTTAGTGAATAAACCAAGCTTTTGAAAGGAAAACAAACCTTGGATATTAAGCTTCCAAAACCTCAAAGAAGCTAGCATTAAAACCTTCAAAACAGCAAGGGATTCACATGGACAGATTTGATCCTTTATACAGGTAATGTCCAACTCAGTTTTTAAGGTTCTTATCCTTTGATTTTGCATGTAATGATCAAAGAATATATTAGTTATAACCTTTGTTTGAAGCAAACATATATAGAATGAAAACCTTAGTTCAGTTGTGAGGGTTTAGAATAAAAATAAAATGATGTTGATGATGATTTACGTGAAGATGGGAATGCAAGATAGTCATGAACCAAAAAAAAAAACAAGCTGGAACTTAAAAAAAAACGAAACAGTCAAGAAAATATAAATTGAGTTGCATGATCGGTTGAGGAGAGTTTGAGTGAAAACTAGGTGAGGCTTACGTGAACCATGAAGAGAAAAGAAATGTTTTAATGTAGTCAATAAAGGTGGCTGGATGGGAAGAAAATAAACTAGGCTGTTATACAGCCGTATATGAAGAAGAAGGTATGAGGTTGGTGCAGTCGAAGGTGGTAGAAAATGGCAAAGGATTGGCTGACTTTTGTGTGTGAATGGTGGAAGATTTTGGCAGCCTAGGATGTACTAAGTATAGCCATAATATAGAGACAAAAAGAAAGAAAGAAAGCCAACGTAAATGCAAGATAGAAAAGGATGAAGTATGCTGTCGGTTTGGACAGCAATGAAGCAGGAAAAAAATAAATGTTAGTTGAAGGAAATTACGTGAGCTAAGGGGATGAATGAAAGAAAAGAAAAGAGGTGATTTTAGTCAACAAAAAGGGCTGGAAGAAAGAACATCAAATTAAGCTTGTACAACTGAAAATAGAGATGAAGAAGAAGTGCAGTACGTGGGAGAGAAGACCAAGAATGATGATGACAACCGAATATGAAAAATAAAAGAGAGAAGAAAAGGTTAGCCTTACTTGACTTTGTATGTGTGAATATTAGACTTTTGGCAACCTAGAACATGCTAGATATGACCATGAAGTAGGAACTAAATGGAAGCCAACGTGAACTGCAGAAAATAGAAAAGAAAGAAGGCTCATGCATGCAGCCAACGTAAAGAGAATAAAAGGGAAAGAAAGTTCATGGTTTGGGGTCAACAATGGTAGGAAAAATAAAAGAAAGAAATACTTAAGTTGACCTAATTGGATTGGAAAATTTAAGTGGAATAATTGGCAAACTTAGAAGGTTGAAAATATACAAGGATAAAATAAATATAATACTATGGAAAATGGAAATTTTAAGCCAAATAGGCTTAGTAAATGAAGATGAATATTCGGCTATGACATTGGACCAAGGGAAAGGAGGAGAAAATTGGTCAATTAAAGTGGCATCATAGAAAAAAAATATATATATATATATATATGTTATGGGGGAGTAAGTCACTTAGGACATTCAAGGTCATTCGACTACAATGTGAAATTTTAAGAAATTATAATATTCTAAGTAATAAGAATTTAATTAAGAATTAGACAAGGAGGAAATTTAATACCGAAAATTAATTATATCAAATTTTGATTTGGCAGTTTATAATTCGGAGAGATAAGAAGCATAAGGGTGCAACATAAGGCGTTGCTCTACAGTGTACTGAGGTAAGGGATGTAATTTAAAGTTGTGATGGTGTCCCTTACTTTCATCTCAAATTATAAAGAAATGTTTGAAACATGAATTTTATTCCAAAGTTAATTTTCATAAATTTTGTTAATTAGCTAAATGAATTTTATAACTTCTATGCATATTTTTCTATAATGTTTTAAGTATGACAGTAAATAAATATGTTTTCCGAAAAAGGTATCGGAGTGGCAAACCCCAGGCTAACTTAGACCCTGGCACGCCCGGTCCTTACTATTTTATATCAGTTGTATGATTTAAGTATATGTTTTCCGAAAAAGGTATCGGAGTGGCAAACCCCAGGCTAACTTAGACCCTGGCACGCCCGGTCCTTATGATTTTGTACCAAATGTATGATTTAAGAAGTTACAAAAATAATTAAGATTTGAGACTAAGGCCTTTCTATAGTTTATGTATACCATGGCCATAGGTATTCCATTCCCTCTTCGGAGGAAGAAGTAAGTGTCATGACCGCATACTGGCTATATGATTCTGCCTAGTCTCCATGAACTGTATGATAAGTTTTATTAATTATGATGTAAAGTTTCTAAAGTATGATGTATGTTTGAAACAAGTATGAATTTTAGATATATGCATTAAAGAATTCATACAATGATTTAAAGTATGAAATGCATTATTATGGTATTTGTTTTCTGCATATATAGATGCTATGACCATTTTAAATGCATTTCTTACGGGGCTTTCCAAAAAGCTCACCCCCTACTCTACCAGATTATTTGCAGTGATCAACCCTGTGCCTGTTGCGCATATGATGTAGACTGAGGGATACGTCTATCCTCCGGCTATTTTTGTACTTACGTAAGGTATACTCATATTGTGAGATCTCATTTTCTTATACTATAGTTGTACATGTGTATGAACAAATTATCAATAAAGAAATTATTTATAATATTTTGAGGAATTAAATATATAAAAATAGTATCTCTCACATAGAAAAATTTTAAATCCTAGATGAAAAATATAGATATGGAAAATACTACATACAAGATGGAATAAATAATTAAATGGATATTGGAAAGTTGGAATTGGACAAAACAGAAAAATGTTTGGACGGCATGAAGATATAAAAGAAGAATTCATTGGCTATCTAAATGAAGTTTCGGTGTGAACAAGTAGCTAGTAGAAAAATAGAAGAAAGGAAAAGGCAAAATAAACAATAAAGGAAGACTCATTAGCTGCAAATGTTGGCATGGAAAGTCAAGGTGGGGACGGTATGAAGAAATGAAAGAGTAGAAGAAATGAAATGAAATTTCGGTTGAGCAAATGACTAGTAGAAAAATAAGAGAACAAGAAAGAATAAAATAAATAATAAAAGAGGACAAAAGGAAATCTTTCACACGTTTTTAGTTGGTTGTCAACAGCATTGATTTGTGTTGATTTATTTGTTCCACCGAAGACCAATACAAATAGACCATAAGGGAACAAAAGCAAGGAAAAAGGATAGAAAAATTTATTAGCTGCAAGACATTGGCATAGAAGTCAAAGAACGTGGGACTGCAAACATGAAGAAAATTTTGTAAAGGAAAATGAAAGTGTAGTTTCGGTTTAGAGGATAAGGAATATAAAACAAAAGGAAAGAAATAGGAAATGAAGAGGGCTTTTAATGAAGCCAGCAAAAGTCCAAATAATATGTATATTTTAGTGCTTTATATTTCTTCCATCGTGAACTCATCTCCAACCATTATCACCATCGAAAATTTCTCTGTTTTCTTACAACCGTATAGCCTTCTATCCATAGCAAAACCATGCATAACCTTTAGTGAATAAACCAAGCTTTTGGAAGGAAAACAAACCTTGGATATTAAGCTTCCAAAACCTCAAAGAAGCTAGCATTAAAACCTTCAAAACAGCAAGGGATTCACATGGACAGATTTGATCCTTTATACAGGTAATGTCCAACTCAGTTTTTAAGGTTCTTATCCTTTGATTTTGCATGTAATGATCAAAGAATATATTAGTTATAACCTTTGTTTGAAGCAAACATATATAGAATGAAAACCTTAGTTCAGTTGTGAGAGTTTAGAATGAAAATAAGAAGATGTAGATGATGATTTACGTGAACCATGAACAGAAAAGGAAGAAGCTGTCGGTTTGGACAGCCATGAAGCAGTAAATAACTTCTGTTTGAAGAAGTTTTGAAAGAGGTTAAAGTATGAAAGAGGTTACGTGAGTTGAAGAAGAAGAAGAAGAAGGAAAATAAACCAATAAAATAGTGTACTATAAAGTCAAAGAAAATGGCTGGAAGAAATGAAGTAAGTGGCTGGTAGTGTAGCCGAAAAAGGAAGTGAGAATAAGTGACTAAAAGTCCAGCCGAAAATGTAGAAAAAATAAAAGAGAGAAGAAAAGCTAGCTTGGTTGACTTTGTGTGTGAGAATATTAGACTTTTGGCAACCTAAAACATGCTAGATATGACCATGAAGTAGGAACCAAATGGATGCCAACGTGAAATGCACAAAAACAGAAAAGAAAGAAGGCCATGCATGCAGCCAACGTGAATTGGATAAAAAGATGAAATAGAAAGTTAGCTTTAGGTTGACTAAATGATGTGATGAATTAGTTATGAAGTTAAATTAAACATATATCACAAAGGAATAAAATTTCCTAACCTACATGTAGCCAACGGGAAGTGAATAAAAGGGAAAGAAAGTTCATGGTTTGGGGTCAACAAATGGTAGGAAAATGAAAAGCAAAAAGGGAATTTTTATAAGTTATACTGAAAATTAATTACAGTAAAACGGTTATCTTGCAGTTTATAATTCGGAGAGATAGGAAGCACATGGGTGCAACATAAGGCATTGATCTACAGTGTATTGAGGTAAGGGATGTAATTTAAAGTTGTGATGGTATCCCTTACTTTCATTGCAAATTTTAAAGAAATGCCTGAAGCATGAATTTTATTCCGAAGTTAATTTTCATGATCTTTTAATTTGTTAAATGAACTTTATAACTTCTATGTATATTTTTCCATAATGTTTTAAGTATGATATGAAATAAATATGTTTTCCGAAAAAGGTATCGGAGTGGCAAACCCCAGGCTAACTTAGACCCTGGCACGCTCGGTCCTTACTAATTTATATCAATTGTATGATTTAAGAATTTACATAAGTAAGTAAGTTTTGAGACTAAGGCTTTCCTATAGTTTATGTTACTGCCTGTCATGCTTGCCACATTGTGGCATAAGTTTAGCCACGTCGTGCATGTCCTCGCCCACATTGTGTATGATTACATCCTTTGTGGGTATGTTGGTCCTTCGTGGTGCATGTTCGCTGTACGACTCTGATCAGGTCTACAGCCCATACCATGGCCATAGGTATTATGTTCCCTCTTCGGAGGAAGAAGTAAGTGTCATGACCCGCATACTAGCTATATGATTCTGCCTAGTCTCCATGAACTGTATGATATGTTCTATTAATTTTGAATTTAAATTTTTAAAGTAAGATGCATGTTTGATCAAGTATGAATTTTGGTATATATGTATTAAAGAATTCATATAATGTTTAAAAGTATGAAATGCATTATTATGGCATTTGTTTTCTGCATATATATATAGATGCTATGACTATTTTAAATGCATTTCTTACGGGGCTTTCCAAAAAGCTCACCCCCCTACTCTACCAGATTATTTGCAGTGATCAACCCTTTGCCTGTTGCGCATATGATGTAGACTAAGGGATACGTCTCTCCTCCGACTACTTTTTTGTACTTACGTAAGGTATACTCATATTTTAATACCAGACATCCGGTATGGCACAGATATTTGTATATAAATAATACTTTTGGGATGTAATCGATATTGTATGAATGTAAGCGTTACCTGGAGGAAAAAAAATCAATATAATGTGAATGAAATATTTTATAAAAATATTGTGATGTTGTTGTGGTTAAAAAGTATGATGAGATACTGGCAGGAATACAACCCAAGTAAGAAATTAACCCAAGTAAAAAAAAAAAATTTAGCCCAAAACTTCTACGTTTCCGGGATGTGACACATATTTTGATACCAGACATCCTATGTAGCACAGATACTTGTATAATACTTTTGGGATGTAATCGATATGGTATGAATGTAAGCGTTACCTGGAGAAAAAAATCAATATAATGTGAATGAAATATATTATAAAAATATTGATGTTTCTGTGGTTAAAAAGTATGATGAGATATTGGCAAGAATGCAACCCAAGTAAGGAATTAATATTATGAAAAAAAAAAAATTTAGCCCAAAACTTCTACGTTTCCGGGATGTGACAGTCTTTCTTGGTATCAGAGCAAGGGTTGCCTAGTACTGTTAGTGTCGATAGTTAGGATAAGATTACATCCCAAGTATCTGTGCTTGTTTGGTTATAAAATTGAGTATATCTGCTAAAGTTTTGATAAAACATAGGGTTTTATTAGACCAAGCGTATCTCCATGGGGTGCTCCGGTATTGTTTGTGAGAAAGAAAGATGGTAGTCTCCGGTTATACATCGAATATAGGTTACTAAACAAGGCTACAATTAAGAATAAGTACCCCCTGCCAAGAATAGATGATTTGTTTGATCAACTGAAAGGGGCTTCGGTGTTTTCTAAGATTGATTTGAGATCAGGCTATCATCAGTTGAGAATTAGGAAGGAAGATGTACCGAAGACGGCCTTTAGAACCTGATATGGCCATTTTGAGTTTCTGGTGATGCCTTTCGATTTGACTAATGCCCCTGCCGCATTTATGAATTTGATGAATGATGTGTTTCGGGAGTATCTGGATAAATTTGTGATTGTTTTTATAGATGATATTCTAGTATATTCTAAGTCTCGGGAGGAGCACGAGCAACATCTAAGGATTGTGCTCCAAATTCTTTGAGATAAACAGCTTTATGGGAAGCTTAGTAAGTGTGAATTTTGGTTGGATCGGATAGCTTTTCTTGGCCATATAGTATCTAAGAACGGGGTGTCAGTTGATCCATCCAAGGTTGAAGCAGTACTCCAATGGGAGAGACCGAAGACAGTGACTGAGATTTAAAGTTTCTTGGGATTGGCAGGGTACTATCGGAGGTTTGTGGAAAGTTTTTCTCGGATTGCAGCTCCGTTGACTAAGCTTACACGCAAAGGAGTTCCATTTGAATGGTCAAGTCAGTGTGAGCAGTGTTTTCAGGAGCTTAAGCAAAGATTAATTACAGCACCAATCCTAACCGTTCCGAGTGGATCTGGAGGCTTCGTTGTATACAGTGATGCTTCCAGTCAGGGTTTAGGTTGTGTGCTAATGCAACATGGTAGAGTAGTCGCGTATGGTTCACGCCAGCTTAGAGACCATGAGCGCAACTACCCTACGCATGATTTAGAGTTAGCCGCAGTTGTTTTTGCTTTAAAGATATGGCGGCATTATTTGTATGGTGAGAAGTTTCAGATCTTCACTGACCATAAGAGTTTGAAGTATCTATTCGATCAGAAGGAACTTAATATGAGGCAGAGACGTTGGATAGAGCTTCTTAAGGATTATGACTGCGAGATTCTGTACCATCCGGGCAAGGCGAATGTAGTTGCAGATGCTCTAAGCAGAAAAAGTATGGTTTCTGTTATGATGGTTAGAGAATGGGAATTGCTGGAGCAGTTCGCCGAGCTCAATGTCAGTGTTGAAACAGTAGATGTCGGGTTTATGGCTAGCCTTCAAATTGAGCCAAGTATCTTAGATCAGATCCGGTCAGGGCAGAAAAATGATCAGAGGTTATTGGACATGGTTAGCCAAGCAGAGCAAGATTTGCAGTCAGATTTTACGGTCAGTGATGATGGGTTATTGAGATTTAAGGGCCATATATGTGTTCTGAACAATGATACCTTAAGACAAAGGATTTTGAAAGAGTCCCATTGTTCTCGTTACACTATACACCCAGGCAGTACTAAGATGTACCATGATTTGCGTAAGGTGTATTGGTGGATTGGTATGAAACGAGACGTAGCAGAGATTGTGTCCAAATGTCTGACTTGTCAGCAGATAAAGGCTGAGCACCAGAAGCCAGCAGGAATACTTAAGTCTTTGCCGATGCCTACCTGGAAATGGGAACACATTACGATGGATTTTATTATAGGCTTACCGAGAACCTGGAGAGGTCATGATGCGATCTGGGTTATTGTGGATAGATTGACTAAGAGTGCCCATTTTCTTGCCATTAAGAGCATAGACTCACTAAGTACATTGGCAGACTTGTATGTTAGCGAGATTGCTCGATTACATGGGGCTCCCGTGAGCATCACTTCTGATAGAGATTCCAGGTTTACCTCTCGATTTTGGACTCATTTTCAGGAAGCCATGGGATCTCAATTACATTTGAGCACCGCCTACCATCCTCAGACAGACGGTCAGTCCGAGCGGACTATTCAGACCTTAGAGGATATGTTGAGGGCGTGTGCACTAGATTTTAAGGGTTCATGGGATGACCACTTGCCTCTCGCAGAGTTTGCCTATAATAATAGTTATCATGCCAGCATCGGAATGGCACCATACGAGGCTCTATATGGCAGGAAATGTAGATCACCAGTAGCTTGGGAAGAAGTGGGTGACCGTAAGATTTTAGCCCCTGATCTTGTTGAAGAGGTAGCTAAGGGTGTTCGGACTATTTGTGATAGACTCAAGGTTGCCCAAAGTAGACAGAAAAGTTATGCTGATGTACGTAGACGACCACTTGAATTTCAAGTTGGGGACTCTGTATTTGTAAAAGTATCTCCAAGCAAGGGTGTCATGCGCTTCGGAAAGAAAGGAAAATTAAGTCCTCGTTTCATTGGTCCATTCAAAATATTGGAAAGAATTGGAGATGTTGCTTACCGGTTAGCTTTACCACCACAGCTTTCTGGTATACATAACGTCTTCCATGTCTCTATGTTGAGGAAGTATCATCCGGATCCCTTCCATGTTATTGAATACCAGCCATTGGATATTCAGGGAGATATGAGCTATGTTGAGCAGCCAATCCGGATCCTTGACAGAAAGGAAAGGGTACTTCGGCCTAAAACTATTCCACTGGTTAAAATTCTCTGGCAACACCACACAACAGAGGAAGCTACTTGGGAGCTAGAGAGTCTCACGAAAGAAAAGTACCCGCACTTGTTTGATGGACCAGCCTGAATTTGGAGGACCAAATTCTTATAAGATGAGGAGAATGTGAGATCTCATTATCTTATACTATAGTTGTACAATTATATGAACAAATTATCAATAAAGAAATTATTGATAATATTTTGAGGAATTAAATATATAAGAATAGTATCTCTCACATAGAAAATTTTAAATCCTAGATGAAAAATATAGATGTGGAAAATACTACATACAAGATGGAATAAATAATTAAATGAATGTTGGAAAATTCTGATTTGGATAAATCAGAAAAATGGTGCGGCATGAAGAAACAAAGAATATACAAAATAAAGTCTACCTCATGTGTTTCATAAGTTGACAGAAATAAATATTGATTTTTGTTAGTTTCTTGCTGCACCAAAGACCAACATAATAACATGATAAGAAACGTAAAAGCAAGGAAAAGATAGGAAATTATTAGCTACAAAATGTTGGCATGAAAAGTCAAGGTGGGGACGGCATGAAGAAATGAAAGAGTAGAAGAAATGGAATGAAATTTCGGTTGAGCAAATGACTAGTAGAAAAACAAGAGAACAAGAAAGAATAAAATAAACAATAAAGGAAGACAAGGAAAGTCTTTCCCACGTTTTTATTTGGTTGACAAAAGCACTGACTTGTGTTGATTTTTTTGCTCCACCGAAGAGTAAGCAATAACATGACAATAAAGGAACAAAAGCAAGGAAAAGGATGGGAAAATTTATTAGTTTGCAAGACTTTAATTTGGGAAAGTCAGAAACGTGGGCTGCATGAAGAAAAAATTGTAACAGAAACAGAAAGTGTAGTCTCGGCTTGGAAGGTAAGTGGTATAAAACAAAAGAAAAGAGATAGGAAATAAAGAGGGCTTTTAATGAAGCCAGCAAAAGTCCAAATAATATGTATATTTTAGTGCTTTATATTTCTTCCATCGTGAACTCATCTCCAGCCATTATCACCATCGAAAATTGCTCTGTTTTCTTACAACCGTATAGCCTTCTATCCATAGCAAAACCATGCATAACCTTTAGTGAATAAACCAAGCTTTTGAAAGGAAAACAAACCTTGGATATTAAGCTTCCAAAACCTCAAAGAAGCTAGCATTAAAACCTTCAAAACAGCAAGGGATTCACATGGACAGATTTGATCCTTTATACAGGTAATGTCCAACTCAGTTTTTAAGGTTCTTATCCTTTGATTTTGCATGTAATGATCAAAGAATATATTAGTTATAACCTTTGTTTGAAGCAAACATATATAGAATGAAAACCTTAGTTCAGTTGTGAGGGTTTAGAATAAAAATAAAATGATGTTGATGATGATTTACGTGAAGATGGGAATGCAAGATAGTCATGAACCAAAAAAAAAACAAGCTGGAACTAAAAAAAAAACGAAACAGTCAAGAAAATATAAATTGAGTTGCATGATCGGTTGAGGAGAGTTTGAGTGAAAACTAGGTGAGGCTTACGTGAACCATGAAGAGAAAAGAAATGTTTTAATGTAGTCAATAAAGGTGGCTGGATGGGAAGAAAATAAACTAGGCTGTTATACAGCCGTATATGAAGAAGAAGGTATGAGGTTGGTGCAGTCGAAGGTGGTAGAAAATGGCAAAGGATTGGCTGACTTTTGTGTGTGAATGGTGGAAGATTTTGGCAGCCTAGGATGTACTAAGTATAGCCATAATATAGAGACAAAAAGAAAGAAAGAAAGCCAACGTAAATGCAAGATAGAAAAGGATGAAGTATGCTGTCGGTTTGGACAGCAATGAAGCAGGAAAAAAATAAATGTTAGTTGAAGGAAATTACGTGAGCTAAGGGGATGAATGAAAGAAAAGAAAAGAGGTGATTTTAGTCAACAAAAAGGGCTGGAAGAAAGAACATCAAATTAAGCTTGTACAACTGAAAATAGAGATGAAGAAGAAGTGCAGTACGTGGGAGAGAAGACCAAGAATGATGATGACAACCGAATATGAAAAATAAAAGAGAGAAGAAAAGGTTAGCCTTACTTGACTTTGTATGTGTGAATATTAGACTTTTGGCAACCTAGAACATGCTAGATATGACCATGAAGTAGGAACTAAATGGAAGCCAACGTGAACTGCAGAAAATAGAAAAGAAAGAAGGCTCATGCATGCAGCCAACGTAAAGA
Source organism: Heritiera fomes (assembly GCA_032173925.1). Taxonomy (NCBI): domain Eukaryota; kingdom Viridiplantae; phylum Streptophyta; class Magnoliopsida; order Malvales; family Malvaceae; genus Heritiera; species Heritiera fomes. The sequence continues at coordinate 4,878,739 of JAPDPM010000019.1, forward strand.
GAATAAAAGGGAAAGAAAGTTCATGGTTTGGGGTCAACAATGGTAGGAAAAATAAAAGAAAGAAATACTTAAGTTGACCTAATTGGATTGGAAAATTTAAGTGGAATAATTGGCAAACTTAGAAGGTTGAAAATATACAAGGATAAAATAAATATAATACTATGGAAAATGGAAATTTTAAGCCAAATAGGCTTAGTAAATGAAGATGAATATTCGGCTATGACATTGGACCAAGGGAAAGGAGGAGAAAATTGGTCAATTAAAGTGGCATCATAGAAAAAAAATATATATATATATATATATGTTATGGGGGAGTAAGTCACTTAGGACATTCAAGGTCATTCGGCTACAATGTGAAATTTTAAGAAATTATAATATTCTAAGTAATAAGAATTTAATTAAGAATTAGACAAGGAGGAAATTTAATACCGAAAATTAATTATATCAAATTTTGATTTGGCAGTTTATAATTCGGAGAGATAAGAAGCATAAGGGTGCAACATAAGGCGTTGCTCTACAGTGTACTGAGGTAAGGGATGTAATTTAAAGTTGTGATGGTGTCCCTTACTTTCATCTCAAATTATAAAGAAATGTTTGAAACATGAATTTTATTCCGAAGTTAATTTTCATAAATTTTGTTAATTAGCTAAATGAATTTTATAACTTCTATGCATATTTTTCTATAATGTTTTAAGTATGACAGTAAATAAATATGTTTTCCGAAAAAGGTATCGGAGTGGCAAACCCCAGGCTAACTTAGACCCTGGCACGCCCGGTCCTTACTATTTTATATCAGTTGTATGATTTAAGTATATGTTTTCCGAAAAAGGTATCGGAGTGGCAAACCCCAGGCTAACTTAGACCCTGGCACGCCCGGTCCTTATGATTTTGTACCAAATGTATGATTTAAGAAGTTACAAAAATAATTAAGATTTGAGACTAAGGCCTTTCTATAGTTTATGTATACCATGGCCATAGGTATTCCATTCCCTCTTCGGAGGAAGAAGTAAGTGTCATGACCGCATACTGGCTATATGATTCTGCCTAGTCTCCATGAACTGTATGATAAGTTTTATTAATTATGATGTAAAGTTTCTAAAGTATGATGTATGTTTGAAACAAGTATGAATTTTAGATATATGCATTAAAGAATTCATACAATGATTTAAAGTATGAAATGCATTATTATGGTATTTGTTTTCTGCATATATAGATGCTATGACCATTTTAAATGCATTTCTTACGGGGCTTTCCAAAAAGCTCACCCCCTACTCTACCAGATTATTTGCAGTGATCAACCCTGTGCCTGTTGCGCATATGATGTAGACTGAGGGATACGTCTATCCTCCGGCTATTTTTGTACTTACGTAAGGTATACTCATATTTTGATACCAGACATCCTGTGTAGCACAGATACTTGTATAATACTTTTGGGATGTAATCGATATGGTATGAATGTAAGCGTTACCTGGAGAAAAAAATCAATATAATGTGAATGAAATATATTATAAAAATTTTGATGTTTCTGTGGTTAAAAAGTATGATGAGATATTAGCAGGAATGCAACCCAAGTAAGGAATTAATATTATGAAAAAAAAAAAATTAGCCCAAAACTTCTACGTTTCCGGGATGTGACAATTATACAGTCCATGAGCTCATATTTAAATAGTTAAATATTATTTTAGCTGAATTATAGTGATTTTATCAAGTTTGAATAATGATTTGTAGTCCTGAAGACAGGAGGTACTATCGGTGCCGGAGAGTCGAATTTCGACAAATTAAGAGGTAAGGGATATTTGTATGAAGCGTAAGGATATAACACTGCATATTTTGATGGAAATTGCTATTTGTGAAAATTAAATGAATATTTTGGGTTAAATTTTGAAACTGTGAACTGTGATTTGAAAGCTGGATTTTTACGCAGGAGGAGTTAGGTTTGAATAAATTGTTCTACTGCCAAAAATTTTTATTCTTTTAGTTGAATTTATAGTGAATTTATCAAGTTTGAATAATGATTTGCAGTCCCGAGGACAAGAGGTACTATCGGTGCCGAAGAGTTGAATATCGACAAATTAAGAGGTAAAGGATATTTGTATGAAGCATAAGGGGGCGTTTGGTTCAAGGAATTTTTGATTCCAGCCAGTAGTTTTTTTTTCGTAATATGATTACCATATTTGGTTCGCGAAATTTTTTTACATCGAAAATTTTAGATTCCCAACAGTGCAAAAAGGGGGGAAATGGGGTGAAAAAATTCCTACCAAAACTTGAGGTATTTTTTTTCCAGGGGAAAAAACTTTTTATGCCTATTTTACCCTCCAATAATTATATTTTGTTTCCATTTTACCCTTAAATCTATCTAATATTACAACTATTGTTTTTTTCTTATTTTGATGAAGAGAAAAATGAATTTAAAATCAAATGGACCAATAATAAGATGGACCTTATGATTTTTGATTAATCAAAATCAATTTAATATAGTAATAGTTTGTTAAATCAAAATAATTTACATAACAAAAACCTTATAAAAAAAGGGACTAAATAAATAAATGAGTATCTTAAATAAATAAATAAGTAATTAATTTAAATATAATTTATATCAAGTGTTATTCACTTTACATCAACTAATGATATGGATGATATTATAGTAAAATAAGTAATTAAGTAATATTACTTTCCTTTAACCAAACATAGAAATATTATATTCCCACCAATACAACCAAACATAAGAATCTAATATTCCCAGGAATCCGTCAAGTAAAACAATTTTTCGTTAAATGATTCTTAATGGTAATCCTAAATTCCGCGAACCAAATGACCCCTAAGGATATAACGCTGCATATTTTGATGGAAATTGCTATTTGTAGAAATTAAATGAATATTTTGGATTAAATTTTGGAACTGTGAACTGTGGTTTGAAAGCTAGATTTTTATGCAGGAGGAGTTAGGTTTGAATAAACTGTTATACTGCCAAAAATTTTTATTCTTTTAGCTGAATTATAGTGAATTTATCAAGTTTGAATAATGATTTGTAGTCCCGAGGACAGGAGGTACTATCGTTGCCGAAGAGTCGAATATCGACAAATTAAGAGGTAAAGGATATTTGTATGAAGCGTGGGGATATAACGCTACATATTTGAATGGAAATTGCTATTTGTGGAAATTAAATGAATATTTTGGATTAAATTTTGGAACTGTGAACAATGGTTTGAAAGCTGGATTTTTACGCAAGAGGAGTTAGGTTTGAATAAACTGTTATACTGCCAAAAATTTTTATGCTAACCTAAAACCTTTAAGTTTTTGAAATCCATTGAATTCATGCTTTAGTGTGAAATTTTTGAAATATAGAGAAATCAAATTTAGGTATCCTAAGTTTAAATATTTGAATATGGTTTTATAAATATTAAATCACAAATTCAATAATTAAAATGACTTTTGGTGGTATTTTATCTATTTTTAGATATTTGAAAATGTGGATATATTTTATGGAATTTAAATAATTAAATTTGGAAGATTAAATATTGATTTAAGTTTTATTTTATTTTATATGTTTGGATTTATTGATGTTACGAAATTAAATTTGATCAATATATTTGTGATATATTTTAATACATTCATCTCCGTAAACTATTATGAAAAAAATTATTTAAAATGTTTTGAGACTGTGTCATGATCAGAATTTAGATATTTTTTATATAATTTTCACTAATTTTCACAAGATGACGGTTAGGCTGTCTGTAATGTCTTCATTCACTAATATAAAACTCATATACAAAAGAAAATTTATTTATTTACTTTATGAAATTTCACTTAATTTACATCCCATAATTGTATTTGATATACAACAGTACTGTATAATATAAGTCTAAATACATGAAGAAGTAAATATACCTCAACTGAAAACAGATTCCGCCTAAGGAGTACCTTGTCACAAACCTCCTAAGTAGACACAGAAGTCTACTGAAAATAATCTGAGAGGAGGGGAAAAATGGGATGAGCTAATGCCTAGTAAGAAATATATATAATAATACTGATACTATATTGTCACGGCCCAAGTACATAGTATTTTACACTTTTTCACACATTTTCATACACGTGAATAGGTTGGTTGTCTGTGATGCCTTTGTTTCCCACTTTTAAATCCACAGTGAACAGTAAATACCGTGATTTACATTAAATTTATATGAGTAAAATATTTAAAAAATCACATTTATATTAATCATTCACATCCCTTATTTAATACAACACTGTTGTACTATAAATGAAAAGTCTGAATATATAAAATAAATAAATATACCTTTGAGATCTATAAAAGTTGCCTTGGGGTGCTCAATACGCAGCCATTAATCCTTGGATGATATATCCGGCAGTCACTGAAAATACTTTGGAGAGATAGAATAATAGAGTGAGCAAACCAAGGCTCGATAAGAGAGTTGTATGCAATTTTGATATCTCGAAGACTATATGTAGTAAAATCCTTAATTTCCGATTGGTATGCTAAGCACACTAAGAGAAAAAGTTACTATAGTCGGCTGGGAAATCCAGATAGAGCATGGAAGGTATTTTGAAATACCTGTCTTGCACCGGAAACCCAGAGCGACTATAAGGAGTATGATTTAATTTAAATATAAAATTCATTTAAATATTCATTGCATATAAATGCTTAATATATTAGAGTAAAATAATTCATGTAATCATGTAAAACGACACTTAGAAATAATTTGATTTCCACCATTGAAATCATCACCTTAAACACGTGTACCAGTAAAAATAAACTGTTAAATATAAATCCCAAATCAGTGATAAAATATTACAATAAACACCACTTTTCAATAAACACCACAAAACCCAATAAATAACACGTGAGTGATAATGAAGACCAGGCAACACCTTAAAGATATCATGCTATAATCCCTGTAGGTAGCAGTAAATATAAACATGTGAGATCTATGACCATAGTCTATAAATGTCCTTGGTCATACACTGAGCAGGTGTTAACCGAGATGCTGAAGACGGCTTAATGTCAATAGCTTCACACATGATATAATAACACATGAACACGTGAGCATGATATGGGGCCTATCAGTCTCAAAACAGTATGTACACAGTGAAATATCTTTTATGGAAAAATCATTACACGTGATAAAACTTCAGTTAGTCCATAAAGGATAATAATTAAAATAGTGAATATTGTCCTGAAAATAATTTATAAAAATCTTCACTGTTCATCTTTTCACTTCATAAATCACACATTTCACTATAAAACACATGAGATAAATTTTTGGTAGTTTAACCTTTACAAAAATCGGTATCATGAATATTTAAGAAATAATTTTCGGTAAAATCACCATTTATGAAAAGTAATTAATTTCTCATTTTAAGGCTAGGAGAAAATTTAATAATGCACCAAAATATTTTAAAATATTTTTAGAAATACTTTTGGTAATTTTTGGCAGCATAACGACTGCTTATGTCGTAACCTCCTGCACTTTCAAAAACAGTCAAATCAACCAAATAACCACAGTTCTACAGCAATTCAAGGCAAATCCATTTTCCAAATAATTTTATAAAATTCATAGCATGAAAACATGCATTCGGATATCTCTCCAAATTTACACACACGTCTCTTACCTGTCTATTGAGATCGCGTCTCCCGATCACACCATATGAAAACCGTAATTCCAAGGCTGTAATTAATTTCACCAAAATTATTAACTTACTTAATACTTATTTTTAACCTATTATACATGTCTAATTGCAGCCACATCATACACTACAAATATTTATGCAGTATATTTTCTAGAAGGAGTAAGGCTTAATTACTTCTCACTTATTAATATTCAAAATTACACCTAAAATATGTTTAGCCAATTATTTCAATTGGTCCCAAAATTCGATTCATTTCATAATTTCTCTTTTCATGAATCTCATCTTCCACTTAATCTAGCTGTCACTTTGTGACCATGCTCTAATTATTAATTTTTTAAGAATTTAACATGATCCATCATAATTCATGCTTGTGGCCAAATTTCTTACTTATTATTTCTCAATTTCCATTTCATAATTGACTTTAGTCACTATTATTGTTATTCTTCAATTGATAGTTGTTTGTAAAAATTTTTACCTCAATATTTATTATTATTATTATTATTATTATTATTATTATTATTATTACTCTTATGGCCATTTATTTACACAATCTTATTTTTATTATTTTTCTTTCCTTTTCTTTTCTATTTTGGTTTTCCTTTACACTGCGTCAGCCACCCATTTTTCATCCAAACCGTGAATCTCAACTTGCCATTCGTCATAATTTTCATCCTTTAACCAACTATACTTTCATAAATTCTTCTACTATCTTAGAACCTATATCAAACATCTTTCACTCATTAAATTTTATAATCAATAACCAGCAACCCATATGGCCGAATGGCCTTACCATCTTCACGCCATTTTCTGTTTCAGCCAGACAATCACAGCTTACAATTTATTTCCACAATCATATTTCATCTAATTTCTATTCATCATGATCTTCTATTTTCTATCTAACAAGCATTAAAATACACATCAATTTTCCATTTTTCTTCCTCAGCCGAAGCCCCCTGTTTTTGTCGTGAATCACCCGTATTCACACTACATGAAACCATTTCCATATCTTGCATATCTCACTTGATCCAACTTCCAACAATTGTTCCAACAGATTTTTATTTCATTCATTTACTAATATCTACTAACTATACAACACTTTCATCAAATTTCTAGTTCAAATTAATGTTTTAATTGTGCTCTTCATGCTTTAAGCACTCACAATCACCAACTAAAATAGCATGGAACCCAAGCTTTCCTCACCTTTATGTGAACCGAATAGAAACTGTAACTCAACCCAGTCGTTCCACGTTGAATTCTGTCCGGCAACCATCAGCTTTGAGTAGCTGTTGGGATGGGAAACGGAGTGGGTGAAGGAAACTTGTTGGACTGAAAGCTTGAAAAAGAGTTTTACATGGTGGCCATGAACTTGACGTGAAGAAATGGAGAGGAAACTCAACAAAATCGGGCAGCAGAAATGAGATTGAGAAAGTCGGTAAGCAGAGCTGCAAATGGCAGAAGTTAAACATCTTTTATCAAATACATCATCCAATCAATTATTGCCACTTGGCATAATGAGTAAATCCCCCTTCAAGAATGAGTTATTTGCACTTTTGCCACAAAATTTATTGATCATTTAAAATTTTGAATTAAATAATTTCAATTAATTTAAATTTAATTATTTTTGGCCAATACTGGTCAGTATTGACTAGTTTTCACTAGTTCTCACATTAAATGATCATTATGCTCTTGGTTATAAAGATCTTGAACAAAAGTGCCCTTGAGCTTCTATAAATTTTTCTAAGTATGGAATTGAACTCCAACAATTCATATTTCATTAACAAAATTCTTATTGGGAATATTTTAATGAATTATGGTGGTTTCATCGACGCGCGGTTCATCGATTGCGTATAATTACGATTTTATCCCTAGCGAACTGCCAGTGAAATTTTTCGATTAAACCACCGATTCGATAATTCTTATGACACTAACTTATCCTCCTTTTTATATAAAATATCATGATATTTTTCCTTCGTTCCAAATCATTTTAGTTTTGGCGTAATTTACAAAAATGCCTGTCACAGCCCGTGACCACATTTTTCACGTTTTTCTATACAGCTTATTTGGTTGGGCTATCTGCGATACTTTACTTTTCTTTTACTTATAAACAACTTCATATGAAATGATAATATCATTTACATCCCCTATCTTAATTCACAGGAAAGTAGTACTGTAGATAAGTCTAAATACAAAAAATAAATGATTGTACCTTATATTTCAGTCGAGCTGTCACACTGTTCTCAAATGCGCAACCGAGGTGCTCCGATGTCAAATCTCTTAGGCACTAAAAATCTGAAATGTTAAAATTAAGTGGTGAGCAAACCACGGCTCAGTAAAGGAATTATATGCAACACTTGATATCTAGATATCTATATGCTATAAAATTTTTCATTTTTCCTATAGGTGCTTTAGGGACCAAATAGGAAGGATACTACAGTCGGCTAGGGATCCGGATGGAGTTCAGAAGGTATTTGGAAATACCTGTCTTGTCCTGGAACCTAGAAGCAACTGTAGAGAGTAATTCAAATCCTTTTTCCTTTTTATTCCATATCATATTCCTTTTTAAATAATGCTTTTATGAAAATAAAGCATTTAAATAAAATAATTAATATTCATATTTTCTTTGAAAAGAATATTAGTTGAATCATTATCATTCTCATTTAAACTTATTTCATATTTTACTGTACAATCATAATTAGTACAGTACTTTAAATAGTAAAATAAGCTATTAAAATCATTTCCTTATAACATTTACATCATTTAAATCTAATATTTAATTTAAAATCATAATAAGAATATTAGATTTATAATCTCCTTTTTCCCTTTTTGAAAATATATCACATGTTCATGTCACATATATTATAAAAATGATTATGTAATACAGTACTCAGTATAGTAATAAACACTGTAGAAAAGTACTGTAAATCATTTTTATTTTTCCACATATCGTATAAAACATTTCCTTTTTAACATATCACATATTATAGTGGAGACTGAGGCAATCACCCATATCATATCATGCTATAAACCTCGGAGGGTAAAGAAATAAATATATCAGATCTATGGCCATAGTCTATCATTGTCCTCGGTGGATCACTGATCAGGTGTCGACCGAGACTACATATCACGTATCACATATCACATATCACATATCACATATCACATATCATATCAGCATGATAAAGGGGCCAACTAGTCTTAAAACAATGTTTTTCATCATAAATTCACCTTTGTGGAATTTATAGAAATAAGTAATTTCATAATTAAAACCATAAAGGTTATAAAATAAATCAAGTGAATATTTAAGAAAACATTTATAAAATATTCACTTTATCTTTTTTTCATTTTTCATTTCATATCACATATAATTAATATATCGAGAGAATATTTAGAAAAAACTTTATAAGATATTCTCTTTATCTCTTTTTCATTTTCCATTTCATATCACATATAATTCGTATATCGGGAGAATTTTCAGTGATCTCATTATCACTAATTTCGAAAACATGAATATTTTCAAAATCAATTTTAGTATATTCATGTTTTATGAATATTTCCTCATTTACGTGGTTGGAAATTATTTTTCATATAAGAAATCATTTTTAATGATTTTTCATAATTTTCTAAAAATTTTCGGTAGCATGACGGTTGCCTATTGACTAGCTCTCCAGCAAATTAAACACAGATTTATATTTTCACAGCCAACCAATATCCACAATTTCCAACCAAATCAATTCACCAATCATTTCATAAAATCATGCATATTTAATTTATGCAACCTAGATATCCTTACAGGCTACATATGCATCCCTTACCTGTTTCGTGTTAGCGACTTTCTCATTAAAGTCGCGTCCGTAGTCCACTTCTCCCGATTTCCATCTATCTCCAATCACTGAGTATGATTTTCTACAATTTCAATTCCATACTCAATTTATAATCTCATATAATTATTTAATAAAAATAATAATTATAAAAATTTCATAAATTTTTCCTACCCTTTTTCTTCTTCTTCCTCTTCTTTCTTTTCTTTTTTCTTTTTCCCTTTTCCTTTTCTTTTCTTTTCTTCTTTCCTTTTTCTTTTTCTTTTTTGGTCTGAACCGGTTTGGACCAGTTCAGATTGATTCGGCCTGTTCAGCTTCCCTCTACCGGTTCAATGTCCATCGACCTCCATCACCGCCGGTTCAGGCCTCCCCAAGCTTCATGGAGTTGCGGCGACACCGTTTCTGGTCTCCGTTTCCCCAGATCGACAGCGACGGTGGTGGCGACGGATCTAGAACGGTGGTTCGGCTCCTTTCTCCTCCTTTTTTCTCCCTTTTTTCTGCTCCTCCTTCACTGCCGGTGATCCCTTTTCCTTCCCCTTACCTCTGTCGACGTCGAGGGTGGAGTGGCGGTGCCTGGATCAGCCGGCACCGCCATTTTCCTTTTTCTCTTTTCCTTTTTTTCCTTCGATTTCCTTTTCTGTTTCCGCTCGTTTCTTCTCTTCTTTCCCTCGCCGGCTTCTTTCCTTCCTCTTGCCAACGACGTTTTCCCCTTCCCTTCTCTTTCTCGCCAACGATGGCAGCTGTTGCTGCCGTCGGCTTCTATTGAGTGTCTCCTCTGTTTGTAACAAAGGAGAAACAAAACAGGGAATCGGGTGTATCCCGATTCCCGTTTTCCTTTTCTTTTTTTAATTATTATTTATATATATTTATATTTATAAATATATATAAATACAAAATATAATTATATTTATATATTTTTATATAAATATAAATATACTATATTAATGTATATAGATATATATTTTGTATATAATTTTATATACATGTCTATACACTTTAATTTAAAATAATATATATTTCATATATATATTTATATATAAATGTATAATAATATACATGTGTATTTATTTAAAAAATATATATATATATGGATATATATAAATATACACATTTTATTCCTTATTATTTTGGATCTCTTAATATCCAAATTAATTTCCTTCAATTCATCACTTCATTAATTTCAAGAATTTCAATAATGTTTCCATGTCGTAAATAACTTTATTTATTTACTTTCGCTTATCTATTTACATTTAAATAAATTTTTCGGTTAATTAATACAAAAAATAGGAAAATTCTCGGATATCATATCCTCTCCACCTTAAGAAATTCGATCCTCTGAATTTCACTTAAGTAAAAAGGTGGTACCGTTTTGTATGCTTATCCTTTCTGATTCCCAGATCATCTTTTAATTAATACTGCCAGCATACTTTCCAAATCATAATCACCTTTTATACCATTACATATAATTTTTCACCATATATTTACACTCTCAAAGAATTTCTTTATTACATCGAGAGTTCTCAATTTCCATTCTTTTTGCACAACATATGATTTACACTATTTATCATCCGTCTTTCTCATTTGGTGCCAAGTCGATGTAGTTTGATAACTATCATTTAATCAATTTAATTAGTAGTATGTAATTGTCCCAGTAGCTTTCACATCTCGTGCATCTGCTCACTCAACATATCTTTGAGCGTTTCCATATTACGCTCAAATATTTACATCACTACAGAGTGGTGCCATAAGTAAATTTGGAAATCTCAAAGCCTTTTGTTGTTTCCCATAAGCATATGGCAAATTCGAGATTCCCATCACATGTATGCTCACTTGAACTTCACATACATCTTATCGTTTCATACTCATACTTCTACTATGGCACTATAGAATCTAAGAGTCTGATAATGGAAGAGTGATTCCATTAGACAATCAGTCCTTAATCATTTCCATATCCTCATATCTGTTCTAGACTTTTCATTATTATCCCCAATACTCATTTTCACATTTATTTCATCAAGGCTGCACCTCATTGCAGACTTTATTGTTAATCATCTCTTACAGTAAATGAATCATTTATCAATCATTTTCTATCTATATCTCTTTTCATGTAGTATTCTTATTACATCTCCTATTCTTTTGGTATACTCTATATCACTTAGGTTTTAGAATATACTTGAGAATATACTCTTCTCATACTTTAGATTCCATAGGTGACTAATCAATCATCATTTTTCGTCCCCACATTATTCATACAATTTCACCATTCCGAGGTGTGTGTGTGTGTGTGTGTGTATATATATATATCATTTTTCTTTTTCATTTACATAGCTGGCAGTAAATCATATAATTCATCTATTTACTCCTTTGAGTATCATTATATTTCATCTGTCGAGTTTGACTCGATCTTACACCTAACCATAATCATGTGATAACCAAAAAGAGGTCTCTTTTAGTCTTAAAATTGGGAACTGCTTCATATTCGTGTTCCCTCATCATCATGTACTTATCTTCTTATTACATTTTTATCTTTTCATTCTCATCACTTCAATCGGCTTTTCTTCAGTGGTATACTACTCCACTGTTAACATCTTTTAACATTTTGAATACTATATTTACATTTATTCATATACCGACTTTAACTTCTTTAATTATCGTCACATCTGTAGAGCAGCTAGTCCCATAAACTCTTCCATAGACTGGCAATAGTATCTAGCTAGACCCAGTAACTTTATCATAGACAGATCCTTTCTCACTCTGTCAGTCGAGATCATATATCTTAGAAAGAGATACAATCTAGCCCGTTCTCCTTATGGCTGAACTTAACATATAGTTCACAGTCTTTGAGAGTCTGGAGGGTCATACTAAGTACTGCTCATGTTCCATTAATGTCTTAGACCATATTATTATCTCATCATTTTATTCATGTATGGTTTAGATACCTCATTCACTCGGTTTACATACCTAACATGGTATTTCATTAATTTTGTAAACCTCATTAGAAACTTGTAAGAATTTTATCGAGTTCTAATCATTATCATCTTATGACCATCAGTCTTCAACTTTTCATCTGATGACACCTTGTACAAAGACTGGTCGTATGAACTCCTCGTATATCTCTGATTAAATCAAATAAAGTGTCCATTTCATGCAGATAATTATTTGTTCTTCATAAGAACTTTATTAATAATAAGAATTTAATACACCATTTTAATTTATCCTCAAATCAAATCATCTGTATTTATATCAATTACCTTTATACATATAAATTCATTATCCATATATTTTCCAGATTTATTCTAAAGCTTTCGGACTCTTTCTATATTCTCCGATATAAGTTTAAAATAAATTCTGTATCATTAATCGAGTCAATGTTAACCTGATCTTTCGAATCTATGTTACTTTGGAAATTTATCAGGAATAACATCCGATACTTTTTATTTTAATTCATATCTCTTACCCTTTTTGGACATTCATCTCTATGTCCTATTATTCTGCTATATTTCCTCAAGGTAGAAATACTTAGTATTCAATTCATTCCAACACATACTCCACCTTGATTCACTTATTTACTCATCTTCACAGCATCATCTTAATTTGTATACTGTATCAAGTGTAACTATTTAATTAACATATTTCACAGCTAACTGATTTATTATTGTACTTTACTTTGAGATCTTTTCATTTAATAATCTCAAGTTAGCTATCATCTTCTTCGTCATCTTACAGTCATTTTACGGTTCTTATACATATTCCCCAACTTTACAATATTCCATATAGTACATCATTCTGTAAAACATATTTCAAAATATTTCGGTTCTATAAATATTTGTTTGATACTTCAGAACAGTATGAATGTATAGAACCAGAATTAACCATACTGATATAGATTTCATCATCCATACATATCACTTTCTCAGTCATCTTCAGTAATCATCTCACTTGTCATAATATCCAACGATCCCTTAATAAACATCCCGTCAATACACTTTTAATTCAGACCCTTAAAATCAATAGCAGGGCTAATCATCCTGCAACTTTCCACTATAAACATTTCGGGTTGCTTCCGTAATCTAAGTGTAAGTGGGATTAAATAATCGGGACTGTTATACACATATTACTTCCTTTATACCATCAATAACACCATCACTATTAATGACTTCAAGATCAAATTGGTTTTATCAAAATTCATAACATAGTCCAACATAGGTACATATTTGTCATTTCAAAATTTATTTCTTTCTCCTCAATATACATTTTAATAAGTGATCTTAATATCTATATGCTGATAGTATCTCTTCTCACACTAATATCAGCATTTTATAAGAACTTGTTCGATTTGGATAGAGAAATCCTGATAGGATTAATAAAGGGATCATTTTGCATATGATATCTCCTTATACCATCAATTACTCTGTCATATCAGTCAATTCTAACTTATGTTGGTCTTCTATAGCTCAAGAGAAAAATTTCAAGGTACGAGTATTTTCGTCATTTTTTTCAAAAATTTCTCTCTCTTCACATATATTCAGTAGGTGGGTGATCTTAAAATCTATTTACTAATGATATCTCATTCCACTCCTATATCATCATTGTAAGGTCTCAATTCGATCCGGACAGAAAAGTACTGGTGGGTCCCTCATCGAGTCCTTTTCTATTCCTTACCGAACCGACCTTCGTTAAGATTATAAGATCACCAATTTCTGATAATTTATAGAGCCGTTATCCCTCTTTAACCTCCTTAATTCAAAAATTCTCACACCCTTTTAAAACATTTAATTCAATTTACAATCATTTATTTCCTTTATGTATTAAGACTACACAGTATTACTGGGGATGTTAACCTTTTCAACACGTTTCCTTTCCAAAAGTATCGACAGACATCAGGCCAACTTTGCTCTGATGCCATTAAATCTGTCACAGCCCGTGACCACATTTTTCACGTTTTTCTATACATCTTATTTGGTTGGGTTGTCTGCGATACTTTACTTTTCTTTTACATATAAACAATTTCATATGAAATGATAATATTATTTACATCCCCTATCTTAATTCACAAGAAAGTAGTACTGTAGATAAGCCTAAATACAAAAAATAAATGATTGTACCTTATATTTTAGTCGAGCTGTCACACTGTCCTCAAATGCATAGCCGAGGTGCTCCGATGTCAAATCTCTCAGGCACTAAAAATCTGAAATGTTAAAATTAAGTGGTGAGCAAACCACGGCTCAGTAAAAGAATTATGTGCAACACTTGATATCTAGATATCTATATGCTATAAAATTTTTCATTTTTCCTATAGGTGCTTTAGGGACCAAATAGGAAGGATACTACAGTCAGCTAGGGATCCAGATGGTGTTCAGAAGGTATTTTGAAATACCTATATTGTCCCGGAACCTAGAAGTAACTGTAGAGAGTAATTCAAATCCTTTTTCCTTTTTATTCCATATCATTTCCATATTCCTTTTTAAATAATGCTTTTATGAAAATAAAGCATTTAAATAAAATAACTAATATTCATATTTTCTTTTAAAAGAATATTAGTTAAATCATCATCATTCTCATTTAAACTTATTTCATATTTTACTGTACAATCAAAGTTAGTACAGTACTTTAAATAGCAAAATAAGCTATTAAAATCATTTCCTTATAACATATAGATCATTTAAATCTAATATTCAATTTAAAATCATAATAAGAATATTAGATTTATAATCTCCTTTTTCCCTTTTTGAAAACATATCACATGTTCATGTCACATATTTTATAAAAATGATTATGTAGTACAATACTCAATATAGTAATAAACATTGTAGAAAAGTACTGTAAGTCATTTTTATTTTTCCACATATCGTATAAAACATTTCCTTTTTAACATATCACATATCATAGTGGAGACTGAGGCAATCACCCATATTATATCATGCTATAGACCCCGGAAGGTAAAGAAATAAATATATCAGATCTATGGCCATAGTTTATCATTGTCCTCGGTGGATCACTAATTAGGTATCGACTGGGACTACATATCCTGTATCACACATATTAGCATGATAAAAGGGCCAATTAGTCTCAAAACAATGTTTTTCATCATAAATTCACCTTTATGGAGTTTATAGAAATAAGTAATTTCATAATTAAAACCATAAAGGTTATAAAATAAATCAAGTGAATATTTAAGAAAACATTTATAAAATATTCACTTTATCCCCTTTTCTTTTTTCATTTCATATCACATATAATTTCTATATCGAGAGAATATTTAGATATTTAGAAAAACCTTTATAAAAGATTCTCTTTATCTCTTTTTCATTTTCTATTTCCTATCACATATAATTCTTATATCGAGAGAATTTTCGATGATCTCATTATCACCAATTTCGAAAATATGAATATTTTCAAAATGAATTTCAGTATATTGATGTTTTATGAATATTTCCTCATTTCTGTGGTTGGAACTTATTTTTCATTTAAGAAATCATTTTTAATGTTTTTTTCATAATTTTCTAAAAATTTTTGGCAGCATGACGACTGCCTATTGACTAGCCCTCTGCAAATTAAACACATATTTATATTTTCACAACCAACTAATATCCACAATTTCCAACCAAATCAAGTCACCAATCATTTCATAAAATCATGCATATTTAATTTATGCAACCTAAATATCCTTACAGGCTACATATGCACCCCTTACCTGTTTTATGTTAGCGACTTTCTCATTAACGTCGCGTCCGTAGTCCACTTCTCCCGATTTCCATCTATCTCCAATAACTGAGTATGATTTTCTACAATTTCAATTCCATACTCAATGTAGAATTTCATATAATTATTTAATAAAAATAATAATTATAAAAATTTCATAAATTTTTCCTACTCTTTTTCTTCTTCTTCTTTCTTTTCCTTTTTCTTCTTTCTTTTCCTTTTTCTTTTTCCCTTTTCTTTTACTTTTCCTTTCTTCTTTTCTTTTTCTTTTTCTTTTCTGGTCTGAACCGATTCGGACCGGTTCAGACCGATTCGGCCGGTTCAGCTTCCCTCTGCCGGTTCAGCCTCCATCGGCTTGCATCACCGCCGGTTCAGGCCTCCCTAAGCTTGCTGGAGTTACGGCGACGTTTCTGGTCTCTGTTTCCCCATATCAACAACGGCGGATCTGGAGTGGCGGTTGAACTCCTTTCTCCTCCTCTCTTCTCCCTCTTTTCTCCTCCTCCTTCACCGCCGACGGTCCCTTTTCCTTCCCTTTACCTCCGCTGATGTCGAGGGTGGAGTGGCGGTGCCTGGATCGGCCAGCACTACCGTTTTCCTCTCTTTTTCCTCCAGTTTCCTTTTTTGTTTCCGCTCGTTTCTTCTCTTCTTTCCGTCGCCGGCTTCTTTCCTTCCTCTTGCCGACGACGTCTTCCCCTTCCCTTCTCTTTCTCGCCAACGGCGGCAGCTGTTGCTGCCGTCGGCGTCTATTGAGTTTCCTCTCTGTTTGTAATAGAGGAGAAACAAAACACCCGATTCCCTTTTCTTTTTATTTTTTTAATTATTATTTATATATATTTATATTTATAAATATATGTAAATACAAAATATAATTATATTTATATATTTATATATAAATATAAATATACTATATTAATGTATATAGATATATATTTTGTATATAATTTTATATATATGTCTATACACTTTAATTTAAAATAATATATATTTCATATATATATTTATATATAAATGTATAATAATATACATGTGTATTTATTTAAAATATATATATATATATATATATAGATATATATAAATATACACATTTTATTCCTTACTCTCTCTGTCCCATTAAAATTGTCATTTGTTGACAAAACACGTAGTTTTAGGAGGTTAAAGATTCTTTATGTCATATCATATAAATGACTCAAATTGACCAAATTATCCTTAAAAGTGGTAGGCATTAAACTTTTTAATGATTAAAACTGAAGTATAATAAAGGGTAAAAGAGAAAATATAGTATTAAAATTTGTTATTTTTTTCAATGTGACATTTTTAATGAGACAATTTATTTAGTCAAAAGTGACAAATTTATTGGGACGAAGGGATTATTATTTTGGATCTCTTAATATCCAAATGAATTTCCTCTAATTCATCACTTCATTAATTTCGAGAATTTCAATAATGTTTCCATCTCGTAAATAACTTTATTTATTTACTTTCGCTTATTTATTTACATTTAAATAAATTTTTCGGGTAATTACTACCAAAAATAGAAAAATTCCTGGTTATCACAATGCCCTCAGGACGTATCTATCATTTTCCATTTTGTTTTCCAATTTCACCAAATAATTCAGAAAAATTCATAATAATGTAATTCAATGATTTTAAACCTCAAAATTATCATATTATATTTTTTTATACTACTATACTCAGCATTTTCAATCTCGAGCCCATCCGAGTAAATTAAAAATAAGTGGGGCCCACATCACACTTTCACTTAAAATCACTTAGCACAAAATTTTTATTCAAAATTAATTACATATTACATGTACAGTACAATAGAATCAGATCTCACATATATAACTATATGAAATTTCAAAACATGCATTAAGATTTATAAAACAATGGAAAATAATAAATTAGGCATGGGTATCAAAGAAAGATACTATAGTCGGCTAGGAAATCGGATAGAGTATGAGAGGTATTTTAAAATACTTATTGTGTCCCGGTCCTTAGATGCGACAATTGAAATAAATTTCAAAAATAAAAATTCTTAAATTCACATTCAAGCAATAATTATTTCAAAATATTTAGCAAACATATATATAGCATGAATTTACAAAATTCATAATTAATTCACAATTTAAAATCATTAATATCATCATAGTTTGTAGAGACAAGGTATCACCCAATAGACTTATGCACATGACATATGGCCATAGTTAGAATACAATCCTTGGTGGTACTAATCAGGCGCCATCTGGGACGCTGATGACAAGATCAAGGTCAATCAACCTACTAGTCAGTCATACGATCATACACTCATGCTAGCATGTGTCTGCAAGCAACTATGGGGCCAACAGTCTCTAAAAACATTACAAAACATTTTATCATGATTTACGGAGATAATTTCTGAAGGTTAGATCTTCAATCAGTCCATAAAGAAATAAATTGAGAATATATGTAGTTTCAAGAAAAAAATTTATAAAATATTCATAACTCATTATTTGGTTCTAAAAGTATTCCATTCATTTGTAGACAAGTTATAATAACATGCCAATATGTGCACGTATGTAAAATTTGATAACATAAATTTTTAAATATTATTTTTCAGTATAATATGAAATTAATAAATCTTAATGAAATAATTGAAATTTCTTAACAAATCATTCACAAAAAATATTCAATGATATAATAAGAGTAATTCATGAAATTTATAAAATTTCGGCAGCATAACGAATCGGTATATCCTAACCTTCCTGCACAAAAACCACCAAAATTCCACAGCCACAGTTCACAAATTTCAATCCAATATATTCTAAAACAGATTCAAAGAATTAATTTCATATCAAAACATGCATTATAGTATCCCTATGATTATTATATATATCCCTTACCTGATAACTTTTCACTAGGCTGCGAATGAGCACCAGTGTCCCCCTCAGTACTCTTAGATGCAAATTATGATATCAATATTATTAATATTCTATATTTTCATTATAAAAATATTTAATAATATAAAATAGATTATATTGCCTATGCAGCCTTATTTTCGATCTATATTCTACCAGTAGGAAAATTATAACTTTTTTTTATATAATTCTGATTTCAATTCTCGTTGCGCCTAAATTCTCATAATAATTTGTACATTATTTTAGGACCAAAATAGAATCAAAATGGCCAAGATTTCTCCTTCCCCTTCACCTTGGCTGAATGCCTCTTTCTCTTCCACTATTGTATTTCTTATAAATTTAATTATTTAATCCATTCCAAATTAATTCTATAAATTTTCTATGCTACTTCTACATCAAATACACATCAAATGACATCAAATTATGGTCCATCATGCCATGGTCGAACCTCCCTTGCCATCCTTATCTATTGGTTTTCTTCCATTGCATTCAACTAAATTAAATTCTAATCTCTTTATAACTTCTATCATTAATTCCTATTAAATTAACATCATCAAACAATATCACCACCATGATCTACCATGCTTGACTGAAACCCTCATCCATCTAAATTCATAATTCCAAAATGATTCAAGCTTAGGGAAGCATGAAAACAACTTGAACATGTAGGAAATAATAAGAAAACCATGAAAGAATTCAAGTTCCCATCAACACTCACCTTAAACGATTTGTTGGGAGCCCTTACAATCTGATTTTTGCTGATTTAGCAATTGATTTTGGTGTCAAAATGAAGAGCAAGTTGAGTAGAGCAACTTTGATGAAGAGAGTTTATGATTTTGGTGTGAATTTGGTTAAGTTTTTCTCACTTTTCTCTCTTAAAGGTGCAAAAATGGCAGCTGGTTTAGATGACTGAAGTGCTGGTCAAAAATGAGGAGGGAGAAGGCAGAGAATTCTAGAAATATTCTGACTTTAATGGAAAAATTACCATATTGCCCTTAATTATGAAAATTTTAGACTATTTTGTCCTTTCGGTTTAACTTTGTTGAAAACGATCAGTCTAATCTCCAAAATATGTCTTTTAATCACCAATAACATCTATTTAACTTATTCTTATGGTCGGAGAAGCTTTCGTTGAAGTTTGACTGGTCATTTGTGTGAAATTACGAAAATACCTCTAATTGTAAAATAGCGTAATTTTCTGTTTCTTTAGATGATTTAGCCTATGTATTGCCATGGCATGGGATTCTCTCACATGAGGATTATTTTACATTTAACACTTGGACAAAAGTCAATTTCGTTTAACTGTTATTCACGAAAATTCCACCGGCCTATGTCCTTAATTGTCATTTTTAAATTTGTTTTAAATGCTTCAAAAATAATCTAAATAATTGAATTTGAGTTAGAATTTCTTACCATAACTTTATTTGACTCCCAATATCGAGTCTTCCAGGTTTCACATTCATCCGGACACTAGAAGGTACGTGGGGCCCACCATGCAGTTACCCTGTATACCTGCGATTACACAAGGATTGAGAGTGATAAGAATTCTTATATATGCTATAGTATTAAAATAAGTGGTTCTCACAGACTGTGGCCCCATAGCTACCTGCGAGTATATGCATTTCCGTTCCGTTTTGATTATTGTTTACTCTAGCCCAATCTTCTAGCTCACACAAGTGTCACTTGGCTAGTGTACAGACTGTGGTACCCTGACCATGACAATACGTCTATTATAGTGCACGTGTGTGAGACCTTGAATTTTCGAGTACTGTTTAGTTATATTTATATAATTGGAAATTATGGAATAATTATAATTAATAAATATTTGATTTTATCTTATTTATATAATTGGAAATTATGGAATAATTATAATTAATAAATATTTGATTTTATCTTAGGTTTTACGGTTATCTAATAAGTGGGTCTCACCGATTCTCGGAGTCCAGATGAAGATGAAACTTCAGGGACTCAATATTTGGAGCTGAAAAATATTATGGTAAGAATGTTAGCCCCAATCTTAATTATTTTTGCATATTTTGAAAAACGAGCAACAATTTAGAAAATGACGATTTAGTCCATAGTTGTCAAAATTTTTGAAAATAATTGTCAAATTAAGAGGACTTTGGACCTATGGACTAAACCAAATAATTCATCATAAAATATAGTTTTAGAATTTATAGATGGATGGAGGAAAATAAATGTGAAGACAGAGATTTATGAATTTTACGGTTAGGGGTATTTTTGTAATTTCACCCAAACTGGTAACTGAACTTCAACAAAAGCTTTACCAAACATTAAAGCAAGCTAAATAGAGTTTATTTATGATTAAATAAAATATTTTAGAGGTTAGACATACTATTTTCAACAAAGTCAAACTTTATGGGCAATTTTGGCACAATTCTTTAAGTATAAAGGCAAAATGGTAATTTTCCCCCCAAAATAAGAATTTTCTCATCATCTCCAGCCACTTCCACGTTCATTTCTGCTGAAAACAAAACCCATACTCAGCCACCATTAACGCCACCTCAAAGAAAGGAAAAAGCTTCCAAAAACCAAAGAAAACTACCTTAAAATCAAACACTTTCTTCATCGAAATTGTTCTACTCAACTTGCTCTTCCATTTGGTGCCTAAATCAAGTGCTAAATCAACCAAAATCAGACCCCAAGATTTTCATTGAATTCGGCTAAGGTGAGATTTTCAAGAATTTTCATTTTCTTCCATGAAGTTTGGTTAATCACTTGATGTTCATCATGTTTCATGCTTCCTTTAGTTTAAATTATGCATGAATCATGTATTTGAATATTGGAGGGTTTTAGCCAACATGTGGGGTCTATGAACAAGTTGTGTTTTGATGAAATTCAAGTGTGAGAATAATGTAGAAATATTGGAAAATAATAAAAACAACCTTAGTTAGCTTAAATGGAAGGAAAGCAATTTGTTGGAGTGAAAGGGACCATTTGGCCAACACTTGGAATGCATGAATTTGATGCCAATTGATGTGCAATTCATGTAGAAGTAGTGCAGAAATTTAGTAAAATTAAATTGGGAGTAATAGAATAGTTAAATTTGGAAGAATTCAATGTGGAGAGAAGAAAGAATATTCATCATTGATGAAGGGGAGGTTGGGAATTTTGTCCATCTCAATGTAAATTAAGTTTTAAAATAATGTAGAAATTATTTTGAAAATTTAGGTGCAATCGGAATCAAAATCAGAATTATGTAGAAAAAGTTAGAATTTTGCACCGGTAAAAATTAGACTGCATTTAGTAAATTATACTGACAATTATTAGCATTTAAATTATCAAATATTCTTTTAATTATAGAATAATGAATTTATCAAATTTGAATAATTATTTGCAGCCTCTAAGTTTGAGGGAACTATCGGTGTCGGAGATTCGGATACCGATAAGTTAAGAGATAGGAGATATTTGTACGAAGTGTAGGGATATATTGTTGCATGAATTGATTTTAATTAAATTATGATTTGATGAAGTTGGATTTGATGCTTGGACTGAATTTTGGATGTTGTAAATTGTGGTTTCGAAGCTGGTTTTCTTGTAGGAGGGTTAGGCAAAATATACCATTATGCTGTCAAAATTTTCAAAAATAGCCTAAAATTCTCCAGAATATCTTTTAGCATGATATTTAAATTAAAGGAAATGAAATTTAGAATATTGAAGAATTTAAGTCTTAAATATGATTTAAATGCATTAAATCACAAATTCTACATTTAAAAATTCATGTTATTAAAATTGGCATAAATGAAAATATTTATATACTTTTATAACATATTTATAGCTAAATAGAATATTTTTAGAATTAAATATTGCTCTGTGAATATTTTATGAAATTTTGTTTTGAATTTCTTATATTATCTTATACATGTTAAGTATTTACGGACTGGTTAAAGATTTTGATTTCTGAATTTATCACCGTAAACAGCTTTAAATTGTTTTACATAGTTTTAAAGACTGTTGGCCCCGTAGCTACCTTCAGGTACATGCATTTCCATTCTATTATGATTATTGTTGACTTTAGCCCAGTCTTCTAGCTCCCACAGGTGACACCTAGTGTGATAACCGCAAATTTTCCATTTATTGGAAATTATTAATATTAGAAATTAATATTAAAGAAAATAGATAAGAGGAAATAAATAAATTAAAGTAAATAAATAAAATTGTGAGAATCGGAATATTGTGGAAATTCCGAGAATGGAGGAAGTGATAAAATTTGGAAATTTAAGTGAAGGAAATTAAATAAAGAATAGGGAAATTTAATTTGGATAAATGGAAATCCAAATTAAATAAGAAAATGAGAAATGAGAATAAAATATGGTTATATAATTACAAATTATATAAATGTATTTTGATATAAATACATATGTGTTTAAATACTGTATGGTATATAGTATATATTAAAGGTACATTGGTATATATAAGAATATATATATACTATTTGATAAATTTAAATAATACATATGTATTCAAGTATGATATTTTATGTATATGTAAGTATATACATATTTGAGAAAATATAAATATTAAATTACATTAAAGTTTAAATGTATATATATTGTAAATACAATATATATGGAATTATGACATTTATATAAATATTTATATAAATGTTATTTAATTTTAAGTATATAAATATACATATATATATACTAGATATATATTTTTGTAATGTACAATATATATAATTTATATAATATATATATATTTATATTGTATTATATTATACATGAAATAATATTATATGTATAATATATGATAAATATTATATGTATAATATATGATATATAGTATATAATGTAGTATATACTTAATTTAGAAAGGGAACTAAAAAGAAAAGAGAAACAGAATCGGGAAGACCCCGATTCTGCCTTCCCCAGGCGAGATCGCCCCCGTCAGCGGCCGCCGGAGAAGGAAAGGGAGAGAGGAGAAGAGAAAGTCGTCGCCGGCAAAGCAAGAGGAAGCCGGAGGAAACGCCGGCGAAGCGAAACGGAGAAGGAATCGACGCGAAACGACGGAAAATCGAGGAAGAAAACGAAACTAGATCTGGCGGTTGCCGGCGGAATTGGCCGCCGCCACTACAACCGAAGCATCGGTGGAAGGAGAGGAATGGGATGGAGGCCACCGGTGAGGCCAACGACGGCGGAGGAAGGCCGACGGAGGAGGAGAAGTGACCGAAGGTAAACCGAGTAGATCCGCCGCCGTGCCGCCGATCCAGGCTGAGCTGAGGCCACCGACAGCTTCGTCTCAACGCCGGCCAGCTGCTGAGCCACCGAACCGCCGGAGAATCAGCCGCCGGAGGAGAACCGGCAGTGGAGGAAGGTTGACCGGTCTGACTGGTCTGAACCGGTCAGACCAAGGAAAAAAAAAAAAAGAAAGAAAAGAAAAAAAAAAAAAGAAAAAGAAAAAGAAAAAGAAAAGAAAAGAGAAAAAGAAAGAAGGAAGAAAAAGAAGAAAAGGAGAGAAAAAAAAAAGGGAATTCCGGGAATTTGAAAAATTCCCGAGAATTCGGAGATTACGGGAAATCTCGGGAAATACGGGAATCGGTAAGAAATCCCGAAAAGTACTAAATTATTTAAATAATTTATTTATTTAAATAATTGTAGAAAAATTCTAAATTTTAGAATTTAAATTCCAGAAAAATTCTCTCGATGATCGAGATGAGGAATCGGAACAGATGGAGTACGGGCGCGACCGGTAAGAGGCAGTCGCCAACCCGAAACAGGTAAGGGAGACATGTGCCGCCTGTAAGGATATTCGGCCATGTTTTTAAATTGCATTTAATTTTATAAATGCTATTGATAACTATCGGTTTTATAGTGTGATGGTTTATCGGATGAAATTGTGATGAAACACCGGTTGAAAATATAAACTGTATTTTCGTGCAGGAGGCTAACCAAATCGGTAGCCGTTATAATGCCGAAAAATTATCGAAAAAATTACTGAAATTTACCGAAAATCACCGAAAACCAAAATAAAAGATTTTATTTCACGTGAAACGATTTCTAACATGAAAATCGAGAAATCGATTAGTTTTCATAAAACATGAATATATTGATAATTAATTTTAAAATATTCATGTTTTGAAAATGGTGAAAAAAGGAAATCACCTAAATTTATTCTGATAGGTGATATTTCACGTGAAACGAAATGAAAATGAAAAAGAGATTGAAGTGAATATTTTTACAAATATTCTTAAATATTCACTTGATTTTACAGAAAACCTTTGTGGTTTAATTATGGAAATAATTAATTATGAATATTCCATAAAGGTTAAGAAAGGATGAATAATTATGATTTCGAGACTAAAGGTCCCTACACTTGTTTTTAAAAGAAAACATTGAGATGAGAATTTAAAGTTAGAAAATAAATATTTTATTTTCATAAAGTATAAAAATAATTTATTTGAATTCCGATAATTATAAAATCATGTTTTCAATTTAATGCATGGAAAAACGTGCATATATGTTTTATGGTGAAAAAAGATAGTTTTAACCTTTTACATGTTCAGTGATGATTTTTCAAACTGTCTTCATCGCAATTTATAAAGAAATGTTTGAAGCATGAATTTTGTTCTGAAATTAAATTCCATAGTCTTTTGATAATTAGCTAAACGAATTTATGATTTCTATGTATATTTTTCAATAATGCTATAAGTATGTTTTCTGAAAAAGGTATCGGAGTGGCACCCCCCAGGCTAACTTAGACCCTGGCACGCCCGATCCTTACTATTTTATATCAGTTGTATGATTTAAGTATATGTTTTCCGAAAAAGGTATCGGAGTGGCACCCCCCAGGTTAACTTAGACCCTGGCACGCCCGATCCTTACTATTTTATATCAATTGTATGTAAGTAAGTTTTGAGACTAAGGCCTTCCTATAGTTTATGTTATTGCCTGTCATGTCTGCCACATTGTGGCATAAGTTTAACCACGTCGTGCATGTTCTCGCCCACATTGTGTATGATTACATCCTTTGTGGGTATGTTGGTCCTTCGTGGTGTATGTATATGTTTGCTGTACGACTCTGATCAGGTCTACAGCCCATACCATGGCCATAGGTATTCCGTTCCCTCTTCGGAGGAAGAAGTAAGTGTCATGACCGCATACTTGCTATATGATTTTGCCTAGTCTCCATGAATTGTATGAAAAGTTTTATTAATTATGATGTTAAGTTTCGAAAGTATGATGCATGTTTGAAACAAGTATGAATTTTAGATATATGCATTAAAGAATTCATACAATGATTTAAAGTACGAAATGCATTATTATGGCATTTGTTTTCTGCATATATCGATACTATGACTATTTTAAATGCATTTCTTATGAGGCTTTAGTACGATACGGTTATTGATTTGAAAAGAGAAATAAATGTTTATTCTAAAAGAGTAACATAAGAATTATTTCTAAGATAAAGAAAATCGAAGAAGTAATTATCCAATGATTTGATATTTGCAAATCACTGTACTGTACTGTTTTTACTGTACTGAAGAGAAGAGAAGAGAAGTAAACCACTGTTTTTATTACTGAACTGTCAAGGGTTTTAAAGTATACCGAAGTGGAAAGGAACAAGTGGTTTACTCTGTGGAAAAACAAAAATTATATCGTTTTGAAACAACAAAATTGATATTCTCTACAGTTGCTTCTAGGTTCCGGGACAAGTATGGTATTCTAAAATACCTACCTTATTCTATCTGGATCCCTAGCCGACTGTAGTATCCTTCCTACATGTGTGCCTAGAGCCAGCTAGGAAGATTTTAAAGAAAGTGAAGAAAAAAAAAAATATTTTCAGCATATAGATAGCTGAATATCAAGTGTGACATATAACTCTCTTACTGAGCCGTGGTTTGCTCACCCCTTAATTTTAAACATTTCAGGTTTTAATGATTGTGAGATCAATTGATTGTGAATTACGGCTGTACACAAAGGACAATGTGACAGATCGACTGATTTATATGAGGTACGATTATTTATTTTCTGTATTTAGACATATCTGCAGTACTACTTATCTGATTAATTAAGATAGGGGATGTGTATAATATAAACAATGTACTGTACATTTGTTTAACAGTTAGTAAAAGTGAAGTATCACAGACAGCCCAACCGAAGGAATCGTGTAAAATAAGGTGAAAAATACGGTAACGGGATGTGACAGGTTTAATGGTATCAGAGCATGGTTGGCCTGATGTCTGTGAATACTTTTGGAAGGAAAAGTGTTAAACATCCCCGGTAGTACTGTGTTGTCTGAATATATAGAGAAAATAAATGATTGTAAATAGAGTACAATAATTTAAAGGGAGTGAGAAAGTATAAATTGAGAATGTTAAAGAAATAATAGGCTCAGAAATACCAGAAAATTGGTGATCTTGAAATTTATTTGAAGGCCTGTTCGGTAAGGAATCGAAAGGACTCGGTGAGGGCCCCACCAGTACTTTACGGTCCGAACCGAACTGAGACCTGAAAGTGATGATATAAGGAGGGGAATGATATATCATCATTAAATAAACTTTAAGATCATCGATTGAGGGTAATTTGAAGAGAGAGAAAATTTTTAGCCAAAAATGACCAAAATACCCCTACCTCTGAAATTTTACAGGGAGTTAAAATAAACCAACAGAAGTTTGATTTGAGTGATTTGACAGAGAAATTGATGATGTAAAGCTACATTACATACAAAATAATTCAATTATAGATTTTAGTGGAATTCTCTGTCGAAATCGAATAAGATCTCAAATCGCTGATATTAGTACGAGAAGAGGTACTATCAGCACATAGATATTAAGATCCTTGATTCAAATGTATACTGAGGAGAAAGAAATAAATGTCGAAATGACGAAATTGCCCCTATGTTGGGCAAAGCTCTGAATAGTGATGAAATCAAGTTAATCTTGAATCCATTGATAATAATGGAATTATTAATGGCATGAGGATGAAATGTCTGAATTAATAAGAAAGCTGGGATTAAAGAAAGCATCGGATTTGAATTTCGATGGAACTTCTAGAATTATATAAATTGGAGGAATCGAGATAACTTTGACTCGATTTTGAATATGAAATCTGATTCTAAGCTTCTATCGGAGAACTTAGGAGAATCCGAAAGCTTAAGAAATCCACTCTAGAAAATGAAAGAATAATGAAGTGCATGTGTATAAGGTGTGATTGATGGCAATACCGATAACATTAATTGTGGATAAGAAAGTTATCTGTATAAGTGTAAGTGAGAGAAGCACAGATGATATTGAAAATTAGATGAATAAAAAGGATGTATTAAATTCCTATCATTAATAAAGTTCTTTTGAAGAACAAATATTCATCTACATTATGGAATAGATGTCTTATGGATCTGATTCGATATGCATGAGGAGTTTATAAGACCTGTCTTGGTATAAAGCGTCCTTAGATAAAAGATTGGAGATTGATGTCTGTAAGATTATAATTAGAAACTCGGAGTGAATTTTACGAGTTCCTATTGAGGTTACAAGGTTAATGATTTACCTTGTGAGGTATATAAACCTAAAGAATGAGGCATTCATACATGAGTAAATTGATGAAATGCTAATAGAGCCTAAAGTACAAATGAAACATGAGCAGCATTGTGGTATAACTCTTAAACTCTTAAAGACTGTGAAATTGTGTTAAGATTGGCAAATAAGAGATGTGGCTAGATAGTATCTCCTCTTGAGATATATGATCTCGGGATGATTGGATAACAGTGAATATGTCTACGATATATAGATAATGATTGAGATACGAGATTAATGAGTCTAGCTAGATATTACTGCCAATCTATAAAAGAGTGATGAGATTAGCTGCTCTACTAATGTGATGTAATTAAAGAAAGAAGTTAAAGTCGGTAAATGGATATGTGTAAAGAAAAGATGGTATGCAAAATTTTACGAGATCTTAGCAGTATAGTACCATACTAATCGAGAAAATCGACTAAAAGGATGAATATATATATATATATATGAAGAGATAAAAGTGGGAATATGAAAACCAAAAATGAAAGTGGAATAAGGAAATAAGTTATATGATGAGAAGGGAACATCAATATGAAATAGTTCCCGAAGGTAAGACTGAAAGTGATTTGTATTGGTTATCACATAACTGTGTCGAGATGTAAAATTAAGTCAGATTTGATAAATGAAATTAATGATACTCCAAGGAGTAAGATAATTGATATGTTTACTGCCAATATGTAAATGAAAAATGATTATACATATAACCATCGTAACATGATAGAAACGGTAGAAGTATATAGATGATGTGGTGATTAAATGTATAAATTGAGGATTCAATTTTGGAATCTAGATTATGAAAAGAGATTTAAAGACTATACTACATGAAGAGAATATGATTGTCTCATGATTGGTAATTGTAAGAGATAATCCATAATAAAGTTTGCAAGTGAAATGTCGTTTTGATAAAAGTGAAAATGAATATTGTGAGCAATAAAGAGTCCAAAAGAGAAATGATGATATGGAAGTGATTAAAGACTGATGATCTAAATAGAATCACTTTCCATTATCAGACTCTTAGATTCTCTAGTGCTGTAGTCGAAGTATTAGTGTTAAACGGTGTGAATGTGTATGTACAGTTCCAGTGAGCCTTACATGTGATGGGAGTCTCTGAGTTGCCATATGCTTAATGAGAAATAGCAAAAGGCTTGAGATCCCAAGTGTACTGATAGCACCGCTCCATACTGATATATACATATATGAGCGTGAGATGTAAACGCTCCATGATATTGGGAGAGCGCGTGCATGAGATGTATAAGCTGTTGGGACAATTACATACAACTGACTGACATATGTAATTGATAGTTTTAAACTATATCGACTTGGCACTAAGTGAGAAAAATGGATGATGAACAGCATAGAGCAGCTGTGACATGAAAAACATTGTGCATGGACTCTTATGTGAAAAGAGTAAAAGTGAATAACTCCCGATTTGAGAAATGAACTTACGGGAGTATAGACACATATATGATGAAAGACAGCATGTAGTGGTCTAAAGTATTCTTGATGTTGAAAGTGTACTGACAGTATGACTTGGAGGATGAACTAGAGATCAGAAGTCGTAAGTATACGGCATATACCACCTTCTGAATTAAGCCAAATTCGGAGGACCGAATTTCTTAAGGTGGGGAGAATGTGATAACCGCAAATTTTCCATTTATTGGAAATTATTAATATTAGAAATTAATATTAAAGAAAATAGATAAGAGGAAATAAATAAATTAAAGTAAATAAATAAAATTGTGAGAATCGGAATATTGTGGAAATTCCGAGAATGGAGGAAGTGATAAAATTTGGAAATTTAAGTGAAGGAAATTAAATAAAGAATAGGGAAATTTAATTTGGATAAATGGAAATCCAAATTAAATAAGAAAATGAGAAATGAGAATAAAATATGGTTATATAATTACAAATTATATAAATGTATTTTGATATAAATACATATGTGTTTAAATACTGTATGGTATATAGTATATATTAAAGGTACATTGGTATATATAAGAATATATATATACTATTTGATAAATTTAAATAATACATATGTATTCAAGTATGATATTTTATGTATATGTAAGTATATACATATTTGAGAAAATATAAATATTAAATTACATTAAAGTTTAAATGTATATATATTGTAAATACAATATATATGGAATTATGACATTTATATAAATATTTATATAAATGTTATTTAATTTTAAGTATATAAATATACATATATATATACTAGATATATATTTTTGTAATGTACAATATATATAATTTATATAATATATATATATTTATATTGTATTATATTATACATGAAATAATATTATATGTATAATATATGATAAATATTATATGTATAATATATGATATATAGTATATAATGTAGTATATACTTAATTTAGAAAGGGAACTAAAAAGAAAAGAGAAACAGAATCGGGAAGACCCCGATTCTGCCTTCCCCAGGCGAGATCGCCCCCGTCAGCGGCCGCCGGAGAAGGAAAGGGAGAGAGGAGAAGAGAAAGTCGTCGCCGGCAAAGCAAGAGGAAGCCGGAGGAAACGCCGGCGAAGCGAAACGGAGAAGGAATCGACGCGAAACGACGGAAAATCGAGGAAGAAAACGAAACTAGATCTGGCGGTTGCCGGCGGAATTGGCCGCCGCCACTACAACCGAAGCATCGGTGGAAGGAGAGGAATGGGATGGAGGCCACCGGTGAGGCCAACGACGGCGGAGGAAGGCCGACGGAGGAGGAGAAGTGACCGAAGGTAAACCGAGTAGATCCGCCGCCGTGCCGCCGATCCAGGCTGAGCTGAGGCCACCGACAGCTTCGTCTCAACGCCGGCCAGCTGCTGAGCCACCGAACCGCCGGAGAATCAGCCGCCGGAGGAGAACCGGCAGTGGAGGAAGGTTGACCGGTCTGACTGGTCTGAACCGGTCAGACCAAGGAAAAAAAAAAAAAGAAAGAAAAGAAAAAAAAAAAAAGAAAAAGAAAAAGAAAAAGAAAAGAAAAGAGAAAAAGAAAGAAGGAAGAAAAAGAAGAAAAGGAGAGAAAAAAAAAAGGGAATTCCGGGAATTTGAAAAATTCCCGAGAATTCGGAGATTACGGGAAATCTCGGGAAATACGGGAATCGGTAAGAAATCCCGAAAAGTACTAAATTATTTAAATAATTTATTTATTTAAATAATTGTAGAAAAATTCTAAATTTTAGAATTTAAATTCCAGAAAAATTCTCTCGATGATCGAGATGAGGAATCGGAACAGATGGAGTACGGGCGCGACCGGTAAGAGGCAGTCGCCAACCCGAAACAGGTAAGGGAGACATGTGCCGCCTGTAAGGATATTCGGCCATGTTTTTAAATTGCATTTAATTTTATAAATGCTATTGATAACTATCGGTTTTATAGTGTGATGGTTTATCGGATGAAATTGTGATGAAACACCGGTTGAAAATATAAACTGTATTTTCGTGCAGGAGGCTAACCAAATCGGTAGCCGTTATAATGCCGAAAAATTATCGAAAAAATTACTGAAATTTACCGAAAATCACCGAAAACCAAAATAAAAGATTTTATTTCACGTGAAACGATTTCTAACATGAAAATCGAGAAATCGATTAGTTTTCATAAAACATGAATATATTGATAATTAATTTTAAAATATTCATGTTTTGAAAATGGTGAAAAAAGGAAATCACCTAAATTTATTCTGATAGGTGATATTTCACGTGAAACGAAATGAAAATGAAAAAGAGATTGAAGTGAATATTTTTACAAATATTCTTAAATATTCACTTGATTTTACAGAAAACCTTTGTGGTTTAATTATGGAAATAATTAATTATGAATATTCCATAAAGGTTAAGAAAGGATGAATAATTATGATTTCGAGACTAAAGGTCCCTACACTTGTTTTTAAAAGAAAACATTGAGATGAGAATTTAAAGTTAGAAAATAAATATTTTATTTTCATAAAGTATAAAAATAATTTATTTGAATTCCGATAATTATAAAATCATGTTTTCAATTTAATGCATGGAAAAACGTGCATATATGTTTTATGGTGAAAAAAGATAGTTTTAACCTTTTACATGTTCAGTGATGATTTTTCAAACTGTCTTCATCGCAATTTATAAAGAAATGTTTGAAGCATGAATTTTGTTCTGAAATTAAATTCCATAGTCTTTTGATAATTAGCTAAACGAATTTATGATTTCTATGTATATTTTTCAATAATGCTATAAGTATGTTTTCTGAAAAAGGTATCGGAGTGGCACCCCCCAGGCTAACTTAGACCCTGGCACGCCCGATCCTTACTATTTTATATCAGTTGTATGATTTAAGTATATGTTTTCCGAAAAAGGTATCGGAGTGGCACCCCCCAGGTTAACTTAGACCCTGGCACGCCCGATCCTTACTATTTTATATCAATTGTATGTAAGTAAGTTTTGAGACTAAGGCCTTCCTATAGTTTATGTTATTGCCTGTCATGTCTGCCACATTGTGGCATAAGTTTAACCACGTCGTGCATGTTCTCGCCCACATTGTGTATGATTACATCCTTTGTGGGTATGTTGGTCCTTCGTGGTGTATGTATATGTTTGCTGTACGACTCTGATCAGGTCTACAGCCCATACCATGGCCATAGGTATTCCGTTCCCTCTTCGGAGGAAGAAGTAAGTGTCATGACCGCATACTTGCTATATGATTTTGCCTAGTCTCCATGAATTGTATGAAAAGTTTTATTAATTATGATGTTAAGTTTCGAAAGTATGATGCATGTTTGAAACAAGTATGAATTTTAGATATATGCATTAAAGAATTCATACAATGATTTAAAGTACGAAATGCATTATTATGGCATTTGTTTTCTGCATATATCGATACTATGACTATTTTAAATGCATTTCTTATGAGGCTTTAGTACGATACGGTTATTGATTTGAAAAGAGAAATAAATGTTTATTCTAAAAGAGTAACATAAGAATTATTTCTAAGATAAAGAAAATCGAAGAAGTAATTATCCAATGATTTGATATTTGCAAATCACTGTACTGTACTGTTTTTACTGTACTGAAGAGAAGAGAAGAGAAGTAAACCACTGTTTTTATTACTGAACTGTCAAGGGTTTTAAAGTATACCGAAGTGGAAAGGAACAAGTGGTTTACTCTGTGGAAAAACAAAAATTATATCGTTTTGAAACAACAAAATTGATATTCTCTACAGTTGCTTCTAGGTTCCGGGACAAGTATGGTATTCTAAAATACCTACCTTATTCTATCTGGATCCCTAGCCGACTGTAGTATCCTTCCTACATGTGTGCCTAGAGCCAGCTAGGAAGATTTTAAAGAAAGTGAAGAAAAAAAAAAAATATTTTCAGCATATAGATAGCTGAATATCAAGTGTGACATATAACTCTCTTACTGAGCCGTGGTTTGCTCACCCCTTAATTTTAAACATTTCAGGTTTTAATGATTGTGAGATCAATTGATTGTGAATTACGGCTGTACACAAAGGACAATGTGACAGATCGACTGATTTATATGAGGTACGATTATTTATTTTCTGTATTTAGACATATCTGCAGTACTACTTATCTGATTAATTAAGATAGGGGATGTGTATAATATAAACAATGTACTGTACATTTGTTTAACAGTTAGTAAAAGTGAAGTATCACAGACAGCCCAACCGAAGGAATCGTGTAAAATAAGGTGAAAAATACGGTAACGGGATGTGACACCTAGCTAGTGCTCATACTATGACCCCCTGACTATGGCCATATGTCTATTATAGTGCATGTATCTATTGGGTGTAGCCTAGTCTGCACTAAATTTATATTGGGGTGGTAAGTCCTTGGCTAACTTAGATCCAGATCCAGTTTGATTTATATTCTTGAATTTTGATTTATTCGTATTATATTTTTATCGATATGAATGATATGTTTTGTGCAATTATTTACTTGACAAATTGTCGGAGAATTGATATGAATATGGTTTAAAATGTTTATGGAGAATTTACTTAATTTCAGATGTTTTTATGTCACAACCTGTTATATACAGTAATCACCTACATTTATCTCATGTTACACATACACAACAATTGGTTGGGCTGTCTGTGATGTCTTTAATATTGTTCATCTACAATGATAAAACGCTTTAGACATTATTTATTTATTACTAAATACTATTCACAACTGCATAAATCAGTTTACATCCCCTGAAATTAAATTTACAACAAGTAGTACTATATAATAAATGTCTGAACATACTAATGTAAACACAATACCTCCAGGATCCACTACCACTGCTTAGGGATAATTGAAACGTAGCCAATCCACGATTAAGTAAATCACGCACTCATGGAAATAAATCTGTGAATGGTGAAAATAAAGGAGTGAACAAACCACAGCTCAGTAAAGGAATTGTATGCAAATCTTAATATCACGAAATCTATATGCAATAAAATCATTTATTTCCCTATATGTATGCTAGGGACCGAAATAAGAAGGATACTATAGTCGGCTAGGGATTCAGATGGAGTAAGGTAGGTATTTTGAAATACTTGTCCGGAACCTAGAAGCGACTATAAGGAGTAGGTATTGAATTTTGAAATAAACCACTTTTTCATAACGTTTCATATTCCTTTCAATTCAAGACTTTCATCATGTAAAACATTTAATCAAATAATCTAATATTCGAATTAAAATTATAAAAAGAATATTACATTAATGAATCTCCCTTTCCATTTGAAAACATGTCACATATCACTGAAATCGTAAACAGTATCATACTCAATGTAGTACAGTAAACCATTTAGAAATCATCATTCATCTCAGTTAACACATATAGATACTCATTTATCATTTAATATCATCATCCATTTAAAATCATGATTTCGATATCATAAAAATGGTGGAGACTAAGGCAACACCCTCAATATATCATGTTATAATCCCCATAGGGAACAGTTACAGTATCGTATGAGATCTATGACCATAGTCTATAATTGTCCTCGGTCGTACACTAGTTAGGTGTTAATCGGGACGCTGAAGGTAGGATCAGCACCAACAGCTTCACACAGCATGTACATATCACATATCGGCACGATACAAGGCCTATTAGTATCAAAACAGTGTATACGAAGTCTCATAACCTTTATGGAATTTAAAAAAACAGATAATATCTTTCAGAAACTCCATAAAGATATAAATCACAGTATCTAGTATGATGAAAATAGTGTTATAAAACATTTGCACTGTAGTAATAAATTTCATAAATATTCGATTTCACCGTAAAACACGTATACTCATGTTTCCATATTTTCCTTTTAGGAAATTCCATTTTAAAATCACTGAAATATCATTTTCCAATAATTTCACACTTTATGGAAAATAGTAATATTTATTTTCCAAAGCTAATAGTAGTTCCATAAACACACTGTTTCACTATGAAACACATTTAGGAACATTTCAGTCTCAAAATAATATTCACACGGTAATATCACATTTATGGAAATCAATAAAAAGAGTAAAATGTTCAGTCGGTCCATAAAGGTTTTTATTAAATCATATAGTGAATATTTATGAAAAATAATTTATAAAATATTCACTTTTCGACTTTTCACCTTATAAACCACTTCATATACTGTAAAACATGCAGTAAGAATTTTCAGTAACCTCACTTTCCTTAGATTCGGTAACATTAATATTTAAATAATATTTTTCGATATATTCATGTTTTATGAAAAAAATATTAAATTCATCATTTCCAAGGCTAGGAAAACATTCAAATGTGCACTAAAATTGTAAGAGCCTCGCTCGTCTCACCAGGCCGTCAGTGAGCATCCCTTAGGCTTCCTTCATTGCTCCAGGTTTACTCTTACAATCATCAAGGCCTTGCTCGTTCCAGTGGGCTGTCGGCGAGCCTTGACAGCGAGAGTAGGCGATCGCCCAACACTCACTACTCACGTATTGTCTGCTTTGGCGATTGCCTACCTCACGGCTTTGTCCCAAGGCTCCTGAAGAACTCAGGATTAATGCCTTAAGCACGTTTTCTAAGGCTCGAACCCTGAAACCCTTAAGTACCCGAGCCTTACACTCATGTTGCCATTGAGACAAGTTTCACTCTTCGTAGCAATTTTCACTCTTCTTGACAACTCATGCTTTGCCTTGATTCCACCTAATTCCAACAATTCTTATCCACAAGAGCAAGGTTCTGCCTTATCTCGATTCACAATAATTAGCAGCCCTCAATGTTCTACTTACTATCTTGCCTCACGGTTTAGATTGTGAGATCAGATTCTACTGTACTGTATATGTACGAACATGTAAATTTTAATTAATAAATAAATTATTTTGCACATTTTTACAAATATTAAATAAAAAGCTATGTGGGTCTCACTTAGATTTCAGTGCTCAGACGATGATATGAGTGAGAAAATATATTTTTGGAGGTTGAATAAGAATATTATGGTGATTTGGAAGTCAAAATAACCAAGTTGCATTATTTTAAAAAGTATGAGAAACAAATTAGAAAATGACGAATACGTCTTGAGGGCATTTTCGTAAATTATGCCCAAACTAAAATGATTTGGGACGAAGGCAAAATATCATAATATCCTATATAAAAAGGAGAATAAGATAGTGTCATAAGAATTATCGAATCGGCAGTTTAATTGAAAATTTTCATTGGCGGTCCACTAGGGGTAAAATCGTAATTTCACGTAATTGGTGAACCGTCCGTCGATGAAACTACCATGATTCATCAAAATACACCTAATATGAATTTTTGATGATGAAATCTGAATTTTTGAAGTCCAATTTCATGGTTATAAAAATTCAATTCTCTAAATTGAAAATAAAGAAATAAATTGTGGAAGATAGAAAAGAAATTCTATTATTAGCCCAAGTGGCGACCTCTTATTGGGTAAAATGATAATAAAATAAGACGAGTGGTGGCTTTCTTGAGTCTTCTCTCTCAGCAGAACCCATTTCTCCCCCAGTTTGTTCTGTTGCACCGACTCTCCCAAAACAATTCCACCTTCTATCGTTCTTCCTCACGCCACCTTGTTTCTTCATGTAAAATCATTTCTTTAAACTCCTAATTTCTTAAGTATCTTCAATAACCTTTATTCCCCATTTTAAGAGCTGGCTAAAGATGGGAAAAGAAGAGTAGAAATCAGCGTAACAAGGCTGAAAAGGGGCTATTTCCATTCGGCAATGATGAAGGTAAGCCGACTTAGTGTATTGCTTGAGTTTTATTTTATGGCCTTGAGTTGTTCATGGCTGTAATGATATGTTTAGAATTTTAAATGGAATTAAATAAAAAGGAAGAAGAAAACAGGGGACTTCGGCTGAGAAAAAAAAAGGGAGATTAAAGTGTATTTTAATGTTTGTTAAATAGAAATTAGAAGATCATGATACATGGAACTTGGATGAAATCTGAATTTTGTAAAAATAGCAAAGTGCAGCAAAGTGACGTGAGGATGGTTACTGCCGTCCATGGCATGGGCTGCACGATGGTGCTGCCATTTTTGGGTGAATTGAACATGCTTGATGATAATCCTAAATGAGTAAAATTACCATATAAAAATTGGAATTTATTGAAGATGGAAAAGCAATAAAGGGGCTGTCAATCATGGCTGGTTGGGAGGAGAAATGGAGGCTGCGGAACCTGAAGGAAAACAGAAAAGAAAACATGAAAGGCAAGATTTCATATGCATTCGATCAAGAAGAAGAATAGAAATGTTAAGTAATTTAATAAATGAGTATTGTTGGGATAGATATGAAGGCCGTTTAAAGAGTAGATGGTTGAGGCTTGAAAATGAGATCATAATATGAATTTTCATAATTAGAGAACTAGGAGATAAAATATGCGGGTTAAATAGATTGTTAGTGAGATTTAAATTGAGGAAAGAAAATGATCTAAATTGTAATTGTGTTATGTTAAATAATAGAATATAAAATAAAATTTGGTCATTAAAGGAGCATTCGGCCAAGCGTGATTGCTCATGGATTTATTGTGTTTCACGTATAAAATGGATGCCAATTGTTTGATTAAACATAGTAGAATAAAGATATAACATTATATTGTTGACAATTATTAAAGTATGGAAGATGGTAAATTCAGTCAACATAAGGGGTACATTATGCATGGTTGACTTTAATGATTTGAAGGCATAATTAGACTATAAAAATTACAAAGAGTCTGTCGGTATGCTCGGATTTAAAATCCGACACAAAACGAAGAAGTTATATTATATTACCGATAGAATTTAAAATGCAAAAATAATTGTAGCGTCCGTTATGGCTGCATTGAAACATGATTAATAGCTTAAAAATAAGAGTTCAATGAACTAACATTTTGGTAAAATCAATTGCCGCTCGAGAGTTACGATTTACAAGTGGTGCGTTCGAGAAACGCGTATTCCTCAAACAGATAAGGGATGGGTGTGTGAATTTGTAGGGATATACGAATGCATGATTTTCATGCTATGAATTTTATGAGAATTATGGAATATTGAACTGCCTCGAAATGCTATGAAATTGTGGTTTTCTGGCTGTTGAGATTGTATTTGAAAGTGCAGGGAGGCTAGGACTCTGACAACAGTTATGTTGCCAAAATTTACTATAAATATTTCTAAAAATATTATCAAATATTTTAGTACATTATTGGTGTTTTTCCTAGCCTAAAAAGTGATAAATTACTTATTTTTCATAAATTGTAAATCTACTGAAAAGTAATTATTAAATGTTCACGATATCGATTTCTGTAAATGTTAAACTACTGAAAATTTATCCCACGTGTTTTATAGTGAAATGTATGATTGGTAAAGTGAAATGGTGAATATTTTATAAATGATTTTCAGTATAATATTCACTAATTTATTATGATTTTCCTTTATGGATTAAATAAATTTTATCACGTGTAATGATTTTCATAAAGGCTTTATCACTGTGTAAATATTGTTTTAAGACTAAAATGTCTTTGCATGTATTTCATAGTGGGAAAAGTGTTGGTGGAATTAGTATTACTTTTGAAAAATAAATATTTTTATTTTTCCATAAAGTATGAAAATATTGGAATTGATTTCCAATACCTTTGAATTTCAAGTTTTGGAAAGAAAGCGTGGAAACACGTGTGTATGTGTTCTACGGTGAAAAAGAACAGTTACAAAATTTTATTATTACTATGTGATTATCTTATAAACTGTTTTCATCGTACGAGATGTTATGATTCATACCTTTATGGATTTTCTGAAAAACATTATTGATCTTACTAAATTTCATAAAGGTGATGAGATTTCTTATATACTGTTTTGAGACTGTTAGGCCCCATATCGTGCTTACGTGTTCATGTGTACCTCTCATGTGTTAAGTTGTTGACACTAATCCTGTCTTCAGCGTCCCGGTTGACATCTAATCAGTGTACGACCGAGGGCACCTATAAACTATGGCCATAGATCTCATGTATGTGTTCTACGGTGAAAAAGAATAGTTACGAAATTTTATTATTTCTATGTGATTATTTTATAAACTGTTTTTACCGTACGAGATGTTATGATTCATACCTTTATGGATTTTCTGAAAAACATCATTGATCTTACTAAATTTCATAAAGGTGATAAGATTTCTTATATACTGTTTAAGACTATTAGGCCCCATATCATACTCACGTGTTCATGTGTACCCTCTCATGTGTTAAGCTGTTGACACTGATCTTGTCTTTAGCGTCCTAAGTTGACACCTGATCAGTGCACGACTGAGGACACCTATAGACTATTGCTATAGATCTCATGTGTTTATTATACTGTCCCCACAAAGATCTCACGTGTACCTAATTATTCCCTATGAGACTTATAGCATGATATCATTTGGGTGTTGCCTGGTCTCCACTATGATTTTCACGTGTTATTATTGATTTTAGTGATATTTTCAGATAACTGTGATGATTTTCTGAAGTGTTTTATTTCTGAACGGTTATTATAATTGAACAGTTATTTTATTGTTACACGTGTATAAGTGATGATTTCAGTAGTGGAAACCTTGTGATTTTCAAGTATTGAATTAGTGGTTTGATAAAGTGTTTTACTCAAGTGAATGATATCTTTATATGCAATAAGTTTGAAATAAGTTTTATATAAAAAAAAAGTTTCTACTCCCTATAGTCGTTCTGGGTTTTCGGGACAAGACATATTTCAAAATACCTTCCATGCTCTCTCTGGATTTCTCAGTCGACTATAGTATTCCTTTTTAGTGTGCTTAGCATACAAATAAGAAATTAAGGATTTTACTGCATATAGTCTTCGTGATATCAAAATTTGCATACAATTCTCTTACTGAGCCGTGGTTCGCTTACTTTTTTAATTTCATCATCACAGATTTAATATAAAGAATAGCTGAAGTACCAAACCATGGATTAACTATGCTTCAGAAGCTCGAAGCATCGTATATTGGATTCCTGAGGTATCACGTTTACATTTGTATATTCAAACTCGTTTATATAGTACTACTAGTTGGAAATTTATTTCAAGGGGATGTAAACTAACTTTTACAGTTTGTGAATATTTATTTACCATAAGTAAATATTGTCTAATTTGTTTATAGTTGTAGATGAACAGTATGTAAAGGCATCACAAACAGCCCAATCATATAAAATGTGTGGAAAAACATGAAATAATGTAGTCACGAGATGTGACACAGATATTCTTCAGTTTCAAGCGTAGTAGCTTCATGTTCTCCTTCAACATCTATTTTTTTTCCTTTCGGTTCTCCCCAAACACACAGCCACTTACCATTTTGTTCAACTCCAAAGCTCTCGGAATGCAGTAGCTCACGGTCAACAATGAACAGCAGCTGCACAACACAGTTTTGCCTTGCCTCTTATTCCTCAAGCTATTCTATCTGCTCTTCAGTTCTTTCCTTTGTCTAACCTTCAGTGACTACCGTACTCCTTTAGTTTTAGGGAGTTGCTTTGCAAAAAAGAAAAAAATAGAAAGAGACATAACAAAAGAAGACACCTAAAAAAAACCCAGAACCGATTCCTCTCATCTTGCTTTCTATTTCTCCTTTTATAATTTTTACTTTTAGATTTCTAGGGTTTCTTTTTTAATCAAGAATAAATTTGAACCCTTCATTATATTTTAATCATATGGTCCCCAAGTGTTCAAATGTTACTTGTCTTGTAGGTACAAATAGGACTGGATGGTGGGCCCTATGAAACTTTTAGTGTCTGGTGGAGGTGAAACTTGGTGGACTTATTATTTTGAGCTAAATATAGTGGTGGTAAGAATCTACATCTCAAATTCACTCATTTATGCATGTTTTGGAAGGCATGCAACAATTTCAAAAATGACAGTTAAGTCCATAGGTTGTTGGAATTTTCATGAATAACAGTCAGACTAATTTGACTTTTGACCAATTGACAGTCCTAGATAAGTCTTAGTGTGAAGAAGTATAATACCATTCAAACTAGTAGATTGAATCACATGAAACTGCCAAAAATCGTGTAATTCGACGATTGGGGGTATTTTAGTAATTTCACCCATTTGATTAGTCAAAACTTAACGAAAGCTTAAGCAATGATTAGAATATGTTAAATAGATGTGTTTTATGATTGAATGAAATGTTTTGAAGATTAGATTGATTGTTTAAAACAAAGTCAATCACGAAGGGCAAAATTAGAAGATTTTCTTAAGTATAACGACATTTTGGTAATTTGTACCATAAAATATCAATTCTTTTAGAATTTTCCAACCTTCTTCTTCTTCATTTTTGGAAGCCACTCTTTCTCTTCCATCCTCCATAGCCAAGCTTAACCAAGAGAGAGAAAGTCACCAAAAACCCTAGTAAAAGACACTGAAATCAAAAACTGTCTTCACCAAACTTGCTTTCCTCACTTCCCTCTACAACTTGACACTAAAATCAAGTGTCGAAGTGACCAAATTCAAGGTGTAAGGTGTCACAGTTTGTATATAAAGTATTTTACACTTTTTTACATTTTTTGTACACATTGTACTGGTTGGGCTGTCTGTGACACCTTTAACATCATTCATCTACAATAGTAAAACAATTTAGACAATATTTATTTATTAATAAATAATATCCACCGTTGTATGAATCAGTTTACATCCCCTAAAATTAAAATTTACAACAAGTAATACTGTATAAAAAGGTCTGAACATACAAATGTAAGCACGATACTCTCGGGATCCATTATGAACTACCTCGAGCTACATAAAGCGTAGCTAATCCACAGATTGATATTGCATAAAGTGTAGCTAATCCACAGATTGCTACTGCAGTTAATCGATACATATAATCTGTGGATGATGAAAGTAAAGGAGTGAGCAAACTACAACTTAGTAAAGGAATTGTATGTAAATCTTGATATTCCGAAATCTATATGCGATAAAATCCTTTATTTTCCTATAGGTGCACTAGGGACCGAAATAGGAAGGATACTATAGTCGGCTAGGGATTCGGATGAAGTAAGGAAGGTATTTTGAAATACTTGTCTTATCCCGTAACCTAGAAGCGACTATAGGGAGTAGAAATTGAATATAATATAAATTCACATTTAAAAATTCACCATCTAATAATTTACATAACTATGGTATAATAACCATCAAATAATACATTTAGGAAATAATTTAATTTCCATATTAAAATATCACTTTAACACTTAAATAAACTACAGTAAATAGTGCAGTGTACAGTTCAATATGATAACCAATTCAGTGATGATAACATTTCAGTAATTTATAGGGTAAATCGTTAGTTAAGCGGTAACCATTGAATAAATAAATAATTTCATGAACGGTTTATAAATCCTTTTAAATAAAATACTCTAATCGGTATTTTATCAAATCACTTTATACTTGTTTTACACTCTTTAGTAAAACCCAGTAAGCAATAAAGCAACAGTATTGAAAACCGTTCGGTAACAGAAAACACTTTTGTAACAATCATAATTCATTGAAAGCCGTAACAGTAGTAATAAGACGTGAATGGAGACCAGGCAACACCCTCAATATATCATAATATAATCCCCGTAGGGAACGATAACAGTAAGCACGTGAGATCTATGGCCATAGTCTATAAGTGTCCTTGATCGTACATTAATCAAGTGTCAATTGGTATGCTGAAGACAGGATCAATGTCAACAGCTTCACACAGTAACAGTAACAGTAACACATGAACACGTTAGCATGATATTGGGCCGAACAGTCTCAAAACAATTTATATGAAATCTCATCACCTTTATGGAATTAAATAAAATCGATAATATCTTTCAAAAAATCAATAAAGGTATAAATCACAGTGTCTCGTACGGTGAAAACAATGTTATAAAATATTTACACTGTAGTAATAAAATTTCATAAATGTTCTATTTCATCGTAAACACATATACTCGTATTTCCCCACTTTCCTTTCAAACTTTCAATTTTAAGATTACTGGAAATAATTTTCAGTAATTTCATACTTTATGGAAAATAGTAGTATTTATTTTCCAAAATTAATAGTAATTCCATAAACACATTATTTCACTATGGAACACATTTAGAAACATTTCAGTCTCAAAACAATATTCACACGATAATATCACATTTATGGAAATCAATAAAATAAGTAAAATCTTC
Organism: Heritiera fomes; assembly: GCA_032173925.1. Lineage (NCBI taxonomy): Eukaryota > Viridiplantae > Streptophyta > Magnoliopsida > Malvales > Malvaceae > Heritiera > Heritiera fomes. The sequence continues at coordinate 4,922,962 of JAPDPM010000019.1, forward strand.
AGTCAATCCATAAAGTTTTTATTAAATCATATGGTGAATATTTATGAAAAATAATTTATAAATTATTCACCTTTCCCTTTTTAACTTTATAAACCACTTCATATATTGTAAAACATATAGGAGGAATTTTCAGTAACCTCATTTTCATTATATTCGGTAGCATGAATATTTAAATAATATTTTTTTAGCATATTCATGTTTTATGAAAAATATTGGATTAATCATTTTCAAGGCTAGGGAATCATCCAAATATGCACTAAAATATTTCATAACATTTTCAAAGAATTTTCTAAGAAATTTTAGCAGCATAACGGCTACATATACCTTAGCCTTCCAACAATTCAAACACAGTATATTTCCAGCCCACAGCCACATATTTCACATTTTCCAAGGCAATTCACTTTCAAAACATTCTCATAAAATTATTCACCTTAAAATCATGCATTCGAAATATCCATACAGTTCACATACGCATCCCTTATCCATTTGTCATATTCGACTCTTCAGAGCTTACCACACGTAAACCGTTACTCTCGGGCTACAGATGATTTCACCAAAATTGTTAGCTCATTAAATACTTATTTTTGAGTTATTATTCATGTCTATATGCAACCACATTGATCATTGCAAATATTTTTGTAGTATAAATTCTACCGGTAGTATAACATAACTTCTTCGTTTTGCGTCGAATTTTGAATCCGAGCATACCGGTAGACTCCATGTAATTCTTACAGTCTAAATCAACCCTCAGATCATCAAAAATAGCAATGAATCATGCACCCTTTATGTTGACAGAAATTGGTATCTTGAATTTCTCATGGAAATTGAACAATCCAATGTTACCATCTTACTCTACCATGCTTAGTGATTAATTTGGCACCCATTTTAAGAATGAAATACCATGAATCCTTAAAGAACCAAGCTTGGCCGAATGGTCCTCCAATGAAAAAATTTTATTTTTCAACAATTAAATGAAACCAATGAAAGGAATATGTTCAACATGCCTAAAAGAACCAATTTACACCATTAGATTCAAGAAAAGCATAACGAATGGCATAGTGACTCACCTTGGCCAAAACTTTGAGGGCCTCTTTCTCCTTGTATAGTAGCTTATACAATGTGTTATGGGTATAGGAATGTAGAGGAGAGAGAGTAGAATGTTTTTGTAGTTAAAATTTTGGTGAGAAGTTGGCTAGATTGTGAGATATAAAAGCTTGTTTATTTTCTCTTTCTTTTTCCTTGTTAATGGCATGGGGGTGCTTGAGGGAGACAATGAATAGTAACTGCCAGCAGCTGATGTGTTTATGCAGAGAATTCTGGAAGTAGGCCAAAAGACCAAAATGCCACTAGTTATGTAAAGTTCAGACAATTTTGCCGTCATAGTTCCACTCTCGTAAAAACCATGTAATCGCATTCCAAAATTTTGGATTCCAGCATCAAAAAATCCTATTTAATGCATCTTGATGATTAGAAGTGGTTTCGTCGACACGCGGTGCATGGATAGTGAGAAATTACGATTTTACCCTTCGTGACCCGTCTTCGAATTTCTCCAATTTCACCATTGGTTTGATAAATCCGTTGACATTGTTTAAACTACTTTTCATGTAGAATAAAATGGTATTTTTACTTTGTCCCAATTCATTTTAGTTTGGTGCAATTTAGGAAAATACCCTCGAGACGTAACTGTCATTTTCCAATTTGTTTACCATATTTCCTAGAATAGTGCAAATGAGGAATTTTGACCTCCAAATTTCCATAATATCATTATGACATGATTCGTACACTGTTTACTCAATCGTATATACATCTGGGCTCAAAAATTCACGTAGGGCCCACATCACTATTTACTTGAAATTTACCAAAATATTCTAAAATTAAATTAATAATTAGTTATTTTAACATGTACAGTTCCATAAAATCGGTTCTCACATTTTCTCCCCACCATTAGGAAATTTAATCCTGCAAATTTCGCACAGACCAATTACTGAAATAACTTATGCACTTTAATCTCTCTAGTTTTTATATAGATTTCTTCCGTGAGTATTACTGTCATGGCACTCTTGAAATGCAGGATTCCTAATGAGGAATTCTTAAGGTCGACATTTGATATTGGTATAACTTTACTAGCCGCCATATATATACAGTTCTTGATTCCTTATACCAAATATGTATATTGTAATGAGCTTATTTTACTAATTCAGGAGTTAGCAGTTTCAGATTTCTCATTTCCTTTTATATTGTTGGAAGTCTACATTGTACACCATTTTACATCTCATATGGTGCCATGCCGATGTGAGTTTGAAATAAATTTATAGTAGTCCCAAGAGCTTTTGAAATTCCATAGCACCCACTCTCAATGTATCTTTGAGCGTCTAAGTAGCATGCTTAGACTATCCATCAATTTACACGTAAAAAGAGGTGCTAGAACTATATTAGAATTCCCATAGTCTCTTGAATTCTCTTTCTCAAGTTAGAATACGACATGGGAATCTATATCATAAGTAATGCTCCCTGGAACTCAACATACCATCTCACTATTTCAAAGAATATATGTATATATATCGGTTAAGGCACTAAGAAGAGTAATAAATTTGGTCACTGTGAAGTTTGTTATTTTAATCATTTCCATAGTATTATAGTTCTTTGGGTTCTTCCGTAACCTCAAAACAAAATCTCTCCCGATTGGCTCCCTTTTTCACATTGATTTGGTAGAGGCTATAATAAACTTGCAAACTTTACTGTTTAACTTCCATTCACCATCTATGAAACATTTGGTATCAATCTCATTATATCTCTTTTCATATTGAATTATCAATACACGATTCATTCTTATTGTACTTTAATATTGTTTGAAAATAGAATATATCTGGAGATGTAATCTCTCTCAAAAATCAGATTTCTATAATTGATAATTTTCAAAAATAACAATCCTGCCTCTAACTATCAGTGCCAATCTTATAATTCATGTGCATATCCATTATATCATCGGCAGTAAGTTTTTTTTTATTCCTCTAGGTATGACCAATTTCATCTGTTAAGTTTGGCTTGATTTTAATTCTAGCCGTATACATATGGTCATCAGAGAAAATCACCTTTAATATGAATTTGAGAATTACTCCAACAATCCATAATTTTTTTTTCATTCTATAAAATACTTTCTTAATACATATTTGAAATTCAGCACACTTGTCACTTCAGTTTCTTTTCCCGAATATATTCCATACCTCAATTACTATCTTTTGTCTCTCTCTCCCAGTTAATATTATATCTCAGATTTAAGCAAATCTATCGTTGCTTCATCATTTGAGATCACATGTCTCAAAAGAAATATATTTAATCATAACTCATATTTAATAAAACTTAATCATTTAGCTCCCAGTCTCTGAGAATCTATAAGACTATATATAACTATTCATGTTCTTCTGATGTTTTAAAATATATTGACATATCATCATTGGGCATCATCACAATTCATTCTTCGGCTCATAAACACTAGAAGGATATTTATCTACCCAAATGCACTACAAAGAGCTTATAATAACTTTACCGAGTCCTAATTATTGTCTTAAGGACATCAGTCTCTTAAATTTTTAACTTGCAGTACCCTGATTGGTAATTGATATAAAAAAACATTGATACACCTTTGAGTGGATCAATTAGACCATTAGTCTTGTGATAGGTGCATATTTACACTTGGTGATAACACTGTCATTTAATTGTTAATTGATATATACTCATATACTATCATTATTCTCCCAGACAAATAACACTATTTTCTCCCATAGGAATACATTAGGAGAAATAAATTCTTTGTTCAGTAATTTCTAAAGTTACTTCGTAAGCTTCTTCAATTTCGTTTATGTCTTCCGATAATAGCTTAGAAGTTGGCTTCATACCGGTTATCAAGTCAATGATAAACTCGATCTCCCAAATCAATGAAGGTATTTCATCTAGAAGTATATTTGGGAAGTTCCCAATCACATGTCTCATACTACGTTGGAACGTTTCGTTTATACATCTTTCACATACACACTATATTCTTAAAACACATGCACATAACATTTGAACCATTTTTGCACACCTACTGTGATTCATTTATTTCTCTAACAGTTTTCCACAGTATTGCATTTAGAGTGAGGAAGGTGGTAAACTGAGTATAACAATTCAAGTTAACACAATTTGCAGCTAACCTATCCCTCTCTGAAATTACAATGAAATCATATATATTGATAAACTTAGGTTAGCTGTCGTTTTCTCTCTCTTATAACCACTTTATAGTTTCGATACACACTTTTCGAAATTTATAATACTTTGAACAGTATATTCTTTGGTAGAGTTTATTCCAGAACTTTTTGATTCTACAAGTATTTGTTTAATGCACATAGGAAACAAAAGAGATGTGTAAAACCAATATTAACAATATTGATATTTAAGTCATCAAATATACAAATCACATTTTCAATCACATTAAATATATGTATTACTTCTTATATCATCAAACAATCCCTAACCAACTACCTCGTCTATTCACATATAAATCAGGCCCTAAAGAATATATAATAGGGCTGACTATCTTGCGACCTATGATAAGGTACATATTAGGTTGCATCTCTCATCTAAACAAAGGTGGGGCCGATAATAGGGATTGTTATACAGAAATTTCTCCATCATAGTATCATAAAAAGCATTCTTTAGACAATCAATCTCTCTACCACATTCGATTGGTTCGATGTCGATTTAGTTTACCATTATTCAAAGGAATTATTTCAATGTAAGGACATATTCATCATTTCCAAATTTATTTCTCTCTCTCTCTCTCTCTTCAAATACATTTAAACAGGTGATCTTAAGATCTATACACCGATGATATCCACATTTCACCTCAATACCATCCTTTTAGGGTCTTATTTCAATTTGGACAAAGAAAGTCTTAGTGGGGCCCTCACCAAGTTCCTCCGCGTACTTTATCGAATAAACCCTTCACTAATATTATAAAATCATCCATTTCAATTTAAAGTTTTCGGGTTACTATCGCTTTTTATAACCCTTAATTCACTAACTTCTACACAATTCAAACTCTTAATCTCAATTTTAAGCCACGTGATTCATTTATACATTTAGACTATACAGTACTACAAGGGATGTTAACCACTTTCAACACCTCCGATGCTAAAGACATCAACAGACATCAGGTCAACCTTCTTCTAATACCATTAAATACTGTCATAGTCTCTATATACAGTATTTTACACTTTTTTACACTTTTCCATACACACTATACTGGTTGGGCTGTCTGTGACACCTTTAACACCATTCATATACAACAGTAAAACAATTTAGACAACATTTATTTATTAATAAATAATATCCATCGCTGTATGAATAAGTTTACATCCCCTGAAATTAAAATTTACAACGAGTAGTACTGTATAAAAATGTTTGGACATACAAATGTAAGCACGATACCTTCGAGATCCATTATGAACTACCTCGAGCTACTTAAAGCGCAGCTAATCCATGGATTGATACTTTAGTTAACCGATACATATAATCTGTGGATGATGCGAGTAAAGGAGTGAGCAAACCACTGCTTAGTAAAGGAATTGTATGTAAATCTTGATATTCTGGTATCTATATGCAATAAAATCCTTTATTTTCCTATAGATGTAGTAGGGACCGAAATAGGAAGGATACTATAGTCGGCTAGGGATCCGGATGGAGTAAGGAATGTATTTTGAAATACCTGTCTTGTCCCGGAACCTGTAAGCGATTACGGGGAGTAGAAATTGAATTTAATATAAATTCACGTTTAAAAATTCACCATTTAATAATTTACATAACTATAGTATAATAACTATCAAATAATACATAGGAAATAATTTAATTTCCATATTAAAATATCACTTTCACACTTAAATAAACTACAGTATACAGTGTAGTATACGGTTCAGTATGATAACCAATTTAGTGATAATAACTTTTCAATAATTTATAGGGTAAATCGTTAGTTAAGCAGTAACCATTGAATAAATAAATAATTTCATGAACGGTTTATAAATCCTTTTAAATAAAATACTTTAATCAGTATTTTATCAAATCACTTTATACTTGTTTTACACTCTTCAGTAAAACCAAGTAAGCAATACAGTAACAGTATTAAAAACCGTTCGGTAACAGAAAACACTTTTGTAACAATCATAATTCACTGAAAACCGTAATAGTAGCAATAACACATGAATGGAGACCAGGCAACACCATCAATATATCATGCTATGATCCCCGTAAGGAACGGTAATAGTAAACATGTGAGATCTATGGCCATAGTTTATAAGTGTCTTTGGTCGTACATTGATCATGTGTCAATCGGGACGCTGAAGACAGGATCAGTGTCAACATCTTCACATAGTAATAGTAACACATGAACACGTGAGCATGATATTAGGCCTAACAGCCTCAAAACAGTATATATGAAATCTCAAAACCTTTATGGAATTAAAAAAAATCAATAATATCTTTCAGAAAATCCATAAAGGTATAAATCACAATGTCTTGTACTATGAAAACAGTGGTATAATATATTACTCTGTAGTAATAAAATTTCATAAATGTTCCATTTTATCGTAAACACATATACTCGTATTTCCACACTTTCCATTCAAACTTTCAATTTTAAGATTACTGGAAATCATTTTTCGGTAATTTCATACTTTATGGAAAATAGTAATATTTATTTTCCAAAATCAATAGTAATTCCATAAACACATTATTTTGTTATGGAACACATTTAGAAACATTTCACTCTCAAAACAATATTCACACGATAATATCACCTTTATGGAAACCAGTAAAATGAGTAAAATTTTCAGTCAATCAATAAAGGTTTTATTAAATCATATGGTGAATATTTATAGAAAATAATTTATAAAATACTCACCTTTCCTTTTTCACTTTATAAACCACTTCATATATTGTAAAACATATAGGAGGGATTTTCAGTAATCTCCCTTTCATTATATTCGATAGCATGAATATTGAAATAATATTTTTAGGTATATTCATGTTTTATGAAAAATATTGAATTCATCATTTTCAAGGCTAGGGAATCATCCAAATATGCGCCAAAATATTTCATGACATTTTCAAAGAATTTTTTAAGAAATTTTAGCAGTACAACAACTCCTTATACCTTAGCCTTGAGGCAATTCAAACACAGTATATTTCAAGCCCACATCACATATTTCACATTTTCCAAGGCAAATTCACTTTCAAAACATTCTCATAAAATTATTCGGATTAAAATCATGTATTCGAAATATCATTATAGTTCACATACGCATCTCTTACCTGTTTGTCGTATCTGACTCTTCTGAGCGTACCACATGTAAACCTGTTAGCTTTAAATTGCTATATGTATTTTGAAATGACAAAAACTTAACAAGCTTTAATGGTTTAATTCACATTGTAAATTTACCTCATCACACATGATTCTCGCAATCCATTTTCAAGTGTTTATATCAAACATTAAGACCATCATTTAATGATACATTCTTATTGGTCTTAATACTTTATAAAATGATTTTGAATATTAAGTAATTTTCTAAAGAATTATTGAATATAAGTTTAGAAAATTACTTATAAGTTTTTGGACAATATTTTCATTTGAGAAAGTCAAGAAAAACTCCCTTAAAGCTTATAAATGTTTTGGGTTGAATTAGGATCAAAGGTCATATCATTTCTAACCCAAAAGTGTAGGAAAAATGCCCTCTGGAAGAAAAGGATCGATCCCCACTGTAGCAGGATCGATCCGTTTTTGGCAGAAAGTCTTCCCAAGGTCCCTGAAGCCCAGAATCAAGAATCTGGACAAAAGGGATCGATCCCCACTGTAGTAGGATCGATCCCTTTGCCCGAAAATAGCCTATAACGGCTAGTTTTGTGAGATACAACGGTCAGATTCAATCTTGGCTCCACCCAACGGCTAGAATACATCCAAGGGACTATAAATAGAGGCTTAGAAGCTAAAGAAAGGTAGAGGAACCACTCAGCAACTCCAAATCTCATATTCCTCAAATCTACAAGCCTCAAACAACAAATCAAGAGCTACAAAGTTTCCATCATCTATCATTCTCTTATTCCTTGTAGTGCTTAGCACAAATATTGTATAGGCTTCTCATTGAGCTTAATTTCTGTAATCAATTGCCTATCTAGAAGCCTTTTCTTTGATTACATTATTTGTATCCTATCATTCCTTGTAAAGGGGAGGTTTCTCTTAAGCCTTAGAAAAAGAGGGAGGTTACTCTTTAGCCTAAGAAAAAGAGGGAGGTTACTCTTGAGCCTAGAAAAAGAGAGAGGTTTCTCTTGATCCTTGTAAAGAGGGAGTGTAACACAAATTCAAGTTAGTGAATTTGGGGAAAATCCTTGGCAGTGTCTCAAGGTAGAGGACGTAGGCAAGGTTGCCGAACCTCTATAAATTGCTTGCGTACATTTCTCTATCCTTACTCTCTTTACTTATTTGCAATTATATTTGTGTTTATTGCTTTGAATTTATATTGCATAATTGAGTAGTCTAGAGAACTTAGAAAATATCAATATAGGCTAGAGAATTTAGAGAATCGCAAAAACGAACCTAAGGTTAGTGAAAAACCGATTCACCCCCCTCTCGGTATAGCCTATAGAGCCAACAATTGGTATCAGAGCTTGGGCTCGAGATTGAATTAGACTAACCTCTATTGAGCAAAACGATCTTAAATGGCTCACTTGAATGTAGGCACACCCCTAGGAGAAGAGGGACAATCATTAGTTAGACCTCCACTATTCAATGGTGAAAATTATTCATATTGGAAAACAAGAATGATGTTATTTGTACAATCAAATGATTATGAAGTGTGGAGAATTATCGTGAATGGTCCTAGAATTCCCATGAAGAAAGTAGATGGAAAAGATGTCCCTAAGGATGAGAATGAGTGGGACACAAACGACATGAGATTGGCACAAATGAATGCCAAGGCTATGCACACCCTTTTTTGTGCTTTAGGTCCCAATGAGTATAATAGAGTATCATTATGTGAGAATGCCAAGCAAATATGGGATAAATTAGCTATCACACATGAAGGGACCAATCAAGTGAAAGAGACCAAAGTAGGAATGCTCACACATGATTATGAGCTATTTAGGATGAAAGAAAATGAGTCCATTAGCGAAATGTTCACTAGGTTTAATGATATAATTAATGGACTTAAGGCTCTAGGCAAGGCTTATTCCAATGTTGAAATGGTAAAGAAAATTTTGAATAGCTTGCCTAAGTCTTGGGAGGCAAAGGTAACCGTAATAGAAGAGTCTAAAGATCCAAATACCTTATCTCTAGATGAACTTATGGGCTCCTTACTTACATATGAGATGAAATTGAAAAGAAATGAATTGCCTTCAAAGAAAGTAGGGGTAGCACTTAAGTCTTCCACTCATGAGGTCATTGAAGATGATAGTGATAAGAGTGGAAATGAGGAAGAAAAAGAAATGGCAATGTTTGCCAAAAGATTTAATAGGTTCATGAGAATGAAAGAAAAAGAAAATAATAGGAGACATCAAAGAGGGGAGTCAAGTAAAAGAGAAAAGGACCCCTTAGTGTGTTATGAGTGTAATGAACCGGGTCATACTAAGTTAGATTGCCCCTTACTTAAGAAAGAAAAGGATAGAAAATCTAAGAAGAAAGCATTTGTGGCTGCATGGAGCGATAATGATAGCTCCGATGAGGAAAACATAGATGATGAGGTAGCCTACTCATGCTTTATGGCTATTAGTCACGATGAGGCTAGCTCTAGTTCTAGTGAAAATAATGATTCTACATTTGATGAGTTACAAGATGCTTTTAATGATTTAGCAAATGAATTTCAATGCATGAACTCCAAATATAAGAAAATCATTGCTAAATTAAAAATAGAAAATGAAGCCTTGACTAATACTAAGCTAGAATTTGAAAAGAAATTAGAAGAGGCTAACTTAGAAATAAATGAGTTGAATGAAAAGAATACAAATTTGCATAACTCATTTACTAGGTTTTATATGGGTCAACAAAAGCTAGATCATATGTTAGAGACCCAAAGAGCTTTCTTGGACAAAGATGGGCTAAGATATAATGAAATACATAAAGAAACTCATCTTAAGAATTTCTTAATGAGCAAAAATACTATGCATGATACATCTCTCACATGCTCACTTTGCAATAGAATTGGCCACACCTCACAAGCATGCACTTATAGAAAAACTACATTTAGAGGAAGAGTGGTTAGAAAAATGTGGGTGCCAAAGCATGTAAACAATGATGAATTAAGTTTGAAATGGATTCCTAAGGGATCTAAAATTGTGAACACTAACTCTCATGGACCCAAGAAAATTTGGGTACCAAAACATGCTTAAACTTGTTTGTTGTAGGAGTGTTAGAGCATGGAGCTACAATGAAACAATAAAGTTCAAATGCTCTACACATCCATGGCGTTGCTTGTGCCAATGAGAAAAAGGAAAAGCTTGAGGATCCATCACAACAATTCTTCAAAGGATAGCTCAAGGTGGACTCAACAATTCAAGGCAAAGCATACTCAAGCAAAGGAGTTTTGTAAGCTTAATTCCTTACTCCTTAAAACTTTTATTTGATTATTTGTGCATTGATGAGAAATGTGGTTGATAATCTTTGTGAGTTGAATGATTGATCAAAAGGCATGAAAAATGATTTTTGAGTGGTTGATGGATGATTCTTGAGGCATTGGATTATTGGATGAAAAGCATGGTTAGTAATTTTGAAATAGTTATTGGATTTCTGCATTTTGAGCAAGTATTCTATGTGTTGATAATGTATTTACTTGCCTCAAATTGCCAAATATGTCATATATGCAAAATGCCTTGTCATGAGCCTTAATGAAGAATATGTATGTTGGAAATCATGGCATAATGTTCACAAATATGATGATTTGATGTTATATGTGCTTAAAATCTATGTGAACAAGTTTGTTTTGGCATATTTGTGGTTTCCAAAGCTTTGGTTTTGACAAAATATGCATAATGCTTAAAATGACCCCCTTTGAGGCCAAAAATGCATTTTATTGTGTAAATTCTTCCAAAATTGCAAAATCTTTTGTAAAATGGTTTTTCATTCAGATTTTTCATTCATACAATTCCAAAATCATGTTTTACAAATGTTTAAACCTTTACTTGGACTTAAATTACTCAAAAACGAAGTTTGGGCACCTCACAAGTTGAATTTTCTGTCAAAACTACTGCAGAATCTGCAGGAAACTATGAGGGATCGATCCCCCTCCTAAAGGGATCGATCCCCTCAGGCCAGAAAAGGCTCTCCTGCATGTTTAAACTGAAAATTGGGACGATCTTTTGTTAGTTTCACACTATCTTTTGTATAAGCTTAAAATTCATTGTTTTAACTTCCTTTGATGATCTTTAAGCTATGAAAAATCATTTTTCATTGATATCATGCTTCAATTCCATCAATTTGTATCATTTTCAACAATTGATAGCACTTTCAACAATCAATATCACTTTTCTTGAGCTCACAAGTGCAAAATCAGTTTTCTCATTGAAAATGGTCATGAATTGCATAAATCTTGAAATAATCTTGAAACATACTTTCAATGAATGCTTAAACATAATTTTGAGATTTATTTCAATGATTTATGGATATATTTGAGAATTTGATGAACTTGTGCATAATGAGTGTTTTTCATATCTTTTGTTCATCTTAGTCAAGCATACTTATAGGATTATGTGTATTAGCTTGACTCAACTACTCCACTCTAGGTTTCATGATAATTATACATCTAGTGGAAGAATAATTAAAACTTGACCTTAAGGATTGACTTCAAATGTAAATTCAACAATTGGTATAAGGTCATACTTTTCCTTGGCTTATAATTAGTGATGATAAATGAATCATAAATGTTGAGTTACATGAAAATTTATCATCCATGAAATTAATTCTTTATAGCCAAATTATTATGGAACTTGAGCATTAATGACAACACAAACAATTGATACACATGCATAGACTCTTGATTGTTTTGATGATGAACATGCATGTTTGCTTAAGTTGAATCAATAATCATGTCTATGAGATGAGAATAGTTATTTCATGATATTAAGTGCTTAACTTCACTCATAGTTTATGGATTTTAATGATAAAATATATTTTAGCTTGATAATATTGATTCACTTAGGTGAAACCATTTTAGTTAAAATAGCATTTACCCTCTAGAACTTTAAATGATGATAACAACTAGGGATATGACTATTAATTGATTAAAATGGTAATGTTGAATCTTTCCTTGCTCATAATTGGTTAAGATCTTGAATGGAAAATTGAGCATAGGATTCTTTAGTTTCATGGAAGAAAATGTGTTTGCTTGAATACCTTGATTTTATGAATCTTCCATATGGTATAACTTTGTGAATATGAATATGGATTAATACTTTATGATAGTATGCTAATGTTTAATTAATCCATATGCATATTTGATGATGTGTGATTGTGTTCTTACATATTTAGAATGATTATTTTCTTGACATGAACACACTACACATAGATATTGGATTCATGCAAAATGTTTAAGTCAACCATTAGTAACAATTGGTATTTAGATTGAAATAACAATTAGTATCATTGGGAACCATATTTTCAATAATTGGTAAGCCAAATCTAAATTGCCAATTGGTATGAGCTTTAAATTGACAACTCTTCTCATGCTCCTTAGATTGAAATGACTAATAGAGAAGAATTCTCTTAGGATATTTTTGCATGAAACTCTAGTGTGCTAGAATTTGTAGTTAATTGCTATATATCTTAATTCTAGGCACAATATTTCTTGAAAATGATTTATGAGCACATGCATATGATATGTTATCTAATTTTAGCTCATAATCATGATGTGTTACCATGCACCTTAGTTGGACCTTAGAGAACAATTGATATACTTAGGTGCTTGCTTAACTTCTTACCAATTGGAACCTTCTTGCAAAATTACTTATCAACAATTGGTATCAAAATTATTTATAAACAATTGGTATAGGATCATAAGTCATATTCATTGCATGAATATTTCATACTCTTTGTGAATATTGACTTATTTATTTGTGATATGAGTCTCATGTACTAACATGTTTCTTGTTGGATGGAGCATATTCTTTTATCTCTTCTCACATAGCCATAATTTTAGGGAGAGCATATTTTTTTCTTAGTTTTCCTTCTTTTTGCTATGACAAAAAGGGGGAGAGATAGATATTAAAAGGGAAAGATATTAAGGGGGAGAGATAATAATGGAAAATTCATTTTCAAAACCCATGCTTATATTAAGGGGGAGCTTTATAAAATCCTGCTTTATTTGAGGGGGAGTATTTTATCAAAGAATTTTCAAAGCAAATTTACATTAAGTTTTGTCATATCAAAAAGGGGGAGATTGTTAGCTTTAAATTGCTATATGTATTTTGAAATGACAAAAACTTAACAAGCTTTAATGGTTTAATTCACATTGTAAATTTGCCTCATCACACATGATTCTCGCAATCCATTTTCAAGTGTTTATATCAAACATTAAGACCATCATTTAATGATACATTCTTATTGGTCTTAATACTTTATAAAATGGTTTTGAATATTAAGTAATTTTCTAAAGAATTATTGAATATAAGTTTAGAAAATTACTTATAAGTTTTTGGACAATATTTTCATTTGAGAAAGTCAAGAAAAACTCCCTTAAAGCTTATAAATGTTTTGGGTTGAATTAGGATCAAAGGTCATATCATTTCTAACCCAAAAGTGTAGGAAAAATGCCCTCTGGAAGAAAAGGATCGATCCCCACTGTAGCAAGATCGATCCCTTTTTGGCAGAAAGTCTTCCCAAGGTCCCTGAAGCCCAGAATCAAGAATCTGGACAAAAGGGATCGATCCCCACTGTAGCAGGATCGATCCCTTTGCCCGAAAATAGCCTATAACGGCTAGTTTTGTGAGATACAACGGTCAGATTCAATCTTGGCTCCACCCAACGGCTAGAATACATCCAAGGGACTATAAATAGAGGCTTAGAAGCTAAAGAAAGGTAGAGGAACCACTCAGCAACTCCAAATCTCATATTCCTCAAATCTACAAGCCTCAAACAACAAATCAAGAGCTACAAAGTTTCCATCATCTATCATTCTCTTATTCCTTGTAGTGCTTAGCACAAATATTGTATAGGCTTCTCATTGAGCTTAATTTCTGTAATCAATTGCCTATCTAGAGGCCTTTTCTTTGATTACATTATTTGTATCTTATCATTCCTTGTAAAGGGGAGGTTTCTCTTAAGCCTTAGAAAAAGAGGGAGGTTACTCTTTAGCCTAAGAAAAAGAGGGAGGTTACTCTTGAGCCTAGAAAAAGAGAGAGGTTTCTCTTGATCCTTGTAAAGAGGGAGTGTAACACAAATTCAAGTTAGTGAATTTGGGGAAAATCCTTGGGAGCGTCTCAAGGTAGAGGACGTAGGCAAGGTTGCCGAACCTCTATAAATCGCTTGCGTACATTTCTCTATCCTTACTCTCTTTACTTATTTGCAATTATATTTGTGTTTATTGCTTTGAATTTATATTGCATAATTGAGTAGTCTAGAGAACTTAGAAAATATCAATATAGGCTAGAGAATTTAGAGAATCGCAAAAACGAACCTAAGGTTAGTGAAAAACTGATTCACCCCCCTCTCGGTATAGCCTATAGAGCCAACAAAACCGTTACTCCCGGGCTACAAATGATTTCACCAAAATTGTTAGCTCATTAAATACTTATTTTTGAGCTATTATTCATGTCTATATGCAGCCACATTGTACAATGCAAATATTTTTGCAGTATAAATCTACCGGTAGTATAACATAACTTTTTTGTTTTGCTTCGAATTTTGAATCCGAGCATACCGGTAGACTCCTTGTAATTCCTACAGTCTAAATCAACCCTCAAATCATCAAAAACAACCATGAATAATGCACCCTTTATGTTGACCGAAATTAGTATCTTGAATTTCTCATGGAAATTCAATAATCCAATGTTACCATATTACTCTACCATGCTTAGTCATTAATTTGGCACCCATTTTAATCATGAAATACCATGAATCCTTAAAGAACCAAGCTTGGCTGAATGGTCCTCCAATGGCAAAATTTTATTTTTCAACAATTAAATGAAGCCAATGATAGGAATATGTTCAACATGCCTAAAAGAACCAATTTACACCATTAGATTCAAGAAAAGCATAATGGATGGCATAGTGACTCACCCTGGCCAAAACTTTGAGGGCCTCTTTCTCCTTGTATAGTAGCTTATACAATGTGCTATGGGCATAGGAATGTAGAGGAGAGAGAGTAGAATGTTTTTGTAGTTAAAATTTTGGTGAGATGTGGGCTAAATTGTGAGATATAAAAGCTTGTTTATTTTCTCTTTCTTGTTCCTTGTTAATGGCGTGGGGGTGCTTGAGGGAGACAATGAATAGTAACTGCCAGTAGCTGATGCGTTTATCCAAAGAATTCTGGAAGTAGGCCAAAAGACCAAAAAGCCACTAGTTATGTAAATTTCGGACAATTTTACCGTTAGAGTTCCACTGTCGTAAAATCTGTGTAATCGCACTCCAAAATTTTAGATTCTAGCACCAAATAATCCTATTTAATGTATCTTGATGATTAGAAGTGGTTTCGTCGACGCACGGTGCATGGATAGTGAGAAATTACGATTTTACCTCTCGTGACCCGTCTTTGAATTTCTCCAATTTCACCACTGGTTTGATAAATCCGTTGACACTGTCTTAAACTACTTTTCATGTAGAATAACATGGTACCTTTAATTTGTCCCAATTCATTTTAGTTTGGTGCAATTTAGGAAAATACCTTCGAGACGTAACCGTCATTTTCCAATTTGTTTACCATATTTCCAAGAATAGTGCAAATGAGGTATTTTGGCCTCCAAATTTCCATAATATCATTATTACATCATTCGTACATTGTTTACTTAGTCATATATACATCTGGGCTCCAAAATTCACGTAGGGCCCACATCACTATTTACTTAAAATTTACTAAAATATTCTAAAATTAAATTAATAATTAGTTATTTTCACATGTATAGTACCATAAAATCGGTTCTCACATTTTCTCCCCACCTTTAGGAAATTTGGTCCTGCAAAATTTCGCCTAGACCAATTACTTGTCACGACCCGTGACCACATTTTTCACCTTATTGTACACAACTTAACCGGTTGGGCTGTCTGTGATACTTCACTGGTACTAACTGTTAAACAATTTTACATAATACTGTTTATATTATACACATCCCCTATCGTATTTAATCAGATAAGTAGTACTATAGACATGTCTGAATACAGAGAATAAATCATCATACCTCAAATAATTCCATCGGTCTGTCACATTGTCCTTTGTGTACAGTCGTAATCCACAATAAACTGATCTCACAATCATCAAAACCTGAAATGTTTAAAATTAAGGGCTGAGCAAAACCACGGCTCAGCAAGGGAATTATATGCATACTTGATATTCAGCTTCCTATATGCTGAAAATCTTTTTCATTTTTCCTATGGGCTCTAGGCTCGTATGTAGGAAGGATATTACAGTCGGCTAGGGATCCGGATGGAGTAAGGTAGGTATTTTAGAATACCATACTTGTTCCGGAACCTAGAAGTAACTGTAGAGAGAAATCTTCATTTATTTTTAAAATTAAGGATCCTTTTCCTTTTCATCCCATAACCTTTTCAAATTCTTTTCAAAATAATGCTTTTATGAAAGAAAGCATTTAAATAAAATAACTAATATTCATATATTCTTTGAAAGGAATATTAGTTAAATCATCATCACTTTTCTTTAAAACTCATTTAATGTTTTACTGTACTCTCATAATTAGTACAGTACTTTAAATAGCAAAGTAAGCTATTAAAATCTATTCCACTTATCACAATAGCAAAGCAGCAAGCACTTCGGTAGACTAGTCACTATACACGTCGATAATTCGATTACTATGCAAGTTAATAAATCAATCCATTTACAAAACGAAAGTCAATAAACTTTAAGCATATAGCTTAACTCACTGAAAACAGTTTTCAAATAACTGATCACTTAATCACTTTAGGTGTAAGCCCCAGTTCATTGATTCAGTTACGACATCCATCCTAACTAGCAATGGAGTTAAGTGTCATATCGAGGAACTCGTGTAGCACGTAGGTCCTTCGGGATTCTAGAGGTGGCTCCCACGGTCCAACTGGTATCCGTGTAGCACGTAGGTCCCTTGGGATTCTAGAGGTAGCTCCCACGGTACAGAAATTGAGTCTTCACTCGGTTTGGCCTTTAGGGCACAGACTTCTTACTAACACATCGGAACTCGTGTAGCACTTAGTTCTTAAAGGATTCTAGAGGTGGCTCCCCATAGTTCACAAAGAATCTATGTAGCACTTAGGTCCATTGAGTTCTCTAGAGGTGGCTCACACGGTACAGAAACTTCTCACCAACACATCAGAACTCGTGTTGCACTTAGTGCTCAAAGGATTCTAGAGGTGGCTCCCCATAGTTCACTAAGAATCTATGTAGCACTTAGGTCCCTTGAGTCTTTTAGAGGTGGCTCACACGGTATAGAGACTTCTTACTAACACATCGGAACTCGTGTAGCACTTAGTGCTTAAAGGATTCTAGAGGTGGCTCCCCATAGTTCACAAAGAATCTATGTATTACTTAGGTCCCTTGAGTCTTCTAGAGGTGGCTCACACAGTACAAAGATCGAGTCTTTACTCGGGTTGGCCTTTATGCCATATATACTTTCCAGTATCTTATCAGAACTCATGTAGTACTTATAATCTAATATTCCATTTAAGACCATAGTAAGAATATTAGATTTATCATTTCTTTCTTTTTGAAAACATATTACATGTTCGTATTGCATATCTTATGAAAATCATCTCACAGTACTAAAATCATTACCGAAATGAGCATTTTGTAAAAATGCTATAAATCAATTGATTTTCTTCTCACATCATATAAAACATGTTCTTTTCACATGTCACGCAATCATATATCACATTTTCCGTTTGACATATTCCATATCATGTAACACACTTTCCTTTTTTTAACATATCACCTATCATTTATGGAGTCTAAGATAGACATCAATCTTATCATAGTATAAACCCCGGAGGGTAAAGAAATAAACCGATCAAATCTATGACCATAATCTATATTGTCCTCGGTGGATCGCGGGTCAGGTGTCGACCGGGACTAAACATATCACATATGATGTATCAGCATGATAGGAATGCCAACCAGTCTCAAAACCGTAGTTTTCATCATAAAATAAATCTTTATGGAATTTATATAAATATATAATTCCATAATTTAAAACCATAAGGGTTAAAATCCTTTAGTGAATATTTATAAAAATATTCATAAAAATATTCACTGTATTTCACTTCATCTTTCACCTCGTATTACGTGTAATTTATTTATTCCGAGAATTTTCGGTGGTTTCATTATCACCATTCTCGAATACATGAATATTTTAAAATTCCATCTCATTATATTCATGTTTTATGAAATTTAGTAATTTCCTCATGTTTCGTGATTTAATATCGATTTTCGAAAATAAAATCATTTAATATGATTTTATAAAGTTTTTCTAAAATTTTCAGCAGCATAACGACTGCCGATTTACTAACCTCCTGCACGAAAAATACAGTTTTAAATTTCCAGCCAGTACTTCAATCCAAAATTTTCTGCCAATCAGGCATCATAATAATTTTCATAAAATATTTGCATAAAATATTTCAAATTAAAATATGCAGACTGAATATCCTTACAGTGCTGCACATGCATCCCTTACCTTTTTTCGGGTCAGCGACTTCCTCTTATCGATCGTGCCCGCACTCCATCTCTCTCAATTCCTTATCCCGATCGCTGAAAATAATTTCTGAAAATAAAAATTCTAAATCTTAGAATTTTTCTATATTTTATTATATTTTTATGAAATTTAATTTTCGGGAATTTCTTACCGAACTTCCGTAATTTTCGAGTTGTCGAATTTTCGACAATCTCCGAATTCCCAAAATTCTCCTTTTTCCTCTTTTCTTTTTCTTCCTTTTTCCTCTTTTCTTTTTCTTTTTTTCTCTTTCTTTTCTTTTTCTTTTTCCTTTTCCTTTTTCTTTTCTCTTCTCTTTTTTTTCCTGGTCTGAACCGGTTCGGACCGGTTCGGACCGGTTCGGACAGGTTCAGACCGGTTTGGTACTCACCGCTGGTTCGGCCACCGTCAATCCTCCTTGTCGCAGGTTCGTGCTTCCCACAGCTTGCCGGAGTTGGGGGGACGTCGGATCTGGTCTCTGTTTTTCCCTATCACTGGCAACGGCACCGGATCTGGGTCCGTGGGTTTCGATCCCTTTCCTTCATCTCTTCTCCTTCCTTTGCCGGATTCTCCTTCGCCGGTGGCCCTTCTCACCTTCGTCGAGCTTTGCCAATGTCGGGAATGGCGGTGGCGGTGCCCGGATCGGCCGGCACCGCTGTATCTCCTCTTCTCTTTCTCTACCGGCTCTTTCGGTTTTCGCCCTCTGTTTCGATTTCATTCTTTCTCTTTCCGCCTCGAGCCACCGTCCTTCGCTTCCCTTCTCATCGGCGACGCCGCGGTCTCCTCCTTTCTCCCTCGATCGACCGGCATCGGGGTCGGCTCCCCTTCTTCGTTTGTTTCAACAAAAATGGGATCCCAGTTTCCCGTTTCTGTTTTCTTTTTTTTTATTCTATTTCCATCTTTAGTATATACTATACTACATACTATATACTCTACAATATATATTTTTATACATATATTATTTCATATATAATGTAATACAATATATATTATATATAAATTATATATATTGTATATTACAAAACATATATCTAGTATATATATGTATATTTATATACTTTAAAATAAATAACATTTACATATACAAATTATATAAATGTTATAATACATTTTATATACATATAAACTTTAATATAAAATCACATTTATCTTTCTTCTATAGGTATTTACATAACTATATATACACATAAAACATTATGTTTATATACATATGTATTATTTTAATTTACGAAACAGTATATATTTATATATATATATATATATATAACAACGTATATTAAAATATACTATATAGTATTTTAAATATATATGTATTTGTATAAAATACATTTATATAATTTGCAATTATCTAAACATATTTTATTTTCATTTCTCATTTTTCGTATTTAATTTGGATTTTAAATTACCCACATTAATTCTTTTTCCTCTCTCTATTATTTTTATTTTCAATATTTATAATTTCCAATAAATAAAAAATTTACGGTTATCACATCCTCCCCACCTTAAGAAATTCAGTCCTCCGAATTTAACTTAAGTCCAAAAGGGGGTACATGTCGTATACTTACGGCATCTGACCTCTAGTTCATCCTCTAAATAATACTGCCAGTACACTTTCAACATCAAGAGTACTTTAGACCACTACATGCTGTCTTTCATCATATATGTCTATACTCCCGTAAGTTCATTTCTCAAATCGGGAGTTATTCACTTTTACTCTTTTCATATAAGATTTCATACACAATATTTCTCATATTACAGCTGATCTATGCTGTTCATCATCGATTCTTCTCACTTAGTGCCGAGTCGACATAATTTGGTACTATCATATACTCATGTCGATCAATTATATGTAAGTGTCCCAGTAGCTTTCACATCTCATGCACACACTCTCTCAATATCAAGGAGCGTTTACATCTCACGCTCATATATATATATATATATATCAGTATGGAGCGATGCTATCAATACACTTAGGATCTCAAGGCCTTTTGCTCTCTCTCATTAGCATATGGCAACTCAGAGACTCCCATCACATGTAAGGCTCACTGGAACTATACATACACATTCACATCGTTTAACACTTATATTTCAACTAATGCACTACAGAATTTAGAAGTCTGATAGTGGAAAGTGATTCTATTTGGATCATCAGTCTTTGATCACTTCCATATCATCATTTCTCTTTTGGACTCTTTATTGTCCACAATATTCATTTTCACACTTACTCCATCAAGGCTGCATCTCATTGCAAATTTTACTGTTAATCATCTCTTACAGTTATAAATCATGAGACACTCACTTTCTCTCCATGTCTCTTTTCATGTAGTATGGTCATTACATCTCTTATTCATAATTTAGATTCTCCAATTGAATCCTCCAATCATCCATTTAGTCATCACATTATCTATACAATTCCACAATTTCTATCATGACGAGGTGGTTATAAGTACAAACATTTTCTATTTATATACTGACAGTAAACATATCATTTATCTTACTCCTTTGAGTATCATTAATTGTGCTTATCAAAGTTGGCTTGATTTTACATCTTGCCACAGTTATGTGATAACCAACACAAATCACCCTCAGTCTTACCTTCGGGAACTGTCTCATATTGATGTTCCCTTCTCATCATGCAATTTATTTCCTTATTCCTCTTTCATTTTCGTTTTCATATTTCCACTTTTATCTCTTCATATATATATATACATATATATACATATATATATATATTTAATTGGTATGGTACTATACTGCTAAGATCTTTTAAAATCTTGCATACCATCTTTTTCTTTACACTTATCCATCTACCGACTTTAATTTCTTTAATTAGATCTCCTCTATAGAGCAGCTAGTCTCATCACTCTTTTATAGGCTGGCAATAGTAATTAGCTAGACTCATTACTTTCGTATCTTAATCATTATCTTTATATCATAGACAGGTTCACTGTCATCCTGTCGTCTCAAGATTATATATCTCAAGAGAAGATACTGTCTAGCCAAATTTCTTAGTTGCTAATCTTATCATAATTCCACAGCCTTTAAGAGTTTAAGGATCATATCACAATGCTGCTCATGTTCCATTTATACTTTAGACTCTATCAGTATTTCATCAATTTACTAAGGATGCCTTATTCTTTAGGCTTATATACTTTACAAGGCAACTCATTACCCTTGTAACTTCAATAGGAACTCGTAAAATTCACTCCGAGTTCAAATCATCATCTTATGGACACCAATCTTCAATCTTTTATTTAAGGACTCTGTATACTGAGGCTAGTCTTATTAACTCCTCACACATCTCCAATCAGCTCAATAAAGCATCTATTTTCATGTAGATAAATACTTGTTCTTCACCAAAACTTTATTAATGAATTGGAAATCAATACATCCTTTTTAATTCATTTACAACTCAATATCATTTGTATTTCTCTCATTTACACACTTATACAGAAAATTTCATTATTCTCAATTTTTTTTCCTGTATTTTCGTCATCCAGACCTTTACACGTGAATTTCATTATTCACACATTTTTTTGTGAAGCTTTTCGGATTCTTTCTATATCCTCTGATATAAGCTTAGAATTTAACTTCATATTCAAAATCGAGTCAATGTTATCTCGATTCCTCTAATTTATATAACTCTGGAAGTTCTATCGGAAATCAAATCTGATACTTTCTTTAATCATACATTTCTTATCATCTTGTGACCATCGTTCTTCAACTTTTCATCTGATGACGCCTTTTACAAAGATTGCTCTTATAAGCTCCTTATACATATCTGATTAAATCATATTTAAGGCATCACTTCCATATAGATATTTATTTGTTCTTCATAAGAACTTTAGTGTATAATAAAAATTTTAATACATCATTTAATTCATCCTCAAATCATATCATTTGTATTTCCATCCTTTACATCGATACATGTGAATTTCATCATCCACAATCGAGTCAACATTAACCTGATTTCTCAATCTATGTTACTTTGGAATTTATCGGGATTCTCATCCGATAGTTTCTTTAACCGCACTTCTCTTATCATTTTGGACCTTCATCTTTGTGTCCCATCATTTCACAGTGTATTCTCAAGGCAGAGACATTCAATATTCAAATCATTTTGATACATACTCTACCTTGATTTCATTATCTAGTCATACTTTACAGCGTTACAAATCTCATTCTGGTAAGCTGTATCAAGTACAATGGTTCTCAACACACTTCACAGCTACCCGTTTCAATTCAGTTATTCACTTTAAAACCATTTCCATTTGCTGAATTCAGGCTTAATTCCTTTGAGTATATTATCCACGAGGTTCGAACCTTGGCACTCTTACGTACCTAGTTGCTTACAGTCGTGTTATCACTAAGCTTCTTGTAAGAGTCCCGCCCGTTCGAATCGACCGTCGGCAAGCATCCCCTAAGCAATCCTTTCGCCCTAGGTTTACCCTTACTAGTGAGTTGGTGATAATATTGTTCGCCTGTATCTCACAACACATGATCCACTACGGGTCGCCCATCACAGTTTTGTCTTAAGGGTCCTGAGCTGTGATCTTCTTTTTATCACATCACTGTTCTTATAATTATTCTCTAATTCACAGTACTCCACACAGTACCTCATTCTGTAGCACATATTTCAAGATATGTCTGTTCTATATAAGATTATCTGTTTGATACTTCAAAGTAGTAAAAATGTATAGAACCATAAGTAACCACACCAGTATGTATTTCATTATCTGTACTATTCACCTCATCAGTCAATTCCTGTAATCATTTCACTTTTCATAGTATTCAACGATCCCATTCAATACACTCAATTTTTCGACCCTTACAGTCAATAACCGGGCCAAACATCTGACGACATTCCACTACACTCTTTGGATCGCATCACATAAGGCCTCGACCCGTCCTCCATCCGCCTGTACACATCTGTACTGTCCGCTCTGGGTTCTAGAGGTGGCCCTCGTCACACAGACGTGGCACTTAGCCCCTCACGGATTTCTTTTGCGTCCGTAATCTAAGTGTTAATGGAATCAGTAATAGGGATCGTTAGATTCATATGACATCTTCTATGCCATTAATAATTCCATTACTATCAATGGATTCCAATTCAGCTCGGTTTTAACACTATTCCGAACATCGCCTAATATAGGGGCATTTTCGTCATTTCGACATTTATTTTTATCTCCTCAATATACATTTAAATCAATGAACTGATCATCTATATGTTGATAGTATCCTTTCTGATACTTGTAACAGCAATTTAGATCTCATTCGATTTCGACAGAGAAGTTTACTAAAATCCACAATTGGATTATTTTGCTTGTAATTCAGCTTTATATCATTAATTTCTCTGTCAGATCAATCAATTCCAATCTCTGTTGATTTATTTTAACTCCTTGTAAAATTTCAGAGTCAGGGGTATTTTGGTCATTTTGGCCAAAAAATTTCTCTCTCTTCAAATTACCCTCAATCGGTGATCTTAAAGTCTATTTAATGATGATATTTCATCTCCCTCCTTTATACCATCAGTTTCAGGTCTCAATTCGGTTCGAGCAGAAAAGTACTAGTGGGGCCTTCACTAAGTCCATTTCTGTTCCTTACCGAACCGACTTTCATTTAGATCATAA
This sequence comes from Heritiera fomes, assembly GCA_032173925.1. Lineage (NCBI taxonomy): Eukaryota > Viridiplantae > Streptophyta > Magnoliopsida > Malvales > Malvaceae > Heritiera > Heritiera fomes. The sequence continues at coordinate 4,947,489 of JAPDPM010000019.1, forward strand.
GATCACTATTTCAGGTAACATTCCCGAGCCGTTTTCCCTTTTTATCATTCCTTATTCCAAAATTACTCACTCCCTTCTAAACACTTAATTCAATTTGCAATTATTTATTTTCTCTATGTATTCAGACTACACAGTACTACAGGGGATGTTTAACTCTTTTCCTTCCAAAAGTATCCATAGACATCAGGCCAACCATTGCTCTGATACTATTAAATCTGTCACGACCCGTGACCACATTTTTTACCTTATTGTACACAACTTAATCGGTTGGGCTGTCTGTGATACTTTACTTGTACTAACTGTTAAACAATTTGACATAATACTATTTATATTATACACATCCTCTATCGTATTTAATCAGATAAGTAGTACTATAGACATGTCTAAATATAGAGAATAAATGATCATACCTCAAATAATTTCGTCGGTCTGTCACATTGTCCTTTGTGTACAGCCGTGATCCACAATAAACTGATCTCACAATCATCAAAACCTGAAATGTTTAAAATTAAGGGGTGAGCAAAACCACAGCTCAGTAAGGGAATTATATGCATACTTGATATTCAGCTTCCTATATGCTAAAAATCTTTTTCATTTTTCCTATGGGCTCTAGGCTCGTATGTAGGAAGGATACTACAGTCGGCTAGGGATCCGGATGGAGTAAAGTAGGTATTTTAGAATACCATACTTGTTCCGAAACCTAGAAGCAACTGTAGAGAGAAATCTTCATTTATTTTTAAAAATAAGGATCCTTTTCCTTTTCATCCCATAACCTTTTCAAATTCTTTTCAAAATAATGCTTTTATGAAAGAAAGCATTTAAATAAAATAACTAATATTCATATATTCTTTGAAAGGAATATTAGTTAAATCATCATCACTTTTCTTTAAAACTCATTTCTTGTTTTACTGTACTCGCATAATTAGTACAGTACTTTAAATAGCAAAGCAAGCTATTAAAACCTATTCCACTTATCACAATAGCAAAGCAGCAAGCACTTTGGTAGACTAGTCACTATACACGTCGATAATTCGATTACTATGCAAGTTAATAAATCAATCCATTTACAAAACGAAAGTCAATAAACTTTAAGCATATAGCTTAAATCACTGAAACCAGTTTCAAATAACCGATCACTTAATCACTTTAGGCGTAAGCCCTAGTTCACTGATTCAGTTACGACATCCATCCTAACTAGCAATGGAGTTAAGTGTCATATCGAGGAACTCGTGTAGCACGTAGGTCCTTCGGGATTCTAGAGGTGGCTCTCACGGTCCAACTGGTATCCGTGTAGCATGTAGGTCCCTTGGGATTCTAGAGGTGGCTCCCACAGTACAGAAATCGAGTCTTCACTCGGTTTGGCCTTTAGGGCACAGACTTCTTACTAACATATCGGAACTCGTGTAGCACTTAGTTCTTAAAGGATTCTAGAGGTGGCTCCCCATAGTTCACAAAGAATCTATGTAGCACTTAGGTCCATTGAGTTCTCTAGAGGTGGCTCACACGGTACAGAAACTTCTTACTAACACATCGAAACTCGTGTAGCACTTAGTGCTCAAAGGATTCTAGAGGTGGCTCCCAATAGTTCACTAAGAATCTATGTAGCACTTAGGTCCCTTGAGTCTTCTAGAGGTGGCTCACACGGTACAGAGACTTCTTACTAACACATCGAAACTCGTGTAGCACTTAGTGCTCAAAGGATTCTAGAGGTGGCTCCCCATAGTTCACAAAGAATCTATGTAGCACTTAGGTCCTTTGAGTCTTCTAGAGGTGGCTCACACAGTACAAAGATCGAGTCTTTACTCGGGTTGGCCTTTATGCCATATATACTTTCCACTATCTTATCAGAACTCATGTAGTACTTATAATCTAATATTCCATTTAAGACCATAGTAATAATATTAGATTTATCATTTCTTTCTTTTTGAAAACATATTACATGTTCGTATCACATGTCTTATGAAAATCATCTCACAGTACTAAAATCATTACCGAAATGAGCATTTTGTAAAAATGCTATAAATCAATTGATTTTCTTATTATATCATATAAAACATGTTCTTTTCACATGTCACGCAATCATATATCACATTTTCCGTTTGACATATTCCATATCATGTAACACACTTTCCTTTTTTTAACATATCACTTATCATTTATGGAGTCTAAAATAGACATCAATCTTATCATACTATAAACCCCGGAGGGTAAAGAAATAAACCGGTCAAATCTATGATCATAATCTATATTGTCCTCGGTGGATCGCGGATCAGGTGTCGACCGGGACTAAACATATCACATATGATGCATGATAGGAATGCCAACCAGTCTCAAAACCGTAGTTTTCATCATAAAATAAATCTTTATGGAATTTATATAAATATAAAATTCCATAATTTAAAACCATAAGGGTTAAAATCCTTTAGTGAATATTTATAAAAATATTCATAAAAATATTCACTTTATTTCACTTTATCTTTCACCTCGTATTACGTGTAATTTCTCTATTCCGAGAATTTTCGGAGGTTTCATTATCACCATTCTCGAATACATGAATATTTTAAAATTCCATCTCATTATATTCATGTTTTATAAAATTTAGTAATTTCCTCATGTTTCGTGATTTGATATCGATTTTCGAAAATAAAATCATTTAATATGATTTTATAAAGTTTTTCTAAAATTTTCGGCAGCATAACGGCTGTCGATTTACTAACCTCCTGCACGGAAAATACAGTTTTAAATTTCCAGCCAGTACTTCAACCCAAAATTTTCTGCCAATCATGCATCATAATAATTTTCATAAAATATTTGCATAAAATATTTCAAATTAAAATATGCAGACTGAATATCCTTACAGTGCTGGACATGCATCCCTTACCTTTTTTCAGGTCGGCGACTTCCTCTTATCGATCATGCCCGCACTCCATCTCTCTCGATTCCTTATCCCGATCGCTGAAAATAATTTTTGAAAATAAAAATTCTAAATCTTAGAATTTTTCTATAATTTATTACATTTTTCTGAAATTTAATTTTCGGGAGTTTCTTACCGAACTTTCATAATTTTCGGGTTGTCGAATTTCTGGGAATCTCCGAATTCTCGAAATTCTCCTTTTTCCTCTTTTCTTTTTCTTCCTTTTTCCTCTTTTCTTTTTCTTTTTTTCTCTTTCTTTTCTTTTTCTTTTTCTTTTTCTTTTTGCTTTTTCTTTTCTTTTCTCTTTTTTTTCCTGGTCTGAACCGGTTCGGACCGGTTCGGTACTCACCACTGGTTCGGCCACCGTCGATCCTTCTTCCCGCTGGTTCGTGCTTCCCACAGCTTGCCAGAGTTGGGGGGACGTCGGATCTGGCCTCCATTTTTCCCCATCACTGGCGACGGCGCCGGATCTGGGTCCGTGGGTTTCGACCCCTTTCCTTCCTCTCTTCTCCTTCCTCCGTCGGATTCTCTTTCGTCGGTGGCCCTTCTCACCTTCGTCGAGCTTTGCCAGTGTCGGGAGTGGCGGTGGCGGTGGCGGTGCCCTGATCGGCCGGCACCGTCGTATCTCCTCTTCTCTTTTCCTCCCTGCTCTTTCGATTTTCGCCCTCTGTTTCGATTTCATTCTTTCTCTTTCCGTCTCGAGCCACCATCCTTCGCTTCCCTTCTCACCAACGACGCCACGGTCTCCTCCTTTCTCCCTCGGTCGACTGGCATCGGGGTCAGCTCCCCTTCTTCGTTTGTTTCAACAAAAACGGGATCCTAGTTTCCCGTTTCTGTTTTCTTTTTTCTTTTTATTCTATTTCCATCTTTAGTATATACTATACTACATACTTGTGATAACCGTAAATTTTCCATTTAATTGGAAATTATAAATATTGGAAATAAATATTGGAAATAAATAAATAAATAAAATTATGAGAACGGGATATTGGTGAAAATCCCGAGAATTGAGAAAGGAAACGGATGGTGGAAATCCGAGTGAAGGAAATTTAATTTGGATAAATGGAAATCCAAATTAAATAAGAAAATGAGAAAAAAATATATGTATATTGTACATACAATACATATTGTATTATTTCATTTATATAAATATATATATGTTATGTAATTTAAATTCAACATATATGTATATATTAAATATGTATTTTGTTAATACATGAAATATATATACACATTTATATATAAATAAAATATATCTATAGTACTAAAATATATATAATAATATTATTATATGTATTTTGTATATATAATATATATATGTGTGTATATATAATATATGTGTGTATATAATTTAAAAAAAAAAGAATCGGGAAGACCCCGATTCTGCCTCCCCAGGCGCAGCCGCCCCCGTCAGCGGCCGCCGGCGAGGGAAAAGAGAGAGGAAAGGAGAAGCGTCGTCGCCGGCAAAGGAAAAGGAAGTCGACGGCAACGCCGGCGAAGCGAAACGGAGAAGGAATCGACGCGAAACGGTGAAAAATCGAGGAAGAAACCGAAAACCAGATCTGGCGGTGCCGGCAGAATTGGCCGCCGCAACTACAGCCGAAGCACTGGCGGAAGAAGAGGAAAGGGATGGAGGCCACCGGTGAGGCCAATGACGGCGGAGGAAGGCCAACGGAGGAGGAGAAGGAACCGAACCAAAATCGAGTAAATCCGCCGCCGTGCCATCGATTCGTGACGAACGGAGGCCAGATCCGGCTTTGCTGTGGTGCCTGCCAGCTCTGGAGCCGTCGAACCGCCGGAGAACCGGCCACTGGAGGAGAACCGGCGGTGAGGGAGGTAGACCGGTCCGGCGGGAAAAGGAAAGAAAAGGAAAAAGAAAAAGAAAAAGAAAAGAAAAAAAGGAAAAAGAAAAAGAAAAGAAAAGAAAAGAGAAAAAGAAAGAAGGAAGAAAAAGAAGAAAGAGAAAGAGAAAAGGAATTCCGGGAATTTGGCGAATTCCCGAGAATTCGAAAATTACGGGAAATCTCGAGAATTACGGGAATCGGTAAGAAATCCCGAAAAGTGTTAAATTATTTAAATAATTTATTTATTTAAATAATTATAGAAAAATTCTAATTTGTAGAATTTAATTTCCAGAAAATCATCCTCGATTACCGAGACGATAGAATCGGGAGAGGTGAACACGGGCGCGACCTTCGAGAGGCAGTCGTCGACCCGAAACAGGTAAGGGAGACATGTGCCGCCTGTAAGGATATTCGGCCATGTTTTTAAATTGCATTTAATTTTATAAATGCTATTAATAATTATCGGTTTTTGGTGTGATGATTTATCGGTTCAAATTGTGATGAAACACCGGTTGAAAATATAAACTGTATTTTCTGTGCAGGAGGCTAGCCAAATCGGCAGCCGTTATACTGCCGAAAAATTATAGAAAAATTACTGAAATTTACCGAAAATCACTGAAAACCAAAATAAAAGATTTGATTTCACGTGAAACGATTTTCAAGTACGAAAATCGAGAAATTAAGTAAATTTCATAAAACACAAATATAACGATATTGGATTTTAAAATATTCATGTTTTCGAGAATGGTGAAAAGGAAATCACCGAAAATTCACCCTGTAGGTGATATTTCACGTGAAACGAGATAAAAATGAAAAAGAGACTGAAGTGAATATTTTTATAAATATTCTTAAATATTTACTTGATTTTACATAAAACCTTTATGGTTTTAATTATGGAAACAAATAATTATGAAAATTCCATAAAGGTTAAGAAATGATGGGAAACCATGATTTCGAGACTAGAGGTCTCTACATGTGTTTCTAGAAGAAAAACATGGTTAAGGGATTTTGAATTTGGAAAGTAAATAATTTATTTTTACATAAATTATGAAAGTATTTTATTGAATCCGGATTTCTTTGAACACCATGTTTTGGATAAAAAGCACGGGAAAACGTGCATATGTGTTTTACGGTGGAAAACGGACAGTTTTGCCCTTCTATAATTTCAGTGATGATTTATAAATTGTTTTCACCGTATGTAAAATATGATTTATACCTTTATGAAATATTTTGAGAAATGTTATTTTAATTTAATTATTTCATAAAGGTGATGATTTATTACATGTGAGCCTTATGGATAATTGTGAAATATTTTAATTTACTGTGTTTAAAATCCATAAAGGCTATGGTACGGTTTATACTGTTTTGAGACTTAGGCCCCGAGTTTCATGCATCACGCTTATACTGTTACTGTCACGTGGCTGATAGACCTGCCAGTCATCAGCGTCCCAGATGTCACCTGGCAAGTGTACACCGAGGACACCATATAGATCATGGTCATAGATCTCACTGTTATACTGTTACTGTGTCCTTTCGGGGATAATGATTACTGGTCCATTATTGGACGATGATAGCCTGATTTAATTGTAGGGTGATGCCTAGTCTCACTTACTGTTTACTATTTACTGAAAGGATTTACGAAATCCTGTTTACTGTACTGTTTACTGTATTGAACCACTGTTCGCTGTTTACTGTTCACTGTTTACTGATGAAAGACCGTACCAAGACACTGTTTACTGAACTATACTGTTTACTAAAATGGTAGCCATTGATTACTGTTTTACTGAACTGAAAGCTACCATTTACTTATTACTGAACTGAAAGCTACCTTATACTATTTACTGAATATACTGTTTTACTGAACTGTACGATACGGTTACTGATTCGAAAAGAGAAATAAATGTTTATTCTAAAAGAATAGCATAAGAATTATTTCTAAGATAGAAATAATCGAAGAAGTAATTATCCAATGATTGGATATTTACAAATCACTGTACTATACTGTTTTTACTGTACTGAAGAGAAGTAAACCACTGTTTTTATTACTGAACTGTCACGTGTTTTAAAGTATACTGATGTGAAAAGAAATAAGTGGTTTACTTTGTGGAAAAACGAAAATTATATCGTTTTGAAAACAACGAAATTAGTATTCTCTACAGTTGCTTCTAGGTTCCGGAACAAGTATGGTATTCTAAAATACCTACCTTATTCTATCTGGATCCCTAGCCGACTGTAGTATCCTTCCTACATGTGTGCCTAGAGCCAGCTAGGATGATTTTAAAGAAAATTTAAAAAAAAATTATTTTCAGCATATAGATAGTTGAATATCAAGTGTAGCATATAACTCTCTTACTGAGCCGTGGTTTGCTCACTCCCCAATTTTAACATTTCAGGTTTTGATGATGGTGAGATCCAATATTTGTGGATTATGGCTGCACATAATGGACAATGTGACAGACCGACTGATTTATATAAGGTACGATCATTTGTTTTCTGTATTTAGACATGTATACAGTACTACATTTTTGTAAACAAGATAGGGGATGTGTATTATATTAACAATATTATATTAAATATGTTTAACATTAAGTGCAAGTGAAGTATCACAAACAGCCCAACCGGATAAATGATGTAAAATTAAGGTGAAAAATGTGGTAACGGGTCGTTACAATACTATATACTCTACAATATTTTTTTTATACATATAATATATACTATATATTATACATATATTATTTCATATATAATGTAATACAATATATATTATATATAAATTATATATATTGTATATTTCAAAACATATATCTAGTATATATATATATGTATATTTATATACTTTAAAATAAATAACATTTACATATACAAATTATATAAATGTTATAATACATTTTATATACATATAAACTTTAATATAAAATCACATTTATCTTTCTTCTATAGGTATTTACATAATTATATATACACATAAAACATTATGTTTATATACATATGTATTATTTGAATTTACGAAACAGTATATATTTCTATATATATAACAACGTATATTAAAATATACTATATAGTATTTTAAATATATATGTATTTGTATAAAATACATTTATATAATTTGCAATTATCTAAACATATTTTATTTTCATTTCTCATTTTTTTATTTAATTTGGATTTTAAATTACCCAAATTAATTCTTTTTCCTCTCTCTATTATTTTTATTTTCAATATTTATAATTTCTAATAAATGAAAAATTTATGGTTATCACATTACTGAAATAACTTATGCACTTTAATCTCTCTAGTTTTTATATAGATTTCTTCCATGAGTAATACTGTCACGGCACTTTTGAAATGCGGGATTCCTGATGAGGAATTCTTAAGGTCGACACTTGATATTGGTATAACTTTACTGCCGCCATATATATACAGTTCTTGATTCCTTATACCAAATTTGTATATTGTAGGGAGCTTATTTTACTAATTCGGGAGTTAACAATTTCAGATTCCCCATTTCCTTCTATATTGTTAGAAGTCTACATTGTACACCATTTTACATCTCATATAGTGCCATGCCGATGTGAGTTTGAAATAGATTTATAGCAGTCCCAGGAGCTTTTGAAATTCCATAGCACCAGCTCTCAATGTATCCTTGAGCGTCTAAGCAGCATGCTCAGACTATCCATCAATTTACACGTAAGAAGAGGTGCTAGAACTATATTAGAATTTCCATAGTCTCTTGAATTCTCTTTCTCAAGTTAGAATATGACATGAGAATCTATATCATAAGTAATGCTCCCTGGAACTCAACATACCATCTCACTATTTCAAAGAGAATATGTATATATATATCGGTTAAGGCACTAAGAAGAGAAATAAATCTAGTCACTGTGAAGTTTGTTATTTTAATCATTTCCATAGTATTATAGTTCTTTGGGTTCTTCCGTGACCTCAAAACAAAATCTCTCCCGATTAGGCCCCTTTTTCACATTGATTTGGCAGAGGTTGTAATAAACTTGCAGACTTTACTGTTTAACTTCCATTCACCATCTATGAAACATTTGGTATCAATCTCATTATATCTCTTTTCATATTGAATTATCAATACACTATTCATTCTTATTGTACTTTAATATTGTTTGAAAATAGAATATATCTGGAGATGTAATCTCTCTCAAAAATCAGATTTCTATAACTGATAATTTTCAAAAATACCAATCCTGCCTCTAACTATCAGTGCCAATCTTATAATTCACGTGCATATCCATTATATAATCGACAGTAAATTTTTTTTATTCCTCTGGGTATGACCAATTTCATCTGTTAAGTTTGGCTCGATTTTAATTCTAGCTGTATACATATGGTCATCAGAGAAAATCACTTTTAATATGATTTTGAGAATTACTCCAACAATCCATATTTTTTTAATTCTATAAAATACTTTCTTAATACATATTTGAAATTCAACACACTTGTCACTTTAGTTGCTTTTCCCGAATAAATTCCATACGTCATTTACTATCTTTGGTCTCTCTCTCCCATTTAATATTAAATCTTAGATTTAAGCAAATCTATCGTTGCTTTGTCATTTGAGATCACATGTCTAAAAAGAAATATATTTAATCATAACTCATATTTAATAAACCTTAATCATTTAGCTCCCAGTCTCTGAGAATCTATAAGACTATATATATAACTATTCATGTTCTTCTGATGTTTTAAAATATATTTACATATCATCATTGGGCATCATCACAATTTATTCTTCGGTTCATAAACACTAGAAGGATATTTATCTACCCAAATGCAGTACAAAGAGCTTATAATAACTTTACCGCGTCCTAATTATTGTCTTAAGGACATCAGTCTCTTAAATTTTTAACCTACAGTACCCCGATTGGTAATTGATATAAGAAAACATTTATGCACCTCTGAGTGGATCAATTAGACCATTAGTCTTGTGATAGGTGCATATTTACATTTGGTGATAACACTATCATTTAATCGTTAATTGATATATACTCATATAGTATCATTATTCTCCTAGACAAATAAAATTGTTTTCTCCCATAGGAATACATTAGGAGAAATAAATTATTTATTCAGTAATTTCTAAAGTTACTTCGTAAGCTTCTTCAATTTCATTTATGTCATCCGATAATATCTTAGAAGTAGGCTCCATGCTGGTTATTAAGTCAATGATAAACTCGATCTCCCAAATCAATGAAGGTATTTCATCTAGAAGTATATATGGGAAGTTCCCAATCACATATCTCATACTACCTTGGAACGTTTCGTTTCTACATCCTTCACATACACACTATATTCTTAAAACACATGCACATAACATTTGAACCATTTTTGCACACCTTCTACTGTGATTCATTTATTTCTTTAACAGTTTTCCACAGTATTGCGTTTAGAGTGAGAGAAGGTGGTAAACTGAGTATAACAATTCAAGTTAACACAATTTGCAGCTAACTTATCCCTTTCTGAAATTATACCAAAATAATATATATTGATAAACTTAGGTTAGCTGTCATTTTCTCTCTCTTATAACCACTTTATAGTTTCTGTACACACTTGAAATTTATAATACTTTAAACAGTATATTCTTCACTAGAGTTTATTCTAGAACTTTCCGATTCTACAAGTATATGTTTAATGCACATAGGAAACAAAAGAGATGTGTAAAACCAATATTAACAATATTGATATTTGAGTCATCAAATATACAAATCACATTTTCAATCACATTTAATATATGTATTACTTCTCATATCATCAAATAATCCCTAACCAACTACCCCGTCTATTCACATATAAATCAGGCCTTAAAGAATATATAATAGGGTCAACTATCATGCGACCTCCCACAAGGTACACATTAGGTCGCATCTCTCATCTAAACAAAGGTGGGGCCGATAATAGGGATTGTTATATAGAAATTTCTCCATCCTAGTATCATAAAAAACATTCTTATAACCACTTTATAGTTTCTGTAACACTTGAAATTTATAATACTTTAAACATTATATTCTTCAGTAGAGTTTATTCTAGAACTTTTGGATTCTACAAGTATTTGTTTAATGCACATAGGAAACAAAAGAGATGTGTAAAACCAATATTAACAATATTGATATTTGAGTCATCAAATATACAAATCACATTATCAATCACATTTAATCTATGTATTACTTCTCATATCATCAAACAATCCTTAACCAACCACCCCGTCTATTCACATATAAATCAAGCCCTAAAGAATATATAATAGGGCCGACTATCGTGCGACCTCCCATAAGGTACACATTAGGTTGCATCTCTCATCTAAACAAAGGTGGGGCCGATAATAGGGATTGTTATACAAAAATTTCTCCATCCTAGTATCATAAAAAACATTCCTTACACAATCAATCTCTCTACCACATTCGATTGGTTCGATGTCGATTTGGTTTACCATTTTTCAATGGAATTACTTCAATGTAAGGACATATTCGTTATTTTCAAATTTATTTCTCTCTCTCTCTTCAAATACATTTAAACAGATGATCTCATGATCTATACACCGATGATATCCACATTTTTTCTCAATACCATCATTTTAGGGTCTTATTTCAATTTGGACAAAGAAAGCCTTGGTGGGGCCCTGACCGAGTTCTTCATCGTGCCTTATCGAATAAACCCTTCACTAATATTATAAGGTCATCCACTTCAATTTAAAGTTTTCGAGTTACTATCCCTTTTTATAACCCTTAATTCACTAACTTCTACACAATTTAGACTCTTAATCCTAATTTTTAGCCACGTGATTCATTTATACATTCAGACTGTACAGTATTATATGGGATGTTAACCACTTTTGATACTTCCGTTGCTAAAGACATCAACAGACATCAGACTAACCTTGTTCTGATACCATTAAATACTGTCACAGTCTGTATATACAGTATTTTACACTTTTTTACACTTTTCCATACACACTATACTGGTTGGGTTGTCTATGACACCTTTAACACCATTCTTCTACAACAGTAAAATAATTTAGACAACATTTATTTATTAATAAATAATATCCACCGCTGTATGAATCAGTTTACATTCCCTGAAATTAAAATTTACAACAAGTAGTACTGTATAAAAATGTCTGAACATACAAATGTAAGCACGATACATGCGGGATCCGTTATGAACTACCTCGAGCTAAAGCGTAGCTAATCCACAAATTGATACTTCAGTTAACCGATACATATAATCTGTGGATGATGAGAGTAAAGGAGTGAGCAAACCACTACTTAGTAAAGAATTGTATGTAAATCTTGATATTCCGGTATCTATATGCAATAAAATCATTTGTTTTCCTATAGGTGCACTAGGGATCGAAATAGGAAGGATACTATAGTCGGCTAGGGATCCGGATGGAGTAAGGAATGTATTTTGAAATACCTGTCTTGTCCCGAAACCTAAAAGCGACTATAGGGAGTAGAAATTGAATTTAATATAAATTAACGTTTAAAAATTCACCATTTAATAATTTACATAACTATAGTATAATAACTATCAAATAATACATTTAGGAAATAATTTAATTTCCATATTAAAATATCACTTTCACACATAAATAAACCACAGTAAACAGTGTAGTATACGGTTCAGTATGATAACCAATTCAGTGATAATAACTTTTCAATAATTTATAGGGTAAATCGTTAGTTAAGCGGTAACCATTGAATAAATAAATAATTTCATGAACGGTTTACAAATCCTTTTAAATAAAATACTCTAATCGGTATTTTATCAAATCACTTTATACTTGTTTTACACTCTTCAGTAAAACCAAGTAAGCAATATAGTAGCAGTATTAAAAATCGTTTGGTAACAGAAAACACTTTTGTAACAATCATAATTCACTGAAAATCGTAACAGTAGCAATAACACGTGATTGAAGACTAGGCAACACCATCAATATATCATTCTATAATCCCTGTAAGGAACGATAATAGTAAAAACTTGAGATCTATGGCTATAGTCTATAAGTGTCCTCGGTCGTACACTGATCAAGTGTCAATCGGGATGCTGAAGACAGGATCAGTGTCAACAGCTTCACACAGTAACAGTAACACATGAACATGTGAGCATGATATTGGGCCTAACACTCTCAAAACAGTATACATGAAATCTCATCACCTTTATGGAATTAAAAAAATCGATAATATCTTTCAGAAAATCCATAAAGGTATAAATCATAGTGTCTTGCACAGTGAAAATAGTGGTATAAAATATTACTCTGTAGTAATAAAATTTCATAAATGTTCCATTTCACCGTAAACACATATACTCGTATTTCCACACTTTCCATTCAAACTTTCAATTTTAAGATTACTGGAAATCATTTTCCGGTAATTTCATACTTTATGGAAAATAGTAATATTTATTTTCCAAAATCAATAGTTTTTCCATAAACACACTATTTCACTATGGAACACATTTAGAAACATTTCAGTCTCAAAACAATATTCACACAATAATATCACCTTTATGGAAATCAATAAAATGAGTAAAATCTTCAGTCAATCAATAAGGGTTTTATTAAATCATATGGTGAATATTTATAGAAAATAATTTATAAAATATTCACATTTCCCTTTTTCACTTTATAAACCACTTCCTATATTGTAAAACATATAGGAGGAATTTTCAGTAACCTCCCTTTCATTACATTCAGTAGCATGAATATTTAAATAATATTTTCAAGGCTAGGGAATCATCCAAATATGCACCAAAATATTTCATGACATTTTCAAAGAATTTTCTATGAAATTTCAGTAGTACATCGGCTGCTTATACCTTAGCCTTCCTGCAATTCAAACACAGTATATTTCAAGCCCACAATCACATATTTCACATTTTCCAAGGCAAATTCACTTTCAAAACATTCTCATGAAATTATTCGCATTAAAATCATTCATTCGAAATATCCTTACAGTTTACATACGCATCCTTTACTTGTCTGTCATATCCGACTCTTCCGAACGTACCAGATGTAAACCGTTACCCCCGAGCTACAGATGATGTCATCAAAATTGTTAGCTCATTAAATACTTATTTTTAGCTATTATTCATGTCTATATGCAGCCACATTGTATAATGCTAATATTTTTACAGTATAAATTCTACTGGTAGTATAATATAACTTCTTCATTTTGCGTCAGATTTTGAATCTAAGCATACCGACAGACTCCTTGTAATTCCTACAGTCTAAATCAACCCTCAAATCATCAAAAACAGCCATGAATAATGCACCCTTTACGTTGACCGAAATTGGTATCTTGAATTTCTCATGGAAATTCAACAATCCAATGTTACAAACTTACTCTACCATGCTTAGTGATTAATTTGGCACCCATTTTAAGCATGAAATACCATGAATCCTTTAAGAACCAAGCTTGGCCGAATGGTCCTCCAATGGTAAAATTTTATTTTTGAACAATTAAATGAAACCAATGATAGGAATATGTTCAACATGCCTAAAAGAACCAATTTACACCATTAGATTCAAGAAAAGCATAATGAATGGCATAGTGACTCACCTTGGCTGAAACTTTGAGGGCCTCTTTCCCCTTGTATAGTAGCTTATACAATGTGCTATGGGTATAGGAATGTAGAGGAGAGAGAGTAGAGTGTTTTTGTAGTTAAAATTTTGGTGAGATGTTGGCTAGATTATGAGATATAAAAGCTTGTTTATTTTCTCTTTCTTTTTCCTTGTCAATGGCACGGGGGTGCTTGAGGGAGACAATGAATAGTAACTTCCAGCAGCTGATGTGTTTATGTAGAAAATTCTGGAAGTAGGCCAAAAGACCAAAATGCCATTAGTTATGTAAATTTCGGATAATTTTGCCGTCATAAAAACCTTGTAATCACACTCTAAAATTTCAAATTCCAGCAGCAAATAATCCTATTTAATGTATCGTGCTGATTAGAAGTGGTTTCGTCGACGCGCGGTGCACGGATAGTGAGAAATTACGATTTTACCCCCATGACCCGTCTACGAATTTCTCCAATTTGACCATTGGTCTGATAAATCCGTTGACACTGTCTTAAACTAATTTTCATGTAGAATAACATGGTATTTTTACTTTGTCCCAATTCATTTTAGTTTGGCTATAATTTACGAAAATACCCTTAAGATGTAACCGTCATTTTCCAATTTGTTTACCATATTTCCAAGAATAGTGCAAATGAGGTATTTTGGCCTCCAAATTTCCATAATATCATTATTACATCATCCGTACACTGTTTCCTCAATCATATATACATATGGGCTCGAAAATACACGTGGGGCCCACATCACTATTTACTTGAATTTTACCAAAATATTCTTAAATTAAATTAATAATTAGTTATTTGCACATGTACAGTACCATAAAATTGGTTCTCACATAAGGAATCCCACAAGTTTTGGCCAAGGTGGTAAGTGAGAGAAAGCTTGAATTTTTCATGTTTTAATGATTGTACACTAGGTGTTTAAGGTGCTTAGATATGAATTTAAGCTTGGATTGAATTGAAATCATGAAATTCACTCCATTAAGGTTTTGGCCAAGCATGGGTGTGTATAAATGTGGTGTTGTTTGATGTAGAAATGATATAGAATCGATGTCGAACAAGTGTAGAACATAAATTTAGGCTTGAATTGAAGAAATGAGATGTGTAGGAGAGAGAATGTAATTCTATCTATCGTAACGGCTTCACGCTCGACGATTTTGAAAATATTTAAAAACAAAGGGAGTCGCCACCAATCTTTTTTGACTAGGTGTGATTGGTCACCTAAAATATTTATCTTTTTAACAAAAATCTCAAAATTAATTAAGTTTTATCAAAAAGATAATTTTTGGTCTGCGAAAACAAAATTTTGGGTTCGGGGGTACGGTTACGTGTTGGGAAGGATTAGCACCCGCACGACGCCCGTTAACAAAAAACGGTACCATTGTAATCATGTGTTATCCTTTGATTTCAATAAAATGGTCTTAATTTGATATTTAAAAATAATTTCTATTTTTATTGCAATCAATTTTATTCTTTTAATTTTGAAACATTTAAACTTTATTTTTTATTTGAAATAAGTGAATCTTTCATATTGAAAATTATTCCGAAGTACCCCAATACTCTGGTAGCATTTTCAGATAATTTACTCACCTAGAGATTTCTTAAGAATCATTACTTGTGAGTTCTATAGAATCTCATCATCGGAAGATTACACTTGCTTCGGAAATTATTATGAATGCACATGATGCAAGCAGATAAAATGATGCAAATGAATTTTTTAATTTTTTATATAACCATTTCTTTATTTATTTTAAATAAAAATTTTTATTATTGAAAAATTACACTAAGTATCCCAATACTCTGGTAACACTTAGTGAACTTCTCTCACCTAGGGATCAGTTAAGAAATCACTACTTGTGAGTTTCATAACATCCCATCATCGGACCTTTATTATTAATTTCCTTTTTTCTATTTTCTTTCAAAAACTTATTTATTTTTATTTTTAATAAAAATTTAAATTATTGAAAAATCATACTAAATATCCCAATACTCTGGTAACATTTAGTACGACTCTTCTCACCTAGGGATCAGTTAAGAAATCACTACTTGTGAGTTTCATAACATCCCATCATCGAACGTTTTTCATTCATTTTTTTTATTTTTCCTTTTTTTCTTCTTTTCTTTTTTTAAATATATTTTTTATACATTTTCTAATTAATAATAATTAATGAAAATACAAGTAAAAGAAAAATTTTTCGATTTCTTATTTTACAACATGCACTAATAAAAACAATAATAAAAGCACACTAATAATAATAATAATAATAATAATAATAATAATAATAATAATAATAATAATAATAATAATAATAATAATAATAATAATAATAACAATAATAATAATAATAAAGCAAAAGGGCTAAAAAATATACCCAAATTAATTGGATTTAAACCCAATAGCAAGGAGGCCCAATTAACAGCCCAAGCTCAAGGGGGCCACACGGGTAGGCCTGGTCCAGCCTGGGCGCGTGGGTCGGGTCAGATTCTGGAGTGACGCGCGGATCTTCTCCCTCCCGCGGGCCGGGCGTGCAGATCCCGGGTCGGATCCGGGTCGCGCGTGGGTCGTTTCTTTTTTTTCTGCTATAAAAGCTCCCTCTTTTTTTTTCTCTTCACTTTTTCCTCTCACTCAAAAAAAAATTTCAGAGCTGTGAAGCTCTTCGCCCAGGCGATTTTCGGCCGCCATCGAACCGCCGTTTGCCATCGCCGGTGGCCAAAAACCTAAAAAGTTACGGCTTTCCGAAGCTTCTTCCCACCCTCTTTCCGATTTCGGCTTCCGTTTCTCCTAAAAAGCCCTCTAACCTTACAGATCTGACCTTACTGAAGCCTCCTCTCCGTTTTTTATTTTTTGTTTTCTTTTTTTCTCTCTTTTTTTTGTGGTTGATGGCTCTGCTGTTGTGGTTTGGTTGCTGGTTTTGTTTGTTGTTTTTGTGTTTTTGCAGGTGGGGGCTTAGATCTAGGTTTTTGAAGGGGTCTCGGGTTCGGTGGTTGGGTGAGGGTTACGGGTGGTTTGGGTTTTGGTGAGTGAAAGCCGAGGTGGGGCTAAGGGTGTTGGGGTTTTCAATTGGTGATGGGGGCTCTCGACAAAGGCAGAGGAGGTGAGGGTCACGATGGCTAGGTCTAGAGGGTTTTTTGTTTTGGGGTAAGAGGCGACGATGGTGGTTTTGGGTGAAGTGGATCTCGGGTAAAATGGGGAAAGCTTGAAGCTTCGGGTCTCCTCCTCTCGTCTGGGGGTTCCAAATGGGGTTTTTGGAGGGAGTAAGCTTGGCTTAGGGTTTGGTGGAGATGGGATGGGTGACAGAGCTGATGGACAACCTCGGGGGAAGCCATGGTAGTGGTGGTTGGTGGTGGCAGACTGATGGACAGTTGATGTGAAATAATACAGATAAAAGTAATAATAATAATAATAATAATAATAATAAACAGATAATAATAGTAATAATAATATAAATAATAACAAATAATAAAAATAAAAATAAATACAAATATATATATATATATAAATAAAAAAATGATAATAATAATGACAAAAATGGGACAAAATTAAGTGTCAACAGCTGCCCCTCTTTGCTCATTGCTGAGGATCAAGAATAGAGCAAAGACAATAGACACACTAATTTTGTCCGGCTTATAACCTAATCTCTTTTTTTCTTTCTTTTTTTTTCATTTTTCATTTTCATTCATTTTTTTTGGAATGTGCTCCTCTTGCAGCAGAGGTGATGAAACTTATTTTTTTTATATGTGCTCCTCTTGTAGAAGAAGCGATGAAACTTTAAATTCCTTTTTTGAAAATACGCTCCTCTTGCAGCAAAGGCGATGAAACTTTAAAATTCTTTTTCTGAAAAAGCTCCTCTTGCAGCAGAGGCGATGAAACTTTAAATTCTTTTTTGAAAATAAGCTCCTCTTGCAGCAAAGGCGATGAAACTTTAAAATTCTTTTTCTGAAAAAGCTCCTCTTGCAGTAGAGGCGATGAAACTTTAAATTCTTTTTCTGAAATTGAGAGATTTCACATTTAAAGATTTGATTCGGAGATTCACATCCGAAATTTTAACTTGGAGATTCACACCCAGAATTTTAACTTTGTTTTGGAGATTCACATCCAAAATTTTGAACTTGGAGATTCACACCCAGAATTTTAACTTGAAGATTTAGAGATTCACATCCAAGATTTTAATTTTGATTTGGAGATTCACATCCAAGATTTTAACTTTGATTTGGAGATTCACATCCAAAATTTGATTCGGAGATTCACATCCGAAATTTCAACTTTGATTTGGAGATTCACACCCAAAGATTTGATTCGAAGATTCACATTCAAATCGAATTTTCCTATCTTAAAATTCCTTATCTTGATTTTTCTTCAATTTTATCTTTAAATCTTATGTTTAATCTCATTTCAAATTTAATCTCGAATCTCCTCTTTAAAATATAGCCCTGAACTTTCTTCTCCCTTCTTTTTTTTTTAAACCTTCTTCTTCCTCTTTTTTTTTGCAACTTCAAGATCTTATTCTTCCAACCTCATATTCTAATCTTGCATTTTCTTGACAAGGATACATTCAGGAACTCAATTTGAGGATTTGCATTGAAAATTCCAAACGTAAACTTTAATATAGAAATTCGCATCTTAAATTCAGAGATTTTCATCTAAAATTTTGAGTTGGAGTTTCACATCCAAATATCCATTTTAGAGATTCGCATCCGAAATTTCAGAGATTCTCACCTGAAATTTTGAGTTGGAGTTTCATATCCAAATATTAGATTCAGAGATTCACATCCGAAATTTTAATTTGGTTTCGAAAATTCACATCCAAGAATTTGATTCGGAGATTCACATCCGAAATTTTAACTTAGAGATTCACATCCAAAAATTTGACTTAGGGATTCACACCCAAAATTTTGACTTGGAATTCAGAGATTCACACCTGAAATTTTGATTTGGAGATTCACATCCAAAATTTGACTTAGGGATTCACACCCAAAATTTTGACTTGGAATTCAGAGATTCACACCTGAAATTTTGATTTGGAGATTCACATCCAAAATTTTGACTTAGGGATTCACACCCAAAATTTTGACTTGGAATTCAGAGATTCACACCTGAAATTTTGATTTGGAGATTCACATCCGAAAGTTTGACTTAGGGATTCACACCGAAAATTTTGACTTGGAGATTCACATCCAAAATTTGATTCGGAGATTCACACTCGAAATTTTGATTTGGAGATTCACATCCAACATTTGATTCGAAGATTCACACCCAAAATTTTGATTTGGAGATTCACATCCAACATTTGATTCGAGATTCACACCCGAAATTTTGATTTGGAGATTCTCATCCAAAGATTTTAACTTGGAGATTCACATCCAATATTTTACCTTGGAATTCAGAGATTCACACCTGAAATTTTCTGAATTGGAGATTCACATCCAAATATTCAGCTTCTTGATACATCATCCTTTTTAAAACTCTTCACTTTAAAAATCTTATTATCTTATCCTAAAATTTTAAGAATCCCGCTTTCTTCCTTTTTCTTGCGTTTTGCCCCTTCTTTGATCGAAAATGTACAAATCTTGTTCCTTAAAGGTGAATTTTTTTTTGCATGTGATGAATGCAATGCAAATGTCGAGACACAGAAAAAAAGAAACAAAGAAAAGCGAAAGAAAAGGAAAAATAAAAGAAAGTTGCAGTAATAGGGTTCACCAGACCATCATTCTCACCATTTTTGAACTTTTCAAATCATAAGCTTCCATACATCTACTAATTCTACGAAACACCATTAATTATTGTTCATTTTTCACCATTTGATCATACATTCATATTTCTTTGGCGCACTTGTAAACCTTCCCACGGTTCTCATCTGTTCTTTCTTCACCCCATATCATGTTCGACTTTCCTCTTCTGTAATGCATTGGGCTTTCTCAAACATTGTCAATCACTTATTTATCGTCATTTCAATTTTATAATGAATGCAATGCCATCACATTTCTTTCAATAATCATGAGTATGCAGATTGATCAAAAGTTGAAGGATGGACATTTATGATGAAGTCAACAAGAACAAATTTAACCAAGAATAATAGGTAATTTCCAGAGGCCGAGGGAAGGTAACAATATCTAAACAATGAATATTCAATCAATCTTGATAAACTAATCTAAGATTTTTCCAAAATTCTATTTGATTGACATTCTAATCATTTTAGTTCCATCAATGCTTTGCCTCCCACTTCATGAAATCTTCTAACAGTACTGGTTTCTTATAAAAGGCTATCTTCCTGAGATTTCAGCCAAATCTTTCATTCTTCTTTTGACTCAAATCGCCCTTTCGGGTTTTCAACTTAAGCCCCTTCTTATTCTCCTTCCTTTCTCTTTTTTTCTTTTTTTTAACTTTTTCTTTTTTCTTTTTTTCATTTTTTTCATCATTTTTCTTTTTACATTTTCATTCTTTTTGAAGGACCATACTTATCCATAATCAACGCACTTATCAAGCTCCAAATCATGAACTTGTAACATGTCTAGGCTCAATATATGATTCCTTAACTCAAGCATTAAAATTCGATCAAAATGGACTTTTTAAGGTACGTAATGTAGGCCACGGTTCAGGGCTTTGAAAGAATGGATAAACAGGCCCAAAATACGTGTTTCAAGGGTTTCAAGCCATAGGATCATTTCTCATCATATTAAGAATTCTAGCATTCTACCCCATTCGTTGTTTATTCTTCTTTGGTTTCTCGTTTCTCTTCCCATTCTTTTCATTCACAACCTTTTTCTTTTGATTCTCTCTTTTCCTCATCTTCATCATCATTCATTTCATTTTTTCAATTTCATTTTTTTTGTTTGAAGAATTCAAGCGTAAAGATATCTTTTTTTTATCTTGCCCCTAAGATTTCTAATGACTTGAAATTTCTCTGTGGGCAAATCTCACTTCATTTTTCTCAATTTTGCCCCCCAATGTGGAGGGTGATCCTTGGCGGGTTTCTTGAAAAAAAACATATATAACTATAAGGCTCAAAAGGGGTGACGACGGATAATTTTTCTCATGTGTGAGGGGTAAACCAAAGATAGCCATTTCTCATTTCAAACGTAAATACTCTCATCAAAGAATTATTTACTGAGCCGTTACAACCTTGTGAAAAGTCTACTTTCCTTGTGTACATTCATCTATTGACTTCAACATTCCCATCGATCATGGGGGACAAAATTGTCAATACAAATAGAATTTTAAAGTTTTATCCCAGATTATTATCATAATCAACTTCATATTCATCATTTAACAACAAATTAGACAAAAAATGGAAATTAATCATTTAGAAGCCAAAAGAAGGAGAAAAAGGTAAAATATAGGTGAATGCACAAAAAATATAAGACTTCGAAAGGGAGAGAAAATGTAATGAAAATGCATCGATTACTCTGTTGAAATGACAAAAGATAAATGAAAGTCAATACACAAAAAACGCTTTTCAGTTCATGAGCATTACAAAAAGAAACAACTTTACCATCATGAATGACCAACCAAAAGTCTTCTTTTGCAATCATACTGTAGCATGGTTAACCCGTTCTTTCTTTTGTCTCAAAATCCAACAAACCAGATTTGATTAAACTTTGCACCTTATGCTTGAAAGCAGGACAACTTTCTATCGAATGACCCATTTTTCCACTATGATAGTTACATCGAGCATTTGGGTCATACCATTCTGGATATGGAGGTTCTAAAGGCTTTAATTGGACTGGGGTAACAAGTTGGTTCTCGAGAAGGTATTGAAATACTTTAGTGTAGGACCAAGGAATCGGATCAATGTCGATCCTCCTACGTTTGTTTCGAGATCCTCTTTGGTTACTTTGGGTAGGCATAGGTGTTTGGAGACCTATTTGCCAACTAGATTGGGGGATTGGCTGGCAGGTATTCAGGCTTGGAGAGATATTATTTGTGGTAGGGTAGTGGGTTTGGTACATTGGATAAGGATGATATGGAGCAAAGTCACCCATATGTTGCCCCTCATAATTCATGGCATGAACATCTTCTTCATTCCCCGATGTATCGCCTCTTCTTGTATTCATGGCATCATCTCCTACAAGCTTGCCACTATTAATTGCATTCTCTATTATTTCACTAGAAATTACCATATCTGCAAAATTCTTGGTGGCATTACCGACCATCATTTCATAAAACGGTGCCAGGAGTGTGTTGACAAACAAGATGGTGGTTTCTTTCTCTGTGAGAGGCGGTTGGACTTGGGCAGCTACATCCCTCCATCTTCGAGCATATTCTTTAAAGCTCTCCTCATGTTTCTTCCTCATGCCTTGTAAGGATAGGCGGTCCGGTGCCAGATCTTCAATGTGCTTGTATTGAGCAATGAATGCCCGAGCCAATTCTTTCCATGAGCGGATATGAGCTCGATCTAGTTGGGTGTACCACCTGGAGGCTGATCCGATAAGACTGTCTTGAAAAATATGCACCAATAATTCATCATTTTGAGCATAAGCAGCCATTTTTCGGCAATACATCTTGATATGAGTTGCCGGGCATTTGGTCCCATCATACTTTTCAAATTTTGGAACCTTGAACTTCGGTGGGATAACTACGCTTGGTACCAAACAAAGCTCGCTTGCATCCAAAGAACCATATGAATCCATCCGTTCGATAGCTCGTAATCTTTCTTCAAGGAGATCTAACTTCGTTTGAGGCTTTAAGTTCTCTTTCACTGTTGATGCACTCATCTTCAATTTCTCCTGTCCTTTAGGATCCTCTGAATCATGGACAGAGATCGAGTCTGATGGCTTCCTACCAAG
This sequence comes from Heritiera fomes, assembly GCA_032173925.1. Lineage (NCBI taxonomy): Eukaryota > Viridiplantae > Streptophyta > Magnoliopsida > Malvales > Malvaceae > Heritiera > Heritiera fomes. The sequence goes on from JAPDPM010000019.1 coordinate 4,970,622, forward strand.
GTTTGGAATCTCATGCCCCGAAAATGGCGTATGCTGTGAAGTACGAATTTGGGGTGGAATGGGACTTTGTGGATATGAACGTTCACCGTCTTGTGCCCACCTTTCTTGAGTAGTTGCTTCCCCTACTGGTTCCCTTCCTCTACTCATTTTGGTCATCATCTCCATCATCGCAGCCAATTGTCCTTTCATCTCTTCTTGTGCCTTTTCTATTTTCTCCATTCGGCAAGCCTGTCCTTCTTCCATGGTCTATACTTGAGAGTCCCGAATTGCTTTGTAACCTTTGATGGTCGAAAAGCCTGGGAACCTTATTACCACAATTTTTTAATTATAATTCCACATTGTAATCTTACCTTTGTCTAAAAAACTTTCTCTTATTTCTTTCAAAAATTTTTGGAACAAACAAATTTTTTGCTTCTTTTCTTTTTTTTGAAAAAAGAAGAGTATTGGCATGTTTACTAAAGTATAACAAGTATACAATGTGAATTTTATGAAAATCATGTTATTTGTATATGTATGCAAATGATACATATGACAAAATCTCTGAAATGGAACAATTTTTCTTCTTCTTTTTCTCTTTTTTTTTGTTAGTTTGCATAACTTTCTTGATTTTACATGTTAAGTATTTAGGTCTTCACTTTAACCAAATCTTAGGGAGGAATAATTTTAATGAGAATAATCAATCAATAACACCTGCACATAAATTTGATAGAAAAGAAAATTGAAAGAATAAACAAATTCAAGATTGTAAAAAATTTAGTCTACTTTCTCAAAGATTTATTTACAAAATGTGGTGCAACAATGTAAAATGCATACCAACGTTCAAACTAAAATTTGTCCCTTATTTAACATATTCACTTATTAACTTAAGAGGTCAAGTTTGACATAAGTTAAGGAAATTGAAGAATAATCTTAAACCATACAAAAAAAAAACTCTTTCTTCTTTTTTTTTTTTGTGTTTTCAATTCTTAGTAAGAAAGAATAATTTTTTTTTTACCCACGAAATGCTATGTAAAATATTCAGGACATGACACAATAACAAGGCATTGATGAATGAGATGTTTGTACAAAATGCAATTTGTGCAAAAATGCAATTATAATGAAGATCAAATTCTATTTTATTTCACCTAACTTATATGATTCTAAAATGCAAATGTCATGACTATCAACATATATATACACAATGATGATGAAATGAATTAAAATGATATATGTCCCTAACATGTTTGAGAAAAACGAATATTTGTATTCACAATACCTAGACACTAATCTTATTATTCCTTAATCAATCATGCAAGAAAGATGGAATTCCTAACTAAACCTGAGCATTCTTCTTCATTTTTCTAGAAGTCATTTTTCTCTTATCACCAAACAAATTTTTTTATTTTTTCTAAAAAAATAAAGTTCACATTCCCTATTTGATTGTTTTTTTCAAAAATTGATTTTATTCCATTTTTATTCCAAATCAAATTATTTTTTGAATTCTTTTCCAAACAAATTCAAAGACAATTTTTTGTTGACATTTTTTGTTCAAGAAACCCCTTTTTTTTTCAATGAGATAATCAAGAAAAGGAAAGAAAAACATTTTTTCTTTTTTTACTTTTTTTTTCCAAACTTTTAGTATTTTTAGGCTCTCATTCAAAATTCCTATACAACATCGAAAAAGATTTTTTTATTATATTTTTTATTATTTTTTTCAACTTATTCTTTGAATTAAAAAAATCAAGGAAAGATTTTGTTGACTCTATTCTACCTTTATTTAGGAAAATATCAACTCTCTTTTTTATTACTTTATAAAGCGCATTTTTATATTTATTTCCATTTTTATGTCCAAATTTTTGAAAGAAATCCTTCTTCTTTTTTTGTCCAAGAAAAATTACTCTCATTGTTTTGAAAGAAAAGTTTGTTTTATTGTATTTCTCACACTTTTTTATAAAAAACTTAGATTTCTTTCCTTTTATTTTACAAAATCTCTTTCCACAATTTTATATATTTTTTTGAAAAAAAACTCTGTTGAAAAACAAGGAAAATTTCAAAAACTTAAATTATGGACAATTCAAACCAAAATCCACAGTACCTTTATTATTGATACGAGAAATGTGGTCAAATAATGTTCCCTCTTGTGTCCTAATTTCAAAAATCGGGCATGGCTCTAAGATTGGACTTAAGATTCTCTATATGCTGGTTTAGGTCTCTAAAAGGTCAAAAAGGTTCCCAAATTATACCTTATTGTCATCCACGTTGGACTAGTAAGATTTAATTTGAGTGGGAGTATTTCAATTGTCATTGCGGAGGTGATTACCTCACGAGAGCAAGAGTACTTTACTCCCTCCTAAGAAGGACGGAACTCGGGTATAGGGCTCATGTTATGCAAATGCAAGTGCAAGTGTGTGTATGAGAGAACGTTTATCAAACCATAACCCTTATTCTACCCCAACAATTTATTAAGAATAATATATACAAATAAAGAATGCTATAAAATAATCAACATAATTAAAACACAAATGCAACTAATTATTTTAAAATTAAAGAAATTAAATTTAAATATTAATTAAGACTTTTAAATTAAAACTTAGGATAACACATGATTAGTAACTGGCTTGACCCTCAAAAAGTCCCCAGCGGAGTCGCCAAGCTATCGTAACGGCTTCGCGCTCGATGATTTTGAAAACATTTAAAAACAAAGGGAGTCGCCACCAATCTTTTTTGACTAGGTGTGATTGGTCACCTAAAATATTTATCTTTTTAACAAAATCTCAAAATTAATTAAGTTTTATTAAAAAGATAATTTTTGGTCTGCGAAAACAAAATTTTGGGTTCGGGGGTACGGTTACGCGTTGGGAAGGATTAGCACCCCCACGACGCCCGTTAAAAAAAAGGGTACCATTGTAATCATGTGTTATCTTTTGATTTCAATAAAATGGTCTTAATTTGATATTTAAAAATAAGTTCTATTTTTATTGCAATCAATTTTATTCTTTTAATTTTGAAACATTTAAACTTTATTTTTTATTTGAAATAAGTGAAAATCTTTTGTATTGAAAATTATTCCGAAGTACCCCAATACTCTGGTAGCATTTCAGATAATTTACTCACCTAGAGATTTCTTAAGAATCACTACTTGTGAGTTCTATAGAATCTCATCATCTGAAGATTACACTTGCTTCGAAAATTATTATGAATGCACATGATGCAAGCAGATAAAAATGATGCAAATGAATTTTTTAATTTTTTATATAACCATTTCTTTATTTATTTTAAATAAAAATTTTTTATTATTGAAAAATTACACTAAGTATCCCAATACTCTGGTAACACTTAGTGAACTTCTCTCACCTAGGGATCAGTTAAGAAATCACTACTTGTGAGTTTCATAACATCCCATCATCGGGCCTTTATTATTAATTTCCCTTTTTCTATTTTCTTTCAAAAACTTATTTATTTTTATTTTTAATAAAAATTTAAATTATTGAAAAATCATACTAAATATCCCAATACTCTGGTAACATTTAGTACGACTCTTCTCACCTAGGGATCAGTTAAGAAATCACTACTTGTGAGTTTCATAACATCCCCTCATCGGACGTTTTTCATTCTTTTTTTTTATTTTTCCTTTTTTTTCTTCTTTTCTTTTTTTTTAAATATATTTTTTATACATTTTCTAATTAATAATAATTAATGAAAATACAAGTAAAAGAAAATTTTTTCAATTTCTTATTTTACAACACACACTAATAAAAACAATAATAAAAGCACACTAATAATAATAATAACATAATAATAATAATAATAACACCAACAATAATAATAACACAATAATAATAATAATAATAATAATAATAATAATAATAATAATAGTAATAATAATAATAAAGCAAAAGGGCTAAAAAATATACCCAAATTAATTGGGTTTAAACCCAATAGCAAGGAGGCCCAATTAACAGCCCAAGCTCAAGGGGGCCACACGAGTGGGCCTGGTCCAGCTTGGGCGCGTGGGTCGGGTCGGATTCTGGAGCGATGCGCGGATCTTCTCCCTCCCGCGGGCCGGGCGCAAGGATCCCGGGATGCGCACAGGTCGTTTCTTTTTTTTCTGCTATAAAAGCTCCCTTTTTTTTCTCTTCACTTTTTCCTCTCTCTCAAAAAAAAATATCAGAGCTGTGAAACTCTCCGCCCAGGCGATTTTCGACCGCCGCCGTACCACCGCCCTCCGCCGCCGGCCATCGTCGCTGGTGGCCAAAAACCTAAAAAGTTGCGGCTTTCCGAAGCTTCTTCCCACCCTCTTTCCGATTTCGGCTTCAGTTTCTCCTAAAAAGCCCTCTAACCTTACAAATCTGACCTTACCGAAACCTTCTCTCTGTTTTTTATTTTTTTGTTTTCTTTTTTTCTCTTTTGTTTTTGTGGTTGATGGCTCGGTTGTTGTGGTTTGGTTGATGGTTTTGTTTGTTGTTTTTGTGTTTTTGCAGGTGGGCTTAGATCTAGGTTTTTGAAAGGGTCTCGGGTTTGGTGGTTTGGTGAGGGTTACGGGTGGTTTGGGTTTTGCTGAGTGTGGGGCTAAGGGTGTTGGGGTTTTCGACTGGTGATGGGGGCTCTCGACAGAGGCAGAGGGAGTGAGGGTCACGGTGGCTAGGGCTAGAGGGTTTTCCGTTTTAGGGTAAGAGGCGACGATGGTGGTTTTGGGTGAAGTGGGTCTCGGGTAAAATGGGAAGAGCTTGAAGCTTCGGGTCTCCTCCTCTCGTCTGGGGGTTCCAAATGGGGTTTTTGGAGGGAGTAAGCTTGGCTTAGGGTTTGGTGGAGATGGGATGGGTGACAGAGCTGATGGACAACCTCGGGGGAAGCTATGGCAGGGGTGGTTGGTGGTGGCAGACCGATGGACAGTTGATGTGAAATAATACAGATAAAAGTAATAATAATAATAATAATAATAATAATATAAATAATAACAAATAAAAAAATAAAAAAAATAAATAGAAATATATATAAAAATAAAAATAAAATGATAATAATAATGACAAAAATGGGACAAAATTAGGTGTCAACACTACCAAGAGAAGGGGAGGTTGAAAGGGTGCTCAGTTTAAGGTGTTTTGGATTTTAGAATAATGTATAAATTAATACAAGACTGTAGGCAAAATTAGAACTGAAAACGGAGGTGTTTTGATGGTAGTTGTAGTGTTAGCACCAGTATAAAGTAAACCAAATTTAAGGCTGCAATAGGCAATGTACTAGGTCTCAATGAGTTAAATATTCTTTATAACTGAAGTGTGGTGATTTGACTACGTTTGTGTGGTGAATTGCATCTCAAAAGGCAAAAGATAATATTAGTGCTATTGGACAACACTGCATGAACCTAAGTGGTAAGGGATATATGTAAGAGACGTAGGGATACTATGTTGCATGTGGAATGATAGAAATGAATTTTATGGAAATGGATTACATTGTTTGGTTGAATTGTGAAAATTGTACTTGTAGATTATATACTGTGTTTTCCTGCAGGAGGTTAGGATAGGCAAAGCCGTTATATTGTCGAAATTTTGTAGAATGAACATTTAACCTCTAAAACCATCATTGGAATTATTTTGGAAATATAAATAAAGTGGAAATGTGTTTTGGGTTAATAACTTCCAAAGATGCTTATTATACACCAATTTTGTAACTCAGTTTTCAATGGAAATTTTAATAACTTTTACACGTTTCACGGTTTATTCATGTTCCCATGTCATTGTTATATGCAAATAAAATATTTTGAACACTGGTTATTGGATTGAAAATATTTGATGAATTTTTATGCTTCAAGTATAATGATTTCTGATTTTTAATGCTTTATGACTGACTGAAGATATGATTACTAAATTGATCTTTATAAACACTTCTGAATTTATTTATGAACTGTTTTGAGACTATTGGCCCTATAGCTGCTTACCAGCACATGCTCCTATTATTGTATGATTGACTTTTATTGCTGATAGGCCTTGGTCACGTCTTCAATGCCACAGTTGTCACCTAACTCGTGTACTCTATGGACCTTTTTTACTATGGCCATATGTTGTCATTACTGTTATTGTATGAGTTTATTGGGTGATGGCTTGTCTCCACTGTACTGTTTTTCCTGGGGTGGCAAATCCTTGGCTATGCCAGACACTCCTCGACTTTATTGATTTTTGATTTAGGTTGTTAATTAAATATGTTTTTTTGATCTTTGTACAAATTACTGAAATTGATATTGATACTATTTATGAAGTGTTTTAGAACTAGATATCTGAATGATTTGTGAAATTGCATAATGAAAGCTATTTTTGAATAACTATTGAACTCTATGATCAAATAAGCTTTAATGAACTCCCTATAGTTGGAATTAGATTTTGGGACAAGTGAGATGCTTTAAAGCATCCTTTTGTACTCAATTTGGTTATCTAACCTACTATAGTATATTTTCCCCTATCGTGCTAAAGAACGTGTGACCATTGATTTCTGTGAAAGAGCATGTTTCAAGATACTTGCATATGGTTATGTGTAGTATCAGGTTTTTTATATATATTTCTTACCGAGCATGAGCTTACCCCTCTTATTCTCTTTCTAGATTATCTGCAGTAGTTCTCTGCCTCGCTCAGGAGGATTTTCTGTTTTGGGTATCCCTCAAGCAGTTTCTGTTATCCATTGAGGTATAGACTTTCCTTCATATATTCAAACTATATATGTACTGTACTATCATGTACATAATATTTGGGATGTAAACTGAACTTAAAATATTGGACTTAAATTTGAAGTTGATGTATATTTTTTAAATATTTATTTGGATTATTATTGTGAGTAGAAAATGGATTATTTTAAGTATAAACAGGGTCATTGCATACAGTCAAACCAAAAATGAGTGAAATATAAAGAATAAGTAGAGTTTCAATTATAATTCGGTACGTGACAGCTGTGAGAGCTACACAAGGATTGAATCAATGCAAGGATCTTGGGGAAGAAGAACAAGATCCTAGCTACAAGATCCTAGCTATTTGACTTAGCAATCAAAATGTAAAGAGAAGAGAAAGGAAGATAATGAGAGAAGAGAGTTTAGAGAGAATTGTGTAATTTCATTGCTTGAATCATTCTGTATTACAATCCTCCTATTTATAGATGAATAAATTCAAGATTATAGTTGTAGTAGTTGTAACTACTTCTAATAGAAACAACAGAAATAATTCGTATAACAGATCAACTACTTTTCCCGCCTCTGCTAATTGGTAGCTGCTTCTAACTGTGGCAACTACTTCTAACTGTCACTCGCATCAGTCACTACTCAGCTGCTTTCATTCTCTAGCTCACCATGTCAGCTCGTCGTGCCATTGTACACAAATCAGATGACTCATTGGATTTTATTTTTGGCAGTTAAATTCTCAGACCAAGACGTGATGACAATTAAACAACCAACCACCACTTTTGTTTTCTAACTTTCATTGTTTTTATTATTAATTTGAGCTCATAACCATTTATTATAAACGTAGTTTAATGATACAGGTAGCGTAATTCAAGCCATGTTTTGCTAACAGGTGTGCAGCTTGATTCCCCCCTGTAGGTGTGCATAAAAGTACATTTACAAAAGACTTTGCGGGTTTGTTGAGCATCATCTATCAGGGTTCCCATGGAAGACATATCTGGCTCCAAATACTGCAACTTTTGTGTCCCGAACAAGGCATCTCCTCCACTTCCACCTCACGTAAGCCCAAATTCTAGCAAATTCCAAAGCCCTCATTGCAGCTAAAGTCTCTACAATAGCCGGTTCTGACACTCTCACTACTCTAGTCGAAAGGGCACCAATTACTTCTCCATATACATCACGGATTACGATCCCAATGCCACCCACCATTTCCTTACTACAAAACGCTCCATCATAATTAATCTTAAAGCTTCCCTCTTCTGGTGCCTTCCACATTTATCTCCTTTCCTCCGTTGGTTTTACATCCTTCACTTGAGCCCTGTTGTACTCAACCACATAGTTTTTAATCATAGCAGCAACATTGGTTGGAGATCTTTGAGCAGCGTCATGGACTTCTGAATTTCGAACAGTCCAAATCCCCCACAAAGTGAATATAAGTTGCTGGAAATGAGTCTGTGAAAGCGCCTGGAATTTTGGTATCATGTTGCTATCATTGATATCCAATAACGAGGCCTCCCATTCGTATTTAAGTTCCCGCCCAACCTCAATTGCTTTTGGACACCACTTTAGAGCATGTGAAATTGATTCAGTGCTTGCACCACATCGAATACAGCAGCTACTAACATGATCCATTCTCTGACTTAAAACCTACATCGTAGGAAGTATGCCTGTTAGTACTTGCCACATAAAAACTTTTAATTTATTCGGTGCTTGACATTTCCAGAGCCTCTGCCAAATTCTTTTATGGTCAATCTCCATGTTTAATGCTCTTGTGTGCTGAGCCTCTATTAGCATTCGATACCCACTTTTTATTGTGTATAAGCCATCTTTAGTGTAGTGCCAAATCCTTTTGTCCGGATTTTCCCATCGACTCACCGATAAAGAGCAAATATTTTCTGAATCCACTAGTTGAAAATTCCTCTTAATCTCTGTAATATTCCACTGCCCTGTTAATGGATCAATCAAAGAAGCCACTAACTCCTCTTCCTTACCCTCTGTTGGAATTGTTACTGGCTTAAATTATTAGTTCCTGGAAGCCAATTGTCCTGCCATATTTTAATATTTTGACCGTTACCTACTCGCCACCTCATTCCTTGAAGTAAAACATCTTTGGCCTCCCAAATGCTCCTCCATGTCAGTGATGGATCGCTTCCCAACCAAGCCTGTAAAAAATCACCTGTAGGTAGAGGTGGTAAAACTTGACTCGACTAGAAAAATCCGTCCAATTAACCTGAATCCAAACCCGACCGATCTAATTTGACTAAAAAAGTCAACAACCCAAATCCAACCTGATCCGAATCTGAATTGATCTGAAACTAAATTTATCCGAATTCACATTAATCCAAACCCGACCTGATCTGAACCCGAATTGATCCGAATCCAAATTCATTCAAATTTGTATTAACCTGAACTCGAATTGATCCGAACCCAAATTGACCCGAATCCAAATTGATCCAAATCCAAATTTATCCAAACCTGAAAAGATTCAAACTTAAATTTAATATTATCAATAAACATTTAAATGTTAAAATTAATTATCAAAGTATTTTAATATAGTAAAAATATAATATTTTTCGATAATATGAGTGTTATATATTTTTTTAATCTAGTTAAACTTAAATATTCAATTTTATATTGCATTCATTTGAACCTAATGTATAATTATTTAATGACTAATCTATAATAGAGTACAAAAGTTATATCACCTACACTTAATGTCTCCAATTATTCTATAAAAAATCAAGATAAATTAAAGAGATATATAGTACTATTTTATGATATTTACTAGGGATTATTAAATCACTTTGTTTCATAAAGTTATTAATTATTATAGATAATAAAAATAAAATGAAAAAATGTAATTAATTTATGAATATTGGTAAATATATTATAAAGAAAACTATCATACAAATTATTCAATATTTTGATTATTTCAATCCCAGTTGTACTATAGCCTATAGGTCATTTAAGAAGAAAATTTTATTTTCATGAGTTTTGTAATTCTTAGAAATATGATTTCAGTTGATTTTCATACCAGATAAATCACATCGAGATGACCAAGGCTTAACCCAATAAACTTGTCCAATCGACCCGAATCCAAACCCAACCAACCCAAATTGACTAAAAAAGTCAACGACCCAAACCCGATCTAATCCGAACCCGAATTAATCCAAATTCAAATTGATCCAAACCCGACCTTATTCGAACCCAAAATAATCCAAACCCGAAATGATCCGATTTTTCCTTAACCCGAAATGATCCGATCTAAAATGATCCAACCCAAACTCGATCTGACCCGCCCATTTGCCACATCTACCTATAGGGAAGTATTTGGCTTTGAGCACTCTATGTACCAAAGTATTCTCCCTTGTTAACAACCTCCAATCCTGTTTAGCAAGAAGGGCTTTATTGAAACACCACATGCTCCTAAACCCATTCCACCTTCTATTGTGTTCCTACACATATGGTCCCAGCTGACCCAATGAATTCCTCTCTTACCATGTTTTTGACTCCACCAATATTCACTCATAATCATGTCAATCTCATTGCAGAGGGACTTGGGTAGCATAAAACAGCTCATGCAGTAGGTGGGAATGGCTTGGATAATAATAGCTTTGGGATATTTTATTAAAACGTGACTTGAGCAAAGTGTTTACTAAAAACTATGTTCTTATAATAATAACATGAACGCCTCTAAGGGCAAAACTCAAACAACTACCTCAAATTTTGAATCTTTCAGAGGAAATAATTAAATCTTCTTTTAGTACATATAATTTTTAATTTTTCAATAAACTATGAACATATTTTGAATAAGCTTTGACATTCGACTATGATTAATCTTAATTAATATATTAAAAAGCCATGATTTGGATGTGAACGCTACATAATATATGCAAATATCAGTTTCACGCCCACAAGCCACCGGCCATTTGATGTCTGCTGGCATTGACTTTGCATAACGAGCCAAAGTCTTGGCCTAAAACTTGTCCTTATTTGCATAATCTTATACTAATATTTTAAATGCTGCTAATCATGAAATTCATAGATATATTTACTTCATTACTTTGCTTAAACCGTAATTAACAATGTTAACAAATTAAATAAAACTAATTTGAAACAAATTTAGATGTGTGAAAGATCATAAAGAAAAGTCAAGAATCAAGCCAGCAGTTAGCTCTAAGACGTGTGATGAAAAGAAAGGAAATGAATATGATTTGTTGAGAGTCAGGCCAACGCCGAGGTCATCAATGTTTCATCATCTCCATTTTTTTAAAATGAAGAGAAGAAAGCAGGGCTGTTATCAAACTATTGTCGCAGCAGCCTGAGACTTTTGGCTTGTTCAAATAACTTGTTGGTTGGCACTTATCAATTGTTAAATGATGGCATCTAAAAATAATTAGGAAAAAAAATCCTTTAGAGGTCAGCTTGCATCATTAATAGAACGTTTTATGATTTGTAGTGTTAAACTTCTCACTTAAGTTTTGTTTTTCTCCCTAATATTTAAATTATTTAATGAAAGTAACCAAATTTTTAAAAATATATCATTTTAGTCCTATTGTATAAAAATAAAAGAAAATTATATAATAAAATAATAGATCTAGAATTATTATTAATTGTTGTTATAACAAAATATATTTATTAGGAAGAAAATAACAATTTTATTTTTTAAAAGAAAAAGAAAATATATTTTTGCTTCATATTTTAAAAATTTAACTTGAAAGGATGGAAAAATGATGCTTTATTTTCATTTTAATAACTTTAAAAGTCTTAATTTCATTCTAAGAAATATATTTCCGTATGATCGCAAAGAGTGATAACTCTGTATTCGTTCTTTAATTTATTTTCTTTTTCTATTTTTATTTATTTCTCTAATATTTATAAAATTTGAAAAAAATTTAAATTAAATCCTATTAAAAATAAAGCTAAATTTTTTAATAAAATATATCCAAATAATTTTAACTCTCGTGCAATTCACATTTATTTCCTAAAATAAAAAGCTTGTATATATTAAAAGACTAAATTAATAATATTTATATTCTATCTCTAATTTTAAACTTATATAGTAAGAGAATTACTCATTTGTTAAGTGACATTAAGTTGATTACTTCTAATAAAATATTTTATTGAAAGATCATAGTAATGAATAAGGCCCCATTAGAATACAAACAGGGACATGACACGGTGCAATTAAGCCATTTTTTGCCTAATCGCACCATTAGAACTCTAGGATGAGAAATAATTCTCATTGTGCCGCTCTCCAAATTTTGGACTGACCCGTTAGGGTTCAATAAAAATCCCACCTCTAATGGGATTTGTGTTTTACAATTTTGGTTTTCTTTTCTTAAGTAAATTTCAATATTTAGTTTTTTACATAAAAATTTTAATCTATTAATTTTACTTTTCAAGGTTAAAATATTTTTAAATTATTTATTCATTTAATATAATAAATAAATTTATATAATTATATATTTAACTAAATTTATATAATAACATGTTATTATTTATTAAATAAATTCTAAAATTTTTAAATGTTAAATACTATTAAAATATACATAAAATAATTTTTTTAATATTTAATAAAAAAATTATTATTTACTTTAAAAATCATTTTAGTAATTTTTAATTTATTAAAAAATTATTATTTGAAATAAAATAATTTTTTATTTTGATATATATATATATATATATTATAAATTTTATTGCATATAAAATTTTAATTTATTGTTTTAATGGTTACTTTTTCTTCTCTCTATTCTTCATCTCACTGCTATCGCTAAGTTTGCATTAAAACACAAATCCAACCATTAATGTTAATTTTATCATTAACCAATATCATTACTACAGTAACGAATCTCACAACCAACATTGTTTTCAGTTTTATCAAACCAATATCACCTCCCATCCAAATTGAATTCTAAGTTAGTGATGTTATATTGGCATAATATAGAAAGTTTCAAATTATACTACAAATAATTTATAGAAACTAATTTGTTGAATTATTTATTAATATTTACTTTTGTTTGGTCAGCTTTTAAAAAATTATTTGGTTCTAGTTCATTTTCTGTTTTTATTTTTTTTTTAAATTCTACTTTGCTTTTAATGGGATTTAATATTATATCTTTTCGTAAAATTTTTTAAATATATGTGAAATAAAATTGATAAATATAAAAAATCAGGATAATGAACCCAAAAGAAAACTAAAGTTTCATTTTTGCCCATAATTTTGGGTTTAATATCTAAAATTATAAGCAAAATTATACTTTTATTTCATTCTTAAAATTTTAAATTTTTATTCCTTTTCTAATAAATATATTTTAGTATGGCATTAAAGAAAAATAATTCTAGATCTATTATCCTATTTTATAATTTTTTTCTTATTTTTATGTTAAAGAACCTTCATGACATATTTTTAAATGATTTGAGACTTTTATAAATAATTTGAATGTCAGAGACCAAATTTAAACTCAAATGAAATATTTGAGATTACAAATGCATTTTACGCGATTGACCAAGTGGATTGACCAAGTTCGCTACCCCCAAGTGAAGATGATTTATACATGTTATAGACACCTCTATTTTGTTCTGGATTTATTTTTGGGTCTTGTATTCATGGACTTAATGTTCAGCTCACTTCAATTTTAGTTTTTTTTTATTATTTTATTTATCTTGTTTAGTTATTTAAATTTTTAGAAAAATAAAAAAATTATAAAAATGAGAAAAATAAATAATAAGAAAATAAGAAAAAAATCAAAATTAACCCCAAGTGAAAATCATTTATAAATGATTGGTAAAAGGGGAAGGAAATTGGAGGGAAAATGAAAAGATAAGGAAAAAATTGAAAGGGACAAAGGTAAAGTATTTTTTTCATTCCTAATTTGTATAAAAATGAAAGAAAAAATTTAGACATAAAATTGTAAATAAAATATTTAAATTTTTTCTCTTTCCAAGGAAAAAAAATTGAAAGAGACAAAAAAAAGTATTTTTTTTCATTCCTAATTTGAATAAAAGTGAAAGAAAAAATTTAGACGTAAAATTGTAAATAAAATATTTAGATTTTTTCGCATTCTATTTCTCACCAATCAAATGAAGGAATGAAAGGAAAAAAAAGTTCAGTCCTTTTATTTCTAAGAAAAAAGAGTTTTAACAAAAGAGTTTGCTTTTAATATACTAATAATGAATTTTTTTTTGTTACACCAAAAAAATAATGAATTTTTTGAACTCTACAAATGAATTATATTAAAAGAGTGAGTTCACTTTTAATCCACTAATAATACTGTTATATTTCCAATTTCTTTTTTAATTAGTTTTTTAATATACTCTAAATAATCTCTATTTGTTGACTCTAAAAATTTAACTAATTGTGTATATATATCAAATAATTTTTCTTATTAAAAAGTAAAAAATGTAGTAGAGATAGAAACAAAGCTGACAAAATAAAGTGAATTCCACTGTACGTGCATGAATCCAAACAAAAGATCATTTGATGAGACAACGGACAACAATAACCTTCGTAGGATCACGGTCACCCTCAACAATTAACCAAAGCTAAAAAAACACTTAAAATTACAAGGTTGATGTAGAAATACAAACTGGAATTTTAACAGTATGAGTTTTCTTCCTATTACCCTTTCTTCTTATTACCTCTTTTTCTTTTGTGAACCATAATGTTAAAGTTTAAAACATGTGGTGAAAAATAAATGGTAAACATTAAATTTAGTCTTAATTAAGATAAATTACACGTTTAATAATTCATATGTAGATATTTTTTATTTTCATCCCTTAAATATAAAAAATTTTGATTTGGTCATCAATTGTCACACACCAAAGATATGATAGTTCGTACACTTCTTCTATGCTTATGCGAAATTCGAGATTTACGAGCTAACTTTTTTGATTTCTTATTATACTGGTTTGTCATATGAGGGGTTTCTTCTTCTTAATACCAGTAGCTAACTACCTAGATCGGTTGAAAGCATCTTGCCTAGGGTCCTAATCTGATATCAACTCATATAACAATCATATGAAAGACAAATGCAATTCCTGTGTAAAAACAGTAAACCTTTAGTTTAACACATTTTGGGTCATAGCCCGATTTAGCAGTTAAACACAATCAACTTTGACCTCAATGCCCTATCGCACTATAAGACTCCATAAACTATAATATATTTTAATTTCATATAAGACCCTTAAAAATTTTCCAAAGAAATAATATTTTTTGGGTTTTGGAACGTTTTACAATAAAAATTCATTTACATCCCTTCTTTGTTAATTTAAACAATACAAACACATATTTAGTTAATACACATCCCATACCATAACTCTATAGAAAATTGTCTGAAAATAAAGTCGTTAAATTGTAGAAATCATATATCGAATGTATGCTGCAAGCGCTTTTAGCTCAAAAATTGTTAGAACTAGCTACTATAGTCTGAATCGATTACTATCCTAGCTTAACCTATGAGGAAACAAAGGGGAAGTGAGCTGGGAAGCCCAATAAGTTAACCACACAAGTACAAAGGATAGCAACATACTGTATACTGTTTTAAATACTTGTAAGTACAATAAAACTTCCTGTTCATGTAACTCATCAAATCATTAACTTCTATTTTTCTCGTTCTTCGAAACACATAACTTTTCTAATTGTACAGACACTAGGGTTTGGCAACGGTGTCAAGGTCTTTCGAAGTAGGGTATGAAAGGTAATTTGAAACACCACATTATTCTTTTGAACTTGACATCACACTAACGGTCCTATCTTCTAAACACACAATCATAGTAACTCGTGACTCGTGTCATGTACTTATAAAAATTTCAAATGCTTATACTTCATGTCAAGTACTTATAAAACATTTAATATGCATACAACTTCATGTCATGTACTCATAAAGCATTTCGTATACTTATAACTTCAATAAGTAGTACTCGTAATCAATTAGGAAATTCATATTATATTTAACTGATAAAGACTTTCCCACTGTAGCTATTAGAGAGCTTTGTCATACCCCAAAAATTAGGGTGTAACCTATGGTGATATGTCATTGTCTCCAATCCTAGTGATTAGCTATGAGAACTCAAATTTATACGAGTAAAGTGAATACGAGACTTATCAAACCTAATTGATTGCCGATTCTACAGTTTTCAATTTTGGGTCTAGTAAGTAGAACTTCCATACGAGCAAGTTATGCACACCCATTTAGATATGTCCAAATCATCATATATTTATGATATTTGGTCTTAGATAAGCCAATTTCTTTAATTTGAAACTCATCGAGTTCAATTACAGCTTTTCTTGAAATACATGAAACAAATTGAAAAATGACGGTTTTGGCATTTGTGGTGTTGATGGTATAAAATTTGCCAAAGTTAGTCAAAGCATGGTTTCTAAACCAACAAAACTTAATGGCCTTGGCATCTACAATCTTAAAATTAAAAATACAACTTTATTAGCCAAGTGGTGGTGGAGGTACTCTAATGAGCCCAATTCATTGTGGAGAAGAATTGTTGCATCCAAATATGGCTATTATATTAAAGAGTTGCTACCTAATGACAAAAATATTAGCTAAATGTCTTTTTATCTAGAAGGATATTATTAAGGTGGGTTTGAATCTTGGTGTGAACAAATTTGTTGGACTTGATGGTTGTAAATGGTGCCTATGTAATGGTTAGGTAGTTCTCTTCTGGTTTGATAGATGGTGTTCTAACAAACCTATTTGTGATTTTTTTTATTAGGCTTTTCTTACTTAATTTATATAGAAATGCCATGGTTGTTGATTACACAATTAACTTCTCCCTTCATCATAATCCTTGGGCTAGCTTCTTCAAAAGAGCCTTGTTTGACAAAAAACTTTATTGGTTGCTGATGTTGTTCATGATCCAATGAAATCTCATAAATTAATTTAGGAGCTTAACATATTGGGTATTTTTTCTATGAAAGAAACTGATTGAATTGCTTGATCATTCTTGTATGGAATCTCATCTACCTATCTTCTCTAATCTTTAGAATTTTAGAATTTCATTAAAGGTTCTATGCTTTCTTTGGATGGCTATTTTGGGTAGAATTCTTACTAAAGAATTTTAACTTTTAGAGGGATTCCTTTAACCCATTACTAAAGTCTTTGTCTTTAGTGCTTTCTAGTGGTGGAGGATTTATCTCACTTAATTTTCTCTTGCCCTTTGATGTATAATCTTTGGAGTGGTGTCCTTAATTGGTGGGGTTTGATTTTTGTTCACCCATCCTTCTTCATTTCCTTTCTACATCAATGCTTTGATATCTCTCTTGTTGGTCCTAAGAAGGTATGGTGGATTACCTCCTGTGCTAGTGTCATATGGTCAATTTGGTTCTAAAAAATAGGGTTGGTTTCAACAACAAGAAACTAAATATGGAGGAGTTGCTCTTCATGATTAACCTTTGATCACTACATTGGGTTAGAGTAATTAAAGACAACTTTTCCATTGTTGAATCTGTCTAGTGGTTTTACCTTCTTCTTTCTATGATTAATTCTACTAAGAAGAATGATAAATCTAATGTCTTTTGGGATCCTTCTAATGTTGGCTGCCTTATATCTAATATTGATAGCTTCATTAAAGTTACGCACAGCCCTACAGGTTGTGGTGGCATGCTAAGGGATCATGAATCTAACATCATAGCTGTCTTCTCTGCTCTTCTTAGTATTTCAGATTCCAATGAAGCTGAACTTGTTGCTATTAAATTTTCCTTTGAAATGTTTGTTTGCTTTGGTAGATTTTTGGGTTCTTAATTGATCATTGAATCAGATTTTAAATTTGCAGTCACCTGGTGTTGTCATAAAATTTCCTGACCTTAAAAGCTTTGGTACTTATTTTCTGAGATTAATTCGCTGAAAGATAAGTTTTTTGTCTTATTTAGAAATATTTCTATGAAGCTAATGATTAGGTCGATTCCCTTGCTAAAGTTGGTGTCGATTCCGCTTGATTGTTGCTACTATGTTACTGATGTTTAGTTGCTGTGGCATTTGCCTTTTTTAAAATTTCTTCTTTGCATTTGGCTATTTTTCTTTGCATTCCAACATAATTGTGTTCTGCTTGTTTGATGCTTTTTATTACTAAAGCTCAACTGCTAACTTAGGTGTGTAATCTAATCAAGTTGAGACAATCTAGTACTAGGCTCGAGCTCGGCTCGACTTGAAAACACGAGACTCGAAACTCCACTCGAGCTTGATCGAGTTTGATTTTTGAAGCTCGAGCTCGACTTGACATAATACTCGAACCGCTTGAGTCTACTTGATAAGCCTGAACTCGAACTCAACTCCATAAGCTCAATTAAATTTTTAACTATATATTATAAAGGTAAAATGATACATTAACAATAAAATATTATAAATATATATTTAAAAAAGTTCGATAAGGTTTACAAGCTGCTGGAGCCGAGTTTGAGTTGAGCCAAGTATTAAGAAACTCAAACTCAATTCAACTCGTTACTTGAGTAGTTCAAGCTCGACTCGAAAATAAACGAGTTAAACTTGAGTATTTATCGAATCGAACTCGAGTAGCTCACCAGTAGCTTGACTCGTTTACATCCTTAGTAGCCGTCGTGTTTGCTCTTTTCTAGAGCTCTTTCTCAACATTTTGTTATGTTATGTTTACTAATATTTGACTGGTTTCTATGTTATCTAAAGGTTGTTTTAGATTTGGGGTTCAGTCTTGGCATGTTGTCTATTATGCCCATTTTTGTTTTCTTTTCGGTTTGATGGTTATCACATCACTTGCTATTATAGATGACAAAAATTGACTCGACCCGAAAAACCAATTCAATTAACCCGAAACCAAACTTGACTGATCCAATTTAACTAAAAAAGTCAACAACCCAAATCCAACCCAATTCGAATTCGAATTAATCCAAAACCAAATTTATCCGAATTCACATTGATCCAAACCCGACCTAATTAGAAATCGAATTGATCCGAACCCAAATTCATCTAAATTTAGATTAACCTAAACCCCACTTGATCCGAACCCAACCCAAATTGATCCAAATCCAAATTAATCTAAACCTAAAAAAATTCAAACTTAAATTTAATATTATCAATAAATATTTAAATGTTGAGATTAATTATCAAAGTATATTAATATAGTAAAAATATAATTTTTTTCAATAATATGAGTGTTATATTTTTTAATCTTGTTAAACTTAAATATTCACTTTTATATTATATTCATTTGAACCTAATGTTTAATTATTTAATGGCTAATCTATAATAGAGTGTAAAAGCTATATCACCTACACTTAATGTCTTCAATTATTTTATAAAAAATCAAGAGAAATTAAAGAGATGTATAGTATTGTATTATGATATTTAGCAGGGATTATTAAATCACTTTGATTCATAAAGTTATTAATTATTATAGATAATAAAAATAAAATGAAAAAATGTAATTAATTTATGAATATTGGTAAATATATTATAAAGAAAACTATCATACAACTTATTAAATATTTTGATTATTTTAAATTTTAATTTTATTCTAGGTCATGTAAGAAGACAATTTTAATTTCATGAGTTTTGAAATTCTTAGAAGTATGGTTTCAGTTGGTTTTTATACCAGACAAATTATATCGATATGACCAAGGCTTAACCGAAAAAACCTGTCTGCTCGATCTGAATCCAAATCTGACCAACCCAATTAACTAAAAAAGTCAACTATGAAAACCTGATCTAATCCAAACTTGAATTAATTTGAACTCAAATTGATCCGAATTCAAATTGATCATAACCTAACCTTATTCGAATCTAAAATGATCCGAACCCAAAATAGACCCTTTTTTCCTTGACCCAAACTTCATCTTATCCGAAGCTAAAATGATCCAAACTCAAAACGATCCAATTTTTCCTTAACCCAAAATGATCCCATCCAAAATAACTCAACCCAAACCCAATCGACCCGTCCATTTGCTACCTCTACTCGCTATTGTTGACACCTAATTTTGTCCCGTTTTTATTATTATTATTATTTTATTTTTATTTTTTATTATTATTATTATTATTATTATTATTATTATTATTATTATTATTATTATTATTATTATTATTTAGTTGTCTTTCTTTCTGCTCCTTCTTTTTCTTCTTTTTCAACCTCATTTAATGAAAATGTTGACAAAACACACCGGAACCCCATCAACCCATTGACCGGCAGCTGGTTTAAGCTAAAACCACCATTGCCAGCCACCTAATTCCACGGAAGATCCACCCGAATCCACCGCAACCTATCCATTTCCTGACACCCCTACTGCTAACCGAGAGACAAAAACTCAGAGATGTTTGACTCTAAGGCACTGGACTAGATTAAAAAGGGTGTTCTTGAATCTGTTAGGGGAGACCGGAAGAATTCATGAAAAATGTTTTTTAGGTTCAAACAGAATTACAAACACCATCACCACCGCCATCACCAAGCCTTCACCACCACATCACCACCCTCCTTGCCCTAGCCTCATCATCGAGACCTAAACCGCCACCAACCACTACCCATATCGTCACCATCACTAAGCCTTCACCACAGAAACCCGAACGCTACCCCAAAGACACCAACCACCATCACTAAAACCACAACAAGCCCTAACCCAGATCTAGAAACCCAAAACCCGAGACCCCAAAACCCTAGATCTAAGATCTAGATCCCCCCCTGCAAAAAGAAAAGAGACAAACCATAACAAAAAACAGCCAAACATCCACCAGATCTAACCAGATTCAAAAACAAAATACAAAAAAAAGAAAAAAAAAGCTTTCGAAGGACTAGATCTATAGGGTTAGGTTTATTTTTGGGGGAAACGGAGGTTAGATCGGAGTAGAGGAGGAGGAGTGGAGTGTTTTTAGGTTTACGGGAAGGTTCCCGGCCATCGGAGCACGGCGGAGTGCGGCGGCTGGCACGGCGGTAGCTGTTCGGTGGGGAAGAGGCCGGTAGAATTTTTCAGAGGGTTTTTGGGATTTTTTTGGAGAAAGCCGGTGGAAATGAAAATGAAACAAAAAAAGGAGTCTTTTATAGAGTAGCAAAACGCTGCGTTTTGAAGCCCCTCGACCCGCGCTCCAGCCCGACCCGGATCTGAGATCCGCGCGACCCGCGCTCCAGCCCGACCCGATTTCGGATCCGACCGCGACCCGCTCCGTTTTGGTATTTTTTTTTCTTCTTTTCTTTATTTTATTTATCCATTTATGTATTAATTATAAAAAAAAGACAATAATAAAATAGAAAATATACCAAAGCAAAAATAAATAAATAAATAGTATAATACAATATAAAAAAAATAGAATAAAATAAAATGAACACATAGTTCTAAAAGAAAAGATAAATATATATAAAATGTGTAAAATACATAGTATGTAAATACATATGTTAATAAATATAAAAAAAATGTATAAATATATAGTTTTAAAATATATGTAAATAAATGTGTAAAATACATACATATAAATATATAAAATATATATATAGCTTTAAAACATATGAATATATATTATACATAGAATATATAAATAAAGATATAAAAATGTATATATACACATAAATTATATATAAAAACATATTTTTAAAATAAAATAAAAATAATTTTTTTTTAGATAAATGAAATGTGGGTTAAGAAAAAATAATAATGATAAATGAAGAATAAGAATAAAATAAAATAAGATAAGTATGGAATCCCGATGATAAGTCTTCGTTGAACTCGCAAGTAGCGATTCTTCGAAAAACTTTAGGTGAGGGGAATTATATCGAATGTTACCAGAGTATTGGGATATTCGGTATTATTTCTCAATATTCGATCTCGTGCTTATTTTTTATTTCATTTACTGTTTATCTTTTATTAATAAAAAAATACATAAAAATAATAGATCAATAAAATTAAAATAAGATAAGTATGGAATCCCGATGATAAGTCTTCGTTGAACTCGCAAGTAGCGATTCTTCGAAAAACTTTAGGTGAGGGGAATTATATCGAATGTTACCAGAGTATTGGGATATTCGGTATTATTCCTCAATATCCAATTTCATGCTTATTTATTTTAAAAAAAAAGATCAAAAATAAAATGAATAAATAAATATATATAATAAAGAGTTTTGACAAATAAAAAGTGTTTAGAGAAATATTAATTAAGTGAAAACTAATAAAAACAAAAGAGGCAATAAAAACAATCAAAGGAAATAGACAAAAGGGGATTTTTTAGAATTACAAAAAAAAATATATAAAAATTAATCATAGTAAATTTTCCAAAAGTAAAGAATGATAGTTAAAATAATTAAATAAGTAATAATAAGAATTTTAGTAAAAAGGAATAATTAAAAGAATTAAGATAATAAATTTTAAATTTAAGTAAACAAATCTTCCGATGATGGGATGTCATGAAACTCACAAGTAGTGATTTCTTGACTGATCCTTAGGTGAGAAGAGTCGTACTAAATGTTACCAGAGTATTGGGATATTTAGTATGATTTTTCAATAATTTAATTTGTTTTATTAAAAATAAAAATAGATAAGTTTTTAAAGGAAAATAAAAAAACAAAGAAAATTAATAATAAATTTAGAGAATTAAATATCTTCCGATGATGGGATATCTTGAAACTCACAAGTAGTGATTTCTTGACTGATCCCTAGGTGAGAGGAAATAGCTAAATGTTACCAGAGTATTGAGATATTTAGTTAAATTCGTCAATAATAAGAGTTTCATAAATAAAAATTAAAATATAAAGTTTTTTTATAATTCCATGTGCATCATCTACTATATGTTTACATCATACGCATAAACATTAATTTTAAAATAAATGGAATTCTTTCGACGATGGGATGTCTTGAAACTCACAAGTAATGATTTCTTGACTGATCCCTAGGTGAGAGGAATTAACTAAATGTTACCAGAGTATTGGGATATTTAGCCAAATTTCTCAATATCAAGAGTTTCATTAATAAATAAAATTTCTTTTAAGTTTCATATACATCATACATGCGTATACGATCAATTATAAAATAGCGTGAGCACCACCGAAGATGAGATTCCATAGAACTCACAAGTAGTGATTCTTAAGAAATCTCTAGGTGAGACGAATTATTTCAAATGTTACCAGAGTATTGGGATATTTGATTTAATTTTTCAATAAATGGTGTTCATGTTGACTTTCATAATAAATCCCTTTATAACAGTAATTTCTTAAGCAAATACGCTAACTGTTTTATAACCAAAAGCCAAGACTATCTTATCAAAATCAAAAGATACCATGTAGTTAGGATGGTACCGTTTTTTTAACGGGCGTCGTGGGGGTGCTAATCCTTCCCCACGCGTAACCGTACCCCCGAACCCAATTTTTTGTTTCGCAAACCAAAAGATTATCTTTTTAATAAAGCTTAATTAATTTTGAGATTTTGTTGAAAAGATAAACGTTTTCAGGTGGCCAATCACACCTAGTCAAAAAAAGATTGGTGGCGACTCCCTGTTTGTTTTTTAAACGCTTTTTTAAAAATTCGTCGAGCGCGAAGCCGTTACGACAGCTTGGCGACTCCGCTGGGGACGCTAAGAGGGTCAAACCATTGAATAACCATATGGTATCTTAAATTTTAATTTGGTAGTCTTGGTTGGCATTTAAATTTAATCTTCTTTCTAAAAAAAATGAAAAGAAAAAAAGGGAAAAGTGAAATAAAATAAAATCTACGTAAATAAATAAAAACTCTATTTCATCCATTTTAATCATTGGATTCATTGCATTTTTTATGTATGAAATTGTTGTTGAATAAATAAAGTAGAACATATACTCATTTATTGTTGCATGCATCAATACATTCACATAACATGAGCCCTATACTCGGGTTCCGTCCTCCTTAGGAGGGGGTAAAGTAGCTATGCTCTTGTGAGGTAATGACCTCCGCAATGGCAAGTGAAATACTCCCACTCAGATCTGTTCCTTACTAGTCCAGTGTGGACGACAGTATGGAATGATTTGGGAACCTTGTAGATATGTGAAACCTCAAACCAGCATATAGTATGTCGTGAGGAGACCAGCCTAAGCTAAAGCCATTCCTTCCCTTTTATGAGAGTGACCTTTGATAGGACATAAATAAGCATTCCATCTTTTATCTGCCTTTTATTTCTTTGTTCATATTTACACACATACTGATTTGTATTTGTTTTTCTGTTCTTTTTGCATGAATCTTCTTGCATCACATAGACACATAAGGGGATATTTTAACCATGGCTCTTTGCAACGAGGAATTTTTCACTGAATCCATAGAAAGGCTAGCTTGTTCGTCATCTGTGAATGTTCCGTGTGATTCCTACCGGGAGGTACGAATTTGGTCTGAAAAAGTTCAACAAGTGAAAGGAGATTGCTTGACTGAGAATTTCATGTCCTCACTCCCACAAGAAGTGAATCTAAACCTCCAACAAAATAACCTAATAGATTTAGCCAACTTATGGGATCAAATCAGTGAAGAAGGGAAGAAGGATTTCCATGAAAAATATGGCCAAATAGAGTCTTTGATTGCTGTAAAAGTGGAAGAACCACTGATCAGAGCTGCTATTCAGTTTTGGGATCCCTCCCATAGGTGCTTCTCTTTCAATGGAATGGACTTGACACCCACAGTAGAGGAGTACTCGGTCCTGTTAGGAATTGACCTGAAAAGTTCGGATAAAATCTATGTCCGAAAGCCAAAATCCAGATACCGCAAAAAGCTAGCCAAGCTTATGGGAGTCAGACCAGAAGACATAGACTCTCATAAAAAGGAGAAGGGATCCAATGTTTGTATGCGCTGGGATTTTCTTTATGCATTCATCAAGGGACATCTTAGTGACCAGTAAGGATTGGCGGCTTTCGCTTTAGCGATCTATGGTTTGATTATCTTTCCTAAGGTGTTAGGGCACATTGAAGTAGCAGTGATAGACTTTTTTGAGCAAATTGAGAATAATGGGAATCCAGCACCTGCCATACTAGCGGAAACCTTCAGGTCATTGAATTATTGTCGGAGGAACGGAGAAGGGCGATTTGTGGGATGTGCACAGTTACTGCATGTTTGGGCCAAAAGTCATTTTAAATGTGAGGAAAAGGCTTTTAAGAGAACTTTCCTACACCATCGTGCTCCAGTTAAAGAGTTCTGCAACAGTAAGTGGCCAAAACCAAAGAGCAAGGAAGAATGGGTGGATTTTTTGCAAAGACTTGGGGAAAAACAGATTACATGGATGACGCCTTGGATGCCTCATGTACCGGTCTTATATCGATGCGGAGAAGAATCATGGGTGCAACTTCTGGGACCATGGGGAGTGATAAGCTATGCGCCACTTATGGTGCTAAGACAGTTTGGAGCTAAACAATTCATTCCACTAACACATGGGCTTAGTGATTTGGAGTTTTCTTATGGTGAGCCAAAGGCAATGAAAAAAGGAGAGCAAGTGGTCCGATCATGGAAACAAGCACGAAGAATCAACCTTGGCCCCCTTTCTGATAAAGCTACCCCGGAATACTTGATGTGGAGGGCAAAGCAAGTAAGGGAGGTGGTGTTTTTCTCGAGAGAATACAGCATGCCTTTAGAACCGGAAGAAGAAGTATCTGAGGTCGAAATCGCTAGGCAGCAGTTCAAGAAAGATGAGGAAAGGTTGAAGCAAGAGAATTTGAGGCTTCGGAGAGAGATGGAACAACTCAAGTACAAGGCAGAGATGCGAGAAGCCAAGCTTAAGAAGGTCCAGCATGAACACCACGTCACCAACAAGGATCTCAGAAATCTGCACATAGAGAACAAGAAGTTGAGATCCGAAATGAGGGTTGGGGGAATCATGCAAACTTCAAATGAAAGGAAAAGAGAATTAGAAGACTTGCACAAAAGGGTAGAACACTGGGCACACAAAGCCAAGAAGAGTGAAGAAGAAGTGGTCTATTTGTCCCAAGAACGACAAAATTGGGAAGGCATGTACTCAGCAAGTGCGAGGAAGTTAGCCCAATGTCAGAAAGAAAATGAGGAACTAAAGGAGAAGCTGAAAAAAGGAAAGCAAGTTGAGGTAGATGATGAAAAAGTTACATTGCAGCAAAAGGTTCAAATGCTAGAAGAGCAGCTACAAGAACATAAGAACCACATCAAAGTAATAATAGAAGATTGGGAACGAAGTGAAAACAACTGGAGTTATGGATATGACATGGCACAGGATGCAAGCATGACATGGAGAGTGGGAAACCTCGGGAGACAGCAATATATAGAGCATATGGCCACTCAAATTTGCAAAGCTGTGACAAAGGCGAGGGAAATGGTTGATAGAGCCGAAGCATTGAGACAAGAAATCCTCCCAACAGAAAAGCACGGGCAAAGGCTGCTGAACTTTTTAGATGAAGCTAAGGATCAATATCAGCAAGTTAGTCGTTTTTATGGATTTAATTGGAATATGATTGGAATGTAACAAATGACTTGTTGAATTAATGAAAGTTCCTTTTGTTGAAATTGTTATGGCTTAAATATCCCTCAAAGTATCATTCATTTTGCATCACACTCATTCATCACATTCATTCATTCCTAAAACGTAATATTTCAGAGATTGCATCATGTAGTAATTAGTTTCTTATTGTGGTAATCAAGATTCAAGGGTAGCTTCAACATTCAAGATTCCAGCCCAAATTCCCAAACACTCATACAATACCCGGTCACGCTTAAGAGCAATGGAGGAAGAACATGGTAATAAGATGGATAGGATGGAGAAAGCGCAAGAAGAGATCCGATGCCAGTTAGCCGCTTTAATGGAAATGATGACAAGGATGAACCGAGAGAAAGAAGTGGCTAGAGAAACACCTAACCTAAGGACAGATCAGCCCCGGGAAGATGATGATCCCCAATACCCTCCAGGGTTTACCCCATTTCATGCTCAATCCTCACAAGGCATACCTCCACCCCCACTTCCTCCACAGCCTATGGGCAGCTACCCTTACGTGTATCCGGGAGCACCGAGCACCTCAGCACAACCTCATATCACAGTACCTATACCTCCCACTCAAGGGACAAGACCTGCGGATCCAATTCAAGTCCCTGACTTAGATGATCCAAGAGAGCAAGAGAAATTAAGGGGTAGCGTGTCGGAGGTTAAAGGTGATTCTGACTCTAAGAAATTCAGTATTATAGAAGAAAGGTTACGGGCCATCGAGGGCAGTGATTTCTACGGATCAGTGGATGCAATGGGATTATGCTTAGTTCCGGATGTGGTAATCCCTCCTAAGTTTAAAACTCCTGAGTTCGAGAAGTATGATGGGACCAAGTGCCCCATTACTCATGTGACAATGTATTGTCGCAAAATGGCCGCTTATAATCATGATGACAAGCTGTTGGTACATGTGTTCCAAGACAGCCTCATAGGGTCCGCTGCTAGGTGGTATGTGCAGCTAGATCGTACGCGCATCCACAGTTGGAGTGACCTAGCTAGAGCATTTATTGCACAGTACAAGCATGTCACGGATATGGCCCCAGATAGGTTATCCCTGCAAAACATCGAAAAGAAGGCCAGCGAAAGCTTCAAGGAATATGCTCAACGTTGGAGAGACATCGCATCCCAAGTCCAACCGCCTCTAACCGAAAAGGAGACAACGGTGATGTTTGTCAACACTTTGAAAGCACCTTATTATGAGCGCATGATAGGGAATGCAACCAAGAATTTCGCTGACATGGTCATCACTGGGGAAATAATTGAAAATGCAATTAAGAACGGGAAGTTGGAAAGCAGTGATTTGAAGAAAGGTGGAGTGTCCAAGAAGAAAGAAGTTGAAACCCAGACCGTCACCCATACAACACCTCGGTATAGAGGAAGTGCACCTTACTCGCCCCGGTTTCAGCCACAACCTCAACCTTACCCAAATTACCAACCCTATTTCCCAACCACAAACAATGTCTCATACACTCCCTACCAAAATTCTTTCCAACCACAGACATTTCAACCAAATCTTCGCCCTCCAGCACCTTACTATACACCAACACCCATAGCCCAACCTTACCAGCCAAACAGTAACCCAACTACTAACCAAAGGCCTCCCCGAAGAAATATTGAAAGGCCTCCTATTGATCCTATCCCCATGTCATACACAAACTTATTCCCGCAACTTGTGAAAGGCCACATGATTGCCCCTCTTTTCATGGAGCCAATGAAACCACCTTTTCCAAGATGGTATGACCCCAACGCCCGATGTGACTACCATGGTGGGAACCCATGTCATTCTACGGAGAATTGCACGACTTTGAAATATAAGGTGCAAGATTTGGTCAAGTCAGGAAGGTTAACTTTTTCCAAAGAGGTGGAACCCAGTATCAATGCTAACCCACTTCCCATTCACAGTGGAGGATCAGTTAGTGCGGCTGAAGTTGGGAGGAAGTGTTGTATAAAGAGACGCGTGGAAGAGGCTAAGACTCCGATGAGTCTAGTATTCGATGCTTTAGTTAAAGTCGAGATGATTCAACCTATACTGATAGATTCGGGGATTTGTCAAGATGAATCAAGCCCAGAACAGACTTGTAAATATCACATGGGACACGTGGGTCACTCTGTCCAGAATTGTCCCCACTTTCGACACGTAGTACAATCAATGATGGATTCATCTTTGATTGAGTTCTATACGGAGGAGGAGGAGGAGGGTGTAGTGAGTACTGCTTCAAGTGAACCTTCAGAAAATGATTATTCATGGGGAAAACCAATGACCGTGTTTTACAAGGAGAAGCCCAGTCCCGGGATAGAGGAATCTAGCTTTGTCACTCCTCCGACCATGACGATCAAAGTTCCGAGCTCTTTCCCTTACAAAAACAATAAGGCTGTCCCTTGGAAATATGAGTTCAAAGCAGTGATTGGAGGGTCAGGCAATATGGGCTCAGATAAGTCAGATATGCCCGATAATGCAAACATTAGTGGGATAGGAGGAATTACGCGGAGTGGGAGGTGCTATACTCCGGAGATGTTAGATAGGGCCCAAAAAGGGAAAGGAAAGGAGAAAGAGGAAGACAATCAGGCGGAGAAAGAAGAGGAACAGGCTTCATTTTCCAAGGACTAAGGAGGAAACTTGCAAAAGCCAGTATCAAAGAACGATGCAAAAGAGTTTTTAAAGTTGATTAAGCACAGTGAATATAGTGTGGTCGAGTCGAGCAATTGAACAAGATGCCTGCTCGAATTTCACTATTATCTCTGCTGCTAAATTCAGAATCGCATCGGAACGCCTTAATGAAGGTGTTGAATCAAGCCTATGTGCCTCATGATATTCCAGTCGACAGTATGGACCAGCTGGCAGGAAATATCACAGCGGCAAATTTCATATCTTTCAGTGATGACGAAATTCAGCCGGAAGGGCGAGGGAGTATTAAAGCCTTGAACATCACTACCAGTTGTAAGGGCCACACAATTGCCAAAGTTTTGATTGACAATGGGTCGTCGATCAATGTATTACCTATGGCTACATTGGCAAAGATGCCTATTGACATTTCTTGCATACAACCCAGCCACATGGTTGTAAGGGCATTCGATGGTTCTAGAAGGGACGTCATAGGTGATATCGAGATCCCAATTGATATAGGGCCGGTCACTTTCAATATCCAGTTTCAAGTGATGGATGTTTCCCCATCATACAGTTTCCTACTAGAGAGACCATGGATCCATATGGCGGGTGCTGTTCCTTCATCGCTGCACCAGAAGGTGAAATTTGTCGTTGGTGATAAACAAGTATCTGTTTCAGGAGAAGAAGACCTTTTAATCACGAAACCTTTGTCTGTACCCTACATTGAGGCAGCCGAGGAAGCATTAGAGTGTTCTTTCCGGGCCTTTGAGATAGTGAATGCAACATATGTGGGAGAAGGAGCAAGAATACCCACCTCTCGGCTGTCAACCACTACTAAGATGATTGTTAAACAGACACTGCAAAAGGGCTGGCGTGTCGGAAGAGGCTTAGGGAAAAATCTCCAAGGACATAGGAAGCCTGTGAGGATTGAGGAGAACAAAGACAGGTTTGGTCTCGGATACAAGGCCACGGGTTTGGAGAGAAAGAAGATTCTGGAAGAGAGAAGGAAGAAAAGAATAGCCCGCCTCCGAGGATACGAAGAAGAATCGGAGAAGATGGTGATCCCGTACCTCTATGATACTTTTCGCTTTGGCGGATGTTATCACCCTGATTCATTAGAGGCAGTGGAAGCAATACCTATGATAAAAGGATCTTCTCGTGGGTTCCTAGTCTAAAGGGGTGCATGGAGAAATGACAGCTTTTGTTATAGAAATGATGGTGTTGTTGGGCACAGAGCTGAAAGACTGGATTGTTGAAAGGATACCTTCTATCTTTTTGTTTTTCTTTTTAATGTAGTAAGGTAGATTATCAACATCTTGGTTTAGAGAACTCTAGAAGATTTTTGGTAAACTTGATCTTCATCATCATTTCAATAAATTAACAAGTTCAATGCATTTCGAGTACTTTCTTTCCATCCATCATCATTTCTATGACTGTTCTTCTTTTCATTCACTACAGTTGGTAAGAACAACCAACCATATCTGTCAAATCTTTACTTTTTCAGGAAAATGAATAATGAATGTGAAGATAACCTTAACAGCTATCCGGGGTTTGATTTTGAAAATTCTATGCATGTTGGTGAACTCGATAACAATGTAGATTCAGACGATGATGCTTTGTCTCCAGATCTATTGAAAATGATTGAGCAAGAGAAAAAACTAATTGAACCCCACAAAGAAGTAATTGATATGGTTAACTTAGGGGATGATGAGAACATCAAAGAAGTCAAAGTAGGCACAGCACTTCCATTGGTTGAGAGGCAAAGGCTAGAGGAATTACTTCGTGAGTATGTCGATGTGTTTGCTTGGTCTTATCAAGACATGCCCGGGTTAAACACTGACGTTGTGGAGCACCGTCTGCCTTTGAAAACAGAATGTAGGCCGGTACAACAGAAGCTTAGGCGTATGAAGCCCGAGATGTTGTTGAAGGTGAAGGAAGAAGTAAAAAAGCAATTCGATGCAGGGTTCTTAAAGGTAGCCAAGTATCCGGAATGGGTGGCTAACATAGTCCCGGTACCGAAAAAGGATGGCAAAGTAAGGATGTGTGTAGATTATCGGGACTTAAACAGAGCTAGCCCTAAGGATAATTTCCCATTGCCTCATATCGATACCCTGGTGGATAATACGGCCCAACACTACATGTTTTCGTTCATGGATGGTTTTTCAGGCTACAATCAGATTAAAATGGCCGAGGATGACATGGAGAAAACCACTTTTGTGACAGTTTGGGGCACATTTTGCTACAAAGTTATGCCTTTCGGTTTAAAGAATGCCGGGGCCACCTACCAAAGGGCAATGGTAACTCTCTTTCATGACATGATGCATAAAGAGATAGAGGTGTATGTAGATGACATGATTGCCAAGTCTCGAGGAGAAGAGGATCATGTAGCCAACCTTCGAAAGCTGTTCAAAAGGCTACGGAAGTTTCAGCTCAAGTTGAACCCTGCCAAATGCACTTTTGGCGTTAAATCGGGAAAGTTGTTAGGGTTTATAGTTAGCGAAAAAGGAATTGAAGTGGACCCGGACAAAATCAGCGCGATACAAAATTTGTCGCCTCCACGCACACAGAAGGAAGTAAGAGGCTTTTTGGGAAGATTGAACTATATTTCCCGCTTCATCTCGCAACTTACGCTTAAATGCGATCCTATTTTTAAGTTGCTTCAGAAACAAGATCCGAGAGAATGGAATGAGGCATGCCAAGAGGCTTTTGAAAAGGTGAAAAGGTATTTGTCAAATCCACCTGTTCTAGTACCGCCGACGGTTGGAAAACCCTTGTTGCTATACATGACTGTCAATGAACACTCTATGGGATGCGTACTGGGTCAACATGATGATACGGGCAAGAAAGAACGGGCTATCTACTACTTGAGCAAGAAGTTCACTGATTACGAGGCCAAGTACACTACAATAGAAAAAATGTGTTGCGCATTGGCTTGGACTGCTCGTAGATTGAGGCAGTATATGTTGTACCATTCGACTTGGTTGATAGCTAGGTTGGATCCCCTCAAGTACATCTTTGAGAAACCATCATTGTCAGGCAGACTAGCTAGATGGCAAGTTATGCTTTCTGAATATGACATCGTGTACGTGTCTCAAAAAGCGGTCAAAGGTGGGGCAATAGCCGACTTCCTTGCAGATCGTGCTACCGACGAATATGAGCCCATCAAGCTAGATTTTCCAGATGAAGATATAATGTCTGTCTTTCAAGCAGAAAAGGAAGAGCCCGGCAGCAAACCATGGAAAATGTTCTTTGATGGCGCCTCCAACGCCTTAGGACATGGAATCGGGGCAGTTTTAATATCTCCAAATGGAAAGTATTACCCGTCCACAGCCAGATTAAATTTCAACTGTACCAACAACATGGCTGAATACGAAGCTTGTGCAATGGGCTTAGAAGCTGCAATCGAGAGGGGAATCAAGAACTTGGAAGTTTATGGAGATTCAGCGCTGGTTATTTATCAGTTACGAAGTGAATGGGAAACAAGGGATCAGAAGCTAGTTCAGTACCAGAAGTACATAGCTGACCTTGTACAACAATTTGACGATATCACCTTCCAGCATTTATCTCGAGAAGAAAACCAGGTTGCCGATGCCTTGGCAACACTAGCTGTAATGTTCAAAATGGAGACAGAAGCAAATGTTTCACCAATCAAACTGCGCATGAGAGATTCTCCAGTCCACTGTTCTATTATTGAAGAGGAAGCGGATGGACAACCTTGGTATTATGACATCATGCAATACCTTAAGAGTCAACAATACCCAGAGCATGCGTCGAAGAATGATAAAAAGATCCTTAGAAGATTAGCAATGGGATTCCTCGTTGATGGAGACATTTTGTATAAAAGAGGTAGAGATCAGATGTTGTTGAGATGTGTAAAAGCGTCTGAAGCCAAAAGGATTCTGGAAGAGGTACACGATGGAACTTGTGGGGCACATGCAAATGGTCATTTCATGGCTAGACAGATTATGAGGGCGGGCTATTATTGGACTACACTAGAAAGAGATTGCATAGATTATGCTAGAAAATGCCACAAGTGTCAAATCTATGCTGACAAAATTCAAGGACATCACTGAACATCATGGCACCACCGTGGCCTTTCTCTATGTGGGGAATGGATGTGATTGGACCCATCTCTCCCAAGGCATCAAATGGGCACAGATTCATTTTTGTAATGATAGACTACTTTACCAAATGGGTTGAGGCTGCATCTTATGCGAATGTGACTAAGTCTACTGTTTGTAAGTTTCTAAAAAAGGAGATAATATGTCGATATGGGCTCCCAAAAAGGATCATATCAGACAATGCCCTCAACTTGAACAATGACATGATGAAGGAAGTATGTGCACAGTTCAAGATCAGACATCACAACTCAGCTCCGTATCGTCCGAAGATGAATGGAGCTGTTGAGGCTGCTAACAAGAATATCAAAAGGATTGTGGGAAAAATGACAAACACATACAAAGACTGGCACGAGAAGCTACCATTTGCTTTACATGCCTATAGAACATCAGTACGTACTTCTACTGGGCAACTTCTTTTTCTCTAGTTTACGGCATGGAAGCGGTGCTGCCTGTTGAGGTAGAAATTCCCTCCCTAAGAGTCTTAATGGAATTAAACTTGGATGAGGCTGAATGGGTTCGAAGTCACTTTGAACAATTGAATCTTATAGAGGAGAAAAGGCTTACGGCACTATGTCATGGTCAGATGTACCAGAAAAGAATGATGCGAGCCCATGATAAAAAGGTTCGACCCAGGCATTTCCGTGAAGGGGAATTGGTGTTGAAAAAGATCCTCCCAAATCACCACGATAATCGGGGCAAATGGACACCAAATTGGGAAGGACCATACGTGGTGAAAAGAGCGTTCTCAGGTGGAGCGTTGATCTTAACAGAGATGGATGGGAATGATCTGCCTAATCCGATAAATTCCGATGCTGTGAAGAAATACTATGCTTGAAGGAAGGAAAAGAAGAAAAATAAAAAGAAAAAGAAAAAAGAAAAAAGAAGAAGAAGGAAAAAAGAGAAAAGAAGAAAAAAAAAACAACAAGAAAAAAAAAGAAAGGAAATAAAAGGAGAATTCAAACTCAAAAAAGGGCAGTTTGGATTAAAGGGGATATCTAAGTTGAAAACCTGAAAAGGCGGCTTAGATGCGGAAAAGATCAACACCCGGGGATCGAAATCATACGGAGCATTGCGTCAGCCGGATGAACTCAATGTGACAGGGGGCATCAACGGATTAGTTTTTTCCGAAGAAAGCACCGGTTTGGTTCGTGAAGGGTTATCTAGACATTCATTGTTTGTTTTGGTCACCATCCTTTGAAATTCACCACCTGACCCTTGTGGCATTTGCTACCCAGCTATACTTTTGTTTTCATTGTCTCTTGTTAGTCTAATAACAAATGCTTTTCTTCCAAATTTTGTTGTTCTTTTGGTCATTACATAACTAACTGATAAAGTGCAAGAATGCATGGTGTTTGTTAATAAAATGAAATGAAGATGATGATTAAAATGATAATCTACCTGCTAACATTACTAAAGAAGAAGAAAAAGAAAGAAAAAGAGGAAGAATAGGAAAAGAGAAAAATAAGGGAATGAAACAGAGCAAACTGAAAATTGTGACAAGTACATGTTGTGAATCAGCTCCGATTCGAAATTGGTGACAACTATTTTGTGAAACACGGGTGAAAAGATCAAAAGACACAAAAAGGACAATTCTGAGAATTTGATTACCACAATAGGAATTGCATGACTTTGTCAGTACATGCATTTGCATTTCATTCACATTATGAGAAAAAAACAAAGCAAAACAAAACAAAAAAACAGACAAAAGGACAAACAAAAAAGAGAAAGAAAGAAAAAAAAAAGAAAAGAATTTAAAGTTTCATTGCCTCTGTTGCAAGAGGAGCACATTTCATAAAGGAAAAATTTAAAGTTTCATCGCCTCTGCTGCAAGAGGAGCACATTTCAGAAAGGAATTTAAAGTTTCATCGCCTCTGCTGCAAGAGGAGCACATTTCAGGAAGAATTTAAAGTTTCATTGCCTCTGCTGCAAAAGGAGCACATTTCAGGAAGAATTTAAAGTTTCATTGCCTCTGCTGCAAGAGGAGCACTTTTCCAGGAAAAATTTAAAGTTTCATCGCCTCTGCTGCAAGAGGAGCACATTTCAGAAAGGAATTTAAAATTTCATCGCCTCTGCTGCAAGAGGAGCACATTTCAGGAAGAATTTAAAGTTTCATTGCCTCTGCTGCAAGAGGAGCACCATTTCAGGAAGAATTTAAAGTTTCATTACCTTTGCTGCAAGAGGAGCTTTTCAGAAAAGAATTTAAAGTTTCATCGCCTCTGCTGCAAGAGGAGCACATTTCAGGAAGAAATTTAAAGTTCCATCGCCTCTGCTGCAAGAAGAGCACTTTTCCAGGAAAAATTTAAAGTTTCATTGCCTCTGCTACAAGAGGAGCACATTTCAGGAAGAATTTAAAGTTTCATTGCCTCTGCTGCAAGAGGAGCACATTTCAAAAAGAAAGGAAATTTAAAGTTTCATTGCCTCTATTGCAAGAGGAGCTTTTTCAGGAAAAATTTTAAAGTCTCATTGCCTCTGCTGCAAGAGGAGCACCTTTTCAGAAAGAAATTTTAAAGTTCCATCGCCTCTGCTGCAAGAGGAGCACATTTTCAGAAAGAAATTTTAAGTTTCATCGCTTCTGCTGCAAGAGGAGCACATTTCTAAGAAAAGAATTTAAAGTTTCATTGCCTCTGCTGCAAGAGGAGCTTTCTCGAAAAAAAAAACAAAACAAAAAGAAATTTAAAGTTCCATCGCCTCTGCTGCAAGAGGAGCACATTCCAAAAAAAAAAGAAAAAAAAGAAAGAATTTTAAGTTTCATCGCCTCTGCTGCAAGAGGAGCACATTTCTAAGAAAAGAATTTAAAGTTTCATTGCCTCTGTTGCAAGAGGAGCTTTCTCGAAAAAAAAACAACAAAAAAAAAACAAAACAAAAAGAAATTTAAAGTTCCATCGCCTCTGCTGCAAGAGGAGCACATTTCAGAAAGGAATTTAAGGTTCCATTACCTTTGCTAAACACCAAAAAAAAAATAAAAAATAAAAAAAAATCAGAAAAATTAAATTAAAGTTTCAATGCCTCTATTGTAGGAGGAGCATTTTTACAAGAAGAATTTGAAAAAAAATAGGGAGAGAAGTGAGTCATAAGTCGGACAAAATTGTTGTCTTTTGTCTTTGCTCTATTTCTGACCCTCAGCAATGAGCAAAGAGGGGCAGCTGTTGACACCTAATTTTGTCCCGTTATTATTATTATTATTATTTTATTATTATTATTATTATTATTATTATTATTATTATTATTATTATTAGTTGTCTTTCTTTCTGCTCCTTCTTTTTCTTCTTTTTCAACCTCATTTAATGAAAATGTTGACAAAACACACCGGAACCCCATCAACCCATTGACCGGCAGCTGGTTTAAGCTAAAACCACCATTGCCAGCCACCTAATTCCACGGAAGATCCACCCGAATCCACCGCAACCTATCCATTTCCTGACACCCCTACTGCTAACCGAGAGACAAAAACTCAGAGATGTTTGACTCTAAGGCACTGGACCAGATTAAAAAGGGTGTTCTTGAATCTGTTAGGGCAGACCGGAAGAATTCATGAAAAATTTTTTTTAGGTTCAAACAGAATTACAAACACCATCACCACCGCCATCACCAAGCCTTCACCACCACATCACCACCCTCCTTGCCCTAGCCTCATCATCGAGACCTAAACCGCCACCAACCACTACCCATATCGTCACCATCACTAAGCCTTCACCACAGAAACCCGAACGCTACCCCAAAGACACGAACCACCATCACTAAAACCACAACAAGCCCTAACCCAGATCTAGAAACCCCAAACCCGAGACCCCAAAACCCTAGATCTAAGATCTAGATCCCCACCTGCAAAAAGAAAAGAGACAAACCATAACAAAAAACAGCCAAACATCCACCAGATCTAACCAGATTCAAAAACAAAATACAAAAAAAAGAAAAAAAAAGCTTTCGAAGGACTAGATCTATAGGGTTAGGTTTATTTTTGGGGGAAACGGAGGTTAGATCGGAGTAGAGAAGGAGGAGTGGAGTGTTTTTAGGTTTACGGGAAGGTTCCCGGCCACCGGAGCACGGCGGAGTGCGGCGGCCGGCACGGCGGTAGCTGTTCAGTGGGGAAGAGGCCGGTAGAATTTTTCAGAGGGTTTTTGGGATTTTTTTGGAGAAAGCCGGTGGAAATGAAAATGAAACAAAAAAAGGAGTCTTTTATAGAGTAGCAAAACGCTGCGTTTTGAAGCCCCTCGACCCGCGCTCCAGCCCGACCCGGATCCGAGATCCGCGCGACCCGACCAGCGACCCGACTCCGCTCCGTCCCTCACACGACCCGCGCTCTAGCCTGACCCGATTTCGAATCCGACCGCGACCCGCTCCGTTTTGGTATTTTTTTTCTTCTTTTCTTTATTTTATTTATCCATTTATGTATTAATTATAAAAAAAAGACAATAATAAAATAGAAAATATACCAAAGCAAAAATAAATAAATAAATAGTATAATACAATATAAAAAAAATAGAATAAAATAAAATGAACACATAGTTCTAAAAGAAAAGATAAATATATATAAAATGTGTAAAATACATAGTATGTAAATACATATGTTAATAAATATAAAAAAATGTATAAATATATAGTTTTAAAATATATGTAAATAAATGTGTAAAATACATACATATAAATATATAAAATATATATATATATATATATATATATATATATATATAGCTTTAAAACATATGAATATATATTATACATAGAATATATAAATAAAGATATAAAAATGTATATATACACATAAATTATATATAAAAACATATTTTTAAAATAAAATAAAAATAATTTTTTTTTAGATAAATGAAATGTGGGTTAAGAAAAAATAATAATGATAAATGAAGAATAAGAATAAAATAAAATAAGATAAGTATGGAATCCCGATGATAAGTCTTCGTTGAACTCGCAAGTAGCGATTCTTCGAAAAACTTTAGGTGAGGGGAATTATATCGAATGTTACCAGAGTATTGGGATATTCGGTATTATTTCTCAATATTCGATCTCGTGCTTATTTTTTATTTCATTTACTGTTTATCTTTTATTAATAAAAAAAATACATAAAAATAATAGATCAATAAAATTAAAATAAGATAAGTATGGAATCCCGATGATAAGTCTTCGTTGAACTCGCAAGTAGCGATTCTTCGAAAAACTTTAGGTGAGGGGAATTATATCGAATGTTACCAGAGTATTGGGATATTCGGTATTATTCCTCAATATCCAATTTCATGCTTATTTATTTTAAAAAAAAAGATCAAAAATAAAATGAATAAATAAATATATATAATAAAGAGTTTTGACAAATAAAAAGTGTTTAGAGAAATATTAATTAAGTGAAAACTAATAAAAACAAAAGAGGCAATAAAAACAATCAAAGGAAATAGACAAAAGGGGATTTTTTAGAATTACAAAAAAAAATATATAAAAATTAATCATAGTAAATTTTCCAAAAGTAAAGAATGATAGTTAAAATAATTAAATAAGTAATAATAAGAATTTTAGTAAAAAGGAATAATTAAAAGAATTAAGATAATAAATTTTAAATTTAAGTAAACAAATCTTCCGATGATGGGATGTCATGAAACTCACAAGTAGTGATTTCTTGACTGATCCTTAGGTGAGAAGAGTCGTACTAAATGTTACCAGAGTATTGGGATATTTAGTATGATTTTTCAATAATTTAATTTGTTTTATTAAAAATAAAAATAGATAAGTTTTTAAAGGAAAATAAAAAAACAAAGAAAATTAATAATAAATTTAGAGAATTAAATATCTTCCGATGATGGGATATCTTGAAACTCACAAGTAGTGATTTCTTGATTGATCCCTAGGTGAGAGGAAATAGCTAAATGTTACCAGAGTATTGGGATATTTAGTTAAATTCGTCAATAATAAGAGTTTCATAAATAAAAATTAAAATATAAAGTTTTTTTATAATTCCATGTGCATCATCTACTATATGTTTACATCATACGCATAAACATTAATTTTAAAATAAATGGAATTCTTTCGACGATGGGATGTCTTGAAACTCACAAGTAGTGATTTCTTGACTGATCCCTAGGTGAGAGGAATTAACTAAATGTTACCAGAGTATTGGGATATTTAGCCAAATTTCTCAATATCAAGAGTTTCATTAATAAATAAAATTTCTTTTAAGTTTCATATACATCATACATGCGTATACGATCAATTATAAAATAGCGTGAGCACCACCGAAGATGAGATTCCATAGAACTCACAAGTAGTGATTCTTAAGAAATCTCTAGGTGAGACGAATTATTTCAAATGTTACCAGAGTATTGGGATATTTGATTTAATTTTTCAATAAATGGTGTTCATGTTGACTTTCATAATAAATCCCTTTATAACAGTAATTTCTTAAGCAAATACGCTAACTGTTTTATAACTAAAAGCCAAGACTATCTTATCAAAATCAAAAGATACCATGTAGTTAGGATGGTACCGTTTTTTTAACGGGCGTCGTGGGGGTGCTAATCCTTCCCCACGCGTAACCGTACCCCCGAACCCAATTTTTGTTTCGCAGACCAAAAGATTATCTTTTTAATAAAGCTTAATTAATTTTGAGATTTTGTTGAAAAGATAAACGTTTTCAGGTGACCAATCACACCTAGTCAAAAAAAGATTGGTGGCGACTCCCTGCCCTGTTTGTTTTTTAAACGCTTTTTTAAAAATTCGTCGAGCGCGAAGCCGTTACGACAACTATGATGTTTTGTTTCACCTTGCCCTATACTTTGATTATATTCATAAATAAATCTTTTGCTTAGCAAAAAAAAAAGTTTTACGTAATAATTGGCCATCTAATTATTTTCCAAACATGATAGTGGGTCGAAATTTTACATTTGAGCTGTGGGAAGCTGTACTTTTTCACTGATAATATTCATTATCCTATAATGTTTTGAATGCATGTGAGCTTTATGAATCTATACTGATTACAATTTTTTGATTGATTTGAAATAATGAGCCAAGTGATACCAACATAGTTAAAAAAATTATGTAAAAGCCAAATTATAAAGTAAGAAATATATAATAATAAGAATGATCAAAGTTTAATCTAGTTGTAGTTTTTATTTTTTTAAGAAGAATTTAGCTCAAAATTCGAATCTTCTTTTTTTTCATTGTACTTTTCAATAATAGAATAATAAAATAATAATAATGGTTTAGTCTTTTTGAAATAAGAGTTAAAACAACTTTGCCTACATTTTTTTCATTTCAAAAACAATACTCTCCGTGTAGTTATTTAATATTCTTCTCCTTTTTCCAATAAAGATATCTATAGGTATGTCTACAGTAAGGTCGCAAAATATCGACCTTACTGTAAGGTCATAAAATCTCATGAGATTTTTAATATCTCATGAATATCTCATGATAAATTGAATAAAAAATGAAATTTAAAAATGTGTGAATAATAGCTTAACAGGTCAACAGGTAAACTTTACTTTAATGATATATAATTGAAATTACATTTTTATCCTTCAAAAGCAACAAGATATTGTATTTTTATCTATTCAACAAAAAGATATTATAAATTATATATTTATCCATTCAAAAAATAATATTATAAATATCAAATTTTTTAAAAATTATGTGACATATTAATATTAAATTTTTTTGTTGTTACCTTATAGTATAAAAAATAAAAGCAGTCGACTACTTTTTTATAATAATCGACAGCCTATGAATATAATTACATTTAAAATATATTTTTAGTGCAAGCAATTGATTGTCTTTTTATAGCAATCAACTGCTATGTGTCTAATTAATCTTAAAATATGCATGGAATTAATTTTATAATTATATATAATAATTCTAGGCTTATGTATGATAATTTTACAATAATTGTAATAGTTTTACACTAATTTTAATAACTTTACAATTATTCTCATAATTTTAAACGAAAAGATTATAGTTTTATGCATATTTTCATCAATTTTATATTTAATTTACACTAATTATATAGTTTTATGCTTAATAATCATAATTTTACTTCTATTCTCATTAATTTTAATGTTAATTATCATAGTTTTATGTTTACTCTAGATAATCTTATCAATTTTATAATTAATTATCATAATTTTATTCTTATTCTAGTATTTTTACACTTATTCTTAATAATTTATAATAATTTTTTATAAATATCGCTTAATTATATTACTTTTAAATTTTATTTGTATGGGCAGTCGAATGCTCGTTAATGGCATTCGATTGCCATAGTTAAAAATTTAAACAGAACAAATGTTAGCAAGGGAAAGTCGGCTGCCTCTAAATGGCAGTTGATTGCCTCTACAAAACCCTGCTTGTATCTTGCATAAATGCGTATTTACAAAATTGAGCCACATGGAACCAATTATTAGTCTTTTTTTTGTCATTTTAGGCATTATACAATGATGGAGACGTGGAAGTACTACGTTTGGAAAGAGAGCCCGGTAGCTCATTAAACGACTCTTTTTTACTAGGTTTCTAAAATTTTGG
This sequence comes from Heritiera fomes, assembly GCA_032173925.1. Lineage (NCBI taxonomy): Eukaryota > Viridiplantae > Streptophyta > Magnoliopsida > Malvales > Malvaceae > Heritiera > Heritiera fomes. Next base: position 5,011,905 of record JAPDPM010000019.1, read on the forward strand.
CCTTTTTCATTGCTGGCCTTCTGTTGAAGGTCACTAAATTTGTTTCCTTAATTTTATTTTAGATCATGTCTAATTCATTTTAAGATTTAGTAGCTAATTAATTTATTATCATGTCAGTAACTATAGTTTCACTTTGTTCTTATTTTTTTGTTTCAATGTGTTTTTCAGTTAATGCTTATACTTTTGTTTATCATATTTTTCTTATATATACACACTGAGTTAATTAGTAATTTATGCTTTTTTTATGTTTTTATGTTTACTCTTATTAATTTTACGATGAATTTAATAAATTTTATGATGAATTTCATAAATTTTACGATAAATGTGATAAATTTTATGATGAATCTAATAAATTTTACGATTAATGTCATAAATTTTAGAATGAATGTCATATATTTTACGATAAATATCATAGAATTTACGATGAATCTAATAAATTTTACGATGAATGTCATAAATTTTACGATTACTTTTATAAATTTTACGATGAATATCATAAAATTTACGATGAATCTAATAAATTTTACGATGAATATTATAAATTTTACGATTAATCTCATAAATTTTATGATGAATATCATAAAATTTATGATAAATCTAATAAATTTTACGATTAATGTTATAAATTTTACGTTTAATTTATGTTTATTATAATGTTTTTATGCTCATTTTCATTCATTGTACGATGATTATAAATCATTTTACTGACAATCCACTGCCCATGCAATTCTAGCTTATTGTTTAAAAAAAAATACATGAGCAATTGAATGCTTTTTTGGGCATTCGACTGCCCATGTATTTTTTTTATACAGTATTCTGTTCAATCAATTGGCAGTTGACTGCCCCAATTGGGCAGTCAACTCCCGGTGGAATTTTTTTATACATAGGTACGATTTTATTAAATTTGTTGTGTATGTTCATTTCATCAGTTGCTTAGAAAAAAAGTACATTTTGTTAAAGTGCTAGTAAAAAGAGGACTTCCACATATTTTGTTCAGAGGGTGTCTTATTTAATTTACAAATTAAAGTTACGATCAATTTCACATTTATGCTCTTATTATAAAAACTCGTGTAAGGGGAAAATACAAATATTAAAAAAAAAGAAGAAAAATTGTAGGAATTTTAAGAAGGTGAAATTGACAATACACTAATATATTTTATGATGAATGTCATAAAATTTAAGATGAATTTAATAAAATTTACCATGAATCTAACAAATTTTATGAAGAATCTTACAAATTTTACGACGAATTTCATAAATTTTACGATAAATGTAATAAATTTTACGATAAATCTCATAAATTTTACGATGAAATTTTACGATGAATTTAATAAATTTTATGATTAATTTCATAAATTTACGATGAATGTCATAAAATTTATGATGAATCTAAAAAATTTTATGATAAATATCATAAATTTTACGTTTAATTTTGCTTATTATAATGTTTTTACTCTCATTTTCATTCATTTTATGATGATTATAAACAATTTTACTAACAATCCACTGCCCCTGCAATTCTAGCTTACTGTTTAAAAAAAATATATGAGCAGTCGAATACCTTTTTCGGCAATTCAATTGCCCATGTACTTTTTTATATAGTATTTTTTTCAATCAATTGGCAGTTGACTGCCTAAATTGGGTAGTTAACTGTGCATGAAATTTTTTTACACACATGTATGATTTTATTAAATTTGTTGTGTATGTCCATTTCGTAAGTTGCTTAGAAAAGATATACATTTTGTTAAAATGCTAGTAAAAAGGATACTTCTATACATTTTGTTTTGTGGGTGTCTTATTTTTATTGGTTAATGGGGTGGGGGTTTGTAGTTGCATGTCACTTGGGGTTAACATATTACTAAGTATTTGCATAGGAGGTTTTGAATTTGATACTGTTAGATGAATTTGGAGCCAAAACTCAAAGACTAGTTTATATTACTGTCATTAATTTATGTATTTTTAAATGATTGGACAGTTCCAAACAAAAGCAATGGTCTTGATATGGAGAAATATTATTTGACACAGACTCGCAAGAGGTCACTGTTAATGCTCTTGAGCAAATAGGCTACCATTCTTTAATAATAATACTGCATATTTCATCTTATGTTAATAATATTTTTACTCTTCATCCACGTTTTTTCCAAAAAAAATGTAAATTTATTAATTTAATTTCTCTTGGTAATATGCATTAAATTGAAATATTTTAGTGATTTGTTACAATTATTCTCATTAATTTCAGACATTCATTTCATCAAAATTAAGATTCAATAGATTTAAGATTTAGGGTTTATGATTTGGGATCTTGAGTTTAGGATCTTTTATAAATAGAAAAAAAGAAGTCCTAAATATAAAGAAGAAGAAGAAATAGATTAAATGGATTGTATTTTTATAATTATTATAAGAAGGTTAAATTTGTACTCCTTTATTTTTTTATTAATATTAATATATAATGATAATTTGTAAACTAGTTTAACAAGTTACCAGGTTTAAGCTAATTTTTAGCTTTAAAAGATAATCAATGGTTTAGATTAAATATTACTAATCTAAAGGCTATGATTCTCTGACCTTACAATAAGATCAAAATTTATAAACTTACTGTAAAAATCCCCAGATATCTATATAATACTATTCTTCTCCTTTTTACATTAGAGATATCTATACAATACTTTTTCTTTTTCATTCTTTTAATATTTAGTGTAGTTATCAATTTTTTATGGATAATTATTCAATATACTATTAATAGAGTTTCTAAATTCTACAAATATTGTTTGATGATGACACATATTTAATTTTATTTATTATTTATTTTTTAATATTTTTTTAAATATGCATATTATCATCTTAATTTGGTTTGTAATGTTTAAAAATTCCAATGACATTGTATTGGATAATTAAATTTATATATATATATATATATATATATGTGTGTGTGTGTGTGTGCGCGCGCGCGCCTATGTCAATTTGCACATACAACACAAATATGAGTCGATATGTATCATAGCATTCAACTCAATAAATGCATGTATCTACACTAAGAGAGATAAATGCAAATCTCCTTTCTCACAAATTAATAAAAAGGGCAATACATAAGTATTCATCTTGTAAATTTACATATAGATTATTAGAATTTATATTTTAATTATCACCATAAAATTTAGAAATAATTAATCATTCAATTATCTCTTTAACAATATCTACAACTAGACATGTTTAAAGGCCCAGCTATCAGTCCAAACTCAAAGGCCCATCAAATATTTGGTTGGGTTTGGACAAAAATATGGGATGTATTAAAGTGTTTGGAAAAAAATTTCCCAAACTTGATTCTTCGAAGCACGAGCCCGGCTCAGTTCAGCCCGAATATAAATAAAATAAATTTTTTTAATATAATTAGTAAATATATTGTAATTATATGTGTATAAAACATTATTCATTAATAAACATGATTATATATCTAATATGGAAATTGACATGAAAAATTTGATAAATCAAATTAAACTTCAAATGAACTAAAAGAATAAAAAAATAACAAAAATAGAATCCAAAAAAATAAATAAAATAATAAATCGAGCCAGATTAGGTCGGGTTTGAACTTACACTATAAAATTGAAAACGGATCTAAAATAAAAGTAGAGCCTGAATTTATGAATCAAGCTAGACTTAAGCTTGTATATAAAACAATTATTATATGAGTTGGGCTCGACTAAAACCTGACCCGCCCCACCCATGATGACTTCTATCTACAACAAACCCGAATCCGCATTTGTCCATTCATACTCTCATTGCCTAATTTTAATTAGCCACACATCAAACTCAACTTTCAAGTCGTTGCCTTTTGTTGATGATATATAATTGATGGGGTGACTATTCTTGCATCCACAAATGTAATGGCTATTACTATTCATGAGGTGACTGCCGGCTGAAGTTTCTTCCTATTTCTGTTGGGATCTCATCTTTTTTCCATTTGTAAAAAAAAAGGATGTACAGTATGTGGCAAGCTCCAACTACCTTTCAATTAATTTCAATTTTAGTAAAGGAAATTACATTGGAATTTCAGAGTTAAACATGTTTGTGTGAGAATAATACTAGGATGATTGATTGTTTGAAAAGTTTTTGTGTTGCAGGTATGAAGGCCAATAAATTCTTCGTTTCGTAACAAGAAAATGGTTCTACAATATTGAGATTCCAAGTTTAAATATCGCTAATCAGTTAAATTTAAATTTATACTATATTTATACAGTTATATGTATGTTTGTTTATTTGATTAATTAATTGATTTTTACACATGGATATAATACTTGATCATAAATGTGTCTTTTCTTGTAATTAAACTTCATAATATATATAATTAAAAATATATACTATTAATGAACATGTTAATTGTTTGAAAAGAATCATATTTTTTTATTTTTATCACATAGTCTCTTAATCTTATTAATATGTACCATACAATTCGATTCACTATAAAATTGATACGTCAATACCATACACCGATGCAATTGGATACACTTTGTAGTGAAATTGATTTATGCCCAATCCAAATTTGATCTAACTTAATTAGTTAAAAATGTAATTTTAATAATTTTTTAACCTAAAAGAACATAAAACATATTCTTTACATATTTTAATCTTAAAAATAATTTTTCATAGAATTTTAGTTAGTAAGTTAGAATAAAAATATAAAAATTATTTAAAAAATATACTATTGATGAACATGTTAATTGTTTGAATAGAATCATATCTTTTATTTTCATCACATACTCTCTTAACCCTATATATATATGTATAAATTTAATTTTTTTTACTATCTTATGTTTGTATGTATTATTTATAATTAATTTTTAAATTATTTATCATATTTTACGATACGATACAATATTAGATTTTTAAAAATAAGATTTCAAAACGATACTTATTTTGATTTAATAATTATGGTTACAATATACAACCCATGTATGTTGTTTAACACTAATTAATCCTACAGTTAAATATTTTTAAGGATTTTTCTATTTTTGGCATCTTGTAAGTAACTTTGCATAGAAACTACACCTTCAAAGTGCATCAAATATAAATAAATAAGGTTGACAAGTTATTTGTAGATTATTTTTATGTCGAATTTGGCTTTATATACGAAAGCTGCATCGTTAACATTGCTTAAGATTTGCTCTAGTCAATACTCAGGTGGCTGCCTACCCACTGAGGCTAGCTCTCTTCTGGCTTCTTTCTCCCTCCACTCCCACCTCGGAGTCGTTGACTCATATCTCCTATGGCCGCTTTAACTTGAATTCTAATCTGGGTTTAATCCATAATATTTCTTCTTTCTACTTCTTGCCTTCCGTTTCTTGTCAGGTTCCTGTCTTTTATATGCATGATTTCAGTTTAAACTTGTTTCTTTCGTTCAAAATGAGTAACACATTGAGGCTAAGGGTTCAGGTAATGTTTTACTTGGTTTATGACAGAGGTTAGCAATAGCTGTTTAAACTTTGAAATTCCAAGCATTATTTTTCATCTGCCAGTCTTTAGATGTTCATAGCTTCATGATTCAAGGTGTTGTGTTTGGTTTTTGAGCTCAACATCTGTACTGTTTTCTGTGTTTTTTAAAGATATATTTATTGTGTTAGAGTTCATATATTACGCTAGTATTGAGAAAATTAAGATCAGCTCATGGACGTTGTGAGCATGGGGAAAGGCAAAATGGGCAACCTGATCATCAAGACTTGGGAAAGATGCAAATCCATCGGCCGTGGCCGCCAGGGCTCCGCCTCAGGAAACACCTGTGCTCTTTATAAGAAGAGCAAATCGTGGCCGTCCATGTGTGCCTCTCTCAAAGAAGAGAAAAGCAGAAGGAAGAATCGGGTGGCACCGGACGGTTGCTTCTCGGTGTATGTGGGGGCCCAGAAACAAAGATTCGTGATCAAAACCGAATACGCAAATCACCCGCTTTTCAAGATTCTGCTTGAAGAGGCTGAGTCTGAATATGGATTCAACAGCGAAGGGCCCCTTGTGCTTCCCTGCAACGTTGATTTGTTTTGCAAGGTGCTGCTGGCGATGGACGACGGCGACAATAAGATACGCCAGGGATGTAGCTTCGCCAAAGGTTATGGCTCTTATCGCCTCCTCAGTCCGCCTAGGATGATGGCGATAAATCAGCTCTAAGTACTACATAAATGTTTGTTTTTTTCGTTAGCAGGGAAATATTTGATAATTAGATGTGAAAATAAGGTTGTTTAGATTCCGACTGAAACTTTATAATATGTCACAGTTCTCCCTAAATCAAAGGTTGTTAGTCTACATAAATGATTATCTATCTATGTTTTTATTGGATTTGTGCCACTCTTCTTTCTTGATAGTTAAAGTTCGGTGTACCATGTGTTTCATGTGTTTCTGAAAAATCTTCTAATATTTTTTTTTCCTGAGTCAAGAAATTTTATTGAATAATAAAGAAGTCACAAGTATTCAATACAGCAGCAGCAGACATGGTAAACCTCTAAACTGCAAAACATCTAGCACAAAAGATCCGGACAAAGATCTGAACAAAGTCTTAGAAACAGAGGAAATATGAAGAAAGTTAAATCTGGAAACATCAAACAGTAACCCCAAAACCATATTAACCGCCACAGACCATGAACATAGCACAACCACCTTTGAACTCCAATAAGCCACAAATCCAATGAATCCATAGGCTTTAATCCAGGAAAGGAGAAGGTAGATGAATAGTAGCAAAAATATAAAAAAAAGTGAAAGAGCAAAATCACTTTCATTTTTTTTATTTAAAATTTTTATTATTTTATTAAAAATTATTTATTATTAATGGTTATTTTTTTATTTTCAATCTCATCAAAATTATTCTTACAATCCATCCAAATTAATTCTAAAAATGATCCGAAAATCCACAGAAATTAAAATTTTATCAACAGAACAATTCAACCCAGTTATTAAAGCCACCGAGAACCGTTCAGAACCAAATATCATTCATCATATTAAAAGTAGAAGGCGTACAAAATCGGGATTCTCATCACTTTTTTTCTTTTTTGAAACACAAAGTATTTTTATGTGTTTTACAATTTAAAATTAATTATGTTTTGATTGTTCTTTTAACTGAAAATTTTTTAATGCATCTTTAAATTAAGATGTGGCTGGTACATGTATCACGTAACTGATTTCAATAATTTAGGCACAAATAGTCGTCGGTTTGTAGGTGTGCTAGCCAGCGTGCTGTGTGACGGAGGCTTACGACAGGAAAATTTTTAACTATACTACTATACTTGTACTAGTACGGTAAAGATCAATTTCTACCCCATCATCATTGTTTCAATCACATGAAATAAGAGAGTTAGAAGGCACATTAAAATTTTCATTGTTTACCATGGGAATTGGGAATTCAATTTACTGAAATTTCATTATTATTTTTTATTCATAATTAAAGAGGTATAATCAAAAAATGAGAAGTCGATTTGGAAATCTCTCTTAAAAAGAATTAACAAGAGTTTAAATAACCATTGATTGTTAAATTTTATTATTAACTATTTTGTGTTTGTGTGCTTGTAGAATATAGTCATATATATGCATTAATTAAAGAGGTATAACAGGAAAAAGAGAAGCCAAACTTTGAATTTAAATTCTCTTAAAAAAATTAACAACAGTTAGGATAATCATTGATTATTAAATATTATTATTAACTAATAATCATTGATTATTAAATATTATTGTCATAACGATGTCATCTGGAGATTCGACCGCTTCACGATTTTGAAAATATTAAAAATAAGGAGTTGCCACCAATCTTTTTTAACTAGGTGTGATTGGCCACCTAAAAATCTTATCTTTTTAACAAAATCTTAAAACCCGTTAAAAACGGTACCATCTTAATCACGTGTTATCCTTTTGTTTTAATGAAATGGTCTTAATTTAATATTTAAAATTAATTTCTATTTTTATTGCAAAAATTTTTTTATGCATATTTATCATTTATCAAATTCATTTTTTATTTTAAAAAAGGTTAGATAATATTTATTTATTTATTATTTTTTTAGAAATTGAATGTGAACATTTTGTATTGAAAAATTAAATCAATATACTCTAATACTTTTGATAATATTTGAAGTAATAATCTCACCTAGAGATTTTTTAAGAATTGCTACTTACGATTTCTAAAGATTCTTATCCTTGGAAGATTCACATTTGCTTCGAAAATTATCATGAATACATATGATGCAAACATACTATGAATGATGCACATGCATTTGTTGTCATTTTTATAAAAAAATTATCTTTTATTTTAAATAATAACTTGTATTATTGAAGAGTCAAATTGAATATTTCAATACTTTGGTAATATTTAATATACTCCTTTCACATAGGAATCAGTTAGAAATCACTACTTGTGATTTCCATAACATCCCATCATCGGAAAAAAATGTTTAATTAAATTTAAATTTTATTAGTTACCTTTTTTTATTTTCCCAAAAGTGTTAATATGTTTCATAAAATCAACTATATATATAAAAAAAATTTAACATCGAACTAAAATTACTTAAATATTCCAATACGTTGGTAATATTTAAGAAATTTAATTCGATCCTAGGGATTATCAAAGAATCACTACTTGTGAATTCTAAGAAGTCCCATCATTGGACAGTAAGTTAACTTAATTTAAATTTACAATTATTCACTTAAGTTTAAATTTTATTATTAATTTCTTTTCTTTTTTTTAAAAAAAACTTTGTTTTTATTTTTTAATAAAAATTCACATTTTTGAAAAATCAAACTAAATATTCCCATACGCTGGTAATATTTAGCGAATTCATCTCATCGGGAGATTTTTAAAGAATCGCTACTTGTGATTTCTATGAAATCTCGTTATCGAAAATTAATTATCTTCCTATCATTTTCAAATACATAATTTTACCAAACACAAATAAAATATGAGAAATTTCTTTATTATAAATTTTTTATATCAATTTATCACTATCATAAAAATTTGTACTTATTAATGTGAGAAAATTGGATTATCTAAAAAAAAAAAATTTTTGGTGAAAAATAAAAATCAAATTATCTAATAATAGATTTATGTTCATATATATTTAAACTATTAATAACATAACAAAAATATTTAAATAAATTGCGAAAGATAAGAGTATACCAAGGGGTTTTGGGTTTAAGACCCAAAAAAGGTTTGCAAGTGGCCTAACCCAAATAGCCCAAGAAAGCCTTATAGATCGGGCTCAGCTAGAGGCAGGCCTGGAACACGGGTCGAATGCGGACTGGGTCGGGTTGCTGGATCCAAATCAGGCGAAGCGGGTCGTCTCCTCTGAAGCGAGTCAGACGTGCGGATCCTGAACCCGGGTCAAGTCCAGGCGCAGATCTATTCAATCTTTTTTTTCTAATATAAAAGCCACTCTTTTTTTAAAAAAAAATCATTTCTTCTCTTTCTTAAAAAAAAAAAACTGTTTTCTCTCTACTCTCGTCTCCTTCTGTCTAGAATCGAATGTCGGAGCCGCCACTGGTACTACCGTCAGCTGCTAGTTAGGCGCGTCTCCGATGACCGAAAATCGAAAATGCCACCACTTTTCAAAAGCTCTTCCCGTGCTCTTCCTGTTTCTCACATTAGTTTCCTTAAAATATCTAAAATGAAACCTAGATCTAGGCCTAAAGCTTTGGTCTCAAAAGCCTAAAACTCCTCTCACCGCTGACCAAGCACAACAAACTCTCATTATGTCCTTTTCCTCCTCCTTAACCTTTCTCCTTCCCACATTTGAAGTTTCAAATCCTTTGAAAGCCCCTGAACCGAAACTCTTTTTTTTTTTTTGATTTTGCTGTGGACGATTCTGAACACTTCTGAGTTGCGGAATCTTGCTGTTGTTTTCTTTTTGCAAGTATTTGAGAATTGATTTGGAGGTGTGGATTTTAGATCTGGTTTTGGGGGCTCTTGGGTTTGAGATTTGGGTTTAGAGTTTCAATTTTTGGTTGTGATGTTGGACGATAAGTGGTGGTTCGGGCAGTGGCAGTGGTAGTGGTGATTTTTGGTTGAATGTTGCTATTGGTGTTCAGGTAATAGAGGGGCCGAATGGTGGTATACAGTGGTTGAGAGTTGAGCTTGGAAACAGGTTGGTGATTAGGGGTGGTTCGGTGATGGTATGACAATTAGTGGGTGTTGGGATTAAGGCCTATTTGTGGTGGCATTCTCACAAAATGGAAGTGCTTTCGTGTAGAGCTGGTTTTTGGGCCTGGTTGGCCCGACCCAATTCGCAATCGGATCGGGCCAACCCGGCCCAATAATTGAACTGGTATTGTACTAGTTTGGAACTGGCCCAGCCCGGTATATTATCGAGCTGGGTCGGTTCTCATTAATTAGAACTGGGCCCGCTAAGGGCCCGGCCCATTAAGGACTAGGACCGTCCGATCTTGGTCCAGAATTAGACCAGTTCCGATTGAACCAGTTCGGTTCAAATTAAAAAAACAAAAAAAATAAATAAAGGAAGGCTGCCACTGCTCCAGAGGCAAGTCATAGAGTGCTGTGACTTGCCTCATTTGATAGGTAACGGCCAAATATCAATCTTTTTTTTTTTAATTTTTTTATTTTAAAAATTTTATTTTAATTTTTTTTCCTATAAATACCTCATTCTATCTTCTATTTTTCTTTACATTTCTTCTATATTTCCTCTCAAATCTACTATCTACATTCATCTACTCTTATTCTCTTCACTGACATACTCTCTCAATATTCACTCAAACTCTCTCAAATTCACTTAAATTCCCTTATTCCAAAATTATAATATCATCATTTCCTTTCTAAATTTCATTTTTCTTTTTATTTTATAATTTTACAAATTTTACTTTTAATTTTCAAGTTTCAATTTCCAAATTCCAAATTCCAATATATTATATATATCATACATCTATTTTTTTTTAATTTTTAACATATATTTATTTTCAAAAAAAAAATATAAAAATGTTAAATTTCTTTCGTCGTTCATGCTCTGTTTCTCGACCTTTTGGTTCCACTGAAATTCCTAATTTGGGTGACGAATCATTTAATGAAATCGAACCCGATATTCATCCGGATGAGGAGCTTCCTTTGGCACCATCGTTTGGTCGTGGTCGTGGTCGTGGAGGAGGCCATGCTCAAATACAATCATCAACTGCCACCACTGCTGCTACATCATCAAGACCAAAGTTTAGTCGAAAAAAAACAAACAGGGTATGGGAGTATTTCGACATTGTAGCAAAAGAAGGTGAGACGAATAAATATTGTGCTATCTGTAAATTGTGCAAAGGTGTTTACTCTTATAACTTTGGTGGAGGTGGTGGTGGTACAGGTACGTATAAAAGACATTTAATTACTATACATAAAATTAATCCTGATGCCGAAGAAAATGAAATTTTAGAAGGTAAACAATCTCAAATTAATACATATGGTGGTGGAAAAAATTTTAATTTTGATAATGTTCAAGCTAGACATGGTTTAGTTATATTTGTAGTTAGGACTGAACAACCATTCACAATTTGTGAAAAAAATAGGATATTTAGAATTTGTTTGTAAATATTTATAACCCACATATAAATCTGTTTCTAGACATACATTAAAAAAAGATTGCATGTATATGTTTAAAGAATATAGACAAGCTTTAATTGATAAACTTAGTAATATTTCATGTAGGGTTAGTTTAACTAGTGATATATGGACTAGTACTAATGGTATAAGTTATCTTGTTATAACTTGTCATTGGATAGATGAAGATTGGTCCATGCAAAAACGAATTTTATCTTTAGATGTAATAGAAGAAGCACATAATTCATATACTCTTCATAAATATATTACTAAAGTTTGTAAATTATATGGACTAGAAAATAATAGAGTTTTTGCTATTACTTTTGATAATGCTTCGAGTAATATTGCAGCTATTCCTCATTTAATTAAAAGTTTAAACCCTGTTATGCAAGGCATATTTTTTCATGCAAGATGTGCATGTCATATTATAAATTTATGTGTTCAAAGTGATTTTAGTTCTAGTGGTACTGGTAGTGGCATAGGTCCAATTGATAAAATTAAAAGTTTAGCAAAATGGATTCGCACACCAAGTAATAAACGTGAATGGAAGCAAATTTGTATAACAAATAATATACCTGTTAAAGCATTTCCACTTCCCGTGGAAACAAGATGAAATTCACTTCATCGTTTGCTTTCTTCTATTTTACCTTATAAAGAACTTGTTACTCCTTTTTATAACAATTATACAAGTAGCATGCATTTAGTACTTTTTAAAGAAGATTGGACTTTTATTGAATATTGTGTTGATTTATTATCTACTTTTAAAGATGCAACCGAAAGATTTTCAACTCAATTTTATCCAACTACATCGTATTTTGTTCCTATTATCTACACAATATTTGAAAAATTTGTAAAATTTAGGAATCATGAAACTTTAAGTTCTTTTGTATATGATATGGAGGAAAAAATTAAAAAATATTGAGAAATAATTCCTCCTATTTATTGTATTGCAACTTTACTAGATCCTAGTCAAGGTGAGGTAAATATAGAGATTTTTTTTATTGTTATAAAGCATTTCTTGTTCTTGATTCTATTGAGGATCAAAAGTCCTCAATTAACAATTTTTTTTGAGAATTGTTTAATGTTTATGAAGCAGAAAGGGAGCAGTTCAACTTTAACCGAGGAGAAGAAGATTCATACGAAGAAACCGAGAGTAGCAAAAAAGGAAAAGGAATTTTAAACGCAATTAAGGAAGCAGCAAAGAAGAGAATGAAGATAAAAGGAAAAGCTAGCGGATCGGGATCAACAACTTGACGAAGTTCTAGCTTCAAGGAGCTAGGATTTTTCTTAAGTCAAGATTTTTCTGTAGATGAAAACTTTGATCTTCTCCAATGGTGGAAAGAAAACCAAAAACAATTTCCAATTTTAGCTTCCATGGCCCGAGATGTTTTTACGGTGCAAGTTTCTTTTGTTGCTTCGGAATCCGCATTCTCGACGTGTGGAAGAATTATTGGAGACCATCGAACCACTCTTAATCTAGATTCATTGTGCATGTTAACATGCCTTAAAGATTGGTTTGATGTGGAATTGTGCAATGTCGAACTTGGAATGACCAATGAATTCGCTGATAATAATTCAGAAGAGGAGGAAGAAATTTTCAAGGCAATCCGTATAAATTATGAAGAATAGAGAATAATTTTTTTTTTTGTAAATTGTATGTAAAATTGTAAATAAGTTTAGTCATAGTAAATATTTTTATGGACTACGGTCTCGTGGTTTTTACCCTTCTAACTTTTGAAGGGGTTTTTTACGTAAAAAATCTTTGGTCTCCTACTCTCTCTTTTTTCTCCTTTGTTGTTGTTGTTATTATTGTTATTATTATTATTATTATTATTATTACTATTATTACATACCAAATTATTTAATGTTATACTTATCTATATTTAAAATAAATTTAAAATACAAAATGAATGAATATTTTAAAAACATATTAAATAAATGAATAAATAAATAAATGAATAAATATTAAGTAAATGATATTTCAAATATAATAAATTATTTTAAATGCAAAATGAATATAATAAATGAATATAAATAATGATATGCAAAATGAATATAATAATAATATTCATAATATCATTATTTGTATTTTGAATCAAATATCATTTTATCATTATAACTTTATTATAATATTATATTCATAATATAACTTTATTTTATTATAACAATAATTTTATTAGATAATTTTATAGTAATTTATTTTTACATTATTGTTACATTACTTAAATAAATTATAATAACTTTATAATAAATTATTGTTAAATTAAACTATTAACATTATTTATTATAAAAATAAATTTATTAGATTAAATTATAAAAATATGTTAATATAAATATATATTAAAATAAATTAATATAAATTTTAAACAATAAAAATTTTAAATTTATCAATTTAAAAAAAAACTAGAGCGAATCGGTTTAAACAGGTTCGGTCCGGTTTTTAAGCGAACCGGCCCGGCTCGAACTAGTTCGCTATCGGTTCAGATCAATTTTCTTTTACTATGGGCTGGAACCGGTGAAAACCGGACCGAAACTGGGCCGGTCCGGCCCATAACCAGCTTTACTTTCGTGCTTGGGGTTTCCATGGAAGAGCTGGCTGACCCTCTTGCCTGTAAGGTAGTGCTCATTTTAACCGAAATTAGAAAACCTTTCTTAGTCCAATTTTTGGCTTTTGTCCATCAAATTTTTACAATCAAATCCAGTCATTAAGGTGTTTGATTATTGGAATAGGGTTTGAGTGATTGATGTTTATGGGGATGAGGGAGTTACAGAGTTGGTGGTGGCTGGTGGAGAGGGGATGGATTGGCAGAGTAATGGTTATCTTGGCTGTGAGGCACCGGTTCTTTCCGTTTTTGTTATATTTCATCATTTTTTCTTTTTCTCTTTTTTTTAGCTTTTTTAGTAGTATTAATTAAATTCATTAAAGTAATAAAACAAAAACAAAATAAAAATAAAATAAAATAACAAAATATGAGATATAACAAAAGGATTTGGGCCTTTAAGCCCTTTGAACATAACTCAACTAAAATTATAAATTGGACTAATAAATTTATAAGCCCAACAAAGTTCATATGACTCAAAATTCATCCGAATTTAATAGGATTTTAAATTAAGAAATATGCCTAAATTAAGTTTAAATCAATTTTATTGTGAGGGATTTGATCCTTAAATATTTTGAATTTATGAACTTGGACAAAATTAAGTGTCTACAATTATTATTAACTATTATATGTCTGTGTGCTTGTTGAATAGTCATATATGCATTAATTAAGTATAATAAAAGCTTTTCTAATGTTAAAGTAATAACGGGTAAAATGTTAACCATAAAATAAAATAAATTCATTTCATCTTAAAACTTAATAATTCCAATTTAAATTTACCAAATACTCAAATCTTAGATTATATGAACTCGAAAAATATGAATACTACTAGAACATGGATTTTCGTAATACTTAAGTTGCTGCAAAAACAAACGTAGAATTGCAAAATCCTTTTCGCAAGGTTCTTGCCTATACTTTTGCTGCTGAGAGTATTTACAATGATTTTATCCTATGATATGTCATTTTGAAATATATTTAATGCAACAGTTTTTTTTCTCTTTATTATATAAATTGCATTTAAGCTATGACTTAATGTCTTTTTTTAACAACCTCGTGTTTGGTTTCAAAAGCTTTTTCGTTTTTTTTGTAAACCATAAGTATTCTTATATGTTTTAGCAATCTGAGACTAATCCTGCTTGAAGCTTCGTCACAGTTAAAACTCCTCACTCTTCTCCAAAAGTGTGTTTAGTAGGGATCGAACCCAAAAGCTCTTCCCACAAACTTAGCTTGCGTTGCCAACTAAACCACAATCCATGGGTTTTAAAGCTTTTTCGTTACAACATTATTTTAGTTGCCTTATAATTTTTGTAATGCCATATATTTGGTTTCAAATCTTTTATAACCACAATTTTTTATCACTGCATTAGTTAATTTTGCAATGGCTCACCTTTATTTCTTCATGCTTTGTACGTGCATCTGAGAAAAACAAACCCATTACTACTAAATCTTCTGTAATATTCACTTCTGATTATGAAGTGGTAGAGATAATGGGCGCTTTCGCCATCGTCGTTAGCAACGTCCCACCTCAAGTTCATTAGCATTGGCTTCAACAGATATTTCATCATTATGGGAGAGTACTCGACGTTTCTATGCCAAGGAAGAGGAATGCAAAGGGAAGAAGGTTTGGTTTTGTCCGATTGTCAAAGTTGTCGAAAGCCAAAAGGGCAGTTGTGCAGCTTAACGGTTCTTGGCTTCTATATTTTAAGCTACAAGTTAGTCTTGCTAGATTCATCGCTAGATCTTCCTTTTAGGGAAGAGTTAGACTATCTAATGGATGGGAAGCTGGAATGGGTCATTTTAAGGCAAGCGAGGCTGTTGATCTGACTATTGGTCTTCCCGTCAACCATGATTGCTCTGTCTCTGATAGAATCGAGGTCGATGGCATTAGAGATAAAGATGGAGGCTTTTTATTCAGACTTTCATACAAGGATGCCCTGCTAAGAGGTAAGTAGAGTCTACTGGATTTTGACGATCGGTTAGGTCCTAAACAACAATCAAAGAATGGTCATCTCTCTTGCAAAGTGGTCACGAACGTTGAAATTCTTCATAAGCTGGATAATTTCATGATTGGTACACCAAGTCATTACTTTGACTTTGGTCTTCTAGATGATTACATAAAGAATCAGGGGATCCAAGATATCTTTATCAAAAAGATCTATTAAATTTGAAAAAAAGCCACAATAGAATCGATGCAGAAGGATGGCTAGGGGTTTTCGACGGAATGGTTTACTGTGATTGAGCCTTGGATTGATAAGGTTTTTTTTTTTGTACATATCCTTGGACTGATAAGTTGACCTTAAAGAGTAATCTACTTGGTTTCATAATTTTGGAGTTCCTCCTCACGTCTGGTGTTTAGACACTTTTAAGAACGTTGCTGAACTTTGGGGGTGAGCTCCTGTTACTAGATGAAAAAAGGTTCAATTATGAAGATTGCAGTAGAGGTGATCCCTTTATTTCTACTGATCTTATGGAAACGATCAATAAAGTCATTAAATTGGATTATGGGGAAGTAATTTTCCCTGTTCGTGCTATTGAAATTGGTTCAGATCTTATTACAACGCCTTGTGGTTGTTTCAAGCTTCAAAAAGAACTTCACAAAGGAACAATTTTCCATAACATTGAAGTCTCAAGCCAGGGTTATTCCCATGATGCAAAGGATGACAACGATCCCATCTCATCGGTGTTAGAAATTTTCAATTAATAGACTGCTATTAATTGGTAGTTTTAAGTTTTAATAAAACAGGCTGATAATTTGGTCTTGGTTTGAAAACATGCAAGTAAGCCTAAATAGTTAATTGTAATCAACAAATATGGGCATTAGTGCATTTTATTGGATCAGTGTGGTGCGGTAGTTGTGTAGGCCTAAAACTTAATATTCTTTGATAGGAGGTTATTAGGTTCAACTACAAATATAAGGCTAGGTCCCCTCTTCACTTCTCAATGTATTGGTATTTGCCCATTGAAAGCCACCTTAAAGGAGAAGTAGAAGAGAAAGATATGCCTAATAATATTTCCAATGATTATGTTTCTTTATGCTTTTGCTTTCATTAATATTTACCGTAAACAGGTACGCATAATTAATTATTTAATATCTCTTGTGTTCTAATTATTGCATAAAAAAATTGAATAATTGATCTTACAATCGGTTCCTTCCACAAGTGTTGGTGATGACATCGTCCTATCTAATGAGGGTATGGAAGAGTCTCTCCTTGCATGCAATGTGGCTGACATGAGCTGCTCTACTAGCATGTCTCCTTTAGAACTGCAATCTGTGGTGAGTCATGATGGAGGAATTGAAACAGGTGGGAACACTTTTGACAATGTGGTGTTAACCGTTCCTAAAGTTGTTCCTGAATGTGCTCTGGCCATCCTTAAAGACGGCTTGGAACAAAAATACCTCGTATGTCCCAAAAACGATAGTAAGGCAAAAAAGAATCATTAAGCAAAGGAAAGTCAAATCTTTGGTGGAAGTTGAAGATGATATCTAGTTGAAAGTGGAAAAGAAAAACAAGAAAAAGGGTAAAAAATCCTTTAAGAGAAAACTCCATCACCTATTTTGCTCAAGGGAGGTAGTTGCTAATGACTCTTTATCCAACGAGAATTTTAAGTACCACTACAAAGTAATCACTAGAGAAGCAAAAGACATCTTATAGGTAGGAAAACTTCTTGGCCTTGCTACTGACTGTGATGAAGATGAAGTTATTAATAGATTGAAGGAACTTGAGAATAGGGCTTAAGGTGGGCATGAGGATCCTTTGTTGGAATATCAGAGGCTTGAATAATTCAGCCAAAGGAAGAGTCTTGAGTTATTTAATCAAATTTGTTGATGCAAATATTTTGTTAATACAAGAAACAAAAATGGTGGACATCAAAGACGTGCATATCACTATATAGTGGGGTTTTAGAAACATTGATTGGATCTTCTCTCCTTCAAGTGATCATTTAAAAGGGATTACGATTTATGGGGGATACAACCTGTTTTGATAATGATAAGAGTTTCAAATAAAAAAAAAGTTATTGTCATCAAGGGAAAGTGGAAGCAATCTGGGTTTGTCACGATCCGAAGACTATGACGTGCATTAACACTTACACTTATTCTAGTTAACAAATTTAAGAACGAAATTTTTCCTTTTCAATTTATGGTTTGTATTCGGTGCCAGTGTAGTCGTTAAACCATTTCCATTCATTCTTTAATCCAAAGGTGATTTGAATTGTTCTTTAAAGTAGGCAAGTGTCATTTTTAGCCCTAACTTATTGATTCTTAAAAACAGATTGAAAATATCACCCTTTATATTTTAAGACTTTCTCCAATTAATCACTTACATATTAAATTCAACACCATGCAACATAGCAGCCTTTCTCAATTCAGCAGTCCTAATACCATAACTACTCACCACAAACATTTCATGTAACATTAGAATATTATATCAACTACTAAGTATCCTAGTTTACATCCCATCTTATAATACTATACAGATATCACCTAAAAATAAAAGCATATACGAAAGAAGTATTACAATACCAAATATCAACAGCGAGAACCTTGGGCGTTAATCAATCACCCGAGATTTCCCAATGTGTCGCTTAACTCGAATCAATCTGAAAGAAAATCTAATCTCGTTTAATGAGCGATGGCTCAGTAAGTTACTAATATAAGAATAGAGTTAGGATTGCATTGTCTCTAGTGCAAATGCATGAATCCTGCAAGTATATATCCCAGTATCATATAGAAATCAATATCCTTTGAATGTTAATTCAATCATGCCCTAAAGACTAGGTGAGTCAGAGTTTCTAGAGGTTTCGACGGGAATATGCTTCCGGACACCTCATTATCCTCGTTCTCTGACCCTTAACCAGCTTCTAGTCATTCTATCACTACAGACAAATCATATTCCAATACCAATTCTTTTGTATCACTACATGTCATAAATCAATGTAAGGTGTGTCATCATGTCAGAGTTCAGTATGTAAACATATGAAAGTTCTATTGTATAAGACGTTTGCTATTTCAAATCATGTCACATGTAGTATATAATCAAGTATGAAACATATACAGTCTAAAAATTATTTCACATATACGTTAAAACATATTTCAAAACATGTACAGTATCAAATCATATCATGTGTGGTATAAAACCATATGGAAAACATATTCAATCTTATTCATATCACATATACTATGAAAACATATTATGTTTAGAGTTTCATATATAATAAACCATACTCTAGACAACGTTTAACATTTATTAAAAGACTAAGCATAGATCTTTATTCTGGTAACATATCATCTCTAACTCATTGTAGTTATCAATGGGAGAGTTCCCCCTTAAAGCGTCTATCTATGATCATTGATTGTCCCAGTCTCACTGATCAGCTAGAAATTGAGAATGTGTCCACGACTATTGTTGGAACAGCCTGGAATGGTCTCATCAGGCAGCATCTACATGTACATATCACATCTATATAGATAGGGTTCTATGCCACACAGGCAAGACCGCTCGATATATATATACTCTATGCCACACAGGCATGAGAAATAGGGTACCTGTCATCTCAATATCGAAATATCTTTTTCAAATTCCTTTTTAAATCTTTTAAGATAGCCCACGATAAAGCATTTCACACTGCATCGTTTCTCAAATCAATGCATAGTTAAACTATATGTTCAGTTTGTACATGTTGTGCATGATATTAGAGCATGAGTTAAACATTTAGGCATTGTGACTGTTTAGACATTTCAAACATTCACTTTTGTTTAAAAGATTTCAATGCACCTCTTTTCAAAACAATATTTTCTCTTTCAAAACAATACATGGTCCCGAAAGAGCTATATTTCAATATCATCCACAATATCACACGTTATCATAAAACGATTTACTGCAGTCTCAATAACCATATCACACTTAATTACTAACTTGTTTTAATTCATTTCTCAATAGATATTAAAACAGTCTCATCACAAGCTGACAATACCTTTGCATCTAATAGTAACATTGCATCACAAAACATGTTATTTCTCGACAATAACATCGCATGACATAAGAAGATACATTTCATATTTCATAATACTAATTATACGACCTTCATTATCCATTTCCTTTTCACAAGGTACCATAAATTTTAATAGTATCAGAGCGAGGTTGGTCTGATGTCAATCAATGTTATTAGGAGAAATCGATTTACATCCCTAATAGTATTGTATTTTTCTGAATGTATATAAAGGTAAAAGTGACAAAATATTTCTTATGTTTGTTTTGACAGCATGTCTGCCAGGCGAAGGGGTAGAGGTAGGGGCAGAGACGAGCCCAACTATCTCTGGAGCCGATTCCAGAACCAGCCCTCCTTCTGCAACTAGAAAGTCCAAGTGCACAGATTGCTTGACTGGAAAGATTGGTCGAGCAGTTACTAGCTGAACGTGTTAAAGAGCCAGCACCCATTCCAACTTCGACACCAGTCCCAGAAGTGTCGTAGCCACCATCACCTCCTCTAGTTCATATGCCTCCACCACCACAACCACAACAGATACCACTGCCACCACCACCATAGCCTCAGCTAGTTGACATAGTGGGTAAATGCGATATTAATTTATTAAGGCAATTTCGAAAGTTAGATTCGCTGAAATGTAAGGGTGAAAAGGATTTTATGGCAGCGGAGAATTGGTTAAACGTGGTCGTGAAGCTATTTAAGTATGTAACCTGTTCAAAGACTGATAAGGTAGGGTTGGCCACTTTTCTATTGACCAATGAGACCAAGTATTGGTGGAAGGCGACCCAGATTGTGCTAGTTGCTAGATATACTAAGGTAAGCTGGGCAATATTTTTTGAGGCCTTTAATCAATAGTATGTACCACCGACTACATAGAGGAAGTTACGCATTAAGTTTCAAACTCTAGTTCAGGGATCGATGTCGGTGGACCATTACAAGTCTAAATTTACCAGTATGAGTTGATTTGATTTTGAGACGCTTCAGAGTGAGCAGCATAAGATTGAGAGGTTTATTTCCAAGCTCAGGTATTCTATTAGATCCCTACTTGCTCCCTTTGGTGTTTCCACTTATGATGAATCTGTTCAGAGGGCCCAGTTATGCGAGCAGGACTATGAGTTTTATCAAACTGAATTTGGGGCTCGCAATAAGGGTAAAGGCAAGGAAAAGGCCAAGCGAAGTTTCGAGGAGAAATTAGAAAATAAGTTGGCGAAGAAAGCTAAGACTTCTGGCATTAAGATTTCTGAGCCTACCTCAGTTAAATCTGCTGCTACTGATAGATCCACATCTGCACCAAAGAGTACCGCACAACTTTGTGAGCACTGCAATAGATTTCACGGTGATCGATCTTTCCACAAAGCTACTGGGGCATGTTTTAGGTGCGAACAGACTGGGCTTTTGGTCAGGCGCTGTCTTAATACTAAAGTATCAACAGCAACACCAACATTGGCAGCAACAGCACCTACAAGGAGCCAGAGAAGGCTGCCGCATCCTGGCACAAGAGAGCCATAGCTGTTAAAAAGGGGGAAAAGTTG
Source organism: Heritiera fomes (assembly GCA_032173925.1). Classification (NCBI taxonomy): domain Eukaryota; kingdom Viridiplantae; phylum Streptophyta; class Magnoliopsida; order Malvales; family Malvaceae; genus Heritiera; species Heritiera fomes. The sequence goes on from JAPDPM010000019.1 coordinate 5,033,570, forward strand.
GTTACTTAGGGCAAGGTACATGCTTTAGATAAGGAGGTTGTTGATACATCATCTGAGGTGATTAAGGGTAAGATATTTATCTTTGATATATCTGTTCTTGCATTATTTGATATGGATTCTACACATTCATTCATATCTCTTATATGTGTTGTTAAAATACTTGTAGAGCTTGAACCTCTAGGATATCAACTCCAAATTAACACACCCTTTAAGGAATCTCAGATGACTTATGTGATATATCATAATTGTAAATTAAGGGTAGGAGAGAAGGAATCTATAGTAGACTTCATTTTGCTTAATATGTATGACTTTGATGTGATATTAGGTATGGATTGGTTAGCTACAAATCGTGTGAGCCTAGATTGCTATACTAAATATGTAATATTCTCTTACCCAGAAAAGTATACTGTAAAACTATTTAAGTAGTAATGAAAATAAAATATTTTATTGAATTCTGCCTAAGTGTGATATTTAAAGAATTATGTTTGTATTTGAAGGATTCATAGCCTACGTGAAGGACGTAGAAAAGAAACGTCCAAAGTTATATGAGCTTTTGATAGTCAGAGATTTCCTATATGTATTTCTGAATAAATTACCAAGACTTCCTTTTGATTGAGAGATCGAGTTCACTATTGATTTAGTCCCTGGTATAGAACCCATTTCTAAACCTCCCTATCGAATGGCACTAGTGAACCTAGATGAGCTCAAGAAGCAGCTCCAGGAGTTATTAGACAAGGGTTTCATCTGTCTTAGTGTCTCTCATTAGGGTGCACCGGTCCTTTTTGTTAGGAAGAAAGATGGTAGCCTGCGACTCTGCATAAATTATCGGTTGCTTAATAAGGCTATTATCAAGAATAAATACCCTTTGCCTAGGATCAATGATTAATTTGATTAGCTCAGGAGTGCACAGGTATTCTACAAAATTGATATCAGATTTGGGTACCATCAGTTGAAGATCAGAGATTTAGTTTTCCTAAGACGGCATTCAGAACTCGATATGGACATTATGAGTTTCTGGTTATGCCTTTTGGACTTACTAATGCCCCTGCATCATTTATGAATTTGATGAATGAGGTGTTTAAGCCCTACTTGGATAAATTCATCATGGTATTCATTGATGACATACTAGTCTACTCCAAATCCTGGGAAGAACAGGAGTAGCATTTGTATATTGTTTTGCAGACCTTTAGGGACCGGAAGCTCTATGCTAAGCTCAATAAGTGTGAATTCTGGTTGAATTAAATTACTTTTCTAGGCCATATAGTTACCTTAGGGTACCCGCTACCTGAACCCGATTATAACTAATAATTAATTAATATGATATTTATATTTTTTATCTATAAATTATTTATTATTAATATTGTATTAAATTAAATTAATTCATCAAATAACATAATTATTATTTTTAACTTTAATTTATATTTATTTGTTAAATTTAATTTATTAACTTAATTTTTTAAATAAATTAATCCAAATTTGATTTTAAATTTAAATTTGAAAGTCAAATTTTAACTTAATAAATGGGTATTTAGCGGGTTCAGGTAGTTAAACGGGTATTTTGGATTATATAGGGTTAGGGTTCGGGTAACACAAATCAAAATAATTGGGTAGTTAGTCGAGTTTGGGTTTTATATATTCTAATCGAGTTTAGGTTCGGGTATCCCAAAATTAGCGGGTACCCGACTCGTTTACATTCCTAGCTGTCGTGATGTTTGCACTGAAGATATGGCGGCATTATCTGTATGGTGAAAAGTTCAAGGTATTCACTAATAATAAGAGCCTCAACTATTTATTCTCGCAACGTGAATTGAGTATGAGGCAGTGTAGATGGATAAGGCTGCTAAAGAATTATGACTGCGAGATACTATACTACCTAGAGAAAGTAAATGTGGTGGCAGATGCCTTGAGCAGGAAACATATCGGTATGGTCTCGTATATGATGGTAGGGGAATATGATCTGTTGGAGCAATTTGCAAACCTTAGCTTGAGTGTCACTCCTTCTGAAGATATGGTTTGACTGCTAGTTTGTGAATTAAGCTAGATTTGATGGATTGGATTAGAAATGCTCAGAGGGAGGATTATAATTTTATTAAGATTGCTAATCAGGTATAAATGGGTACTCAATCTGATCATGGTATTGGTTTTGATGGCATTCTAAGATTCAAAGGCAGGATTTATATTCCTTAAGATAAGCAGCTAAGGGAATTGATTTTGATATAGGCACATGTCTCCAGGTACACTTTACATCTGGGCAGTAATAAAATGTATCATAATCTACGTAAGGTGTACTGGTGGCCTAAAATGAAATAGGACATCTTTGAATTTGTTGCCAGATATCTCGCGTGCCAACAAGTGAAGGTAGAGCATCAGAAACCAGTGGGATTGCTTCAGCCTTTACCAATATCGCAGTGGAAATGGGAGCATATTACTATAGATTTCATCATGGGATTGCTAAAAAAGCTGGAGGAACCATGATTCTATCTGGGTGATTGTTGATAGATCGATTAAGTCAGCCCATTTCCTTGCCATGAAATCTACAGATTCTCTAAATGCCTTAGCCAATTTATATGTCACGGGGATTGTCAGGCTGCATGGAGTCTAAGTGAGTATCACTTCTGACAGGGATTCCAGGTTCATATCTCATTTCTGGGAACATTTTCAAAATGCCATGGGATCTCGATTGAATTTTAGCACAACTTTCCATCCGTAGACTGATGGTCAGTCTGAGCGCACCATTTAGACACTCGAGGATATATTGAGAGCTTGTGCATTGGATTTTAAGGGCTCCTGGGATGATTATCTTCCATTGGTCGAATTTGCTTATAATAATAGCTAATATTCTAGTATCGGCATGGCACCGTATGAGGCTCTCTATGGCAGCAGGTGTCGATCCCCTATTGGTTTGGAAGAAGTGGGTGACAGAAAGATTTTCGCTCCTGATCTTGTTAAGCAAGCTTTAATAGATGTTTGAATTATTTGTGAAAGGCTGAAAGCTGCTCAGAGTTAGCAAAAAAGCTATATAGATGTTAGACGTCGACCCTTAGCGTTCTCAGTACTGGATTCTGTATTTTTAAAGGCCTCACCATCCAAAGGAATCATGAGATTCAGTAAGAAGGAAAAATTGAGTCCTCGATATATCGGGTCTTTCGAGATCTTAGATTGAGTAGGAGACGTAGCACACCGGTTAGCACTACCGCCAGAGTTATTTGGAGTCATATGTCTTCCATGTATCTATGTTACGAAAGTACCATCTAAGTCCATCACATGTAATTTAGCATGAGCCATTAGAATCAGGGAAGATATGAGCTATGTTAAGAAGCCGATTCGGATCTTGGATAGGAAAGATAAGGTACTACAATCTAAGACGATTCCTTTAGTCAAGGTTCTTTGGCAATACCATTCAGAAGAAGAAGCTACGTGGGATTTAGAGAGCCTAATAAAGGAGAAGTATCCAAGCTTTTTCATTGATAGGCCTACTCAAATTTGGAGGACCAAATTTCCTAAGGTGGGGAGGATGTGAGATTCACACTTCCTACTACTGTACTATTAGTCCCTAAAAAGAGGCATCTTATAACGGTATTTATAATTTGTGTTTTGTAGGTACAATTGTGATTTGGGCTGTGCCACTAAGACTTGTACAGCTCGAATGGAGATAAAACTCCACAGTATAGATATTTGGAGCAAAATAATATGATGGTAAATTTATATAACTCAAAATTATCTGTTTTGGACATTTTTGGAAAACATGCAACAAATTTAAAATATGAGGATTAAGGACATAGGCTAGAAGAATTTTCATGATCTCATAGCCAATTGTACTTTTGGACTACATGTTTGTCTAACAACTTCTTATTCTCCATAGTCGAAATTAGGGACCGGAACAAGTGAGGTGCTTTAAAGTATCCTTTCATACTCAGCCTGATTACCTAACCAATTATAGTATCCATTGCTTTAGTGTGCCAAAACTTTATTTATGAAAATGTTTTATAAGTCCATGTAGTCATGCATAGTATTAGTACTTTTATACGTATTTCTTACTTGGCTTTCCCTAAGCTCACCCCCTTTTTTACCTTCCTTCCAGATTATTTGTAGTAAGTTTTTAGGTATTTTGAAGGTCACTTTTGCCTATCCCTCAGGTGGAATTCAAGGCACCATAATGGTTTACACAATTTATTTTTTATATGTTCAAACTTTATAATTACAGTACTCCGTATGTAAATAATGTACAGGGGATGTAAACCTATTTTGTGAACCGATTATAAATATTTGTATGTGTATATCAGAGTTTCTGGATTTTGAGGTTGTGATTGTTTAATAAATTCTGAGTTTGTACTTGACAAACAGCCCAACCAAGCATAATTATGTGAAATATATGATATCTGGATCGTGACATAAATTATATTTCATAATTGTCTCATCACATCACAATTGAAACTATGGCTCCAGGAATAATATCATTTATCATTTTAAGGTAACTATCCCAAAATCACATACACATGATCCTAATGCATGCCAATACCATCATCACGTAGTTGTCTCATTCGACTTGAAAACATGACACAATATATCAAAATCACATGTACCATATAAAGTCACACACTAATCATATATACTTTTATAGACATGTCCCAACACCATCACAATCATCAATTCTTGATGCGACTTTTCATGTCAAAACAAAATCTTCTAAAACACTCTAACAATCTCTACATATCTCAAGATAATGACCCCTTTTTTTTTTTATTTCAGTGCTTGATCACATATTAATATTATTCCTGAGATACTCTATCATCACTCAAATTTATATTCCAACACAATTTCAAAATTTATCATCTATCCTAACATCATTTGACAATTTCCATAATTTCGTATACTTACTTTAACATCAATTTTGTTAGCTTTAAATTGCCATATGTATTTTGAAATGACAAAAACTTAAGTAAGCTTTAATGTTTTAATTCATATTGTAAATTTGCCTTATCACACATGATTTTCTCAATCCATTTTCAAGTGATCATATCAAACATTAAGACCATGATTTAATTACATATTCTTATTTTGTCTTGAATATTTTAGAAAATTACTTGATGAATTTTTGGACTATGTTTTCATTAGAGAAAGTCAAGAAAAACTCCCACAAAAATGTCAAAATGTTTTGGGTTGGATTAGGATCAAAGCTCACATCATTTTTAACCCAAAAGTGCAGGAAATAGGCTTTTTGAAGGCATGGGATCGATCCCATAAGGGAAGGGATCGATCCCCTTTTGGCAGTAAGCACCCCAACGCAAGAAAAGGTCCATCAGCCTAGAATAATCGAATCTAGAATGAAGGGATCGATCCCCTATGGGAAGGGATCGATCCCTTTGCCCGAAAATAGCTTGTAACGACTAGTTTTTGTGAGACAACGGTCATATTCAAGTTTTGGCTCCATCCAACGGCTATAATACATCCAAGGGACTGTAAATAGAGGCTTAGAAGCTAAAGAAAGCAAGAGGAACTGCTCAGAAATTCTATTCATCATCTTCTTCATTTTCCTTAAGCCTCAACAACAAATCAAGAGCTACAAAGTCTTCATCTTCCATCATTCTCATATTCTTTGTATAGAATAGCACAAATCTTGTATAGGCCTTTTCCTTGTGCTTGAACATTGTAATCACTTGCCTATCTAGAGGCCCTTCTTTGATTACACAATTTGTAAACACAATCATTCCTTGTAAAAGGGGAGGTTTCTCTTTAGCCTAAGAAAAAGAGGGAGGTTTCTCTTTAGCCTAAGAAAAAGAGGGAGGTTTCTCTTGAGCCTAGAAAAAGAGAGAGGTTTCTCTTGAACCTTGAAAAAGAGGGAGTGTAATACAAATTCAAAGATAGTGAATTTGGGGAAAATCCTTGGGAGCGTCTCAAGGTAGAGGACGTAGGCAAGGTTGCCGAACCTCTATAAATCACTTGCGTAAATTTCTCTATCCTTATTCTCTTTACTTATTTGCAATTATATTTGTGTTTATTGTATTGAATCTATATTGCATAATTGAGTAGTCTAGAGAACTTAGAAAATATCAATATAGGCTAGAGAATTTACAAGAATCGAAAAATGAACTTAAGGTTAGCAAAAAACCGATTCATCCCCCATCTCGGTATAGCCTATAGAGCCAACAATTGGTATCAGAGCTTGGGCTCGAGATTGATTTAGATTAATCTCTATTAAGCAAAACGATCTTAAATGGCTCACTTGAATGTAGGCACACCCCTAGGAGAAGAGGGACACTCATTAGTTAGACCTTCACTCTTCAATGGTGAGAATTACTCCTATTGAAAAATTAGAATGATGTTATTTGTGCAATCCAATGACTATGAAGTGTGGAGAGTAATTGTTAATGGACCTAGAATCCCAATAAAGAAAGTAGATGGAAAAGATGTCCCTAAGAGTGAAGATGAGTGGGACACCAATGACATGAGATTGGCACAATTGAATGCCAAGGCTATGCACACCCTCTTTTGTGCTTTAGGTCCCAATAAGTATAATAGAGTATCCTTACGTGAGAATGCTAAACAAATATGGGATAAACTAGCCATCACACATGAAGGGACAAATCAAGTTAGAGAGACCAAAGTAGGAATGCTCACACATGATTATGAGCTATTTAGGATGAAAGAAAATGAGTCCATTAGCGAAATGTTCACTAGTTTTAATGATATAATTAATGGACTTAAGGCTCTAGGCAAGGCTTATTCCAATGTTGAAATGGTAAAGAAAATTTTAAATAGCTTGCCTAAGTCATGGGAGGCAAAGGTAACCGCAATAGAAGAGTCTAAGGATTCAAATACCTTGTCTCTAGATGAGCTTATGAGCTCCCTACTTACATATGAAATGAAAATAAAAAGAAACGAAGTGCCTTCAAAGAAAGTAGGGGTAGCACTTAAGTCTTCCACTCATAAGGACATTGAAGATGATAGTGATGAGAGTGGAAATGATGAAGAAAAGGAAATGGTAATGTTTGCCAAAAGATTCAATAGATTTATGAGAATGAATGAGAGAGAGCAAAATAGGAGACATCATAGGGGAGAGTCAAGTAGAAGAGAAAAAGACCCCTTAGTGTGTTATGAGTGTAATGAACCGAGTCATATTAAGTTAGATTACCCCTTACTTAGGAAGGAAAAGGATAGGAAACCTAAGAAGAAAGCATTTGTGGCTGCATAGAGTGATAGTGATAACTCCGATGAGGAAAACGTAGATAATGAGGTAGCCTACACATGGTTTATGGCTATTAGTGATGATGAGGCTAGTTGTAGTTCTAATGAAAATAATGATTATACCTTTAGTGAACTCCAAAATGCCTTTGATGATTTAGCAAATGAATTTCAATGCATGAACTCCAAATATAAGAAAATCATTGCTAAATTAAAAATAGAAAATGAAGCCTTGACTAATACTAAGCTAGAATTTGAAAAGAAATTAGAAGAGGCTAACTTAGAGATAAATGAGTTGAATGAAAAGAATACAAATTTGCATAACTCATTTGCTAGGTTTTATATGGGTCAACAAAAGCTAGATCATATGTTAGAGACCCAAAGAGCTTTCTTTGACAAAGATGGGTTAGGTTATAATGCAATACAAAAAGAAACTCATCTAAAGAATTTCCTTGTGAGCAAAAATACTATGCATGATTTATCTCTTACATGCTCACTATGCAGTAGAATAGGACACTCTTCCCAAGCATGCACATATAGAAAAACCACATTTAGAGGAAGAGTAGTTAGAAAAATGTAGGTGCCAAAGCATGCAATAAATAACGATGAATTGTGCTTGAAATGGATCCCAAAAGGATCAAAAATTGTTTGCACTAACTCTCATGGACCCAAGAAAATTTGGGTACCAAAGCATGCATAAATTTGTTTGTTGTAGGAGTGTTAGAGCATGGGAATACAATGAAACAATGGGGTTTGAATGCTCTACACACCTTTATGGAGATTGCTTGTGCCAATGAGAAAAAGGAAAAGCTTGAGGATCCATCACAACAATTCTTCAAAGGATGGCTTAAGGTGGACTCAACAATTCAAGGCAAAGCATACTCAAGCAAAGGAGTTTTTGTAAGCTTAATTCTTTACTCCTTAAAACTTTTATTTGTTTATTTGTGCTTTGATGAGAAATGTGGTTGATAATCTTTGTGAGTTGAATGATTGAACAAAAAGGCATGACAAAGATTTTTGATTGTTTGATGAATAGTACTTGATGCATTGAATGAAAAGCATGATTTATGATTTTGAAATGATTATTGGATTTCTGCATTTTGAGCAAGTCTTCTATGTGTTGATAATGTATTTACTTGCCTCAAATTGCCAAATATGTCATATATGCAAAATGCCATGTCATGTGCATTAATGAAGAACTTGTATATTGGAAATCATGGCATAATGTTCACAAGTATGATGATTTGATGTTATATGTGCTTAAAATCTATGTGAACAAGTTTGTTTTGGCATATTTGTAGTTTTTAATGCTTTGGTTTTGTCAAAATGTGCTTAACTCTCAAAATGACATCCTTTGAAGCCAAAAATGCATTTTATTGTATAAATTCTTCCAAAATTACAAAATCTTTTGTAAAATGGTTTTTCATTCATGTTTTTCATTCATACAAGTCCAAAATCATGTTTTACAAATGTTTAAACATTTACTTGGACTTAAAATACTCAAAAACGAAGTTTTGGTACCTTAAAGGTTGGATTTTCTGTCAAAAACTGCAGAAACAGGATGAGAGACCGATCCCTCAACAAGCAGGATCCATCCCCTTTGAGTAGAATGCAGGAAATCTGCATTCTGGAGTTAAAGGATCGATCCCCCTCCTCTAGGGATTGATCCCCCCAGGCCAAAATGGCTTTTTAGCATGTTTTCAACCGAAATTGAGAAGAACTTTTCATAGTTTTGATACTTTCTTTCTTCTCAGCTTAAAATCCAGTATTTTAACTTCTTTTTGATGATCTTTAAACCATGAAAATTCATTTTTCATTGATATCATGCCTCAACTCCATCAACTTGTGTTATTTCCAACAAATGGTATCACTTTCAACAATTAATATCATTTTTCTTGAGCTCACAAGTGCAAAATCATTTTTCTTGTTGAAAACATTCATGAATCTTGAAATAATCTTGAAATATACTTTCAATGAATGCTTAAACATAATTTTGAGAAATATTTCAAGAATTTATAGACTGGAAGAGCATGATGTAGTGAAGTTAGATGGGGTGGTGATACCTAAGCGGGATCATTTTCGATACTTGGGATCAATAATACAGATGGATGGAGAGATTGATGGTGATGTGACCTATAGAATCCAGGTTGGATGGAGTAAGTGGAGAAGTGCTACAGGTGTGTTGTGCGATAAAGGAATTCCTACATGGTTGAAAGGCAAGTTTTATAGGACAGTTGTTAGACCAACATTGTTATATGGTAGTGAATGTTGGGCGACTAAGAGGCTACATACACAAAGATGAGTGTAACAGAAATAAGAATGTTACGGTGGATATGTGGATATACAAGAAAGGATAGAATGAGAAATGATGATATTCGTAAGATGATTGGAGTGGTACCTATCGAAGACAAAATGTGTGAAAATCGTTTACATTGGTTTGGACATGTAAGACGTAGACCTGTAGATGCTCCAGTTAGGAGAATAGAGGCTATGAATGTTGAGAGAAGGGTTAAGACTAGAGGAAGACCGAAAAAGACTTGAAAGGAAGTAGTTTGAAAAGACATGGAGGTTTTCGAATTAGATGAGCAAATGGCTTTGAATAGGAATCTATGGAGGCAGAGAATACATAAGGACGATCTAACGTGATTTTAGATATTGGTTCATATAGCCTACCCCAATCTATTGGGATAAAGGCTCTGATGATGATGATGATGATGATGATTTCAAGAATTTATGGATATATTTGAGAAATTGATGAACTAGTGCATAATGAATCTTCTTCATTCCTTTTGTTCATCTTAGTCAAGCATGCTTATAGGATTATGTCTCTTAGCTTGACTTATCATTTCACACTAGGTTTCATGATAATTATACATCTAGTGGATTGATTCCAAATGTAAATTCAACAATTGGTAATGGTCATTGGCCTATAATTTGTGATGGTAAATGGATCCTAAATGTTCAAATGCATGAAACTTTATCATCCATGTACTTAAATTTTTCTTATGGCCACATTATTAAAGAACTTGGGCTTTAATGAATCTTTCCTTGCTCATAATTGATTAATGACTTGAATTAGAAAATGAGCATAGGTTTTTGTAATTGAAACCATGGAAGAAAATGTGTTTGCTTGAATACCTTTATTGTTTGAATCTTCCATATGGTATAACTTTGTGGATATGAATATGGATTAATACTTTATGATAGTATGCTAATATTTAATTAATCCATATGCATATTTGATGGTGTGTGATTGTGTTCTTGCATTTTTAGAATTATTATTTTCTTGACATGAACACACTACACATAAATATTGGATTCATGCAAAATGACTAAGTCAACCATTAGTAACAATTGGTATTAAGATTGAAATAACAATTAGTATCATTGGTAACCATATTTTCAATCATTGGTAAGCCGAAACTAAATTGCCAATTGGTATGAGCTTTAAATTGAAAATTCTTCTCATGCTCCTTAGATTGAAATGACAAATAGAGAAGAATTCATATAAGAGACTTTTGCATGAAACACTTTTGTTCTAGAATTTGTGATTAATTGATGTATGATTTAATTCTAGACACAATATTTTTTAAGAATGATTTATGAGCACATGCATATGATATGTTATATAATTTTAGCTCATAATCATGATGTCTTAACATGTACCTTAGTTGGACTTTAGAGAACAATTGATACACTTAGGTGCTTAATAGGATTGAAATAAGCAAGTCATAGACCTTAGTAGATATTTATACTCAACTTGCTTCATTTCTTACCAATTGAGAACTTATTGCAAAATTATTTATAAACAATTGGTATAGGATCATAAGTCATATTCTTTGCATGAATATTTCATACTCTTTATGGATATTGACTTCTTTATTTGTGCTATGAGTCCCATGTACTAACATGTTTCTTGTTGGATGGAGTATATTTTTTTTTATCTCTTCTCACATGGCCATAATTTTAGGGGAGCATATTTCTTATTTTTCCTTCTTTTTGCTATGACAAAAAGGGGGAGAGATAGCTATTAAAAGGGAGAGATATTAAAGGGGAGAGATAATGGGGAAGAAATAGTTTGAAAATTTATTTTCAAAACCCATGCTTATATTAAGGGGGAGCTTTATAAAATCCTGCTTTATTTGAGGGGAGTATTTTATCAAAGAATTTTCAAAGCAAAATTACATTAAGTTTTGTCATATCAAAAAAGGGGAGATTATTAGCTTTAAATTGCCATATGTATTTTGAAATGACAAAAACTTAAGTAAGCTTTAATGTTTTAATTCATATTGTAAATTTGCCTTATCACACATGATTTTCTCAATCCATTTTCAAGTGATCATATCAAACATTAAGACCATGATTTAATTACATATTCTTATTTTGTCTTGAATATTTTAGAAAATTACTTGATGAATTTTTGGACCATGTTTTCATTAGAGAAAGTCAAGAAAAACTCCCACAAAAATGTCAAAATGTTTTGGGTCGGATTAGGATCAAAGCTCACATCATTTTTAAACCAAAAGTGCAGGAAATAGGCTTTTTGGAGGCATGGGATCAATCCCATAAGGGAAGGGATCGATCCCCTTTTGGCAGTAAGCACCCTAACGCAAGAAAAGGTCTCTCAGCCTAGAATAATCGAATCTGGAATGAAGGGATCGATCCCCTATGGGAAGGGATCGATCCCTTTGCCCGAAAATAGCCTGTAATGGCTAGTTTTTGTGAGACAACGGTCATATTCAAGTTTTGGCTCCACCCAACGGCTAGAATACATCCAAGGGACTATAAATAGAGGCTTAGAAGCTAAAGAAAGCAAGAGGAACAACTCAGAAATTCTATTCATCATCTTCTTCATTTTCCTCAAGCCTCAACAACAAATCAAGAGCTACAAAGTCTTCATCTTCCATCATTCTCATATTCTTTGTATAGAATAGCACAAATCTTGTATAGGCCTTTTCCTTGTGCTTGAACATTGTAATCACTTGCCTATCTAGAGGCCCTTCTTTGATTACACAATTTGTAAACACAATCATTCCTTGTAAAAGGGGAGGTTTCTCTTTAGCCTAAGAAAAAGAGGGAGGTTTCTCTTTAGCCTAAGAAAAAGAGGGAGGTTTCTCTTGAGCCTAGAAAAAGAGAGAGGTTTCTCTTGAACCTTGAAAAAGAGGGAGTGTAATACAAATTCAAAGATAGTGAATTTGGGGAAAATCCTTGGGAGCGTCTCAAAGTAGAGGACGTAGGCAAGGTTGCCGAACCTCTATAAATCACTTGCGTAAATTTCTCTATCCTTATTCTCTTTACTTATTTGCAATTATATTTGTGTTTATTGTATTGAATCTATATTGCATAATTGAGTAGTCTAGAGAACTTAGAAAATATCAATATAGGCTAGAGAATTTACAAGAATCGAAAAACGAACTTAAGGTTAGCGAAAAACCGATTCACCTCCCCTCTCGGTATAGCCTATAGAGCCAACAAATTTTAGCCTCATTCCATCAAAAGCCCTCATAATACTCGACAAATATTCCAACAACTCCATATTCATGTTCTAACACCACTAATCAACTTTCTATCATGATATCCTAACTTCAAATAATCATATAATCACAATTTTTATTTACGCAGTATAATACTAACGCAACCTTATAAAAGTATCTTATCGAGCATCAAAGCTTAACGCTTTGACGAGTTCTAAACTTCACCAAACGACAAAATACGCCGTTCATGCTTTCGCTACACATTCAAACATTACACAAAATACTCAAAATTAATTAAATAAATTCTATCAAAATTTCATGAAAATATAACTAAGCCTATTAATTTATCTTACCCTTTTACACTAAAAACTTTCCACTACATAGCCCCAAAACCAATGCTAAAATCCCTTGCTTTATGCTTTGATTTTTTTTTGGTTAACGCTCTATGCTCTGTTTGTAAGGTTTCGTTGTCTCAGTTTATCATGTCATACATGAAAATCAACAAAACCAAAATCACCATGATCATGCAACAAGATTAATTTCGAGATAAAATCTAACCTTTTGGTGTTCTCGTGTAGGAATGTTCGACTTCTGAATATGGGAGCTCACGAACAGCCCTTGATTTATCGTTAACTCAAGACTTCTAGCTGAGAGAAGCCCTCTAATGGTATCCACACGAGTAGGACGCAAAACAAGACCTTTTGGCTGAGACAAGATGTGATCAGAAGCAAAGGGAGGAGGAAGGGAATTGTTTTCTGAGAGTGCTAGCTCAAAGAGGCAGAACGGCTATAAAATATTCTGTTCTTTTTTTGTGTCTAACTTTTAGACTTAATATTGTTTTTATAGTGCCTCTTAACAAAACCCTAAAAAGGCCTTAGCCTTAGTCCAACTATATTGGGTCTTTTGGGCCTTTTAAAATTATTTAATCCAAATCCAATTAATTGTAGGGCATACTCTAAGAATCTCCCACTTGCACTACAACCAATTGGTTATGCATTTGGATTAATAATTTGGTCTGCCCATGAATTATTATATTAATAATTCATAATTATAATCTCATTATAATTGAAAAGACCAAAATACCCCTTAGTAATCTCAGGCTAAAATTACTATTAATTAAATCCTGAATTATAGTTGGAATAGGATTCTAGTCTCATTAGGAATCCTTCTTGTACTAGGATTCATCACATGGATCCAACTCCAATTACCTTGTCTTGGTCATACCCTTATTGTGTGTGACCCTTTAGGTTTCCATTACGTTGGCAGTGATTCAGAATCTCATTCATAAATCACAAGCCAAGATTGGCATCTAGCAATGCATCATGGCTACCCAAGTAATGAAAATGTCGGTGAGTTGATGACAACCTTTCAATGAGCAATTACCGTATAATTCGATCCTTTAGTCACCTAATATCTCAGTTGAACATAGAGTATGGAACGTGTCATCTCTATTAAAGTTCAACTCCATTGTTTCTCGATATTAAGATAAATGATTTAATCAAATGAATTCAAGATCTCATCTTAAATCTCATTTGTACTGTAGCCACAGATTTTCAATCATTAATCTCTATTGAGAGTCCTTGAGATATAGACTCTTGTTACCAAGAGGGACAAATCCTATCTTGATCACTCACAACCCTCATATGATTCATGATGTACCCAATTACTGTCTTACTTGCAACCCTTATTGAGCCACGTTTACCAGCATCAAAGTACACCAATCCACACATAGGATACCATGGTGATCTCAAGTCTAAGGATCACATATACTATTGCCATTTGAGAACATCTAATGACACTCAATGTAACGATCCACATAGAGTTCTCAAGATGGGTCAATCCAGTGTATTCATTCACAATGATCACCTATGTGTTGATTTGGATATCACCATATCCATGACCTATGAGATCAGTCACTCAAAGGAATCTAACACATGTTAGTCTTACCGTATCAGTGATGCCCCTTCTCAGTGATACTACGACTAAGGATATTTAAGAATAGTATTCTTTGTATCATAAGGATCTTATTATCAAAGTCACTACTTTGATTCCTTTGATACGAATCCACTATTCTAGGGACTTTATCATTTGATTATGACTTGATCAAATTAAATATAGTCAATAATGATAAATAACTACCATGTATTATTAAATAACATAAATAATCGCAATGTCTTAACTGTACTGTAAGTCTAAATCTGATTGGCTTATAGCGCATACACTAACATTCTCCCACTTGCACTACAGCCAATCGATCATGGAAGGGCTTGAGTATCTCTTTGGACCATTGGTGAGACCAAGATTTCTTAGCTTGTTCAATGGCTCCATTGTTATCACAATAGAGTACCAATGGATTAGTAATGAACTTCTTGATCCAAACAATTTCCTTATTTGCATCTAATACAGCTATATATACTCAGCCTCGATCGTAGAATCGACCACTGTCTCTTGTTTAGAACTTTTCCAACTTAACAGTGCCATCATTTAGGCAAAACACATAGCCAGATTGTGACTTAAAAGTCATCCTTATCTGACTAGAAACTGGCATCAATGTAACCATTTACAATGAGCTCGTTCTCTCATTCATAGACTAAGAAAGCATTCTTAATCCTTCTTAAGTACTTAAGGATGTTCTTAACTGCTATCTAGTGACGCTCACCTGGGTCAGCTTGATACCTACTCGCCATGCTTAAAGCATGGGAAACATCAAGCCTCGTACATAACATGGAGTACATGATAGATCCAATAGCCGAAGCATATGGAATCTTAGCTATTTTATCTCTCTCATCTTATGTTTTAGGACACATGTCCTTTGGGAGATAAATGCCATGAGACATAGGTAAGAATCCTTTCTTAGATTCTTCCACGTTAAACCTTTTCAACACTTTGTTAATATATGTACTTTGACTTAGACCTATCAGCCTACTCGATCTATCTCTATAGATCTTTATTCCAATGATATAGGCTGCTTCTCCTAAGTCTTTCATGGAGAAGAAATTCCCTAGCCAAGTTTTGATAGATTGTAGGGCAGGAATGTCATTTCCTATGAGTAGTATGTCATCCACATATAACACTAGGAATATGACAGCACTCCCACTATCCCTTTTGTAAACACAAGGTTCATCTTCGTTCTTGATGAAGCCAAACTCTTTGACTATCTCATCAAAACGAATGTTTCAGCTCCGAGAAGCTTGCTTCTCAAGCTCTCGACGTATCCTATTAGACCTACGCGGGCCTTGTGTTTCTGGAACTATTTCCTGTTCCACAACATCTTGTGGGACTTGCTTCTGTTCCACTAAAGGTGTGAAGACCGAGAATTTTCTAAATAAATATAAGGTATCCGAAAAATTTAATTTGGACAAAGTGAAATCCAAATTAAATAAGAAATAAAAAGGAAAATTAAATTTGGAAATAAGAAATGAAGGAGGAAATTTAATTTGGATAAATGGAAATCCAAATTAAATAAGAAAATGGAGAAATTTAATTGAATACCAAGAAATCCAAAAATTTGAGAAAAATTAGAAATGTGTATATATGTTATTATTAATTAATAATTATATTTATAAATATATAAATATAATTATAAAAAAAAAATAGAAAACGGGCGGGAATCGGGTATCCCGATTCCCACCCATTTTCCTCCTCTGTTTACAACAGAGGAGGGATCTGCAAAGAAGAACCGGCCCCCTGCCGACCAAAGGAGAAAGCGGAGGAGAGAGTGACGCCGCCGGCGAGCCGAGATGGAGGAAGAGAAGTCGACGCCGACGGCGGGAAAGGAAAAGGAAACAGAGCGAAGCGAAAACGAGAGAATGGCGAGGCGGAAAACCGAAAGGAGAAGGAAAAAGGAAAGGAGGCGACGCCGGCCGATCCACCGGTCGCTGCCGCCTTGCGAAGCCCCGACGAAGCCAGATCTGGAGGGAGGAACGCCCGACGGTGGAGAAAACGGCGAGAAAAGAGAGGAAGAAAAGAGAGGAGGAGCCGCCGCCGCCCGTCCCAGATCTGCTACCGCCGGCGCCGCCGATCGAGAAACGGAGGCCAGATCCGGAGTCGTTGCAACCTCGGCAAGCTGTGGAGTGGCCGAACCGCCGGAATGGGTGGCCGCCGGTGACCGAACCGGTCAGCCAAAGTTGAACCGGCCAAGCCAAGCTTTGACCCGACCCGGTTTGACCCGACCCGACCCGGTTTGACCCGACCCGACCCGGTTCAGGAAAAAAAAAAAAGAAAGAAAAAAAAAAGAAGAAGAAAAAGAAAAGAAAAAGAAAAAGGAAAAGGAAAAGGAAAAGGAAGAAAAAGAAGAAAAGAAAAGAAAAAGGAAAAAGGAAAAGGAAGAAGAAGAAGGAAGAAAAGGTAAGAAAAATTGAGGAAAAATAAATTATTGATGTTATTGAATAATTTATGGTTATATTGATGTAGTGCATTAATATTGAAAATTGTAGCAAAACGGAAATGAGACGAATGGTGGAGTTCGGCAAGGCTCAGAAATCGGAAAGTGCGCTAAGCTTTGGCGAACAAGTAAGATACTTTTATAAAGCATTAGTAGCTTTATATTGTATGTGGGAATTATGATTTTTTTATGATGCATCAATTTAAATAGATTTGCTAAAAAATGCTAAGAGGACCCACAACTGATGGTGGGGGTCTTAGTAAGAGGTAAAATTGGTGAGAATCAACGGCTGCAAGTATAAATTGTGTTTCCCTTGCAGGAGGTTAGGGAAAATTAAGCCGTTATGCTGCCGAAATTTTTAGGAAAATAATTGAGGAAAAAGATTAAGTTTCTCACATAAATGGAATCTTGGAGATAATTATTGAAAATAAATATTGAAAGGATTTTATAGTATTACCGAAAGAGTTTGATATTGAAATCGATGAGAAGATAGATCGTTGAAAACGATAATGTGGTGAATTACATGGTTTAAAACCTTATAGAATCGATAAATCAAGTAATTGTAATATCACAAATGGTATCAAGTTGAGATTGAGGTGGAATTATTAATTAGACGGATCACGGATAAAAGTGATGATAATTATATGATGTAGCTTGGAAGAGAAGATCATAGTTGAAATTTCGATGGTCGAATGATTGGATTGTGAAGTTATTAACGGAGTAATGATTTCCAGAATTACCGAGTCCGGTTTCATGATTTTGAAATAATTTCGAAAGTGATAATATGGACAAATTCGAGAGATTGAAATGGAGATTTAATTACGACACAATCCGATCAATTATGGATTCAAAGAAATGAGTGATAAATATGTGAAAAGATGATTGTGCTTATAACCTTAGAATAGATCTTGAATAATAAGATCGACAATTGCATAAGTTCGGATAAAATCATAAAGGCCACATGAAAATGGATTTGAGGATTTAGATACGATTTTGTGATAGTAAATGAAATTGAACCTCAAATCAAAAATGATAAACATGTATCAATAGATCAAATCATAAATGGATTTGATAAGTGACTATCGATTTTGTGATTCTGTTATCCTCGATGTCGATTCTGGAACAGATATTGAAGGATGATATTATTATTTGCATAAATTCGGTAACTTGATGACTATTTTAGAAATTGATGTTTAAATGCTTATCAAAACTTAGAGGATTCATACTAATGATGCGATCCTAATATTGATGATGAAGTGTATAAATGATTATAATAGTCAATGACGATCAAGAAAGGGTATTGAATACCGAATGGTCTGAATACCAAGTGATTCGATTTCCAAATGAATTGAGTACTGAGCAAATTGAATACTGAATTAGATGAATAGTGAATGAATTGTATAGTGATTTATTGGTTGACAGAAAGAAAGTCTTGAAATCGAATAATTGATGGTGATAAAGTTAAATGAATCGCTTTAGCGTATTTGATGGAAACATTACCGAAGTTGCATACTGAAATGTTTTACAGCATCGCATTTAAACATGCCTTCTTGCAACTTGAAACATTTTAATAATGTTTATATGAATACTGAAAAGTATTGATTTGTTTTGAAATGAAAGTATATGGTAAATATATATATATTTTGATATATGAAGTCTCATACAGAATTTTACCATATGCCTTACATGATATTGAAAAGAAAGCTATAGATTTAAATGTTTTATGAGACTGTAGGCACCCTAAAAAAATTAAATTCAATAAAGCATAGTGGAAACCGCCTAATTGGAGCTTTGCTCATTAGGCAGATAGATATGCTTGTCCGACAATAGTCATGGACAGGTCTCAGTCACGCCTGATCAGTGGGGCTGAGAGAGATGAGGTCTATGGCCATAGATAGCGCCCTAGTTGGTTTCCAGGGGACGATATGATTTTCACTGCTAGCTACAGTGATTTAAGTCTTTATTGATAGAGAAATGATAGGGATCTAGCCTAGTCTCTCACAAATATGATATGAAGTCTAGAGTATGATTTTTATTGATATGAACTCTAGACTTGACATGATTTATACTGTACATGAAACAGATTTGAAATGAAATATGTTTTGAAACAGTACATGTTTTAAACATGTTTTAAAAGTCCATGAGATATGAATTCGACACTATATGATTTATATGTGATTTTGTGTCGAACATGGCATGATATGCGGTCTAGAGTATAGTTTGATTTGATATGAACTCTAGACCTGATATGATTTACAGTAGATGATTTAAAAGTATATGATAAATGATTTCGACACTTACATGATTTATATACGATTTTGTGTCGAATTTGAAACGACATGCGGTTTAGAGTATAGATTGATTTGATATGAACTCTAAACCTGATATGATTTATAGTATATGAAAAATATTTTAAAACCGCACATGTTTTAGACATGCTCCGGAAACGAATACATGAATTGAAATTGAATATGTTTATATTATGCCTTAAAGGCAAACTTTTGAAAATGCATATGTTGAGCATGTCCTAAAGTATATATGATATGATTTGAAATGATCGCGGTTTATACAGAAAAATTACATGAATTGCATATTAAACCCTAATATGACAATATGCTTAGTATATGAGAATTCCATGAGGAATGTCATGACTCGGTGGTAACGATATTTCATCTATATGAGGTCATGATATGTTATGAAACACGAATATAGAGATACACGAAGAGAATTATGACTGGGTACCACCGTGATTATGATCTACAATACGAGAATTGATAAGAGATGATGTGAGAATTGATAAGAGATGATATGAGAATTGATAAGAGATGATAGAATACAGGAATATGATTATGAAATGAAAAGTGATAATGAGATGTATCGATGAGAAAGGATTAACTGTAATTGCATCCTTGTAAGTATTAAGCATTGCAGTTTAAGACAGTTTAATCCTACTCTTGTATTTATATTAGTATCTTACTGAGCCGTGGTTTTGCTCACCCCACTAAATTTCATCTCTTTCAGATTATTGAAGTTAACGTCTGCCATGTGAGCTGCTCAGTGGGCATCGGAGACGGTGTATGAACTTGGTACTAGTTTTCTGAGTTATATGTTCTTTATAAAATACTTGTTTACATGTAAGACTTAAATTGATGCACAGTACATATTCTGTTTAACAAGTCGGGATGTAACTAATAACCGTTTCCGTGTTTGTTTAATATTTAAATGGAATGACTATAAGTCACCTAGGTAGTATAGTAACTACACTGACACCGAATACAAACCTTAAAATGAAAAAGAAAAATTTAGTCCATAAATTTGTAGACTAAGAAAAGTATAAGAATCGAGTGAAAGTCGCGGTCTTCGGGTCGTGACAAAAGGTTCAGTGACATTTTGTGGTTCTTGAACCTCTTCAAGCTCTATTTTCTTCCCACTAGTTCTTCTAAAAGGAAGTCCTTTTCTAAAAAGACACCGTACTGAGCCACAAACACTTTGTGCTCTGTGGGATTATAGAAATAGTATCGTTTTGTCTCTTTAGGATATCCCACAAATATGCATTTATCAGATTTGGGTCCTAATTTGTTTGAGACTTGTCTTTTGACATAAGCTTCACAACCCCACATCTTTAGAAAAGATAGATTAGGCTTTTTTTCAATCCACATCTCATGTGGTGTCTTTTCAAAAGCTTTAGTAAAACACGATTTAGTGTGAATGCTGCTATCTCTAAAGCATAACCTCAAAAGAAGACAGGGAGGGCAGATAGACTTATCATGGATTGAACCATGTCTAACAAGATCCGATTCCTCCTCTCAAATACACCGTTCCATTCAGATATTCCAGGTGGAGTGATTTGTGGAACTATTCCACACTCTTTTAGATGATCTATAAATTCTAAGCTCAAATACTCTCTACCGTAATCTGATCGGAGTGTCTTGATATTCTTGCCTAGCTGGTTTTGTACTTCATTCTTGAATTCTTTGAACTTTTCAAAGGATTCTGACTTATGTCTCGTTAAATAAACATAGCCATATCTACTGTAGTCATTAGTAAATGTGATGAAGTAATGGAACCCTCCTCTAGCCTGTATGGTTAATGGACCACATACATCTGTATGTATGAGCTCTAATAAACCACTACCCCTTTCACTTATTCCTGTAAAAGGGGCCTTGGTCATTTTACCAAGCAAACAAGATTCGCATACATCATATGATTCAAAATCAAATGAATCTAAGTGTTCCTCTTTGTGGAGCCTAGATATGCATTTCTCGTTTATGTGACCAAGTCTACAATGCCAGAGGAATGTAGGGTTAATCTCATTACCCTTTGACCTCTTGAAATCAACACTGTATATGTGATTATCTAAATCTAGAACATACAATCCATTCATAATGGAAGCATTGCCATAGAAAATATCATTGAAGTAAATTGAACAACTATTGTTCATTATTTTAAAAGAAAAACCTTTCTTATCCAAACAAGAAACAGAAATAATGTTCTTGGCAATTGCTGGAACATAATAACAATTATCAAGTTCTAGAATTAGGCCCGAAGGCAACGATAAATTAAATGTTCCTACAGCTAACGCAGCAACCGTTGCTCCATTTCCAACTCGTAGGACCACCTCGCCCTTAGGAAATTTTCTACTCCTTGTTAGTCCTTGCACATTCATGCAAATGTGAAAACCACATCCAGTATCTAATACCCAAGATGAAGAAGTAGACAAATTTATCTCAATCACATATATACCTGAGATGGAAGTCTCACTTCCTTTCTTTTTCTTCAGCTCCTCAAGGTACACAGTGCAATTTCGCTTCCAATGACCAGTCTTACTGCAATGGAAGCATTTTCCTGTCTTAGCAACTCCACCAGATGGCTGAGTTTCTTGGCCTTTTCCTTCTTGTTACCATTGGGCTTGGGCTTACCCTTAAGCTTGCCTTTGCCTTTGCCTTTGGATTTGTTCTTGTCAATCACCATAACAAAAGTAGGCCTTGACTTCTTCAAGTCCTGCTCAGTAGTTCTCAACATATTGAGCAATTCTGCCAGTGTCTTATCCATACTGTTCATGTTGTAGTGCAACACAAACGAACTATAGCTATCCGGTAAGGATTGGAGGATGAGATCAACTGACAACTCTTTATGCATGGTGAAGCCCAGTGCTTCTAGCCTCTCAATGTACCTAATCATATTAAGTACATGAGTGTGCACCGGAGCTCCCTCAGCCAACTTGCTCTGGAAGAGCGCCTTAGACATCTCATAACATTCGTGCCGTGCTTGCTCTTGGAACATTTCCTTGAGATGTTCGATCATATCAAACGGTTTCATACTCATGTTGCTTCTAGAGTTCAGAACTCATGGAAGCTTACATCAGGCACTGTACATCAATGGCATCATCCAAATGCTTTTGATAAGCTTGCTTATCAGTAGCGGAAGCATTCTATCGGGGTTGAGCAGGGATCACATGCTCTAGAACATATAACTTCTTTTCTTGCGTGAGGACTATCCTCAAATTTCTGTACTAGTCTAAGAAGTTTGCCCCAACCAACTTATTATCCTTCTCAAGGATAGAACGAAGGGATAAATTGTTATTTGCCATGATAATTCTACAATCATAAAATATGC
Organism: Heritiera fomes; assembly: GCA_032173925.1. Classification (NCBI taxonomy): domain Eukaryota; kingdom Viridiplantae; phylum Streptophyta; class Magnoliopsida; order Malvales; family Malvaceae; genus Heritiera; species Heritiera fomes. Next base: position 5,056,226 of record JAPDPM010000019.1, read on the forward strand.
AAGTAAGTAACATTGTGATTAAAATCATTAATTATGGTCTTTTAATTAAATGAATTACTCCCACTATTTTCCTCAAGCTAATAGCCCTCACTATCAACTTGGGAAGCCTTTTTGCCTAGACTTCCTAGTGGGCCAGGATCTATATTTGGTCCCATTATGACTTTAGTTTAGCTAATGCGTCCAATGAGATTATTTAGGTAGACAACTCTTGTCAATTGCATCTCATACAACTCCTGGATAGTTGGGTGAACAACTCTTGTTCTAACTCATCATATGGGTTAAAGCCCAACCTATGCCTCTAAATCTTATTAGGTTTGACTGAGCCAATGCCTTAATTTAATTTAGTTAAGTCTGACCTAATACACTTGGAGATAACTATTATCTCATGCAATGTGAATTCCTAAGGTAGGTATGGCCTTGACTGAGCCAAAGTAGCACAATACCGAACAAAGTCTCTTTCACATGCATCGTATTGGAAGGCATCTTTATTTGTTATCTTTGACTTAATATTTATTTTAAGGGATTTTTAATTTTACCGTCTCACCTAGCATGCTTTTCTAACATATATATCAACATATATAAGTAAAGCGTAAAATTAAATGTGACATGGTTATGGCCTTTCTATTACAAAAGAACCTAGGGATACATTATTTTTCTAAATGCCTTCTCCTCGATTTTAAGACATGACAAAAGCATGTACAACTCGCAAACCATATCACATGTACTTTTAAAATATATTTAAAACATGTACAGTTTCAAAACATATCTCATGTTCATCTTTTAGAGCATGTCTAAAACATGTACCGTCTCAAAACATCTCATGTACTATAAAAATCATGTCAAGTCTAGAGTTCATATCAAATAAAATCATACTCTAAACTACATATCATATCGGTTTGAGACTAGGCTAAATCCCTAATGCTCTATCAATAAAGACTTAAATCACTATAGCTAGCGGTGAAAATCATGTCATCATCCCCTGGAAACCAACTAGGGCAATATCTATGGCCATAGACCTCATGTCTCTCAGTCCCACTGATTAGGTGTGACTGAGCCCTATCCACGACTATTGTCGGACAAGCATCTCTGCCTAATGAGAAATCTCCAATTAGGCAATTTCCACTATGCTTTATTGAATTTAACTCTTTTAGGGTGCCTATAGTCTCATAAAACGTTTAAACATTTCACCTTTCTTATGAAAATAGTGTAAAGTATGTAACACATTTCTTTAAGATCATTTACATATATTAATACATACACTTACACTATATATTCAGTCTTTTCAAAACGATTCAAACATTTAAAGTATTCATATAAGTGTCGCATGAATAAATCCTTTTAAAATCTCAAGTTATAAACAAGGCATGCCTAAAAGCGATGAAATTTAAAACATAAGTTTATAAAAGTATAGTGCAGTACCCATGTAATGTGTCAATTCAATATCATTTGGTATATGACTAACCATAATGCCAAGTCATACTAGTATCTTCTCTCTCAAAACACCTTAATGTAACACTTATATCCACTTCAAGATCGTTATATATTTCACTTTAAATTCCTCAATTCCCTCATTTCAATTTCAGTAAGATTGTATTTAATAAAAATCAATTTAAATAAAAAATGAACTCATTATAAACCTATTCCATAGCTCATTCGATCATCGTATTAATAACGTTCAATCATTTTGTAAACTATCATCATACCATAACCATATCATTCCTTATATATCACTAAATCTCAATCTTTAATCATCACGATCATCAGACAATCCTAACTACACTTATACAATATAATTCTAACTCTAAATTATATAAATGTCTTACCGTTATTGAGCTTAGATGTTTGTGCACCGAGCTTTATTAAGTTTAAAAGTCGTCATCTTATAATCGAGCTACCTATCCAATATTATTATGATGGCTCAATGTGAAACTAATTAAAATTCCAAATATTTTATCGAAATAAAGTGGCATTTGTTTACCGACTTCCTTAAACCGAAACATTAGACGAGTGCTCCAGGTTTAGCAAATTTCCCGCTTGTCACTTTAACGTCTAACTACACGTTTAAACACAATCCATTGGGTTTAGTATCTACCAACTTATTTACTAATTTATTTTATTAAAAATAAAAAGTAAAGCCATTACATTTCTTACCCCATTTGTGCACTAACCGAATTTTTCTTTTCTCTTTGCTTTTATTTTCTTTCCTTTTTCCCTTCCCTTTTTCTTTGCCATTTGAACCTTGCCAAGAACCATGAAATTACCCCCTGTTTACAGCCCTTTTGTAGATAGTCACGATTAGCCTTCAGCACAGCCACTGTTTCAGCCTTCACATTCTACTCCAAACAACAACCCGTAAGCCCAAGCTCAGCCCCCTAAAAACCATTTCAGTGCTCTTGTTTCAAGACCAAAAATCGAGTATAAACTCAGCCAAACACCTTTTTTTTTCGCTTTAGATCAATGCCTAAGAGTCCCTGTACTACTAGCAACCTCCCCACGCCTGTACATCACCAAAACAGCACCACCACCGAGCCTAGAACACCACCATTTTTAGCCCCTGTTTCAGCCGATCTTGCCCTCTGTTTTTAAGCCGCATTCATTGTTCCTTTTGTTTTGGCCCTTGGCAGCGACTGCCTTCTTTCTCCTCTCGGTTCTGTCCTCAGCTCTTCCTTTTTCTCTCGCGTCGCCCCTCCCTTCACCATTACACTTCAGTTTCTTCCTCACCCATAGAGCTGCTTCGAGCTTCATTTTTTTTTTGGCCATCATCTCTCTTGGGTTTCCTTCAATAGCTATCCCTTGTAACACTCTTCTCCCTCTCACGGTTTTCCTCTTTCACCGAAAGCTTCTCTGTCTCATTTACACCTTTCTTTCCCATTCTCGCTGCAGCTCCCAGCCTTGGTTTCCCTCGCCGCCTCATCTCTCTCCTTCCGTTAAATTCCTAAGTTTGATTTCAGTTCTCTCTCCTCTCGTCGTGCATTCTGCTTCATCACTCTTCCATGGTTCTTTCCTTCTCTTTTTTTTTTAAGAGTCACGTCTACTGCTAGTAACAGCAAACGTCCACTCATCGACAACGAAAAGTGACAAGCTTCCTAAGGAAGCTTGTCACTTAGTTTAGTTTAGTTTATTTTTTTTTATAATAATTTTTTTTATAATATATATGTGTGAGTGGGCAAAGTTTCACCCACCTACATTTTAGCCAACGTGATTAGCTTCACATTATTTCAATAAGTTTTTATATATATATATAATATATAATATATATTTTTAGGATTTATATATGATGTACTGATAGTATATAGTTTTTATACACTGTCATTGCACTAGAAGTTGACACATCATCAATAGGCCTTTATGAGCAAAGTAAAAAATTTATTTAAATTTGCTTTTAAGGGTTTGGCATATTTTTTAATTTGTCAATTGATGAGATGTCAACCTCTAGTGCATTGACAGTGTATAGAAACTATACACTGTCAGTGCATCATATACAAACCCATATTTTTATTACAAGATCTTTTACGTTATCTTATCATATATATCATATTATAATTTAATAAACTATATGACATATACTATAATATATATTATATACCATTTCTTATATATATTATATAATATTTTATATTATAATCTAATTAACTATATTATATATACTATAATATATATATATATTATAGTATATTATTTCCTTATATATATGAATATTTCCTTATTATTATTTCTTTAAGAATCCTAGTGTATTTAATACAATTAAATTCTTAGGTTGTGTTTGGATGAGGAATTTCAAGAAGTGAATTCATTTCAATCAAGATATTTAAAAGTCCAAAATGCAAATTTCTTATTTGGCAAAAAATTTTGAAGAATTTAGAAATTTAGGAGGGATTTCAAAAGGGACTTTTAAATGCTTAAATTCCCTTTTGAAAATCCACCTAAAGAGGTAGTTTTTCAAAATTCCTTTTACTCTTTTATACTTTATTAGACATGACCTACTATTAAATATAAAGTTAAAACAAAAAACATATTATTTTATTTAAATTTAATATATACCTTTATTTTTTATATTATTAATAATATTTATACATTTTTACAAATCTAATAATACCCATATTGCATATTTTATTTGATATTTTTCTTTTTCTAATATATAATATTATTATTTTTCTTTTATAATTATTTTTTATTTAATAAAATTCTAGGATTCAAAAATTCTTTCAAAATTTTTTTATCCAAACAAGTCAATTAAAAATGTTAGTATTTTAAAACGATGAATTTTGAAATGTCTTCATTTTAAAATGTCTTAAAATTTCAAAATTTTCCATCCAAACGCACTATTAGAGTTTTAATCCACTATTTTAAATCCTTAGTTTCCTCTATTCCCCATGTTTCTCGTAAACTTGAAAATTGAGGTATTTTTTTGTTCATACATAATTCATAATTTGTTAATGATTAAAATTCCAATTACATGTTCAACATTTAATTTACTTCAATCGTACATCAATTTACAAGTCCAAAATCGAGAATTAGAGGTCTTCACAATAGGAGTCTCCTCTTCTCAAGATCCTCGCCCCTTTTATAAGCCAATACATAGTTTTTTTTTTTAATTAAGATTTGATTTTGTTAGTTTTTATCTCTTCTTTCTCTTAATTTATAATTATGCTAAAAATATCCTGTTCTAATTCTAGTCTAATAATAACTCTAAATTTTTAAATAATTCTATTTTAAAAATAATTCTAATTATCCTAACTTTAATGAACTAACCTTAATATCCTAAAAATAAAATTATTAAATATACTCTAATATTTATCTTATTCTAGTAGTTAACTTAATATTATCCTAAAAATTAATAATAAACTTAATCTAACAATTATCCTAAAATAAATAATCTAATAAATCCTAATAATGTAATGTCACGACCCGAAGACCGCGACTTTCACTTGATTCTTATACTTTTCTTAGTCTACAAATTTATGGACTAAATTTTTTTTTCATTTTAAGGTTTGTATTCGGTGTCAGTGTAGTTACTATACTATCTAAGTGACCTATAGTCATTTCATTTAAATATTAAACTAACAAGGAAACGGTTCTTAGTTACATCCCGACTTATTAAACAAAATATGTACTGTGCATCAATTAAAGTCATACATGTAAACAAGTATTTTATAAGGAACATATACCTCAGAAGACTAGTACCAAGTCCATACACTGTCTCCGATGCCCACTTAGCAGCTCACACGGCAGATGTTAACTTCAATAGTCTGAAAGATATAAAATTTAGTGGGGTGAGCAAAACCACAGCTCAATAAGATACTAATATAAATACAAGAGTAGGATTATACTGTCTTAAACTGCAATGCTTAAAACTTGCAAGTTTACAATTACAGTTAATCCTTTCTCATCGATAACATATCATTATCTCATGTCTTGTCATCTGTCTATCACTTATACTTTTAAATAAATCATCATAATCATTTTTTCAGTCTTCTCATCCTTATACTATAATGCATCAAACAACAATATGTCGTGTCCAATTTGAATGTCGTATACTATTAGTCTATACCGTCCTTTACCTCGGAGTACATCATGTCCAATTGAAGCATCATATCAATTCACTTTATGTTTCATCATCGTACTCTTGTATTCTATCATCTCATATCACTTTCCATATAGAGAAATCATGATTACAATAGTGTAAGTTCACAATTCTCTTCGTATCAATCTTATGCTCATGTATCATATCATATCATGTCATTGTATAGATGAAATATCATTAATGTCGAGTCATGACATTCCTCATGGAACTCTCATGTACGAAGCGTATTATCATGTCAGGGTTTAATATGCAATTTATGTAACTTTACTGTATAAACCGCTATCATTTCTAATCGTATCATATGTACTTTAGAACATGCTCCACATATAAACTTTCAATTCATTCAAGTCTACCTTTACGGCATGATAAAAACATATTCAATTTCAATTCATGTATTCATTTTTAGAGCATGTCTAAAACATGTGCGGTTTTAAAACATTTTTCATATACTATAAGTCATATCATGTCTAGAATTCATATCAAATCAATCTATACTCTAGACCGCATATCATTTTAAATTCGACACAAAATCGTATATAAATCATATAAGTGTCGAAATCATTTATCATGTACTTTTAAAACATATACTGTAAATTATATCAGGTCTAGAGTTCATATCAAATCAAACTATACTCTAGATTGCATATCATGCCATGTTCGACACAAAATCACATATAAATCATATAAGTGTCGAAATCATATCTCATGGACTTTTAAAAACATGTTTAAAACATGTACTATTTCAAAACATATTTCATTTCAAACTTGTTTCATGTACAGTATAAATCATGTCAAGTCTAGAGTTCATATCAATAAAATCATACTCTAGACTTCATATCATATCAGTTAGAGACTAGGCTAGATCCCTATCATCTCTATCAATAAAGACTTAAATCACTGTAGCTAGCAGTGAAAATCATGTCATCGTCCCCTGGAAACCAACTAGGGCGCTATCTATGGCCATAGACCTCATCTCTCTCAGCCCCACTGATTAGGCATGACTGAGACCTGTCCACGACTATTGTCGGACAAGCATCTCTCTGCCTAATAAGCAAAGCTCCAAATAGGCGGTTTCCACTATGCTTTGTTGAATTTAACTCTTTTAGGGTGCCTACAGTCTTATAAAACATTTAAATCTTTAGCTTTTCTTTTTAAAATCATGTAAAGCATATGGTGAAGTTCTTTAAGAGGTTTCGTATATATAAAGTACGTATATACCATATACTTTCTTTTTAAAGCTAATCTATACTTTATAGCATTTATATAGATGCTATTATAACATCTGAAATTGTAGCAAATTATGCTTAAAAGCGATGCTATGAAATCATTTCTGTACGTAATTTTGGTAATAGTTTCAAATGTCAATATAAGTAATACCTTCATCTAATACGGTGAAACAATTCATTTAACTTTATCACCATCAATCATTCGATTTCAAACTATCATTCTGACACATCAGTAAATCAGTGTTCAAATCAATTCAATATTCATTTCATTCGAAATCAATCACTCAGTATTCAAACTATTCAATAATCAATTCACTTGGTATTTAAACCATTCGGTATTCAATATCCTTTTTCATAATTATCGACTTGAGGTTCAATTTCATTCACTATCACAAAATCAGATCACAATCCTCAAATCAATTCTTCATATGGCCTGTATAATTTAATATTGAAATTATGAAATTGTCAAATTCTTATTATTCAAGGCCTATTCTATGGTTATAAATAAACCATATAATCACATGTTTCATCACTCATTTATTTAAATCTATAAATGATAGGATTGTGTTGTAATTCAACCTTAATTTCAATAGAATTGTCTGCATAAATTATACATTCGTTATGACTCAGTATCATAACTATCCATTGTGTACCACAGTATTGATTTTAAGACCCATACCACTAGTATAGGTTCATTGATTATATATCCAACAATATGGTGTGATAATGTGAAATCCTTTTAGCACCAACCTCTTAAATTAATCATATCATCACATTCGGAACTACTTCAAGATCAGGAGATAAATTCGATAAATTCTAGATTCATTCTCCATTAATAGTTTCATAATTCAATCACTCGACCATCGAAAATTTCAACTGTGATCTTCTCTTCCAAGCTATATCATATAATTATCATCACTTTTATCCGTGATCCGTCTAATAAATAATTCCACCTCAATCTCAACCTGATACCATTTATGATATTAAAATTACTTGATTTATCAATTCTCTAAGTTTTAAACCATATAATTCATCACATTATTGTTTTCAACGATCTATCTTCTCATCGATTTCAATATCAAACTTTTCCGGTAATACCATAAAAACCTTTCAATGTTTATTTTCAATAATTATTTCCAAGATTCCATTTATGTGAGAAACTTAATCTTTTTCTCAAACATTTTCCTAAATTTTCGGTAGCATAACGGCTTAACTCTTACTAAGCCTCCTGCAAGGAAAACACAATTTATAGCCCAGCAGTTGATTCTCACAATTTATTTATCTCTTACTAAGACCCCCACCATCAGTTGTGGGTCCTCTTAGTTAATATCGATTCATCAATGCATCATTTTAAAAATCACAATACCATTAAAATCGTTCCATCGATGCATTATATAAAATCATAATCCCACATACGGTATAATGCTACTAAAGCTTTATAAAAGTATCTTACCTATTCGCCAAAGCTTAGCGCACTTTTCGATTTTCAAGCCTTGCCGAACTCCACTATTCGTCTCATTTTCGTTTTGCTACAATTTCAATATCAATGCACTACATCAATATAACCATAAATTATTCAATAACATCAATAATTTATTTTTCCTCAATTTTCCTTACCTTTTCTTTCTTCTTCTTCTTCCTTTTCCTTTTCCTTTTTCTTTTTCTTTTTCTTTTCTTTTCTTCTTTTTCTTTTCTTTCTCCTTCTTTCTCTTTTTCTTTTCTTTTCTTCTTTTTCCTTTCTTTCTTTTTCTTTTCTTTTTCTGAACCGGGTCGGGTCGGGTCGGGTCAGGTTGACCGGGTCGGATCTGCTTCTACTGGCCGGTTCAGCCTCTTCCCGTCGGCATCACCGCCGGTTCGGGCCTCTTCGGGTCAGGTTGACTGGGTCGGATCTGCTTCTACTGGCCGGTTCAGCCTCTTCCCGTCGGCATCACCGCCGGTTCGGGCCTCCCTCAGTTGGCCAAGGTTTCAAGGATACCGGATCTGGTCTCCGTTTTGCCCTATCACCAGCGACGGTGCCAGATCTGGAACGAGAATTTTCGGCCTTTCTCCTCCTCTTTTCTCCTTCCTCCACCGCTTCCTTCACCGTCGGTGGCTCCTCTCACCTTCCTTTTACTTTTTTTTAAATATATTTATAAATATAATATATATAATATTTATCTTTTATATTTATATATAAATATAATATATATATATATATATAATATTTTTATATATATTTTTTAAAGGCAAGATGCAAATGGATTAAGGAAGGTGATAGCAATACGAGGTTTTTCCATTGTGAAGTGAGAAAAAGAGTGAGGAGGAATTTCATTGCAAGGCTAATTTTTTATGGGGTGTGGATTTCTGAACCTAGAGGTGTTAAGACAGGAGTTGTGGAATATTTTAAGAGGCTATTTGATTATGAAAAGTGAAAACAAACCTATGCTCAATGAATTGAGGTACAAGCAACTGCATGAAGAGGAAGTGACAATGTTGGAAGGCACTTTTTTGGCCCAGGAGATTAAAGATATTGTTAGCTTTAAATTGACATATGTATTTTGAAATGACAAAAACTTAAGTAATATTAAGTGTTTGACTTTATAATGTAAATTTGGTTTACCAATCATATGATTTTCTCAAACCACTTTAAGTCTACATATCAAAGTTTAAGACCATGATTTAATTGCATATTCTTATTGGTCTTAACATTTTACAAAATGATTTTGAATATCTTCATTAAGTAATTTTCTCAAGAACATATTGAACACAACTTTAGAAAATTACTTAACAAGTTTTTTACACTAAGTCTTTAGTTGAGAAAGTCAAGAAAAACTCCCACAAAATTATAAAATGTTTTGGGATGAATTAAAATCAAATTCCACATCATTTCTAACCCAAATTAGCCCAGAAAAGTGCAGGAAAAGCATGAGGGTTCGATCCCCTATGTTGAGAGATCAATCCACGAATGGCAGAATGCTCCCAGGAAGCAAAATAAAGCAAAAAGGAAGCATGGGATCGATCCCCTAAGGGAAGGGATAGATCCCTTCATGGCAGAATGCCTTAAAAGCTTGCAAAAAAGCATAGGATCGATCCCCTAGGTCAAAGGATCGATCCCCTACCTCGAAAATGCACTCTAACGGCTAGTTTTTGTGAGATACAACGGTCACATTCAGTTTTGGCTCCTGCCAACGTTTAGAAACCATCCAAAGGACTATAAATAAAGGCTTGGAGGCTCAAGGAAGTAAGAGGAACAACTGAGCAACATTTTTCTTCATCTTCTCCATCTTCCTCAAGCCTATCAAACTCACAAGTGCTATAAAGTCTTCATATTCTATCATACTCATCTTCCTTGTATAGTATAGCACAAAATATTGTATAGGATTTCCCTTGTGCTTAACCATTGTAATCACTTGCCTAACTAGAGGCCTTTCTTTGATTACATTCCTTGTAAACTCATTCACACCTTGTAAAGGGGAGGTTTCTCTTAAGCCTTAGAAAAAGAGGGAGGTTTCTCTTTAACCTTAGAAAAAGAGGGAGGTTATTCTTGAGCCTGCAAAAAGAGGGATTGTAATACAAATTCAAGTTAGTGGTTTTTGGGAAAATCCTTGGGAGCGTCTCAAGGTAGAGGATGTAGGCAAGGTTGTCGAACCTTTATAAATCGATTGTGTACATCTCTCTTTCCCTACTCTCTTTACTTATTTGCATTTATATTGTGATTGTTGAATTGAATTTATATTACATACTTGAGTAGCCTAGAGCACTTAGAAAACTTCAACATAGGCTAGAGAATTTAAAAGAATCAAAAAATGAACCTATGAGTACCATAAAACTAATTCACCCCCCTCTCGGTTTAGCCTATAGAGCCAACATATACTGTTTGGGATTGTGATGGGCCAAAGGCCCCTGGACTTGACAGTTACAATATGAACTTCTTCAAAAACTCATGGACTATGTTAAAGGATGAAGTGTTTGAGTTCATGTCAGATTTCTACAGCAGATCAAGCATTGAGAAAGGTGTGAATTCTACATTCATTACTCTTATTCCTAAGGTGTCTTATCCTACTTGTCTTAAAGAGTATAGGCCTATGGGTTTGGTCAGTTCATTATGTAGGATTCTAGTAAAAGTGTTAGTGAACAGGTTAAAAAAGGTGATTGGTAAAATTGTTAGTGAAAATTAGAGTGCTTTCGTTAGGAGGCAACAAATATTATAGGATTGCTATTAGCTAATGAGGTGATTCATTGTATGCAGAAGAATATGTGGAAGAGGGGCGGGATTGTGTTGAAATTAGATTTTAAAAAAGCATATGATAGGTTAAATGGGATTTTCTAATGATGGTTTTATACATAATGGATTTTGGGGATAGATGGATAGAATGGATGTATAAGTGTGTTTTTACTACTAGAGTGTCAGTTTTGGTCAATGGTTCTCCTACTGTTAAAGTCTTGATGAAAAGAGGGCTTCGACAATGGGATCCATTATTTCTTTTTTTGTTCATTTTGGTAGTTAAGGTGTTGCATTTGATTTTAATTAAAACTGAAAATTTAGGTTTGTTTAAAGGTATTGTTGTGGCAGCATCGGAGTTTAGTGTGTCGCATCTGCTATTTGAGGATGATACTATCATTTTTATGGAAGCAAGAGTGGATTATGAAGAGGTGATTAGGAGGGTATTAACTTTCTTTGAGGTGTTGTCTAGGTTGAAAATTAACTTTAACAAATCAAAAGTTTACCCAATAGGAATTGATCAGGACATAAGTGTTAATGTAGCTAATGTTATTGGGTGTGAATGAGGTACCTTGCCTTTTCAGTATCTTGGGATTCCTTTTGGTGCTAATCCTAGGAATATAAGTACATGGGATATGGTGATAGCTAATTTAAGCTCTATTTAGTAGGTGTTTATCATTTTCCATAAAATATTTTTCACATTTTCCTATGTTTGGTCAATGTAAAACAATCTCGATCAACTGAAAAAAATTTTTCGATCAACCCAAAAATCGTTTAGCATCTTTAGAAATTGTCTTCCCCTTTTGAAATGGGAAGACAATTTACAAAGCCTAAACCCTTTTTGTTGAAACTACAGTCACATCCCCATCATATGGACACGTCATCATCGACCAACTGACACCGGCAGCCCCTTATTCTCTTCTTTTTTCTCCTCTCATTAGTTTCTCTATCCCGACCACTCTCTTTCTCATTTTTTGGCAAACGACATCCTTGCCTTCTTCTCCCCCTATTTCTCCTCTCATTGGATTCTCTCTCCCAACCACTTTCCTTCCTTTTTTGACCAACGATAGCCCTCTGAGCATGTGATTTTCTGATCGATTTTTAGAATTATGTTCGAGGTGAGTGATTTCTAATGGACTTTCTGAACAAATTTCCAAGCATGTGAGTTTCTGATCAATTTTATAAACAGTTTTTTGGGTGGGTGATTTTTGATCAATTTGCTAAATAGTTTTCTGAATGAGTGAGTTACTAATCGACTTATTGGACTATTTCTGAATGAGTTATCCACTGATTCTGTTTTATCTAGAATTGTATGATTTCTGAACCTTTGATCTCTAAACTCTAAATTCTGAATCTAAAATGGTTTGATGTTGCTTTTAATACTGAATTGGAATTATTGAAATTCAATATTGATTTTTTTATACTGATTTGAAACATATTTGAAATGTACTGATAGTGAATGTTAGTTGAACTTTGAACTCTGCATGGTTTCATACTGATTAAAGATATCTGCATAGTATGGTTTTGAAAATAAATGTCCAAACGTTAAACTGTTATATCTCTGATTTCAAAAATGCATGAATTCCTCCTCTGTAAAGTTTTCATAAATTCTCTATAATTGGATTTAGGGACTGGGACAAGTGAGGTGCTCTAAATAATCCTTCTATACTCAACGTGGTACTCCTAACCGATTATAGTATCCTTTTCGTTAGAGTGCCCAAACACTGTTTTTAATACCGACTGAATATTTATGAAACATGTTTTCGATATATGCATATAAGTACACATGGTATCAGTTCTTTTATATATATTTCTTATTGGGCGTAAGCTCACCCCCTTCTACTTTACAGACTTATTTGCATAAATAATCGATTGTTAAGAGAAGGTTTTGATTGGATGCCTATGAGATTTCGATATTGTACCTTGCAGGTATAGTATTCAAACATTTATTATATAGTACTTTAGTGTGTAAAGGGATGTAAACAATAAACTGAAGAAATTTGAGTGTCAATCATAATTTTTGTTATTGGGTATTTGTATAGAAAAACAAATGTGTACTGTAATTAAGTGTACTGGGACCAATCTGAACGATTGAATGTTGAGATAGCGAAGAAAGTTTTAGAGTAATGTCAGAATGAGGACACTGAGCAAGCCCAACCGACTGAGTGAAAATGGAAAAAGTTAGTTTCAATTTTCAATAATCGGAGCGTGATAGTAATACAATATAGTAATCCAATCCTAACGAAATGATTTAAAAATTTTAAGTATTGTATATGTAAAGTTTGTATTTAGTAAACCTTGTGTTTATTGCATAGACAGCTCATACATAACATGGTATTGACGAGATTTTAAGCTTGTATGGATTTCTTTCTACATGTGTAAAGGCTTTAAATCTCATGAGTAACATGTTTTGAAACATATTGATTATACGAGTTTTTAAATTTAGCATAATGTTGCTTTTATCCACTATGTGATAGGGTTTCAAAACATGTACGAGTTACTGTTTTATAGTTTTTATGGCATTCCACTAAGATATGAGACTGATAAAGCATATGGAAACAGCCTAAGCACTACGTACTCCGATAGACATACGAGGCTTGTTTAATACTATCGTTGACAAGTTTCGAACTTAGCTGATCATTGAGATTGGAGTGACAAGGTTCTATGACCATAGGTAACACCCTAGTGTTCGGAATATGACGAAGCTCACTGATAGCTACAATGGGAAAGTCTTTATCAGTTAAATGCAACAGTGATTACCTAATTGATCATGAGTACTGATTATTGTTTTGTAAGTTTGTGAATTGTTTATGAGCATATGACATGAGTTTATAAGCATGTGAATGGTTTACGAGTACATGACATGAGTTACGAGTATTTGAACACTATTTACAAGTATTGAAGTTAAATTGTTTGACAAGTACTATGTTTTTATTGAAAACTGTAATTACACTGTGTTAACGAGTTTTGCATCACAAGTTTTTGAAAACATTGTTGTTTATAAGATAAGATTATTAGTGTAATGCAAAGTTCAAGGGAATAATGAGGTATTTCAAAATACCGTCCATATCCCATTCTGAAAGACCTTGACAACGTTGCCGAATCCTAGCATCCGCATAGTTAAAAAAGTTCATATGTATTGAAAAACGAGAAAAGTATAATTTATTGATTTTGACAAGTTACATGAAATGAAAGTTTATCGTACTTGTATGCATTTAGAACAATATACAGTATATTGCTATCCTCTATACTTATGTAGTTAACTTACTTGGCTCCCCAACTCACTTCCCCTCTGTTTCCTCACAGGTTAAGTCTAGATAGTAATTAGTTTCGACTACAGTAGCCAACTATCATAGTTTTCGAGATCCAAAGCGCTCGCAGCGTATATTAGATAAATGTTTTATACAGTTAAACAACTTTATTTTCAGACATATTTCTATAGTATTGTGGTATGGGATGTGTATTAACTGGATATATGCTTGTATCATCTAAATTATTGAAATCAGGATGTAAATGAATTTTTATTGTAAAACGTACCGAAACCCGAAAAATATTATATTATTTCTTCAAAAAAATTTTAAAGCGTCAAATGACATTATTTTGAGATGAAATTCGAATATGTTATATTATATGAAGTTTACAAGTGCGATAGAATATTGAGGTTAAAAGTTGACTACTTTTGACCGTTAAACCAAGCTATAATCTAAAATGTGATAAATTAGGGTTTACCGCTTTTACACGAAAATTATATTTGTGGTTCATATGATTGTTAAATGACATGATATCTGTCACGTTCTGAAATATGCCACATACAGTAATATTATATTACGAATCACTTAAATTAAGGTTGGGTTGTCTGCAGTGTCCAACTTATGCTTAAATTTATTTATTTATAATATGCAACAGAATATAATTACATTATATAATTAATACTACATCTATTATTCAACATTTATTTACATCCCAAAAGTATCTTTATACAAGGCAGTACTGTATATACAAAGTTTGAATACAAAAAGGAAATTAATATACCTCGATAGAAATCTAGAACCCGCCTAAGGGATACCAATATATACGTCCATCGAAGTGAAAGGTGGCTACTGCAGATAATCTATATGGAGAAAGAGAGGGTGAGCTTTGGGGAAATGTAACAGTCTGAATATACAGTAAATAACTCATTTTTATAGATATTTGACGGTTGGACCGTCTGTGATGCCTTAATCACTTAAACAGTAACATTAATAAACAATGAATTTTATTTAACTTACAAATTCAGAATATGAATATTACATTATTCCTTATCATACTTACATCCCCTGTATTCTACTTACAATTAAAGTAGTATCGTACTAAATTTCTGAATATATAAAAGAAAATAAAATATCTCCAAGATCGTAAATCGGTTGACTCGGGTAACCGAAATCGCAGCCGATAAATCTGGATGGTCTGTCTCTTATCCAAAGAGTGGAAATAAAGGGGTGAGCAACAATGTGCTCAGTAAAAGAGTCGTATGCAATCTTGATATAATGAAACCTATATACTGAAAAATATTTTATTTTCCTAACGGTTCACTAAGCACAATAAAGGGAAGGATACTATAGTCGACCGAGAATTCCAGATGGAGCATGGAAAGTATTTTGAAATACCTGTCTTGTCCCAAAAACCCAGAGCAACTATAAGGAGTAATTTATAAATTGTTATAATAAACAATTAAATGATTATTTTCTGAACAAATTTAAAAGGAATAAACCATTTAATTTCACCACTTCAGTTGCCTTTTAAAACACATGACAGTACAGTAGTGAAAAAGTATAGTAAACAGTAAAGTTTTTTAATTCGTAGAAACAGTATGCAGTCTCTTCAGTACAGTAAATTGAAACTCTTCAGAAATTAGTAGATAAACAGTTTAGTAATTATTTTTAATTTAGAAATAATATCTTAAATATTTTCATTTCAATAAATAATGGTTTTAGTACAATCCAGTAAATAGTAATCAGTTAACTTCAATTCAGTAAACAGTAATTTAAGTACAGTACAATAAACAGTATTCATTAAAACACAGTTCAGTAATCATTTAACAGTAGGTTGAGACTAGGCAACACCCTAAATCAATCATGCTTTAATTGTCCTCGAAGGGAAACAGTAACAGTATACAGTTAGAGCTATGGCTATAGTTTATAAGGCGTCCACAGAGTACACTTGCCAGGTGACCCCGGGACTACTGATGACTTGGCAGGTAAATCAGCCATGTGACAGTACAGTAATAGTGAGCATGAAGTTGGGGCCTAAAGTCTTAAAATCATTTAATTCCATATGAAAATACCTTTAAGGAATTTAAATAAAAATTATCATTAAATTAAATAAATATTCCAAAAAGGTATTAAATTCACTAATAATAATACAGTGAAAACTGTTGAAAAAATATTCATTTTTTTACTGAGAAATCCATAAATATTCTTTTTATATATAAAATATTTTAAATAATATATTTTCATTCTCACTTTAATAAAATTTCATAACATGAATATTTAAATTAGCATTTTCAATAAAATTCCAAATTATGAAAAATTTATGGAAACAATGTCCAAAATCCATAATTCACTCAAATTATACATCTAAAATATTTCTTGCTATTTTAGAATATTTTCGATAATTTTTCGGCAGCATAACAACTGTGTTTTATATAAAACTAGTCGTATACCACAATTTGTATGATTCTCAAAGCATTTCATCATTCCAATAATTTCATAAAATCATACTTTAACAAATCATGCAATTCACTATATCCTTACAACTCACACACTTCTCTCTTACCTGTTTAGCGATACCAACTCGTTCGGTAGCGCCAATCGTAAATCGTAAATCCCGGCTGTAAATAATTTTACAAAAAATTATCATTAATTTTCCCTTTAATTTTAGGCTATTGAATTTCATAAAATGCAGCCATTAATTATACTGCCTATGACTAACTAGTATAAATTATACCGGTAGTAAACCTTAACTTTCCCGTTTTAGTTCCGTTTTCGAATTTGATTTCACCAGTCGTCTTCTCTTAATTGCTACAGTCATTTTCTATATTCAAATCATAAAATACAGCATGATGACTACCCCAAAAACCCCATGGCCGAATGCCTTCATGTAGTCATTTTTTTTTATTTTAATTCCTTTTAGCAATCTAAGATGTCCAACCTTTAAATCCACACTTCTTTAATCATTTTCTACCATTTTCTTGCAAGAAAATGCATGGTCTCCCTATTTCCCAAGCAAACCGTAGCCCTCTTTAATGGCAAATTTTTATCTAGTCAAAATAAATTAAATCCAATGATATAAATGAAATCTACGCCTTTGAATTACTAGAAATGTAACCTTGAATCAAATTAAAACATGAAATTTTTGGTGAGTTTTTACCTTGGCCGAAACCTTTCTTGCCCTCTTTCTCCTTGTGCTTTTCTTCTTTTGATAAGATTTTGGCACCAATAAAGAGAGGAAGTGGTAGGGAATATTTTTCTAAAAAGGATTGTGGTGAGAAAATGCTAATTTCATATAGTTTTCTTTTATTTTCTTTATTTTTCTTTTCTATCTCTTCTTTTCTTTCTTCTTGTCATGAGGCTTTGGGTGAGGAAGATGAACAGTGGTCGGCACACTTGGGCTGAAATATGCAGAAAATTCTAGAGAGGGCTAATTTACTATTTTGCCCCTAGTTATGAAAAATCTTCGATAATTTCGCCCTTAACTTCCATAATCATAAAAACTGTGTAATTGGATTCCAAAAATTTTGATTCCAGTACCAATCAATCACATTTAATATATTTTGATGATTAGAAGTGGTTTCATTGACGCGCGGTGTACCGATAATGAGAAATTACAGTTTTACCCCTAGTGGACCAGTAGTGAAATTTTTCGATTAAACCACTGTTTTAATTAATCTCTTGGCACTATGTTATTCTCCTTTTCATGTAGAATCTCATGGTATTTTTATTTCGTCCCAACTCATTTTAGTTTGGGTGTAATTTATGAAAATACCCTCGGGATGTATTCGTTATTTTCCAATTTGTTTTCTAAAATCCACAAAATAATTTCAAATAATATAAAAATTATTTCTATGCCTCAAAATCATTATATTATATTTATTTCACCCAGGTACACTGTATTATCTGTCTTAAATCCATCATAACCATAAAATTAAAGTGGGGCCCACATAACAAATTCACATAATTTCACAAAATAAATTATATTTCATTAATTAAATAATTACAAAATAACCTGTATAGTACAGTAGAAATAGGTCTCACAGAAAAGTCCAGTAAGAAATATACATAACAGAACTGATACTACGTATAACTATATGCAGAATTTATAAAATATTCTGAATTTACAGTAATGGAATAGAAAATACAAAAAGGGCATGAGTTACAGAAGGGATACTATAGTCGATTAGGTAACCAGATAGAGTATGGAAAGTACTTTGAAGTACCTATCGTGTCCCGATCCCTAATTCTGACTATAGGGAATTTGATTTCAAGTACTAAATCAACAATAATCCAAAACTTCTTTTAATAAACAGTTTATATAAAACATTCTTATAATGCTCCGTAAATATTACCAAACATTCTACATTTCATGTAAATCGGAAATCATAACCAATAACCAAGCTGTAAATCAGAATTTATAAAAGCATGAAAAATTCAGTATTACTAAAGAGACAAGGCATCATCCAATAGACTCATGCAATAACAGTAATAATAACATATGCCATAGTCAAGAAAATCCACAATGTACACTTACCAGGTGACATTGCGAAAGCTGAAGACTTGGCAAGTCTATGAGCATAGTCATCATTCATATGGTCATATAGTAATAAAGCATATGCCTGCAGGTAGCTATGGGATCAACAATCTCTAAAAACAATATAAAACATTTCATAGTTGTTTACGGAGATAAATTCGAAAAGCTAATTCTTTAATTAGTCCATAAATGCATATTTTGGAAGTATAAGCAGTTCAAAGATAAAAATTCAAAAAATATTCATAGTTCAATATTCAGTTCTAAAAATATTCTATTTATCTGTAAATAAGTTATAAAAACATGCAAGTGCCCTCACGTACGTAAAATTCGATAACATGAATTTTTAAATATCGAATTACCAATTTCGGTAAGCCTAAAAGGAATTTATAATAAACATAGTTAAAAATTATTTAATTTCCATTTCTAGTATTCAAGGTATATCAAATCATAATTCTACGAGTTTCTTAAAAATTTCGTCAGCATAACAGCTAGGTATATCCTAACCCTCCTTCACAAAACACAGTTTAAAATCCACAACGGCAATCCAAAATAGTAATCCACAATTTCAACTCAAACCATTCCAAAGCAATTTCAAAATATCATTCTTATAATAAAACATGCATCATAGTACCCCCTATGTCCATCATATAAATTCCTTACCACTTAGTTTCCCGTTATGCTACCCGCTAGCACCAGTAGCCTTGTCCGACTTAAAAGCTGTCATTTATAACATAAACACAATCATTTCAATTTCTAACAATTATAAAGAATATTCCACTCATTATTTTCTAGTACATTGCCTACTATAGCTGCCAAACCAGTCAACTTCACACCGATACTAATATTGCAATTAACGTCAAATCACCTCCAATTTCAATTCTAATTGCACCAATAGGTCTGTATTAGTTTCTACAATATTCTAGGACCCTAAATACACTGAGTTGAACACCATTTCAGTGTCCCCTTCATCCAAACCGATTCCTTTCTCTTTCCTACACTAGCCATTCAACAATTCAAGCTTAATTCTATGTTCTACTATAATTCTACTTAATTTCTACACCACTTTCATATGAGGAAGCATCATGTTCATGAAGATGGGAGCTTGGTCGAACCCTTACGGACCTCATACTTATGATTTTGTTTCAATTCTAGCTTGAATTCATGCTTAAACAATGAAAACACATGATATTAATTCATAAAATGATGAAAAAATCACATCTCCCATTAAAGCTCACCTTGGTCGAATGCTATGTGTTGCCTCAGATATGGATTTTGGCCACTGTTGGCTCTATAGACTATATCGAGAGGGGGGTGAATCAGTTCTTAGCTGACCTTATGTCTTTTTTTCGATTCTTCTAAATTCTCTAGCCTATTTGAGTGTTTTTTAAGTTTTCTAAGCTAGGCAATTATACAATATAAATTCAATACAATAAACACAAATATAATTGCAAATAAGTAAAGAGAGTAAGGATAGAGAAATGGACGCAAGCGATTTATAAAAGTTCGACAACCTTGCTTACGTCCTCAACCTTGAAACGCTCCTAAGGATTTTCCCCAAATTCACTACTTGAATTTGTATTACACTATTGAATTTGTATTACACTCCTTGAATTTGTATTACACTCCTTCTTTTTGCAGGCTCAAGAGAAACCTCTCTCTTTTTCTAGGCTCAAGAGAAACCTCCTTCTTTTTCTAGGGATAAAGAGAAACCTCCCTTTTTTTTCTAGGCTCAAGAGAAACCTCCCTCTTTTTCTTAGGCTAAAGAGAAACCTCCCCTTTTACAAGGAATGAATTGGTTTACAAATTTTGTAATCAAAGAAGGCCTCTAAGTAGGTAAATGATTACAGAAATTAGGCACAAAGAAAAAGCCTATACAAGAGATATGTGAATGGTGGAAGATGAAGACTTTGTGGCTCTTGATTTGTTGTTGAGGCTTGAGGAAGATGAATAAGATGATGAAAGATGTTGCTTAGTTATTCCTCTTGCTTCCTTTAGCTTCTAAGCCTTTATTTATAGTCCCTTGGATGGTTTGTGGACGTTGGTTAGAGCCAAAACAGAAACTAGCTGTTGTATCTCACAGAAACTAGCCGTTAGAGGCTTTCTGACATAAAGGGATCGATCCTTTTGCCAAAGGGATCGATCCCATGCTTCATTCTAGGCCTCCAGGGCATTTTGCCATAAAGGGATCAATCCCTTCGCTTAGGGGATCGATCCCATGCTTCCAGAATGTGATTTCCTGCACTTTTTAAGTTAGAAATGATGTGGCTTTTGATCCTAATCCAACCCAAAACATTTTGACATTTTTGTGGGAGTTTTTCTTGACTTTCTCTAATGAAAACATGGTCCAAAAATTCATCAAGTAATTTTCTAAAATATTCAAAACATTTTATAAAGTATTAAGACCAATAAGAATATGTAATTAAATCATGGTCTTAATGTTTGATATGATCACTTGAAAATGGATTGAGAAAATCATGTGTGAATAGGCAAATTTACAATATGAATTAAAATATTAAAGCTTACTTAAGTTTTTATCATTTCAAAATATATATGGCAATTTAAAGCTAACAACCTCCCCATTTTTGATATGACAAAACTTAATGTAAATTTGCTTTGAAAATTCTTTAATAAAATACTCCCCCTCAAATAAAGCAGGATTTTGTAAAGCTCCCCCTTAATATAAGCATGGGTTTTGAAAATGAATTTTCAAACTATTTCTCCCTCATTAATATCTCTCCCTTTTAATATCTATCTCTCCCCTTTTTTGTCATAACAAAAAGAAAGAAAAATAAAAATTATGCTCCCCCTAAAATCATGGCTATGTGAGAAGAGATAAATATGCTCCGTCCAATAAGAAACGTGTTAGTACATGGGACTCATAGCACAAATAAATAAGTCAATATCCACAATGAGTATGAAATATTCATGCAAAGAATATGACTTATGATCCTATACCAATTGTTTATAAATAATTTCGCAAGAAATTTCCAATTGATAAGAAATTAAGCAAGCACCTAAGTATATCAATTGATCTTTATGGTCCAACTAAGGTGCATGATAATACATCATGATTATGAGCTAAAATTAGATGACATATCATATGCAAGAGCTCATAAATCATTTTCAAGAAATATTGTGCATAGAATTAGGCATATAGCAATTAATCACGAATTCTAGCACAAAAGTGTTTCATGCAAAAGTGTCTTATATGTATTCTTCCCTATTTGTCATTTCAATCTAAGGAGCATGAGAAGAATTGTCAATTTAAAGCTCATACCAATTGGCAATTTAGCTTTGGCTTACCAATTGTTGAAAATATGGTTGCCAATGATACTAATTGTTATTTCAATCTAAATACCAATTGTTACTAATGGTTGACTTTGATATTTTGCATGAATCCAATATTTATGTGTAGTGTGTTCATTTCAAGAAAATAATCATTCTACATATGCAAGAACACAACACACACATCATCAAATATGCATATGGATCAATTAATCATTAGCACACTAACATAGAGTATTAATCCATATTCATATTCACAAAATTATACCACATAGAAGATTCAAAAAGTCAAGGTATTCAAGCAAACACATTTTCTTCCATGAAACTAAAGAATCCTATGCTCAATTTTCCATTCAAGATCTTAACCAATTATAAGCAAGGAAAGATTCAAATAATAAATGCATGGATATTAATCAAGGTACATTTGTTCAAGTTTACATTTATCTTTGAATGTTGGTGTTGTCATTAAAGTCCAAGTTCTTTAATAATTTGCCCATAAGAAAAATTTAAGTACATGGATGATAAAGTTTCATGCATTTGAACATATAGGATCCATTTACCATCACAAATTATAGGCCAATGACCATTACCAATTGTTGAATTTACATTTGGAATCAATCCACTAGATGTATAATTATCATGAAACCTAGTGTGGAATTGATAAGTCAAGCTAAGAGACATAATCCTATAAGCATGCTTGACTAAGATGAACAAAAAATATGATCAATAGTCATAATGCACAAGTTCATCAAATTCTCAAATAGATCCACAAATTCTTGAAATATTTCTCAAAATTATGTTTAAGCATTCATTGAAAGTATATTTCAAGATTATTTCAAGATTTATGCAATTCATGAATGTTTTGCAACACAAAGAATGATTTTGCACTTGTGAGTTCAATGAAAAATGATATTGATTGTTGAAAGTGATACCATTTGTTGGAAATGATACAAATTGATGGAGTTGAGGCATGATATCAATGAAAAATGAATTTTCATAGTTTAAAGATCATCAAAAAGAAGTTAAAATACTGGATTTTAAGTTGAGAAGAAAGAAGATATCAAGAAAGTGAAAAATCCTTTTCAAATTCGGTTGAAAAAGTGCAGAAAAGCCATTTTGGCCTGGGGGGATCGATCCCTAGAGGAGGGGGATCGATCCCTTAACTCCAGAATGCAGATTTCTTGCATTCTACTCAGGGGGATCGATCCTGCTTGTTGAGGGATCGATCCCTCATCCTGTTTCTGCAGTTTTTGACAGAAAATCCAACCTTTGAGGTGCCAAAACTTCGTTTTTGAGTATTTTAAGTCCAAGTAAGGGTTTAAACATTTGTAAAACATGATTTTGGACTTGTATGAATGAAAAACCATTTTACAAAAGGTTTTGCAATTTTGGAAGAATTTACACAATAAAATGTATTTTTGGCCTCAAAAGAGGTCATTTTGAGAGTTAAGCATATTTTGACAAAACCAAAGCATTGGATACTACAAATATGTCAAAAAAAATTTGTTCACATAGGTTTTAAACACATATAGCATTAAAGCATACATCTTGTGAACAACATGCCATGATTTTCAACATACAAGTTCTTCATTATTGCTCATGATATGGCATTTTGTATAAATGACATATTTGGTATTTTGAGACAAGTAAATACATTATCAACACATAGAAAACTTGCTCAAAATGCAAAAATCCAATAATCATTTCAAAATCATAAATCATGCCTTTCATTCATTCATCAAGAATTGTCCATCAAACACTCAACAATCATTCATCATGCCTTTTGCTCATTCACAATGCATCATTAATCATTAACCAATTTTCTCATCAAAGCATAACTAATCAAATAAAAAGTTTAAGGAGTAAGTTACAAAACTCCTTTGCTTAAGAGTGCTTTGCCTTGATGTGTTGGATCCACCATTAGCCATTCTTTGAGAAATTGTTGTCACCTTGCTAAGGATGGATTTCCAAGCTCTTCCTTTTTCTCATTTGCACAAGCAAACTCCATAAGGATGTGTTGAGCATTTAAACTCCATTGTTTCATTGTATTCCCATGCTCTAACACTCCTACAACAAACAAATTTATGCATGCTTTGGTACCCAAATTTTCTTGGGTCCATGAGAGTTAGTGCAAACAATTTTTGATCCTTTTGGGATCCATTTCAAGCACAATTTATCGTTATTTATTGCATGCTTTGGCACCCACATTTTTCTAACTACTCTTCCTCTAAATGTGGTTTTTCTATATGTGCGTGCTTGTGAAGAGTGTCCTATTCTATTGCATAGTGAGCATGTAAGAGATAAATCATGCATAGTATTTTTGCTCATAAGGAAATTCTTTAGATGAGTTTCTTTTTGTATTGCATTATAACCTAACCCATCTTTGTCAAAGAAAGCTCTTTGGGTCTCTAACATATGATCTAACTTTTGTTGACCCATATAAAACCTAGTAAATGAGTTATGCAAATTTGTATTCTTTTCATTCAACTCATTTATCTCTAAGTTAGCCTCTTCTAATTTGTTTTCAAATTCTAGCTTAGCATTTGTCAAGGCTTCATTTTCTATTTTTAATTTTGCAATGATTTTCTTATATTTAGAGTTCATGCATTGAAATTCATTTGCTAAATCATTAAAGGCATTTTGTAACTCATCAAATGTAAAATCATTATTTTCACTAGAGCTACTACTAGCCTCATCATCACTAATGGCCATAAAGCATGAGTAGGCTACCTCTTCATCTACATTTTCCTCATCGGAGCTATCACTATCGCTCCATGCAGCCACAAATGCTTTCTTCTTAGGTTTCCTATCCTTTTCCTTCCTAAGTAAGGGGCAATCTAGCTTAGTGTGACCCGGTTCATTACATTCATAACACACTAAGTGGTCTTTTTCTCTTCTACTTGACTCTCCCCTATGATGTCTCCTATTCTTCTCTCTCTCATTCATTCTCATGAACCTATTGAATCTTTTGGCAAACATTGCCATTTCATTTTCTTTCTCATTCCCACTCTCATCACTATCATCTTCAATGACCTTATGAGTGGAAGATTTAACTGCTACCCCTACTTTCTTTGAAGGCACTTCATTTCTTTTCATTTTCATTTTCATTTCATATGTAAGTAGGAAGCCCATAAGCACATCTAGAGACAAGGTATTTGGATCCTTAGACTCTTCTATTGCGGTTACCTTTGCCTCCAATGATTGTGGCAAGCTATTCAAGATTTTCTTCACCATTTCTACATTAGAATAGGTCTTG
Organism: Heritiera fomes; assembly: GCA_032173925.1. Classification (NCBI taxonomy): domain Eukaryota; kingdom Viridiplantae; phylum Streptophyta; class Magnoliopsida; order Malvales; family Malvaceae; genus Heritiera; species Heritiera fomes. Next base: position 5,081,563 of record JAPDPM010000019.1, read on the forward strand.
CCTAATGCCTTAAGTCCATTGATTATGTTATTAAACCTTGTGTACATTTCACTCATGGACTTATTTTCTTTCATTCTAAAAAGCTCATAATCATGTGTGAGCACACCTACTTTGGTTTCTTTCACTTGATTTGTCCCTTCATGTGTGATGGCTAATTTGTCCCATATTTGCTTGGCATTCTCACATAGCGAGACTCTATTATATTCATTGGGACCTAATGCACAAAAGAGAGTGTGCATAGCCTTGGCGTTTAATTGTGCCACTCTCATGTCATTTGTGTCCCACTCATCCTTACTCTTAGGGACATCTTTTCCATCTACTTTCTTCATTGGGACTTTGGGACCATTAACTATCACTCTCCACACTTCATAATCATTTGATTGGACAAACAACAGCATTCTTGTTTTCCAATAAGAGTAATTCTCTCTATTGAAGAGTGGAGATCTAACTAATGATTGTCCCTTTTCTCCTAGGTGTGTGCCTACATTCAAGTGAGCCATTTATAATCGTTTTGCTCGATAGAGGTTAATCTAAATCAATCTCGAGTCCAAGCTCTGATACCAATTGTTGGCTCTATAGGCTATACCGAGAAGGAGGTGAATCGGTTCTTAGCTGACCTTATGCCCGTTTTTCGATTCTTCTAAATTATGTAGCCTATTTGAGTGTTTTCTAAGTTCTCTAAGCTAGGCAATTATACAATATAAAGTCAATACAATAAACACAAATATAATTGCAAATAAGTAAAGAGAGTAAGGATAGAGAAATGTACGCAAGCGATTTATAAAGGTTCGACAACCTTGCCTACGTCCTCTACCTTAAGACGCTCCCAAGGATTTTCCCCAAATTCACTATACTTGAATTTGTATTACACTCCCTCTTTTTGCAGACTCAAGAGAAACTCTCTCTTTTTCTAGGCTCAAGAGAAACCTCCCTCTTTTTCTAAGTCTAAAGAGAAACCTCCCTCTTTTTCTTAGGCTAAAGAGAAACCTCCCCTTTTACAAGGAATGAATTTGTTTACAAATTGTGTAATCAAAGAAGGCCTCTAAGTAGGTAAATGATTACAGAAATTAGGCACAAAGAAAAAGCCTATATAAGATTTGTGCTAAGCAATACAAGAGATATGTGAATGATGGAAGATGAAAACTTTATGGCTCTTGATTTGTTGTTGAGGCTTGAGGAAGATGAATAAGATGATGAAAGATGTTGCTTAGTTGTTCCTCTTGCTTCATTTAGCTTTTAAGCCTCTATTTATAGTCCCTTAGATGGTTTGTGGACGTTAGTTGGAGCCAAAACAGAAACTAGCCATTGTATCTCACAGAAACTAGCCGTTGGAGGCTTTCTGACATAAAGGGATCGATCCTTTTGCAAAAAGGATCGATCCCATGGTTCATTCTAGGCCTCCGGGGCATTCTGCCATAAAGGGATCGATCCCATGCTTCCAGAATGTGATTTCCTGCACTTTTTGAGTTAGAAATGATGTGGCTTTTGATCCTAATCCAACCCAAAACATTTTGACATTTTTGTGGGAGTTTTTCTTGACTTTCTCTAATGAAAACATGGTCCAAAAATTCATCAAGTAATTTTCTAAAATATTCAAAATATTTTATAAAGTATTAAGACCAATAAGAATATGTAATTAAATCATAGTCTTAATGTTTGATATGATCACTTGAAAATGGATTGAGAAAATCATGTGTGTTAAGGCAAATTTACAATATGAATTAAAACATTAAAGCTTACTTAAGTTTTTGTCATTTCAATATATATATATATATAAAAATATATATGGAAATTTAAAGCTAACAGCCACTTTAAGCCTTGATTTTGGTACCAATAAATAGAGAACTAAAAAATAAGCAGGGTTTATGAAGACTGTTTTTGGTTTGGGAGGTGTTTTACTAGGTTTTCTTAAGTTTTCTCTCTGTTCAAGCTTCAAAAATGAAGGCTGGCAGAAAATGAGGAGAAGATGGCAAAAAAATCTGGAAAAATTCAGATTTTAATGGTAAAATTACCATTTTGCCTTTAATTATGAAAATTTTAGACCATTTTACGTTGATAGTTTGACTTTGTTGAAAATTATCAGTCTAATCTCCAAAATATTTCTTTTAGTCACCAAATACATCAATATAGCATGTTCTTATAGTCAGAGGAACTTTCATTGAAGTTTGACTGGTCATTCGCACGAAATTACAAAAAAAAACCCTAACCGTAAAATCGCATAATTTTCTACTTCTTCATATGATTTAATCTATCTAATGACATCGGATGGGACTTTCTCACATGAGGATTATTTTTACATTTGACACTTAGTTAGAAATCAATTTCGTTTGACTGTTATTCACGAAATTCTACTGACTTATGTCCTTAATCGTCATTTTTAAATTTGTTTCACATGATTCAAAAATGGCCTAAATAAATGAGTTTGAGTTGCAAAGTCTTATCATTACTTCATTTGGCTCCAAATATTGAGTCTATCGGGTTTCACCTTCATCCGGACACTAGAAAGTCTGTGGGGCCCACCATGCTATTACCTCTTATACCTGCGAAATACATAGGAATTGAACAGTGGTGAAAAGTCTTATATGTGCTACAATATTAGAATGTGTGGTTCTCACAATATCAAACTAGAACCCCAGGTATGATGCCTTAAACTGAATTAGATAGTTTGTTACGTGTATTTATAATATTAAACTGCTCACATGACAAATAAATGTAATAAGAATCGAAAAAGTTAGCCCGAAAATCCCTAATTTCACTTAAGTATAGAAGAAGTGTACAAACTATCGTATCTTTCAAGGTGTGACATTGACTGTTAAACTAGGCTGTAAAAGGTATGAACTCAGAAATTTACTACTTTTACACGGGAATTGTTTTATGGTGATATTGAATGTCAATTGTTATGAAATTGAACTGGAACCTTGGGCAGGTTGCCTTAAATTATATTAGGTGAATAGTATCCCGATAATATGTAATGCCCCGTTACCACATTTTTCACCTTATTTTACACAATTTATCCGGTTGGGCTGTCTGTGATACTTCACTTTACACTTGATGTTAAACAATTTAATAAAATATTGTTAACATTATACACATCCCCTATCTTAATTAAAAATATGTAGTACTGTAGACATGTCTAAATACAGAAAATAAATGATCGTACCTGATATATCTTAGTCGGTCTGTCACATTGTCCATTTTGTGCAGCCGTAATCCACAAATACTGGATCTCACCATCATCAAAACCTGAAATGTTAAAATTGGGGAGTGAGCAAACCACGACTCAGTAAGAGAGTTATATGTCACACTTGATATTCAGCTATTTATATGCTGAAAATAATTTTTTTTCATTTTCTTTAAAATCTTCCTAGCTGGCTCTAGGCACACATGTAGGAAGGATACTACAGTCGGCTAGGGATCCAGATAGAGTAAGGCAGGTATTTTGAAATACCTGACTTGTTCCAAAACCTATAAGCAACTGTAGAGAGTACTATTTCCGTTGTTTTCAAAACGATATAATTTTCATTTTTCCACGGAGTAAACCACTATTTCTTTTCACATCTAGTATACTTTAAAACACGTGGTAGTTCAGTAATGAAAATAGTGGTTTACTTCTCTTCTCTTCAGTACAGTAAAACAAGTGACAGTACAGTGGTTTGCAAATATCCAGTCATTGGATAAGTACTTTTGCGATTATTTTTATCTTAGAAATAATTCTTATGTTCTTCTTTTAGAATAAACATTTATTTTTGTTTTCAAATCAGTAACCGTATCGTACAGTTCAGTAAAATAGTATATTCAGTATTCAGTAAAACAGTATCTCGATACGGTTCAATCAGTATCAGTCAGCAGTAGCTACCCATTCAGTAAATAGTATACAGTACCTTTCAGTTCAGTAAATAGTAAATGGTAGCCTTTTCTTCAGTAAAACAGTAATCAGTGGCTATCATTTCAGTAAACAGTGCAGTTCAATAAACAGTGTTTTGGTATAGTTTTTTTTCCATCAGTAACAATAAACAGTAGTTCAGAACAGTAAGCAGTACAGTACAGTACAATAAATAAGATTCTGTAAATCCTTTCAGTAAACAGTAACAGTATGTGAGACTAGGCATCACCCTACAATTAAATCATGCTATCATCGTCCAATAATGGACCAGTAATCATCATCCCCGAAGGGACACAGTAACAGTATAACAGTGAGATCTATGGCCATGATCTATATGGTGTCCTCGGTGTACACTTGCCAGGTGACATCCGGGACGCTGATGACTGGCAGGTCTATCAGCCACGTGACAGTAACAGTATAAGTGTGATGCATGAAACTTGGGGCCTAAGTCTCAAAACAGTATAAATCGTACCATAGCCTTTATGGATTTTAAATACAATAAATTGAAATATTTCACAAATATCCATAAGGCTCACATGTAATAAAATCATCACCTTTATGAAATTTATAATTTAAATAATATTTCTCAAAATATTTCATAAAGGTATAAATCGTGTTTTTCTCACGGTGAAACAGTTTGCAAAATCATCAATGTAACATATAAAAGGGCAAAAATGTCCTTTCTCCATCGTAAAACACGTATTCACGCTTTTCCGTGCTTTCACTTGAAAACATGGTTTTTCAATCATTTATGAAAAATAAAATATTTATTTTTCCAAATTCATAAATCCCGTAACCATGTTTCTTTCTAAAACACGTGTAGAGACCTCTAGTCTCAAAATCATAGTTTTTCTTCATTTCTTAACCTTTATGAAATTTTCATAATTAATTATTTCCATAATTAAAACCATAAAGGTTTTATGTAAAATCAAGTGAATATTTAAAAATATTTATAAAAATATTCACTTCAATCTCTTTTTCATTTTCATCTCGTTTCACGTGAAATATCACCTACTGGTTGAATTTTCGATGATTTTCTTTTCACCATTCTCGAAAACATGAATATTTTAAAATTAAATATCACTATACTCATGTTTTATGAAATTTACTTAATTTCTCGATTTTCGTACCCAAAAATCGATTCACGTGAAATCAAATCTTTTATTTTAGTTTTCGATTATTTTCAGTAAATTCCAGAATTATTCGATAATTTTTCGGCAGTATAACGGCTGCCGATTTGGCTAGCCTCCTGCACGAAAAATACAGTTTATATTTTTCAACCGGTATTTCACCAAAATTTAAAACCGATAAATCACCAAAACTTTCAAAACTAATCATTATAAATTGCATTTATAAATTAAATGCATAATTTAAAACATGTGATCGAATATCCTTACAGGCGGCACATGTCTCCTTTACCTGTTTCGGGTCGGCGACAGCCTCTCGAAGGTCGCGCCCGTGTTCGCCTCGCCCGATTCCATTGGCTCGATCATCGAGGATATTTTCTGGAAATTAAATTCTAAAATTTAGAATTTTTCCATAATAATTTAAATAAATAAATTATTTAAATAATTTAATACTTTTCGGGATTTCTTACCGATTCCCGTAATTCTCAGGATTTCCAGTAATTTTCGAATTCTTGAGAATTTTCCAAATTCCCGGAATTTCTTTTTCCTCTTTTTCTTTTTTTTTTCTTTTTCTTTCTTTTTCTTTTCTTTTTTTTTCCTTTTTCTTTTTTTTTCTTTTCCCGCCGGACCGATCTACCTCCCTCACCTCCGGTTCTTCTCTGGTGGCCAGTTCTCCGACGGTTCGGCAGCTCCACAGCTGGCCGGCACCACGACGAAGCCGGATCTGGCCTTCGTTCGTCACAAATCGACGGCACGGCGGCGGATCTACTCGGTTTACCTTTGGTTTCTTCTCCTCCTCCGCCGACCTTCCTCCGCCATTCTCCGCCTCGCCTGTGGCCTCCCACGTCTTCCTCTTCCTCCGACAATGGTGTGGCTGCAGTGGCGGTGGCCGGTTTGGCCGACACCGCCAGATCCATTTTCCTTTTTCTTCCTGGCCTACGCCGGTTTTTCGCCTCTGTTTCCTTTCGATTTTCTTCCTTTCGACGCCGACAACCACTTCCCCCTTCTGGCCGATGGCATCCTCTACCTCTCTCTGGCCTCCTCTCGCCAGCGGCGGCAGTGGTTTGATGCAAGTCCAATTAATATGGAAAGCCAAAACTATGTCGTTTTACTTACTTACTAAATAAACGTTAGTAATCAGGGATTAAGTAGGGATTAGTTAGCTAAAAGTATGGGGAAGATGCCAATATATAGTACTGGAATGTAAAGAAGCATTTACACAGAAAAGAATATTGATAACAATTCAACAGACACTCTCTCTCGACTACTCTTCCTCTCTAAGTATCTCTCTTTATCCCTTCCTTTCTTCTTCTCCCTCTCCTTCTTATCCCTCTGCTATACTCTATTCTGTTATATCTGTAATAGTAGTATCTTCAAAACAGTGTTGTATGCGACTGTGGAGTGGGTTCCCAGTTTAGACCGTATCAATTGGCATCAGAGCCAACGATTCTCGGCAATGGCGAACAGTGTGACGGTGCCGATGTTTGAAGGAGTTGTTCACAGCATAGATGAGCAGAGGCCTGTGGTGCTGCAACTTGATCTGGAGTATTTTGAAACGAGAATGGCTCAATTGTTTGATGAATTGAAGGAAGATATGCTGACAAGAATTGATAAAGTATTTGATAATGTCCTGGCAGCTATAAGATCTGAGAAATGCACCGTAGATGAAACTGAGGATTTGGAAAGGCGGATGCCGGAAGAGATGGCAGCATGTGTTGCAATTACAAAAGAAGTTGAGTCGAATGAGGACTTGCTAGATCCAATAGAGCGGGCAACAATCAAGGGAAGTAAGCATAGGCATCAATTTGTTCATCCACCAAAGAAGCATCCTACTACAGATTTTGTGGAGGATATATCAGGAATTGATTTGGTGAAACCTACTTCAATTAAACCTATTCCATTCAAACTAATACCAGAAGAGTTTGATGAGATTGAACCTGAGGATGTGTTTGGTGAAATGATTATTAAAGATGTCAGGCCTTTAGCTAATGGTTCTTTCATGTTGAAAATTGTGCAACCTTTTATTGTTGGTTATACGATTGGAATTGTTTGGGTTGCTTGCAAAGGTAACTTGGTTAGACAATTATCTTATAGAGATTTTGATGCTTGTGAGAAATTTGTAGAGGTTTATTCAGTTGTTTTAGTGGCTGACCCTTATGGATTTAGACTTTTAGTTATGGAAAGGGGAAGCCATGGTGTAGTTAGGGGAAAGGTATAGCTTCTTTTGAAACTTACTAACGATGTTGCTAAAGTTCATGGTGGGTTATCAACATTTGCTAGTGTTGGAGAGAGTACTAGAAAGAATAATGACTTACCCTGGGAATTGATTGAGAGTGGTGTCATTAAGCTAGATGATAAGCAGGCTGTTTGCAAGTGTGCTCGTTTCTATGATCAAATGGATAGGACTCATGGTACTCTAGCTTATATTAGCCTTACTAGGTTGACTGTGGCTGAACATCTCCATGATGCTGAAGATGAGGATGGTCAGGAGAGGATGGTATTTGGGCAAGATGTGTTTATCTTGTTGGGCACATATGAGTTTCTTTTGGATTTAACCCAATTGGTGGTAGAGGAAAGAGGTTTGTTAGTAGATGTTGAAATATGGGATGCTATGGTTGAACTAACAAAATCTATGCGCTGGGAGATTGTTAACAAAACTAGTAAGGATGTCGTAAACGGGGTGGCTGTAGCAACATTTAAGCAGCCTACTTCAGATGACTATGAACATGGGTCACGACATGAGCCTCCACTATGTTCTAAGAGTGATGATGCAGATGCTACCTTGAATGTGTCATTGCAAACGTGCCTGTACAGAGTGCCTATAAATGCATCAAAACATTTGTCTTAGTGGCTTGAGCAAAGGTCAACAAGGTTGGAAAATTCACCTTATTGGTTGCTGAGTTTCCAAGTTAAAGTTTATGGCAAAGAAGCACTAGTGGATTTTGCTGCAGGCAATGAGCACGGGAAGCCAATTGAAGATATCCTACTCTTAGTGAAGTCTACCCATGTAAACCAAAAATCTGAAGCACCTTTAAGAGATGGAATGAAACTTGTAGGCTATGAGTTTGTTGGCAGACCAATTTTCAAGAAAGGGGCCCTTACTCAATCTCTTTGCATTGGAACAATTTTGGTTAATCCATGCCATGTCCCTAAAGTTGCTTCTTTTATTGGTTATGCCTTAAACATGTCAGTTGCTGAAAGAGAAAAACGTCATCATAAGAACCTTGTGCATGTAACTACACACCCCTCAAGAATGGGCTGCAACTTTTTTAAAATAGGAATCAAGGCACCAACAGGAGATTATAGCATACTGAGCACATCAACTAGCAGAATTTTTACAACCATGGAAGTATTTGCTACTTGGAAAATTTCTGTGGCATTTATTAATGTTGTTTTACTGTCTATCATTGGAACTATTGTAGAAAATGCAAGTGGACAAGGGCTAAACCATGTAACTAAAGTACAAGAAGCAAATTCAGAGAGCTTGAGGCAGAGTTCAAGCAAAGGAGTGAAGATGGGATCAGCTATTCAGGGTGATTTACTTCATGAGAACCTTTATGAATTACTTCTAATTGATGTCATTTCCTTTAGCATGAAGACACGATATGTTGCTGTCAACAAATTCTCAACTTTTGGAAATGCAACACTAGCTGAGGAGGAACAAGTTCGCCATCTTCATCCTTGAGGACAAGGATGATTTGAAGGGAGGGTATTGATGCAAGTCCAATTAATATGGAAAGCCAAAACTATGTCGTTTTACTTACTTACTAAATAAACGTTAGTAATCAGGGATTAAGTAGGGATTAGTTAGCTAAAAGTATGGGGAAGATGCCAATATATAGTACTGGAATGTAAAGAAGCATTTACACAGAAAAAAATATTGATAACAATTCAACAGACACTCTCTCTTGACTACTCTTCCTCTCTAAGTATCTCTCTTTATCCCTTCCTTTCTTCTTCTCCCTCTCCTTCTTATCCCTCTGCTATACTCTATTCTGTTATATCTATAATAGCAGTATCTTCAAAACAGTGTTGTATGCGGCTGTGGAGTGGGTTCCCAGTTTAGACCGTATCATGGTTGCTGCCATCGGTCCACTGTTTCGGGAAGGGTCGGGATCCTTCCCTCGATTCTTTCCTCTATTCTGTTTCTTTTTTTTAATTATATTATATACATATTATACTATATATTATACTATATATTATTTTATATATAGTATAGTACTATATATATGTATTATATATATAAAAATATGTATATATACATTGTATATTACAAATATATATCAAATATATATTATGTATACGTATATACTTTAAAATAGAATAACATTTATATATATATATATATATAAATGAAATAATACAATATATATTGTATTTACAATATATATGTATATATATATATATATATTTCTTCATTTTCTTATTTAATTTGGATTTCCATTTATCCAAATTAAATTTCCTTCTTTCATTATTTTTCCATAATTTCTCATCTTATACTTAATTCCGAATTTAATTTTCCTTCACACCTTTTTCCTATTCTGTCACTTCCTCAATTCTCGAGATTTTCACCAATATCCCGTTCTCACAATTTTATTTATTTATTTATTTCAATATTTATTTCCAATAAATGAAAAATTTACGATTATCACATAATATGATATGAAACTGCTTATATGACAAACCAACATAGAGAAAATAAAAGAAAAAGTTAACCCGAAAATTTAAACTCCTCATAAGTATGGTACAAGTGATCAAACTGTTACATCTCTCAAGGTGTGACAGATAGATGTCGATTTTATGTCTACCTATTATTTGCCTTGCTTGTGCATTCTTTCTACAAGACCTCCCTCTTTATGACCATTATTCTATAAGCTTATAGTGGCTATAAGTTGTTGTGGTACAAGTTTATTTTGAGTTTCACAAAAAAAAATCCTTTCAATAGGCCAGCATTTGTACAGCTTGCAAAGGCAAAATCTAAATTCCGAAGTATATGGCATGGGGAAAAATGAAATTAGGCATTTAGTAGCCTTATGGTGCATTTAGTGCATATAGATTATGGATAAAATATGACAATCCATGATTATAATAGAATTGGATTAGATTATATCATCTTACCTTAAGCTTATTGTGTATAATGATTGGGATTAAGATATGATGATTTTTATACCTTGCTTTCATCAATTTTGCTATGTGTAAAAATTAAGAGTATGATAAAATAATTTTTTTATTGATCAAAAGTACTTTTCTTTATAGCAAACATAATTTAAATTTATAGTTTTTTTCATATAAATGCAATTCAAAGATTTTTAACCAAAAATTATATATTATTAGAATTTCTATAGTTAAGACTTAAATATATTTTTTCAATAAAATTATTTTTCTAAAAATAAATGTTTTAAAAAAATTAATTTTATGAAAAATATTTCCCTCTTTTTTTCAGTATTTTTTCTTTTTTTCTTTTATATGTTTTTATAATTTAAATTTAATAAAAATGATTTTAAGTTAAATATATTTATTTTATAAAAATATATTTTTGAAAAAAATTAATTGATTGCTTTTTAAAAAAGCACCTTTATTTTTCAAATTTTTTTTTATTTTTCTTTTATCTTCTATTCTTTTCCTGCCCATTGACAAGAAGAAAAAAAACATATATAAACAAAAAAAATAGAGAGGAGTAATAAGAAAAATGTAAAATTTAAACAAAACAGTAGCTAAAGTTAATAATCTAAATTTTAAAAATTAAAAATATAATTCATAATAATTTTCATATTTAAGAAATTATTTTTTAAAAATATTCGGTTAGTTGTAAAAAAAATAATTTTTTAAATTAATTGTTTAAAATTATTATTTGATTAAAATAATTTTTCTTTATTTAAAAAAAGAAAGAAAGAAAGAAAAAGAAGGTAAAAAAGGATAAAAATAAAGATAAAAAAGTGGAAAAAAAGAAATGAGAAAATAATTTGGATTAACCAATTAAATAAGGACTATTGTAATCTTATTAAATGTTTAAGTTAATTTTTGAATTTAAATTTTACAGTGAATCTATTACTTAATCATACGAACTTAGAAATATTCTTTTTATTTTGGAATGGATTAAATCATCTTGTATAGGGAAAATGCTTAATTCTCTTTGCAATCTAATCTCTCATTTTATTTGTGTACCAAAAATAAAATAAGATGATAATCATACTATTCTTTTTTGGCTCATAGAAAAGTACAAAGGAAAAATGGGGGGATTGAATCTTGAACTTAATCACTCATAAAATGAAGTAATAACTATTAGGTCTAGCCTTGATTGAAAATAATTTTATTCTATTATCCATTATATAGACCAAACATGACATTAAATAATAATCTAGCTATATATCTATGGAATGTTAAGCTCATTGGAGATATGAATAAATAAGAAATTAAGAGACAGCTGATAGCAAAACTACTACAGATTTATAGGCCAAGCCTTGATTGAAAATCATATTATTCTATTATCCATCATATAGATCAAACATGATATTAAATAATAATCTAGCTATATATATGTATAGAACATTAAACTCATTGGAGATATAATTAAATAAGAAATTAAAAAACAGGTAATAGCAAAACTATTGCACATTTATCCAAAAAAAAATTATCTTTGGACCAACATGAGCGAGAATTAATTTCATATTTAATATGATATGCAAACACCTTATAATTTACAAAAAAAAAAAAAAGAAATTACTGCACGTAATTTGTACTACCAGGGCTGCTCTTCATATTTCATAACTTATCTTTTTAACACAAAGAAGAAAATCCTAATCAGTTGTGGCCGTAGTAAATGTTACATGTTCCCTTTCACTTCAGAATGTGGGCCATAGTTTGATGATCCAAATATACATACAAGTATTTAATAATATTCAAGACCCCTGTCTAAGTTTGAACATCATCTACCCATGTATATGAAAATGTTCCCTACCATTGCAGCTACACCACAATCATCATGTTCCCTCACATTCTCGCACGACATTAATTTGCCAGGGGAAACCAGAGAATAAAATCTTTAAAGCAACCCCCTTCTCCCTCCCTCCCACCTTTTTTTTGTAGAAGCTACAGTACTACAGCTGAATTAGAGGAAAAATCAAACAACTACATAGCCACGCCTGTCTAATGTTAACGTTGCACTAGAAAAACCTAGGAACACCAGTGGGTCCTCAATGTCCAATGACGTGGCAGTCAATCATTCCAACTCCTGATGTCGTGCCGCACTCCGTCGCTCCCTGTATTGTGGAAGCTTCTAGGGCCAGCGGCCCTATAGTTCCCATTCGTTTGGACACTTGCTTTGCTTGCATTCGATCGTCAATAAAACAAATTAAGGCTTAGTTTGAATGCCGATGCAGCACTGGTGAGACGGATGCTGTTGGGATCCAAGTTATAGAACAATTTCTCATTATTTTTTATTTTAAATTTAAAATATAATATTTATAATTATCATTTTATCACTTATCTCACTTTAATTGTTCCAATTGAATTCAAACGTACCATTATTGAGAATCAATCTTACCATCATCGGTATTTTCAATTTCACATAAATCAATAATATCAATAATCTAAACTAGCTCTAATTTAATGATAAAACATTGGAGAAAGGAAAGTTCAGATAAAATTTCAGCTTTCATTCTCTATACAATGAGGCAATGCATCCACTACACTAGTTCCATTCTCCGAAATACAAGTGTTAAAGAGACCTCAAAATCTCCAATTCCAAACCAAAACTTAACAGACTACCTAATTAAAACTAGCTAACTATATATATATAAATAAAATAGATAGAGATCATGAAGACAGAACTTCTGCACTTGCTTTCTTTTTTTTTTTTTTGCATGTAATTCCTGGTTAATTAGAGCCAAAGAGCTCCAGCATCCTTGAGAAGTGGTACCAGGGTTCCATTAATATGGGAAGCCATGACTCGGTCCATGGCTCCTATCAGTTTCCCTCCGATGAAGACTACGGGAACCGCTTGTGCGCTGCCAAGCAGTCTCAGCAACGCCATTTCCATTTCTTTCCCTCTGGGGTCCTGGTCCAGCTCGTACACCGTTGGGTTCACTCCCATTCCGCAGAAGAGCCTCTTCACAGCATGGCACATGCAGCAGCTGCTCAAACTGAATATCACCACGGCGCTCTCCGACGCCAGCTTCACCACCCTCTCCATCGGGTCTGCCCCAATGCTCGTTGGCATGTGGTGGCCCCAAGAATCACTCTGATAATGCATTCTGTCCTCTTCTCTTTCCAAGAATTCAAAAGAAAACTAGAGAAGCTAAAAAGCAGAAGAAAGCAAAGATGTGATGAAGTCAGAGAAATGTGTTTTTGAAGAAATTTGTGAATGTGGCTTGGAAATTGGTCGGCATGGGCTTTTATAGGGTGGTGTTGCGAGGCCATGATAGTAAATAAGGTGGGGTTTGTCTGTTGTTGTCGCGGCGCGTGCGTGGAAGTTTTTGGCTTAAAAAGGATTGTTGTCTGCAGCAAAAGGGCAATGCATACATACAATAAATACAAATACTCCTAAAGGTAGCTTTACTGGAAGCAAAGGTGTCAGTTGAGGAAAGCGAATAGAGGTAATTTGTCTACTCTAGAGAGGAAAGACTTGGTTACAACTTTTATCAAACAGTGATTCACTAAAAAAAAACTTTTATCAAACAGTGCACTTTTGGTGAACCAAATAGTTAGATTTGATCAATCGTGTTTTTAATTTATTTGTGTTATATAAAATTATATTTGTATAATGTAAAATATCAAAATTTAATATCAAAATTTGTGTTAATACGAAAAATATAAAATTTTATTTTTAATTTTTATAATATTAATATATAATTTTTATTTAATTTTAATTTATATTATATCATATTTTATATTTGTATTATTTTTATATTATGTAATTATACCGTATCTAAAATTATTAAATTTACCAACAATAAATTGTGTACTAATATTAAAACATCCGGGCATTTGAGATATGAAAACAGGCTTTTTTTTTTTTTTAAGGCAAAAACTGAAGGATTTTTTTTTTTGCATAGACGGCTATCTCCGTCCTTGTTGTCGGGGCCTTGAGATTAAATTTTTGTTTGTTTGTGATGTGATTCTTACGCGCATGTTGATCCCCCCAAGGAATCTTGATGATGATGATGCTTGGATTTATTACTTTTGACCTCCTAATCCCATGATAATTATATCCCTGAAAGCATTTATTCATGCTCAAACCAGAATAAAAAATTAATACTACATTGTTTTGCAATTTGTTTTCTTTTGCATAACAAATTAGCTTCGTTTCTGGTCCGAAGCAAATTCCGTTGTTTAACGAAAGATTTGATGTTGCTATTGCTGACTAGAAAGTTGCAAAAGCAAGCCACATGATTCAACTTCCAATGCAAAAGCAGTGGAAAAGAGATATATTGTAGCAACAATGTTTCCCTTTCTGTACAAAAAAAAATTGAATCAAAAATGAATATTTTTGAATATTTTTGTGTAATTATAAGTATTTTTGTGTAATTATAAGTATTTTTATTCTATTTATAATTTAAGATTAATTTAATTTAATCCAAAATGATAAATATTAAAATACTTTCAACAGCAACTTTACATATAGCGCATAGATCGAGACTAATCCACTTTTACATTTTACAATCACTTGGTGCATTTGATATTTTCTTTTGCGAACACCAAAGTACTACTATAACTAAAGCTTTACATATAACGCACGTTCCATGTTTTTTGGGCAAAAAGAGTATCAGTTGTTACCTTTCTCATTCTTGTGTGGTGTTTTAATCAACTTTTGGATGTCAAAGGTAACAGTAGTGCATGTAAAAGAAGCTTCTTTCATATCAAATTACAAGAACTTTTAAGCAGTCACCATCCATGCTTTCTGAAATTAGAGTTAAACTTGAGGCGAAAAACCCACAGATTGGATAAAAAAAGCATCCTATGTGTAATGAATTTTTTTTTTGTGTAAACCACAGGTATCTTCATCCGTTTTAACGATATGAGATTAATCTTGTTCGAAATTTAGTCACAATTAAGTCTCTTCATCTCTTTCCAAAGATGTGTTTAGTGAAAGTTGAACCCGAAAGCTCTTCCCACAAACTCAACCTGCGTTGCCAACTAAATCACAACCCTTAGCTATGTGTAATGGATTTTACACTGGCTACATAGTTGGAAACACAACTCCCCCAGTTTAATTTAATATTATTCTATAAAACTAATAAAACTAGTAAATATTGATTAGAAAATACTATTATTTATCTTGAAATGGATCCCAAAAAACTTTGGTTAGGAATTTTGTAGCAGCGATTTCGGAACAAAAGAGAAAAAGTAGGAAAGCGGGTAAAATTGACGATTCATGTTTTTAATTTGTATTCGTATTATATAAAATCATATTTTTATTGTTTAAAACACAAAAAATTTAATATCAAAATTCATATTGATATGAAATATACAAAACTTTATTTTGAACTTTTACCATATTCATATATAATTTTTACTTAATTTTAACTTATGTTATATTGATATTTTACATCCGTATCTTTTTATATCGTGTCTAAAATTATCAGATTCATCTTCTTCAATTCTTCTACTGTACAGCATTGCGAAAAACAGGAAAATTGTCAGAAAATGCAGAGTAATTCTATAAATCCACAGATTTTATAAATAAATGTGTAATTAATAAAACTAGAGGCATTGTATAGAAGCAGAGGCAAGGATTTGGCTTTAAAAATTTATACTCTGGTAACATGTTCACCTAAAGCAGAGACAAAGTGGCCGTTGCTATAGTGAAAAATGCGAAGTTAAGGCGTGGTCTGCAACCACAGGCCTACTTCTGGTGGCAGGTACGGTTTTGCGCCGAACACTGGCAAAATCTCAGAATCATTTTTTGTGGGTCGGGCAGATCCGACCACATCAATTTTTGTTGCTGCCATGTCGCTCTAGTTTTTCTTTTCTGGCGGTGATGTTAGCAACACAGCATTCAAAACTCTTTTCTTTTTTTTTATTATTATTATTATGGTCGTCGTCGTCCTTAGAGTGTTAAGTCATCTATATGTTTTAATTATTATAGTTATATTATCGTCACAACATTATTATTAAGATTATTATTTTATTTATTGTTAGTGAAATTTTTTAATTTTATAAATTACATTAAGATGATGATACTTGTTTTATTTTATTTATTTTATTTTTTAAATA
Organism: Heritiera fomes; assembly: GCA_032173925.1. NCBI lineage: Eukaryota > Viridiplantae > Streptophyta > Magnoliopsida > Malvales > Malvaceae > Heritiera > Heritiera fomes. The sequence goes on from JAPDPM010000019.1 coordinate 5,097,787, forward strand.
TTTTTAAAAAATAAGTATTATCATCCTAATCACATTTATAAAATTAAAAAAACTTCATTGATAATAAATAAAATAATAACCTTTATTATTATTAACTAATTTATTATTATTAATAATTTAAGATAAATTCATGTTAAGTTATCTATATGTATTTTCCTTATCTCATTATTCAAGTAGGGTGCTTTTCTGACATTTTTTTTATCTTCTTTAATTTAATTAGTTAGTATTTTCTTCTATGGTTGACCTTCTGCTAACCAAAATCACTTAGCTTCATTTCATTTTGTTTAGAAGGAAGGGAAAGAATTGGTTAGCAAAGAAAATTTATTAGCGCAATGGTTAAATTATAATATAAAAAATGATTATAAAATTTAATTATTAGATTAACAAATTTTTATACCCACACCCTTTCATCTTTTTATCAAACAAAACATTTGAATAGTAATAGTATGATTACATATTAGACTATACATCAAATGAAATTTTTAAATTTTAGGAGCGGAGTTAACAGGTTATCACATTGTAAGAAATATTAAAAAATAAAAATTAATTAAATAAGGTAAAATATGTGATAATTTTTTTAAGTGAATAGAATAAAAATATATAGGAAAAATTCCAAAAACATGATGTGGAACAGTAATATTTATTTAAAAGGGCAAACAAAAATTGTATTGCTCAAGAAGGAAATAGGATTCTTTTAAATTATCGGGAAGGAAATGACAATGACCATTTTACCCCCCACCGTTGTATTGAGATAAACTGCTCCTTCTTCCATTCTTTTCTCTATCTAATTCAACATTTCTCCTTGTTTTTGCTTATACAAACATCTAATCCTCTTCTAATCTTCATTTCCTTTCTTTTCTAGCCAATGAGGAATGCTAAGGATAGTCATTTTTAGCACTCTCACTCTTATTAGGTCACATCATTTTTTAGTTTTACATAAAGATTGTTTATCTACAATTACAGGTTACTTGAAAAGTATTTTTTAGCATCACATACTTTAACTTTTTACTTCTCGCATGAGTAACCAATTTTCATGTAAAATTAGGAAGCGATGTGGCCTAATAAAAGTAAGGGTGTTAGAAGTTACTTTCAATAGTAAATGTTCCTAGCATTCTCCTCCAGCCAATATGTATATCAAATTAAGCTGAAACATGTCAAAATGCGAGAATTCCATTGTCTACCCACCTGGGATGAAGAAGCCTACAATTCCAAATAATTGATTATCAGTAATAGTTAATCAAATACTCTAGCTAAAAAAGCTGCAAACAGACTACGTACACTAACTCTTTCCCACATACAACATCCACATATGAGACTTACCTTTCTAAAACACAACGATATTCGAATTACTTAACGGGATAATCGATTACCTATACGGACAAGGTTTCTAACAAATATACAATTACCAATAATAGGCAGTTGGATACCCTAACCAAAAAAGCAATAACAAACAACGTACATTAACTCATCCTCACGTGTAGAACATTCACCGATGAGACCTACCTTTCCAAAAGTGAATTGCTTAAAGTGATAGTCGAATACCTAAATGGATAAAGTTATAATGGAATAGTTTTGCCAATAAAGCAGCAATAAACAACGTACATGAACTCATTCCTAGATAAACAACACGAGCAAACGAGACATACCTTTCCAAAGTTCATGTATATTCAGATTACTTAAGGTGATAATTGAATACCTAAATAGACAAAGCTGTAAAACAAATATCCGATTACGAATAATAGGTAATGGAATACTGAAGTCAAAAAAGCAACAACAAATAATGCACATTAACTCATCACCACATGTAGAATATTTACAAAAGAGAAGTACCTCTCAAAAACTCAAGAATATTTGAATTACTTAAAGTGATTATCGAATATCATTGCTTTTATAAATGATTTTAGACAGAGAAATAATAACAAGTAATCAATTTTCTGTTAATCGTATTAGAATATTTATATGAATATTGATGTGCAAGGGTAGGTAATTGACGTGTGTTTATATGTACAAGTAGGTTATATATTTGTACCACACTTGTTACAATGAATTAAATCAATAGTAATCGAATATTGTGATATTAAAATTCAAATTACATGTGAAAATTGAGAGAAACTGATTTGTAGTAAATGACTACTTTGATCTTAAGTGTGTGGCTATATGGTGGAATTTTGCTCATTGTAACCAAACGAAATGAACCCTCCATATTTTCCCACACTTGATCTCATGTCTCTTTCATCATCTTCTTCACTTGGATTACAATCTCTAAGGTTTGTCTTTTTGATTACATTGGATTTGCAGCTATTTTAATCTTTTTCTTCTAACATTCATCTATTGTTAGTATTTTATTTTGTTATCTTTTTTTCTAAGGTTGGTTCTTTATGGTTAGGGTTTGGTAGAAATTGTGAGAACCCTTAATTTAAACATATTGAATGATTTTGTAGCCAAATAAATAAAACTGGTCAATAAAAATAGTGAATTATCGATTTTAGTGCAAAAAGGTAAACTTTCGTATAGGCGAGCCCCACGGAAGAGAGCACCCATTTAGTTGCACCTGAATCATCATAAATTGATGAAATTTAGTCCCAAATATGTCATTTTAAATTACTTGAATTTATTTGAATACGCTTTTGGTTTGTCCCGAGAACTTGAGCTTAATTGGGTAAAAAGGGTAAAACCAAGATTTAAGGCATAAAAATCCCAATTTAGTGCATGAAAAATATTTTTTAATAAATATTAAATTTCATAATTTCATAAATACGTGTTATTACTTGGGTTTATGAAATTGAACGGAAATGAAGAAGTTTGGGTCAAAATATACAAATATGTACAATATAAGAGTTTATTAATAGTAATTTTGTAAATAAGGTGCACAAAATGAGCTCCCAAACTGTGACCCTCATCTCTTATCCGTGTCCAACTCAAGGCTTCCCTTCTCCTCCCTCTTATTCACATTTTCGTCCCCTTTTCCCCATTAAAATTGAAATTTGAAGCTTAAAGAGAGAAATTGGTCAAATTCTGTCCTTTCTCCATGCCGAACACACCTTCCCTCCCTATTTGAACCAATTTTTTGGGTTTTTGGTATGTTGGTGCCAAAAATGAAATAGGCAAGAACATTGGGTTTTTCTTAGATTTGTCAAAATTTAGTTGTTTGTTTGTTTCAATTCTTTAGTATGTTATTCCATAGCATATTCTAAGTGTAATGGAAGTTTCAATTTGAAGGAATTTCAAGGAATTGGAGAGCTAGGGCCCTAAGGATTTCGTCCATATAAGGAGAAATCGAGATTTTGTTGGGTGAGCATAATTTCATGCAATTGACGCTTAATTTTGGTTCATTGATGTAATTGAAGGTTAATTGTAGCATGAATTTGATTGGGTTGCATGAAATTGTCATGAATTTATGAGAATTAAAATCTCCCCTTTATGTAAAATTGGGATTTTTGAAATTTGGCTTCAATTTGTATAATTGAGGTTAATTAGAAGTGTATTAAGTAAAATTGAATAAATTGAGTGACTAATTGAAGTGAATTTTTATTGAAAAAGTAATGTGTTTATGAGATTGATAGAGCTCCTTAGTGCTTGATGTGTAATTATGCTTTCTCAACATTTTGACAAACCTACGGATAATCATGTTACTACAGCTCATAGATTCTAAGGTACATTAAGTCCTCTCTAGGCAAAGGACTTTTCTTCCTTGCTACTTCTAATCTACACTTAAGGGCCTTCATATTTCTAATTGGGCTTCATGTCCCACATCGCAAAGATCTATCATTTATTTTTTCATTTTTCCTAGACTAGCCCTCATTTCCTAGAAATCTAAGAAGTAGGCTACCATTCCTAGGTCATCATCTAAGACTGAATATTGTGCAACGACTTTGGCTACCTGTGAATTGCAATGGCTTCATTATCTTCTGTAAGATCTTCAGATTTCACACCTTTAACATGTTGCCTTGTTTTCTGACAATAACTCAGCTATACACATTGCCGAAAATCTAGTGTTCCACAAAAGAGACAAACATATAGAAATTGATTGTCATATTGTCGGACACAAACTCAAATCTGGGCTCATACATTTGCTTCATGTTGACATGTTCACTAAGCCACATACCTCGTCTTCCCTGTCATCCTTTATTTCCAAACTGAACTTAGAAGATATGTATGCTCTACTTTATGGGGGGCTAACAGATGATGCTAATTATCTGGCACCAACACAAGCTACAGAAGAGCTCTAACATCAACATAAGCAGATGCAGTAGCCTTTGTTGTTAAGAAAAGTTGTATTTAAAGTTACTTAGGAGAGTTAGTAAAAGTTCTTATCTTCTGTTATGTTAGTTGCATAAGCTTGTATATAAACCCTTGTACAGACTTAATGTAATTAATCATCTTTTTCTTTAATTCAATAACCTCTTCTTTCTTCAAGAATCATTTCTCTATAAGTCCATCACCATCGCAAGCATCACATTCACACAAAATCACATTCACATGGCGCGTTCGCTGGTGAAAGAGATGTGCCTAAGGCGATGGGCAACAAACTTGTCATTAAGGATGGAGGAGTTGACTTCAATTTGTACAAGGTTGATTGTTACGGTGGGGATCTCGACGATCATTATATACTGGAGAGTATTGGCCATGGCTGCATCAGTGTTGCAAAGCTCGAATTCAGCACGGTCATCCTTCAATTTGCGAATTTTGACCTTAGGAGTTGATGGTAGCAAACGCACTCCATTTCTGAATTATTATTGTGTTTTATGTTGGTTGGATTGAATATAGAAAAGGAAAAAATAGCAAAAAGAAAAATACGGACCGTGAAGAGACTATGAGCTAAAGAGGTATGAGGGAATAGAATTTAAGAGAACAAAAAAAGCATGAAAGTAGCCAAAAAAAAATGGTATTAACGAAGGTTTAAATGTAACATTAAAATACCACAAAAATTTTAGAAATATTGGCTGCTTTTAACCCTTAGAATAAAAGTGTCAATTTTTATAGTGATTATTATTATTATTATTATTATTATTATTATTATTATTAAAGAATTTTTAGTACTATTTTTTTAAAGGGTCATAGCTCTAAATTATATAAATAAATTTAACTTGACTTTAATCATTATACTAATTTAAGCATATCAAGTCAATTTCACAACCTAATTCATTATGCCATATAAATTACATCATGCTAGTTATTTATGCAAATTAAATTACACCATATTATTAATCATAAAAAGTAAATTGAGTCATACCATAAAAATTAAACATCATATAAACTATACATGCAAATTAAAAATCATATACCAACAAGTGGTTGGAAGAAGTGGAAGTGGATTTCTTCCCCAAGTACTTGGACAGGGTTCATGTCACAGTTCGAAATACCATATATTTTACTAATTTCTGATAAACAATTCACGTGCGGTTGGGCTCATTTGTAGTGTCAACTTAATTTCTAAATAAAAATTTATTATTTGTATACAAAAACCCAGGATTCGAAATTCAACTTTACATAAACAAAATATAGATATTTACATTCCAAGTTTAATATACATAAAATTAATACTGTACAAAAATTTTGAGTACATAAAAATAAAATCAGTATACCTTAACAAATCGAAAAGGTCGCCTAAAGAATACCAGAAATCAGGTCCTCCAAAAAAGTAAACCCGAACTCACTGCAAATAATTGAGAGTGAAAAATAAAGGGGTGAGTGAATGTGCTCAGTAAGGAATACCTATACGAAAGTTGATATAGCGTATCCTAAATGCAATTTAAATAAATGGATATTTATACAAAAACCACGAATTCAGAATATGAAACTAAAATAAGCACGATCTAACAAGAAGGATACTATAGTGGATTGGGTAACCAGAGGAGTATGGGAGGTGCTTTAAAGTACCTTACGTGTTCCGGTATCCAAGTCCACTATAGGAAATTCATTTGATTTAATTAAATCACAAATTCAAATATAACTTCAATATCTTGAAAAAATATGATATATTTACATTAGGAATTAAAAAATTTCTCTATAAACATTATAAATCATATTTATAGCTATTTCTAACAGATAAGTCAAATAAATAATTTTATAAACCATATTATTCATATCAGGAAACATAAAATACAGATAAATCAAAATCAAACACATAGCAAAACTAGGAGTGCCTGGATCTAAGTTAACCAGAAATTTATCACCCCAGTATAAATTTAGTAGAGACTAGGCTACACCCAATAGACACATGCACTATAATAGACATATAGCCATAGGCAGGGGGCCACAATGTGATCACTAGCCAGGTGTCACTTGTGGGAGCTAAAAATTGGGCTTGAGTCAATAGCATCGGAATGGAATGAAAATGCATGTACTCGCAGATAGCTACGGGACCAACAATCTCAAAGCATTTTAAATAAATATTTCAGAGTTGTTTACGGAGATAAATTAAATAAAACATGCCTTAAATAAATTGATAAGAAATAAAATCACAACAACACATTATCAAATATTATTTCATAAAACATAATATCAAAACATTATTTAGCCTTTCAAATATTTAATATAAATTCCACAATGATAGAAAAATATTCCAACACAAAATTTCAGAAATAATTTTATAATCAATTAAGACATATATTGAATTTGTGATTTAATTATATAAATTCATATTTAAAAATTTAAATTCAAACCTATAAAATCAGTTTTCTTATATTTCAAATTTCATGCCAAAATGATAGTTTTGAATAGCTTAGGTTAATTTAGAAAAATTCCGACAACATAACAATTTGTTTTAATCTAACATTCCTGCACAAAATCCAGCTTCAAAACCACAATTTCCAGTTTTCAATTTCAATCTAGAATATCAAATCTAATTTCACCATACAACCATTTTATCAAAAACATGCAACACAATATCCCTACGCTTCACACAAGTATCCCTTACCTCTTAATTTATCGGTAGTCGCCTCGTCTCGTCAACACCGATAGTACCTTCGGATTTCGAGGCTGCAAATTATCATTCAAACTTGATAAATTCACTATATTTTATCTAAAAAAATATTTAACTATCTAAATATAAATACATTGTCTGTAAAATTATCTAAATGCAATCTAATTTCTACTGGTACAAAATTGTAACTTTTGCTACATAACCCCATTTTCGATTCTGATCGTCCCTATATTCTCAGAATAATTTATACATTATTTTAGGACCTAAATTACATTGAAACGAGCACAATTTCCTTCTCCCTTTCTCAATACCGAATTGCTTTCTTCCTTTCTACAATTTATATTCTTCCAAGTTTAGCTTCCTTTTAATTTCAAATTATTTCTATCAAATTTCTACACCATTTCTATACAAATTATACATTGAATGACATTAAAATCCAGCCCTTCATGCCATGGTCAAATAGCATCATTATCCCTTTCCTTGTGTTTTCTTACAATTAAGCTTAATTAAGCTTAATTTTATACTTTTCATATTTTCTAACATAATTCCTACACCATATCCTCATCAAAACAACTCATATACATGCTCATGGAATGTTGGCCGAAATCCTTGCCTACCCAAATTCATGATTCTAACATGATTTAAGCTAAGGGAAGCATGGAAACATTATGAACACATGGTATTTAACTTGAATTTCATGAAAATGTATAAGGTTCCCCATGTTCTTACCTTGACCGAAACCTTCAAGGATTCCCACACCTCTCTTTTGGCTGTTTTGGCAAGTTATTTTGGTGTAGGAAGATTGAGGAAATTGAGTAGAACAATTTTGGTGTAGTTGAGGAAATTGAGTAGAACAATTTTGGTGAAGGAAGTGTTTGATTTTAAGGTGATTTTCCTTAAGTTTTCTCACTTTCTCTCTCTTCCACCAAGCTTGGTTATGGAGGTTTATGTTGCTGGTGGTTGCTGCCGAAAATGAGAGAATATGCAGCTGGAAAATTCAAGAAATAAGATATTTTAATGGCCATTTTACCATTTTGCCCTTATACTTAAAGATTTCTTCTAATTTTGCCCTTAAAGTTTGACTTCGTTGAAAACAGTCTATCTAATCTCCAAAATATATTACTTAATCATAAATCAACTCTATTTAGCTTGTTCTAATGTTTGGTGAAGCTTTAGTTGAGGTTCAGTTACCGATTTGGGTGAAATTACTAAAATACCCCTAATCGTAAAATCGCGCAAATTTCTGTTTTTACATCTAGTTTCTTCCATATACCTAGATGTTCTAAAACTATATTTTATGAGGAATTATTTAGCATGGACAAAAGGTCAAAAGTCCTTTTAATTCGACTGTTATTTTTGAAAATTCTAAAGGCTTATGGACTAAACCGTCATTTTTCAAATTGTTGCACATTTCCCAAAATATGAAAAAATAATTGAGATTAAGGCTAGAACTCTTACCATCATATATTTTTGCTCTAAATATCGACTTTTCCAAGTTCCACCTTCATTTGGACCTTAAGGAATCGGTAGGGCCCACTTGCTGTTTAACCCTAAAACCTAAGTTATAATTAAATATTTATTAATTATAAATATTCCATAATCTCAATTATATAAATATAAATAAAATTAAACAGTACTCTAAATTACGAGGTCTCATGGTTTGAGTCTTGCAGTCTTCGCTACTGGAGGGGTTTTACCATTTACCGCTCCCAGCTCGAACAAGTTTAATCTTAGACTGTAAAATGGCTGAGGATACCTGTGCTTGCACAAAAAATAATAATAAAAATCATTCCATCATACAAGTTAAATCTTGTCATGCAAATTATTAAATCTTGTCACATAGATTACTATATAAATGATATCCTAAATCAAATCCTATTCATCACGCAAATTAAATTATTAAATTATACAAATTACTTCATTATATAATGAAGCATACAAATTAAGTTAAATTAGACAAATTATTTCATCATATCATACAAATTACACCATACAAATCATAAAAATAACTAAACCATATCTTGTAAATTAATCAATAACAGTTTAACTAGATCATTTTATAATTAATCACAAATCAAATTAATAATTTTTGCATACAATTTACCACAATTTGTCACATTTAATCAATACCTAACTACATTATCAAATCATTTACCACTAATTTGTCATATATTAAACTGCCATGCCCATAATCATGTGGAGTAAATATCACTTTGACCAGTTTAATACAGGGAGAAATAAATCAAACATATATATTCATTATTGACCACAAATTGGAAAACAAAAGGAAAAGAAACAAATACCCCATAGGTCCTTATTAACACTCTCCTTTTCTTTCTTTCTTTCTTTCTTTCTTTCTTTCTTTCTTTCACCTTTGATGTAGCCCTTTATCAGAAGTAGGCAAGAAGTAGTGACATGAAGATGACAACTCATTATTTAGTTTATAGATCAAGAATGACATCTAGCAACAAATCATGACCCCCAAATGTTAGCGAGGTTAAGAGTGATTCTCAACTCAAAGTCTTTCAGTGATTAGCCTCTTATTGTAATTAATATCCTTCCATAAACTATATCTCAAGGAATAAATAAACATGGTGCAATGTCTACTTATTTAATTCCTTATATTAGTTCTTGTAACTTCAAAAAATAACTTTAATGAATCGATCTAAGTGAAATTCGGTATTCAACTTAATCTATTGTATTGGCTCCACCGAGAGGGGCGTGAATCAGTTTTTCTACTAATTTTGAGTTTTTAAGAGCTTAATACACAAATAAAACAAATTATGCAATAATAAAGTAAATGCAATAAATAGAGATAGAGGGAAGAGAAGAAAACACAGAATTTATAGAGGTTCGGCCAATCAGTTGCCTACGTCCTCACTCTTTGATCCTCTTGTCAAGGGATTGATTCCTCTATTCTTTGTGAATGTATACAAACCACTTCAAGTTGTGGTGAGACCTCTTACAATTATCTTTGAAGGCTTAGGAATAACCTTCTCAGCCTATTTCCTTGCAAAGCTACCCTCACTCTTATAAGAAAACCTTACAAGGCTAGCACACCTCTTTAAATAGTAGAAATTAATGTGATTGGGTGGTGTAAAAGGTGAGATATCACAAATCAAATACAAAGGATGACTTTTCAAATTTGAATTCTCTCTTGAAGCTTAGAAAAATTGCTGAGTGCTTGTTCTTGTTTTAATCTTCATAAATGCCTCTATTTATAGTCCACCAACTGCTTGGGATGGTTGTTGAAGTATTTAATACAATTCTTCCTTTTGAAACCCTCAAAAACTAGCCGTTGACACTGTTCTTGTGAAAAAGGATTGATCCTTAGCCATAGGAGATCGATCCCTAAGTTCCAGAAAGCTTTCTAGCCCATTCTGCCAACTAGGGATCGATCCCTTCATAGTAGGGATCGATCCCTTGCCTATTTTTCTGCACCTGGGAAGTGTCTTGACAGCTTGGGACCTTTCTGCCATCTGGGGATCAATCCCTCAATAGGGGGGATCGATCCCTCAACAAGGGAGATTGATCCCTCAAGCCTTCCTGTACCTTTTTGTTGACTATTTTGGGATAAATTGATGGGTTTTTGTGATTTCAAGTCAGTTCAAAACATTCTTTCATTTTTATAAGAGTATTTCCTGACTTTCTCAAATGAAATCTCAGTCCAAAACTTTGTTTAAAAGATTTTCTATCATTGAATCCATTTTAAGCAAATTTACAATATAGAGAAAACTTTTAGCATTACTTAAGTTTTTGTCATTTCAAAAATACTTGTCAATTTAAAGCTAACAATCTCCCTCTTTTTGATATGACAAAACTTAAGGTCAATTTGCTTTGAATATACTTTTCCAAAACAAATGCTACTCCCCCTAAAGATTTTCTCCCCCTTAACTTAAGCATGAGTTTTATAAAAAGTTACCAAAAATTTACCCCATTAATTCTCCCCTTTTTGTCATAGCAAAAAGCAAACGTAGATATAAACTCCCCTTTAACAAGTCATATATATAAAGAAAATATTTAACATGGAGAAATGGTTATTGTCATAGAAAATCAAAAGCCTAAGAATGTCATAGTCAAGGTTAGATACATAAGTTAATGTCATAGTCAATTTAAAGCAACATAAGTCAATGTCATAGACATAAACATAAACTATTCCACAAAAAAACAAAAGTCTAAAAAGGCACAAACATAACAAGCTAGTTCACACAATCAAGAAAAGTTCACAACAATCTAACAAAGCCTTAAGTTCTAAGGGCCGAGATACTCTAGTCAACGCCTCCTAGGAAAAGTTATGTGGTACTGCTCAACAAAGTCATCTTGCTGCATATGAACGTCTTGGAGCTCATCGTACAAGGTAGCCTGTGTCTCCTTCATACTATCAAGACAAACATCAATATGATCGAATCGCTGAGTGACGTCCTGCTGGAAAGTTTGCTGAGAGGTGTTAATTTGCTAAAGCATAAGCATGATTTGGTTGAAACAAGCATATGTGGATCTCGATGGTGCTGACGAAGATGGCTCTTCAAGGGCATTTTCTTCGGGAGCATCCTCAAGAGATGTTGGCTTTCCGTGATGCTTCCCCCAGACGAAATCATCACTTCTCTTATGTAAGTACCACCTAAGGTTATGCATCGTAGCAAGATTGATGGTGATACTAGGATCCGAAAGAACACCGACTTCGCATGAGCAGTCAACGCCTTGGTCGAGCAGGAAATAGGCTAGGGGCTGAGGGAAGACAATTGGCTTGACTCCACCGCGGATAATTTTCACCCAGTCATGAAGGATGAAGTGAAAGAGGTCTGGTTGACAGCCATCGGGTGAATAGATGTGGTGAAGCCAAAAGCGATCAAGCTTCCTAACTTGAGAGTATTTGGTTCCAAATGGTCAAAGGTTCCAAGAGATGATAATGTGGAGAAGACGTGCAAAGACGGGAAGGTCACCGGCATGCTTATTCGCTACAGTAAACTCCAATGGAATCTCGGCATCCTCATAGGTAAGGCCGCCTGTGAGAATGCAGAAGGCATAGGAGAGCAATTGCTTGGAGACCTCAATATGCCTTCCCCTGATGAATGATTTAATCCCCATAACTTGGCACGAATCATTAGGACTCATGATAAGTTTGACGTTGGAGAAGAACGCCCGAACGATGTTGCATGGGACTGGAGTGTTGATCTTCAGAAAACAGGTCCAGTAGAAGTTGTCAAACTTAGCCAAATATGGGAATTCTATTTCTTCTAAGAATTCGAAGTCAATTGGTTGCTAATGCTTGATTTGCATATTGGCAAATTTCTCATGAAATCTATTATTTTCTTCCACATTTCGAAAACAACGATTAAAGGTTATGGGTATGGAAGAAGTGGAAGAGGAGGGAGCTCTTCACCTCTGAGCGGTGTGTTTGACAAGAGGAGCCATTTTGAGTTAGACTTGAATGGGAAAAGGGAAGAAAAAGTCTCAGAGGAATTTGGTCGAACAGGTGATGGGCACTACTTTGGTGATGTGTGAATGAGTGTATGGGGGAATGAGGAACTACCCAACAGCATAAAACCACATATTAGCATACAAGAAACAATATTGATGGAGAGACAGTGATGAAATATGAAAGGGATTGAAGTTATGAGGGCTAGAAGTTGGGACAAAAGAATGGCCTTTTGAGTATGGGAAAATGAGATAGAGAGAAAACTTATGCAAGAAAATGAAGTGGGTTTGTAAAATATGATGAAATGAGTAAAAAATACAAGATATATGATGGAAATTGATGAAGAAATACTTACAATTGATATGTTGGGTGTGAATGGCATTTGTCACAATGGAGAAGAAAAAATACAAAAAAAAAAGGAGTTTTGACAAGAAATGATGATGGAAAGTGAATGTGATGGAAAAATGAGGAAGAACGGTGAAGAAATGGAGTGATTTGGTTGAGAAATGAGTGAGATTTGAAGTTTGGGTGTAAAGGAAATGGTGGAATGGGTGTTTCGGTTAAGGGGAAGATGAATAGTAAAGAGGGGAGTGAAGGCCGACAGTTTAAAAGCCACGATTTGTGCAATCTGTCTCGAGGGGATCGATCCCGTCAACGAAAGGATCGATCCCTTCTAGGCAGAATGCATGCCCTACTTATTCTGGTGCCATGGGATCGATCCCATGATGAAGGGGATCGATCCCTCATAGCCAAAACCTAGTAATTTAGGCCTGAAAACTCAGTGAATCGATCCTATTTCTTGAGGAATCGATCCCTCAGTTAATTGCTAGAGTTTTTATGCAGAAAAATGATTTGAAAATAAATGAAATTGTGCATTTTCAATATTTTTTAGAGTCAAAACAATATTTGAGAAATTTAAGAAAAATGTTGTATGACTTGAGGAAGTTTTAAGCATGAGAAGTGAGTTTCAGCTGGTGGCATGGTGATTTAGCCAAATCAACATTCTTTCTCAAAGGAGCTGAATGGTAAGGAATTAACATTGAATTTACAACATGATCAAACACATATTTCAGCAAATCATCCCAACAACTAAGAGAAATATGGCAAGTTAAGTCTATGAATAGCAAGTGGTTAATACATTCTTTAATTTTCTGACTTGCATTCATCACAACTAACTTAGACCATTCATTCAAAATCACAAGGAAGTCAATTTTAGTTCAAGGAGCATTCATGAGACCTAGTTCACCTCTAGGTGTACAAAATCACTCTTTTTCCAAGGTTTTGTGAAGATATCAGCCAATTGGTGCAAGGTATCTATGTACTCTAGAACAATATCACCTTTTTGCATATGATCTCTTATAAAATGGTGCCTTATTTCAATGTGCTTAGTTCTAGAGTGCTGTATGGGATTTTTGGTAAGGTTGATAGAACTAGTATTATCACATTTGATAGGAATTTGATTCATTTCTACTCCATAGTCACTCATTTGTTGCTTAATCCATAATACTTGTGCACAACAACTTCCGAAAGCAATATACTCAGCTTCGATTGTGGATTGAGCTACACTATTTTGTTTCTTGGAGAACCATGAAATGAGTCTATTTCCTAAGAATTGACAAGTCCCGGATGTACCTTTCCTATCAACTTTGCAACCACCAAAATCCACATTGGAATAAGCATGGAGAGCAAAAGTAGAGTTTTTAGGATACCATAGTCCTAAGGAAGAAGTGACTTTAAGGTATCTAAGGATTCTTTTTATAGCTTGTAAGTGTGATTCTCTAGGAGATGATTGAAATCTAGCACACAAGCACACATTAAACATTATATCGGGTCTACTAGTAGTGAGATATAACAATGAAACTATCATAGACCTATAGAGTTTAGTGTCTACAAATTTTCCTCCTTCATCCTTATCAAGCTTGATATTTGTGTTCATTGGGGTGGATTGAGGTTTAGACTCATCCATTCCAAATCTTTTGAGCAAGTCTTTTGTGTACTTAGCTTGATTTATAAAAATACCCTCTTTACATTGTTTAACTTGAAGTCCTAAGAAGAATGTTAGCTCTGCCATCATGCTCATTTCAAATTCACCTTGCATTAATTTGGAGAAATCTTTACATAATGACTCATTTGTGGATCCAAAAATGATATCATCTACATAAATTTGAACCACCAATAAGTAACTACCCTTAGATTGGATAAACAAGGTTGTATCTACTTTGCCTCTTGCAAAACCTTTTTCAATCAAAAACTTTGAAAGTCTTTCATACCAAGCTCTAAGAGCTTATTTTAATCCATACAAAGCTTTTGAGAGTTTGAAAACATGATTAGGAAACTTTGGATTTTCAAAATCGGGAGGTTGCTCAACATAAACCTCTTCATTTATGTAACCATTTAAGAAAGCACTTTTAACATCCATTTGATATAGTTTAAAATCTTGTAACATGCAAAGGCAAGTAGCATCCTAATGGCTTCTAGTCTAGCTACCGGAGCATAGGTTTCATCATACTATATTCCTTTTTCTTGCATATATCATTGTGCTACTAATCTAGCTTTATTTCTAACTATTATACTATTCTCATCCATTTTATTCTTGAATACCCATTTAGTCCCAATAATTGGATGATCCTTAGGTCTTTCCACTAGTGTCCATACTTTATTTCTTTCAAATTGATTCAATTCCTCTTGCATAGCCATAATCCAATATTCAGCTTTTAAAGCCTCATGCACATAATCCAATATTCAGCTTTTAAAGCCTTATGCACATTCTTTGGTTCAAATTGTGATACAAAAGCTACATGTTGACATATATTTCTATATGTTGACCTAGTTCTAACACCAATATTTGGATCATCAATAATGTCATTATCCTTCACATAACCAAGTTCTCTAGGACATCTTGATTCTTTCTCAATTATTTCTTATTCCAATGACTCCTCATTCTTATTTATATCAAGATCTTCTAATTGTTCCCTAACATCTTTATCTTGAAATGGATCAATTATTGGTTCATCAAATATTTCCACTTTATTATCAAGATTGGTTCTACTAGAGGAACTTGACTCATCAAAAATCACATGAATTGATTCTTCTACAACAAGTATTCTTTTGTTGAAAACTCTATATGCCTTAGAATTTAAAGAATAACCAAGAAAAATACCTTCATCACTTTTTGCATCAAATTTTCCTAAATTCTCTTTTCCATTGTTCAAAACAAAGTATTTGCAACCAAATGGATGGAAATAGCTTATGTTCGGCCTTTTTCCTTTATAAAGCTCATAGGGGGTTTTCTTTAAAATAAGCCTAACCATAGCTTTATTTATAACATAACATGCAGTGTTAATAGCTTCAACCTAAAAATATTTTGGCAAATTGTTTTTACAAAGCATGGTTCTAGCCATTTCTTCTAAGGTTTTATCCCTCCTTTCAACTACCCCATTTTGTTGAGGAGTTATAAGAGCTGAAAAATTATGGCTAATTCCATTTTCATTACAATAAGTATCAAAACCAAGATTTTCAAATTCTTTTCCATGATCACTCCTAATTCTAGTAATAGAATAACCTTTTTCATTTTGAACAAGTTTTGAAAAAATGATGAATTTATCTAAGGCTTCATTTTTCACACTTAAAAAGAACACCCAAGTGAACCTAGTGTAGTAATCAACTATGACAAAACCATAGTGTTTTTCTCCTAAACTAGTGGTTCTAGTTGGTCCAAAAAGATCTAAGTGGAGGAGTTGAAGTGACTTAGAGGTTGTAACACACTTTTTAGATTTAAATGATACTCTCTTGTGTTTCCTCTTATGCAAGCCTCACACACCTTATCGTTTTCAAATTGGAGTTTAGGCAATCCTATGACTAAGTCCTTTTTTGCTAATTTAGATAAAACATGCATGCTAGCATGACCTAGTCTTCTATTCAATAACCAAGCTTCATCTTCTTTTTGTGGCCATAAAGCATACATTTTTGCTATTTAGCTCATCTAAGTGAACAATGTAAATATTTCCTTGTCTATGTCCTATGAAAAGGATTTGATTAGTTTTGGCATTAACAACATTACAACACAAAGCATCAAACACAACTTTAAAACCTTCATAACACAATTGACTAATACTAAGCAAGTTATGTTTTAAACCTCTAATATACAAGACATTTTCAATAGTTGAGGAGGAGTTACCAATGGAGCTAATTCCTTCAATTTGTCCTTTGGAGTTGTCTCCAAATGTGACTTCTCCACCACTTTAAGGCTTTAAGAACTTGAATTGGCTCTTGTCACCGATCATGTGTCTTAAGCATCCACTATCAAGGTACCAATACTTCTTGGACTTAGCCTTGTAGTAATGCTCTTCCTCCTACACACAAATACATCAAACTTTTATCTTAGGTTCCCAAATTTTCTTGGATCCTTGAGAGTTAGTACTAATAATTTTTAATCTTTCAGGGATCCATTTCATTCTTAATTTCTCTTATTCGATTTAGTACAAAACGTTTGCCTTAATGTTTTCAAGTAAATTCCTATACCAAAATTCCATTTCTAAATTTCTTATTTGATAGTACTTGGACATCTATAAGTACCTAGTATATTCATATTGTATCCAAGTGCAACTATCTAAATTAAAACCAATGTTGTTCTCCCTCTTCAGACTCACAACACATATATACACTCAATGCATGTTTATATATCCATGTATAATTACATGATCATATTAAATTCTTTATCATTATGTCCATGGAAATCTCTATCTAATATATGTGTGTGTGTGTGTGTGTGTTTATCTATATATATATATATATATATATATATATGTATATATATATATATATTTAGCTCTATCTTGTTGATGTTTATGCACCCATACACATGTAAATATTATCTAAACATACTGTATTTAATTGTATAATTAAATCATACAATCTTTTAAAATGAAACATAACCCTTACTCTTAGAATTACCTTCAAAACCGAGTGCACCAATTTCTTAGCCCTTACTCACTGTGTCGAGAAATCATTTTTTTTTCAGTCTCCAAGAAACTCACTGCTTCAGCTCATTATCTATAGCTTGAAATTCATGTGTAAAAACCCCCATCAAATGCTTGAACAATGCTGTAAAATTCCACCCTAACCTATCAATGCCTTTCTATTCATAACGGAAAATATTGAATTTTGATTAATGCACTGTCAATTTTATATGTAATCTGACTTAATTCCCTATCCAGAAGTATAAAACCCATTTTCTAGTTCATTCCATGTTGTTCCTCACAATTTTCCAAAGTTCAGCCCAATTCTAACCCATATGACAGGATGGTTTTCTGACCTTTGTGCATTAAATTTTATATTACTAATTGTAGAGATATCCAAAATTATGAATCCAAAAACCATATGAATCTTAATCCAATTCCATATTCAGAATAGCAAGTTTCATAATTTCATCATTTCGAAATTATTTTTAATAATTCCTCATATTTGCCCTGTTTCCAGATGCATTCCGGCAGATTGACTACTGACCTCTATGTACAAATTGAGTCATATCTCAAGATAGGGTTGTCCAAATTGTGCAAACTCAAAACCATATTATTCGTAACTCATTTACCTTTCTAGAAACATAAATTTTGCAGCCAAATTCAATATGTTCTAATTTCTACAAATTTTCAAAATTGACACAGCGCATCTCGCCTATTGCACTGAGTGCCCTGTGTTCAACTGCCTATATCTCAAGCTACACAACTCCAAATTAGGTAATTTCAAAACGTAATTTTGCCTAACTCATAAAGCTACTTGTAATAATTTTTCCAGAATTTATTTCATTCTAAAACCCCCAAACTGAATTTTTAAATATGTGACTCGGACAGACAGTTTTCTAGCAAAAATTGAAATCTAAATTTAGCACTTTGTTTCTCTTCTTTTCTTAACTCTAACCTTGTAACCATTTTCTATTCACTTAGTATATTCATCAAATACTTTAAGTTCATTATAATTTAATCATCACCACTCAGCCACACAAGGATTGGCAGCCTCCCTCTTCACGCCATTTCCAGAATTTAGAATAAACAATCAATTCAAAATCATTAATTCAATTTCCAAATGAAATTCCTTTCATCATTTTTACAAATTCCTATCAAAATATTCCTCAAATCACAACAATTTCCTTACTTCTACTTCATGATCAGACACACCATAATTACTTGTACATGAATTAAATTCAATCCAAGGCAATAAATAGACTTATCAACCTCATAAATCACGATTACACGTTAAAATTGAATGAAAATATTTCTTGCTTTACCTTTCCATATAGCCGAACAGAGCAAAACCCAAAATCAACCCTTGAAGAAGCCAGCTGAAAACCATTCTTCCAGCCTTCAAATATCACCGAAAACCCCTGCCTTAGCCACGCTTACATTAGCTTTAGTTGTCTCTCTCTTCCAGTCATGTTTTCCTCATTCTTAAGCCCTTATTTTGGCCACCATGTTCTGCCATTAAGTCACGGCAACAGCCCATTTTTGTCCCCTTCTTTCCTCTCGACTCCATTCTCTCTTTTCTCACTTTCTTTTCTTTCTTTCTCTTCTCTTCTTCTATTTCTTTCTTTCCTTTTTCATTTTCTTTCGGCTTTTCCTTCTTTTCTTGTTCTCTCCGAGCCTCTCCTCCTCTCTTTCACTTCTTTTCTTTTCTTGTTTAATTACAAAGCTTCTTTGAGAAGCTTAAGTGATTGCCAATGGTGATGTTAGTGGGGTTTGATGGGAGAAAGTCCCATCAAACTCCACTAACAACCTATATATTAATATACAAAACATTTTGTTATTCTTTTAGGTTTTTATTTTATTTATATTTTTATTCCTATTTCATTTATTTATAATTATAAAATATAAAATCATTTTTACATAATAATATATATCTTTATATATATACTAATATATATTCATATGTATTTATTTATTTAGTTATATTCTTTACATATAATATGTATATGTACCTTTATTTCTAATCTTAAATATAAATAATATATACATACACATATCCATATATACATATATAATATATATGTTTTCATGTCTAGTATATTTTTAGTGTAGGTATGTTTATATATCTATATATATATATATATATATATATATATATATATATATATACACACACACACACATATTTAACACTCAATATATACATATATATATATATGTATTCCTTATTTATTTTATTTTTAACTATTTTAATATTCAAGTATACTACATTTCCTTTAGTATACTTGTGCCTTCGTTTTTATTAAAACAAGTATACATATATATTTTATGGAATATATGCACTTATTTGTTCTTATTAAATTCTTGAACTTATATAAGATTTCTAAATTACCTCAAAGATCATTTGTTGCTAAATTTACTAATTTTGCAACTGCATTCTCATTACTTGAAATAATGATAATTACGAAGTGCATCATAGTACCTAGCTTATTCTATGTCTCTTATTTATTCACTAATATGGTACAAAGTTTGTAGTTTTTATATCCTTCCCACTTTAGGAAATTTGGTCCTCCAAATTTTTCGTGTTTATCTGAAGTAGGTGAGGGTACTTCTCTCTCATAATTAGATTGTATAAGTGACAAATCAAATCATCAATTCGTCACCACATTATCTGTACAATTCCACCATTTCCGAGGTGGTTATACATATAAAATTTTCTCCATTTACATAGCCGGCAGTATATCCTTTATTCACTCTTTTGAGCATCATTAAATTTCATCTTTTAAATTTGGCTCGATCTTCCATCTAGCCATAATCGCGTGATAGTCAAAAGAGGTCACTTTTAATCTTAGAATTGGGAACTGCTTCATGCTTGTGTTCCCTAATCATCATGTAATTTTACCTTCTTATTACATTTTCATCTTTTCACTCTCATTATTTCAGTTGGCTTTTTCCTTAGTGGTCCAGTACTTCACCGTTAAAATCTTTTGACATTTAATTATAATTCACATCTGTAAAATAGCTAGTCCCATAAACTCCTCTATAGACTGGCAGTAGTATCTAGTTAGAATCAATAGATTTCATATCTCAATCACTATCTTTCAATCATAGATAGATTCACTGCCACTTTGTCCTTCGGGATCATATATCTCAAAAAGAGATACTGTCTAGCCAAATCTTCTATTTGCCGAACTTAACATGTACTTCCCAATCTTTGAAAGTCTGCAGGATCGTACAAAAATGCTACTCATGTTCCATTACTGTCTTATACTATGTCGGTATCTCATCACTTTATCCATGTATGGTCTAAAAACCTCAATCATTAAGCTTACATACCTCACATGGTATTTCATTAATCTTGTGAACCTCAATAGGAGCTCGTAAGAATTCTATCGAGTTTTAATCATTATTTTAAAGACATTAGTCTCCAGCTTTTTGCTAATGATGCCCTGTATAGATATTGATTTTTTTTAGAACTTCTTATACATCTCTGATCAAATCTAGTAAGGTATCAACTCCATACATATGAATATTCGTTCTTAATAAGAATTTATTAAGTAATTGGAATGTAATTCACAATTATAAATCATCCTCAAATCACATCTGTATTTCCATTATTTACACCCATACAAGTAAATTTCATTATCCACACATTTTCCAACGTTGATTTCTTAAGCTTTTCGGGTTCTTTCAATATTCTTCGATACAAGCTTAGATATCGATTCCATATCAACAGTTGAGTCGATGTTAACCCGATCTTTCAAATCTATATTACTCTGAAAATTTATCAGGAAAAACATCCAATACTTTTTAATTATAAATCTCATACCATTTTGGACATTTTGTCTTTGTGTCCTATCATTTCGCTATATATCCTCAAGGCCAAAATACTTAACATTCAACTCATTTTAACACATATTCTGCCTTAATTCACCTATTTACTTATACTTCACAGCGTATCAATCATCTTAATTAGTATGCTGCATTAAATATAACTATTTAACTAACACATTTCATAGTTAACCGATTCATTACTGTAATTCACTTTGAAATTATTTTCATATAATAATTTAGGTTAGCTATCATCTTTTTCTGTTCTTACAGTCGCTTTACGGTTCTTATACATATTCTTCAAATTTATAACACTCCAATCAGCATACCATTTTGCAAAGCATATCTCAAAATGCTCCGGTTCTATAAATATCTGTTTGATACTTAGAAACGGACTGAGTGTATAGAATCAAATTAAATAGTACTGATATAAATTTAATCAACTATACATATAACTTTTTCAATCATCTTTAGTAATCATCTCATCTTTCATAATATCCAACGATCCTTTAATAAATATCCCGTCAATACACTTTTAATTCAGACCCTTAAGGATCAATAACAGGGCTAATCATCCTGCAACTTCCCACTATAAACAATGCGAGTCGCATTCGTAATCTAAGTGTAGATAGGGTTAATAATCGTGACCGTTATACGCATATTACATTTCTTTATTCCATCAATAACTTCATCATTACTAATGACTTCAAGATCAAATTGGTTTTATCACAACTTAGAACATAATCCAACATAGGGACATATTTGTCATTTCAAAATTTCTTTCTTTCTCTTCAATATAAATTTAACCAATGATCTTAATATCCATATAGTTTCTAAATCGTGATACTTTAATAGTATGATATTCAAACTTCTACATCCTTCAAACTCCAACTCATCACATAGCTTATTTCTCATTCATGAGTCTTGATCGGTATATCATGTCAACCTCTGACCATGTAGGCCCTTATGCCTTTACTGGTATTACTCCAATATATTTAGAACAAAACAAATGAGCACTAATTGCTTCGTCATCTGTCAAAACATATTATATGTGGATTAGGTAGGGAGAAAGTTACAGTTTTCTAATAGCACTGTACATTAGTACGATCGGTGGCCATCCCGTCCATATCCAAGATGACACCAAGGTTGTAATTGTCCAATATTAGCAAATCTGCTATTAGGTCTCTATCTCCCACCTTCACTTTATACTTATGATACACACTTATTCTTTTGAGTTTCTTTGAAAGACGTGCTAGCGACAACCAATAACTTAGAAGTTTTGACTCTATGTGCAAGCTACTTGTAAGAGCACATGTGATAATAAGGAGTTGAGCTTGTTGCACTAGCTCAATTAACCACTAACTGTCACAATTCTTCCTTATATGTTCCATAATTAATTTAAATAATAATAATTATCCAAAGATACTACAATTGACAATCTTTTGGTAAAGTGATTAAGAAAATTGTGATTTATTATAAAGCTTAATTTCAAACACAAGCAACTCCATTCTAACTATCAAATATTTTTCTTGTAAAAAATATATACTAGATTTAAATCTGTGTGATGCACGACAACGATTTTAATTTATAATAATTTTAAAAAAATAAAATAGAGTTTAAAAAATTATTTTGAAATACATGTTGAATAATGTATAAAAGAATTGATGCATATACAATATACACAAATTAAAAAAGTAATTTGAAATAAATTCTAATTAAAAAATTATAGAAAAATTAAATATCACAAATCTTAATATATATATATATATATATATATATATATATATATAAGTAGCTACAATTTTAATGAAAATAACTCTTCCTTCATTAATCATTAATAAATTATTGGTTAATGTTACATATTTTAAATTGATTTACTTTTAAAATTTGAATTTAAATGATTCTAAATTAATCTTATAAAATTAATTAATGTTGAAAACTTTATCTTAAAAAATTATTTATAATAGTCTCAAACATTAAAAGTAAGTAAAATTGTAAATAAAAATAAAAATAAATTATTATTTAAAATTTAAATTAATTTAAAATAATTTAATACAATATTTAGATAATCCACGTTTCAAATTAATAGATAATCCATATGATTTTTTTGCCAAAAAATTTATTTAACAAATAAATAAATGATTGAATAAATAAATCTGAAAAATGAATGAAATGAAAATTGAAAAGGACATGGAAGTTTAATTTTTTTTTTGGTGCAAATGAGCAGGTTCCTGCTTTATATTAAACTAAATCTCTCATGTGAAACATTACATAAATCATCCTATAGAAACTTTTCAACACCTACGGGAGGGTTATGGAGCTTTTCTATAATAAAAGAGCTGTTATGAGCATAATTAGCTAGGAAGTCAGCACAATAGTTTGCTTCCTGGTACACATGGTGAATTGAGCAGTCCCAATCTTTGCCCATAAGTTCTTTGCAAGCTCTGAGGAGATGAAGCATTAGATCCCTTTTACTCAAAGGTTGTTGAAGTTTGGAAGCTGCATATTGCAAGTCAAATTCAACAATCACATGTTTAAAACAAGCCTCCCAAGCTGTCAAGAGCCCAACATAAATGGCTTGTAATTTCGCACGAGTTGTTGAGCACCATCCACGTCTTCTGATGAACCCTGAAATATTTATAGAAATGGCTTAATCCCCCAATAGCCGACCAACCTGGATTTGATTTGGAAGAAGCATCGACATTTATTTTGATCATTCCATTCGTCGGTTTTGCCCATGAAATTACACACCTCTGTCTCCTTGGTGACCATATAGTACTAGCCGCATAGTTGTTAAATTCATCCATGGTTTGCCGCACTCTCTGGTAATCATCTATAGGCCAAGTAAATCTTATTTCAAAAATGGTTTTATTCCACCATTGCCATATTTTCCAGCATGTAATAGCAAAAAATGCTAGCCAATCAGATACTCCACTGGTATCTGATTCAATACTAAATATATTACTTATCCCATTTTTATTTTTTTGACAAAAGATTTAAAACTTTAGGGTAGTTTCCATCAAAATAAATGGATATTTTTTCAATTTAAAAATAACATAATAAGTGATAACAGAAAATTCAAATTCTGAGATAAATTTTATTTGATTTAAATGAATATAATACGATTAAAATATATATTTTTTAAATTTCATATATTTTAAAATTAAATAATTAATAGAATAAGATTATTTAAAAAAGAATAAAAATAATTTATTATTCCAAGACCTTTGGCTTTTATATACTTGTATAAGATATAATATTGTTATCAAAAACTAAATTTTATTGAAATTAGAAGTGTAACTTTAGATTAATGATCAAGTGATTCTTCATGAATTATCTTTAATGATGAAAAAAATTAATATTATCATACATCTCACATGTTCATATAAAATACATGTCTTTTTTTTAAAAAAAAAGTTCATCCAAGTGAAAAAAATTATACCAAAATATTTCTATAAATATATTTTTAATGTATATAATAACAGTACATATATATTGATAAAAAAATGAATAAAGAAATTGATAAGTGATATAGAATTTTCTTTAATTTTAATATATATATATATATATATATATAAATGTAGATGTCTATAATCTTTTAGAAATTGAAATTAATAATTAATTTTAAAAAATAATTATTTTATTTTGAAATTTTAATGTTTATAAGTTTTTATCTTTTAAAAAATTGAATAAAACTATTATTTTTTATTTCAAGATATTACACCTATCAAATTTTTAGAATATCCCACGTAAAATATTTTAAATCAACTACTTTGACTTATATATATATATATATATATTATTAACAACTAATTCGAAAATAAATTCTTAAAGTTAATTCATTTATAAGAATTCATTGGCCCATGCAAACTCAAAAGTCAATGAGTAAATAAACACACACACCAAAAACAAGTCAATGTGAGTACTTGTCTGGCTGAATCAGCAGTGATCATTAAATAAGCTAGATCAGAGAGCAGGACGCCCGTTGGCATATATAATAGTAACACAAAAAATTGATTTCTAATACACCATCACTAAATTCTTTTTTGATTTTATAAACTAAATAGGAATAATGATGTATATCTTTTAAAATATTAAAAAATAAAAAATAAATAAAATAAAATATATATCATCATTTTATTTTCATTTGTAAAATTAAAAAACTCTATTAACGATATATTAGATAATTATTCTAACACAAAATAAGTTAAGAATTATCTGAATTAGTTGGTAAAAAGCGTGTACACTAAAATACAACATACATACAACAGAAAAGGTCCGTACAGAAGGAGACCCTACAAGAGCATGGATAACATTGAGCCTGACGTCTTTACTCTCAAAATTTTATAAATACGTCTTCTCTTCTCTTGCCGTCCATCATCATCTTCTTTTTCTATACTTCAATGAGAGGATGTAAATTAAAGAAAACAGAAAGCAACAAAATATTTGAGAAGAAAAAGTTAAGAGCACTTAAGCACCAAAGTCCTTACAGAGAGCAACACTTGTCTCCGCTTCAGCGGAAGGAACAAAGCTTAGTCAAGCCTTTTGCATGGACCACTCAGAAGAAAGCTGGAAATGTTTCTTCATCTGGTCAAGTGACAACAATGGATAAATACGGGGATACTATCCATTAGACCCATCGAAACTACCCTGCGCACTTTGTCGCCTTTTTTCTCTCAAATTCTCGCCCCACATCTTGGCCTCGGCTACAGCGCGTTCTCTATCCAAATCCCGATTCAACATCCTTGCAGTTTCTCTGGGGGAGTCATCCTTCTCTGACCCTTCCAAATCCCATCTAACGCCAGATGCTCCGCCTTCGTCGTTCTTTGATACCCTTCCTCCTCTGTCATCTCTGTATCTCTTGTCATCCTTATCTCCAGAGCCTTTGTAGCCATGCCCTGCTGCATTAGGATCGTATGCCTGATTTGCCAAATACGAGAGAGCAGTGACCACATCCCCGATCAAAGGACGTGAGGCTGCCTGCTCTTGAATGCACATGGATGCCACAGCTAAAGCTTGGTAGAGTCCTCGCATTGGATATCGTCCTTGCAACTGCGGATCTGCCAGTTTTGAAAATTTGCGGCGGTCATTGAATAATGGACGTACCTGTACAAACATAAACCAAGCAAAAAAAAGTAAATTATTAAATAGTCTTAGCCATTACTTGCTAGGAAAACAAACCTCCACAACATGATAAGAAAACAAACTAAAAAAAACACTATGAATGCGTTACCCATGTGACAAGGTTCTGTTCTCCATGCGGTCGTGTGCTGTCAATAGCTTTCCGTCCGGTAATTAGCTCTAAGAAAACAACCCCAAAACTATAAACATCAGATTTCACCGTCAATTGACCAGTCATGGCATACTCAGGAGCACAATAACCATATGTTCCCATAACCCTGGTGGATACATGTGATTTATCTCCAACAGGACCAAGTTTTGCCAGCCCGAAATCAGATAACTTCGGGTGAAATCCTTCATCCAGTAATATGTTGGAGGACTTGAAGTCCCTGTAAATAACAGGAGGGTTTGCTTTATCATGGAGGTATTCCAAACCTTTAGCTGCACCGGCTGCTATCTTCATTCTTGTGTTCCAATCTAGTGGTTCCTTCTCAGGCGGAAGATCTGCAGATAGATTAATGACAGATTAGATTATAATCAAGTTTACTCTTCCTGCTAAATAATATTTGTATTTAACTGGCAGAAAACAAGCAAAATATGTCCAAGTGCATGACACTGCAAATCCTGCACACATCCATTTATATTAACTTAAACCAGAACTCATTCAATAACAAGAGGTGATAATACATCATCTGACTCAAAACAGATCTATGAAACATATGGCAACATGCGAAATAAACTACAAAACAGATCCATTCTGAGAATTCTATGCTCATAGATCATTAGTAGTTCCAACAATAATTAGGCTTAGACCTAGTTTATAAGTTTAGCATTGTTGTTGCGGTTGGAAAAAGTGTGTTTAAAAGTGTAGTGAGCAAAAAATAGTTTAAGAATTTTAAGTTTATGTTATTGCTGTGAAAAAGTACTCCAGTGAATTGAAATGTCCAAAAAGATATGCATCATCATCATCATCAGAGCCTTCATTCCAAGAGATTAGAGTAGACTATATGAACTAATATTTGAATTCAAGAAAAGATATGCATAAAATAATAAAAGTTCAGAGGTATGAGGATAAAAAATTCATTTTATCCACAAGATTGTGGTTGAACTACAAAAATACATCTTTAGGAGCTTTTTGGTTTGGGTTTGAAAACCAGATTTTAGATTGAAAAGCCACATTTTTTTTTTGTTGTTTGGTTTTGAAGTTGGGTCAAAGGCAGCTTTTAAACGCAGAAGTCACTTTCAAACTCAATGCTAAACTAGATCAAGGTTTAACGTTATAGCTGGTTGGAAAACTGTGGCAGAGAAATTGAGGGTTTGGAAAACAATGGTGAAAAGCCACTTTTTTACTCAAAACTTAGTTTAGGCTGAAAATGTTGAATCTGTTTGGCCTAGTTACCATAAATTTGAATGTCAAGCACAATGCCAAACTCAGCCTTAATCTAAAACAATATCGCTGTAAGTTTAATTTCCATGTCAAATTGCCAAGCCACAAGGTCATCCTGAGCTCATTTTGAACCAGTTAGAACAATAATGTTCTCATCTCGTAGAGCGCAAATCTCAACAAACTTGGATATCTAGATTTTCTATGCAGTTAATTAAAGCTTCTAGCATGAATTCTGAAACTACAAAGTACGGCAAAAAAACCCAACATGAAAACTATATCAACAAAGATTTATCCAAAAACAGATCAGAAGCATAAGACTATATATAGAAAGGAGATGAAATAAACACTTCATCACTCCCTTTTCTCTTCCTTTTGCTCTAGCTTTACTTACACCTATCTGTACTGGTAGTACACAATAATACAAGCTCCTATGACACCTAGAATAGATTTTGAAATAAATATATCAATAAAAGAATATCATGGAAAAACAACAAGAGAATAACTGAAGTAGTTTTATCTAAAACACATTACATGAATATTTTGTTTTCAGACAAGAAAATGTTTAATTTGACTTTATCTAATCAATAATAGACATGAAAAAAAAAAGAGTGAATAATACAGCATTGGCCTAAAATATTAAGGTTATTAGGACTATATATATGCTAAGACAAAAGAAGGGTTTAAGCTTGTTGATCCTGAGGAATGAACATGCAAAAAACAAGAAATGCAAGAAGAGAAGCTAAACCAGAAAATGAGCATATGAACCACCCCTTAATTCTCATATTGCAATGACTGCAAAGACAAATGTAAATGTTTTACTTGCTAATGAAAGGAAATTGCCTTCAATAACTTGTAGTAAAGATAACTACAAAGCCTCTTGGACAATTATTTATCATTTATTTGGCATGCCGTTAGAAGCTTACTTGAATATTACCGACTTCCAAAAACATCCAGCACGGGAGAATGAATGATGAATGCCTAACTTTTGAACTTTGAAATGACCTAAAATTTTAAATATTTTCTTGTAGCAAGATGATCCCATGCAGTGTCAAGCTCTAAAGCTTGCTGTAGGTCCAGTTGCTCTAGATTAAATGAATTATTGCGAGAAACGAAATCAATCATTAGAGAATTAGAAGTGCAACAAAACATTACCATGAAGGTGATCTTCCAAGGATCCCAAAGGCATGAATTCATAGACAAGAAGCCGCTGATCTCCATCAGCACAATAACCAATCAGGTTAACAAGATTAGGATGATGAAGAAGGCTGAGCATGAGAACCTCAACCAAAAATTCCCTGTTACCCTGGAGACCATTTCTATCCAACTGTTTGACTGCAACTATCTGAAAAGGCAAAGAGCATGTATCTAATAGACATAATGACATGAACTCCCCAAGCCATACAAGATTTAGGTAGTTATCCCAACTACTAGAACCTTCAATTTGTGTAATTTCCGAAGAAAACCCAAAAAAGTTCAAATCTCATATACTCATGTACAACAATCCTGTTACAAGGGAATAAAATAATTTTGACAGACACATAAAATTTGTCATCCAAATTGAAAGGTTAGATATACTCATTTTAATCTCTTAGAAAAATTTAGTAATACTAATAACTGATGCTGCATGTAGCAATAGAATTTTCAGACTCATCCTAAACCTAAACTACATCATGACAACATCGAGGGGAGGATTTGGACAGAAAAACCACTTTTTATCAGCAAGACAAACTTCAGGAAGATGAATGCTGCTCTCTTTTACTAGAGCATCAACTATACTCAGATATTAATCAGATCATCTTCACAAATCATTCTAAATAGAGAGTTATCAAATTAAAGAGTTGCATCCAAGTTTCAATAATTTAACTTTTCAATAGTTGTTCACTAAGATCGAATTGTGTTAGCTTTGAAATATTTAAGATTTCGATGACTTCATAAACTTAAAATATAATTTTAATCACTTTAGCATGTTTCTAACTAGAG
This sequence comes from Heritiera fomes, assembly GCA_032173925.1. Classification (NCBI taxonomy): domain Eukaryota; kingdom Viridiplantae; phylum Streptophyta; class Magnoliopsida; order Malvales; family Malvaceae; genus Heritiera; species Heritiera fomes. The sequence continues at coordinate 5,127,408 of JAPDPM010000019.1, forward strand.
CTTAAATGTGAAAATTAATTATTAAAATCATGCTAAGTGTTTAAGGTTTAAATGAGACTCAAATAAACATATGCTAGAATGTTAAGTCTTATGAATATATGTTTGATGAATAAAGTGATTCCATGCTTGAAATGCCAATATTATGCCTTGACTGCTGAAGGTATCAATACCTTGGTATAAATATTGATATTGTTTAGTTTAAATATTGATAGGCTTAATGCAGGTACCGATACCTTATTGTTACCCTTGAACAGAAGCTAAATGCTCTTTTTTGGATCGATACGCTAGGGTTAAGGTATTAATATGGTTTTATTTGTTTTGTAGAAATCTTTCATAAAGTGTTGATACCCTGAAAGAATGTATCGATACCCCTCAAGTCTGGCAGATTCCAATGGCTAGAATTTTGTGTCTACCAACCTAAAGAAATTCAAATCTTGCAATCCAATGGCTAGAATCAGCAAAGGGAGTATAAAAGGAAGCTTCAAAATGATAAAGACTCAAGAGCTACAATTCCAAATCTACCATCATTCACATATCAAACTTCTTGTTAGTTTTGAGACAAAAATTCATTGTGTATCTCTTAGTCTCGCTATTGAAATTCCTTCCTAGTGCTAAACTTATAATCACCCAACCTTTCTAAAGGTTTTAAGATTACACAAGTTGTATACATCAATCCATATCTTGTAAAAGGGGAGTGAAATCCTCATGTGCTCAATTGTAAAAGTGAGTATTTGGTAGTAACAAAGGTTTACTCCTTGAGCCTTGAAAAGGGAGAATCATTAAAGGTTTCTTCTCTGAACTTGCAAAGAAAAAAAGGTTATAGGTTTTCTCTTTAAGCCTAGAAAATGGAGAGATTTTAAAGGTTATTCTTGAGAGCCTTGCAAAAAATAAGTTACTCTTAAGCCTGCAAAAAGAAGGTGTAATAGTAAAGTTCATTTTCATAGTGAATTTGGCAATTCCTTGAGGATGAAGGCAATGATGCCGAATCTCTATAAATATCATATGTACAATCTCTCTATCCTTTCTCTTTTTACTTTATTTGCTATTAGTTTTCTCAATTGATTGAATTGTCAATATAATAGGATAAAGCTTGTAGAGAATCTAATATAGGAAAAATAAAGTTTAAAATTTAGCGAAAACCAGTTAACCCCTCCTCTTGTTTTATATTATTGAGCCAACAAATAGGATATAGGCTCCTCAGTGGGAGCTAGATTAGAATCCATAGCATGTAATTAAGAGGATTTGAAAATCCCAAAGAAGAGCAGAAAGCAACTAAACTTGGTAATTTTACAATACACATTCTTAATGTTGAAGTTGCTAATTTCGCTGCTGCTTCATGTGCTACGTTAACAAATGTTAGAATCTTAGATAAAACAGAGTATTTTCTTTCAAGAAACCCAATCTTCAACCCCTAAATATCTATATAACTTGCTTGAATGGTTGAATTTAGGAATTCCTTTCAAAGTATAAGACATAAAACAAGGTTTGAGCAAAACAAGAAAAGGGCTAGAAGCAGTAAACACTGCAACAATAATAAGATTACCTGACCGGTACTCTCAAGCTGCCCTTTGTACACGCGTCCAAATCCACCCTCCCCTAAGAAAGACTCTGGCCTGAAATTTTTCGTTGCAGCTGAAAGCTCACGAAAAGTAAATGTTTGAGCAGCAATTTGGACACCAGTACCATCCCTAGCACCAGGTAATTCCCTTTTGGACCCTCCATTACTTCTTGATCTAAGCCTGTCCCCTCCTGCCAACACAATCAAAACAGATACTATTAAAGATCGAATTACCATTTTAACGCAATGAAACAATCTAACAAGAAAAAATAATACAATCTCAGTTATCAATCTCAGTTATTCAACAAAAGACACAAAATTCAATTTCCAAGAAAATAAGGAGTTCCATCAAGCTATAATTTTCAAAATGGATTATCCTATCATACTAGGTAAGCTAAGTTTAGTTTAAGATATTGAATTACTATCAATTATAAGACCACTATCATGGATGTTAAATTAATTACAATTTTTTCAGCCTAACAAACTATCGACCAGATCAGCTAAGTGATCAAGATCATCATTAGATCTTAATTCCTATAGAAAACAGCATCAAAATCTGGTGGGAGCTACTAGGAACAATCCAAAATTTACATCTCAAAAAATTTTATGTGGATAAATCAAGCATGTAATAAATTTTAAAACAACAAAACAAACATCATCATAAAAACATTGAAAAGAATAACAAATCAGAAACACCCAGATCATATCAAGTAATAAGGTAATTAATTAAAAAAATGTTTATTTTTAAAGCTAACCTGAAGCTAATCTGGAAATGTTAGAGGAAACAGTTGGTTGACCTTGCTTTCGGTCAACGGTTTCTTTGACAGGATTTAACTTCTCCTCTTCCTTCGAATCGAAACAAGGAAAACAACCCATCCCCCAGAAATCCAACCGAACATAAAAAAATTCCTTAAATTTCTGAAATATGTCAGATTTACAATAAAAAGCTTAATCAACGTGTCATATGCAATCCTCTCTTACAAAGATTTAGAAGAAAAAATAAAGTTTTTGGGCACCCTCCTCTCTCTTCCTTTACCCGATCAAATCATCAAAAACAAAAGATGAAATGAATCCAACTTCCAAATAAGAAAAAAGAAAGAAACTTGAAGGTGAGTAAGGAAGAAATTTTGAAGCAAGACAGAAGAAGAAGAAGCCGGCTTTTGTCTTCGGCTCCGTGTACACTTTGCACAAAACTTACTGTTGCCACACTCTCCTTTTGACCATATATATTTTCTCTATTAAAATACAACAAAGGATATTTACGTGTCTATTGGCGGGACCGCGGAACCCACAAGGAAAGAGAAGAAGCGATGGAGATTGGTAGAGGGTGGAGTAGAACTGGAGCTAAGGAAAGACGTTGGCTTCAGTTCTAGTACCATGTTTGGCTCCTCTTTCTCTTTGCTTGGATTCGACTCTTGAGTTTTTCAGCAACTGCGTCATTTAATTTAAGCAAAACTTGATTAAAATTTTAAAATAAATTTTAACAAACTCTTTTTATAAAAATAAATTTATTACAAGAAGAATTTCAATTATAATCAAATATAATATTTATAAAACTCATCATATAATTGAACAAACAATTCATACGTACAGTGAAACTTGAAACTGGTTTTTTTTTTTTAATCTCATTGGCAATATTTAACAAACTTAATGTGACAAATTACAAAATAAAATAGAAGATGAACAATTATTTGAACATATTATTTTAATTTGTTTTTAATATATAAAAGAATAAAAGAGGGTTTTGGTTTTATAAAAATCAAACCATAATTTTAAATGGAAAAATTAATTATTGATAAAAATCAAAAATAAAAAAAAAAGAAATAGATGTGAAATTATTTTTTTATTTTTATGGTTTGTTAAATAGTAAAGTAAAAATATAAAAAATGATTAAATACTTATTATTACATATTTTGAATTGCAAACTTTTAAATATCACATAAAAGTTTTATTTTCATATAAAATTGAGTTAAATATTCACAGTGTAAGGGTTTATTTGGATGAACAATAAAATTGATTTTGCCGTTCTGATGAAATTGAAAATAACGATGACAATAAGATTAATTATTATAGCAATGAGATTGCACCCTATTGATATGAGAATAAAATGAGTGGTAGGATACATGTTTGAACACAAAATGCTATGATGATGGTGAGATGAAATATAATGAAAAGGAAATAAATTATTAAGGACATTAAATAAAATTATATATAATAAATTTTATAATATATATTTGATCTTTTTAAAATTAAGAAATAATTTTCAAAAAAATTAAAATTATTTTTATATCCAGTCATACTTTTGTTATTAAATAGTTAAAATTTATTATGTATATGTATACATGTAATATTAATTTATTATATAATAATAAATTTTTATAAATTATATTAAATTAATAAAATTATTTTAATATTTTAAAATAAATATAAAAATATTTTTATCTAATGGTATAATGTTAAAGTAAAAAAAGACAATAAAAGATTGTAACAATCTCATTCGGACAGGGAACATATTTTCCATTGGATCCTAAATGCAATAATAAAGGCCTTTGGGTAAAAAAAAAAAAAATTGATATTCGAGTGCACCGTAAATATAGCCTACCTGCAATAATTCGTATCAATATACCCGTTGGTCAAATTTTATCTCTTCATTGGCGCATCGTACGCGGCACGGACACGGATGCATGGTCCGCTGTATAAATTATTATTTTATACTTCAGTGTAATAGAAATCCTTAAGAATATTACATAAAAATCAAAATTATTTTCTTAAACTTCCTGAAAAAAAAAACACATACAATGATACATATATAATATACCGTTGTTAACAAACTCTTGATCGAGTGATTAAAGAAGAGCGGTATCAATAATTATTTCATACATCAGTGGTGTAGTTTTTTATTTTATAAGCAATATTAAGATCACGATGCATGTCTTATAAAAATATTTAAAAATAAAAAATAAATAAAATAGAACATGTGATATGATTCTAATTTTACTTGTAGAGTAAAAAAAAACTCAACCAACTGTGTATGAAATAATTATCCTTGTATTATTTAGATTCTAACCCACATCATTTCACCCTTATTTTCAATTATCAAATTTTTTGCTTATAACAAATATATATAAATATATATATATATATTTATATAAAATGGAAGCTTGGTCACCCAAACATGCTGATCATGATCTTATTTCCAGGATTAACTAAACAAAAACAAAAATTAGCAGAAAATTAAGAAGCTAGGGGTACTTCCATTGGGATTTATTACTATATTCCTAATCTCCGCAATTAAATTTAAAAATTTTTGAAAAAATATTGAAAAAGGTAATATTATCTCTATATTCAATTGTTAATTAGATGTTAAAATTTGATTAATATAGCCTCCCAGTAGATGCTGCCTCATTCATTGTCTTACTGTGATAGGTATATTATTCTTACGTTGGAAGCTTTTATTACAAGATAAATTAATCATTCTTTAAATCTAAAATTCACGTCATGTAATAAGTTTGTTTTCTTAGTAAAATATTAAAGAGATGATAAAATAATCTTACATCAATTAAATTTTAAATTGGAGGTATGTTGAACATATAAATAAAATAAAATCCTTTTCACCAATGTATAAATAATTAAATTTAAGTTGGATGTCAAATCTAAAAATTTAAGACGCCAATGTATTCACACACGTATATTTTATAAATGGGTGGCAGTCGTCTCCAAGAATTGTAAAAAATGGATACGTTAGTTCCATGGAGTTAAATATCCAATTAAACGCTGTACAAAGCACAATAATTGTTGTATTTAAAATGCCACCACCTTGGGGCTACTTTATTGATGAATGACACATGGAATATAGTAACAACTTGGATGATATATTAAGGGTTTTCCAAGCTAATTGCATTTAAATTTTATGAGCATTGGCATTGCTTTGTAAAGTCACAAAATGGTTTGGTAATTGTATTGCTTAATAAATTAATATTTAACTCTTTCGATTCACTGTAAGAGAATAGAGACTAGCAATAATAAATCTTCTTCTATAACAAAAAAAAAAATCTTCTTCACCAAATAGTTAGAAGTAGAAGTAAATTTTTTTCTCAAACATTTGGATATGATTTAAATTCTGAAATTGATACTTTTGGGAGGGATTTATCGTTTACCACTTATGACTTAAACAAAATTAGTCTCAATCGGTAAAACAAATAAAAATATCAATAATGACACTTAAAAAAAATAATAAACCTTCTTTTGATTCACTTTCCTGCATGCATTGCCTATTAATTATCTAGGCGTTAGATGTTTTTCAGATTCTTCCAAATTAGGTGTATACAACAAAAGGAACAGTTTTGCCAAATCCTGTTTTGGTTCCATAAGTTTACAATAAAATTAAAACAAGATCTATGTTATGGCTGATGGCACCAAAGGTAACCTTTGAAAATCTTCACTTCCAGTGGCCAGTAAGAAAATCTTGAGATATTTGTATTCTGCCAGACCACGTTTCCCGCCGTGAGGAAATTTGACACTACCACTGTCACCTGGCAATGTTTCAAAAGCAAACACACCCTCATCTCCTTAAAAGAATTCGCCAGGAAAACTGAGATTCGGAAAAGAAAAAAATGACAAATCCCCATTTTTGATGACCTCAACTCTGAAAGATGGCTTTGAAGTTTTAGTTAAGACCGGACTTGACTCTGCTTTGGGGTGGGGTTGACTTTAGACCCAGGGGCGGCTCGTCATTGCCCTTTGAGGGGGCGTGGCCTCCCCAAAATTTGTACAACTTTTATGTGTAAACATAAAAAGCTTATGTTCTAGTAGAGGTTTGGCCCCCTCAAAGTTTGGACAAGCTTAATTTTACTTATTTATGTTTTGATCAAAAATTAAATTTTATATATTATAATTTATGAGAGGTTAAATTCATATTATTATTTGTCTATATATTATGCCTACCAATAACTATTTATAAATTTTTAAAAATTAAAAATGTCACAATATTTAAATTACAGTAATTTTGAAAAAAATTACACTAACTTTTTATCATTCTTATAAGATTCTAAATTTCTTATCAAGTTCTAAATTTTTTTTTCTTTTCTTTTATTTTTAATAAAAAGGAGCTCAAACCCCATGAGAAATAGGAGAGACTAATTTTTTTTTATTTTCTTTGTAACTCATTATAATTTCTCCTCTCTATATAGTTTTTCATCTTATTCCATATCTTTATTTCATGTTATCTTGCAATCTTCTTTCAATAAAAAATTAGATTGAAAGCACTTTATAAAAAGTTTAAAAAAATTGTAAATTTTAATTTCAAAATTTCAACTTCAGTTTTATAAATATATATATATATATATATATCTATTTTTCTTGTTCAAATAAAAAATATAATTTAAAAATTGATTTATTTATTAAATTGTTCGAAAAAGTTTTCATAATTCATTGAAAGATTGTATAATTGGTAAATTTACTATTATATTAAAAGTTTTGACATTTTTAAAATTTTAATGTTGTCATTATAATACTTTTATTTTCTAATTTTATGACTTTATTTTTTTATTATTAGTATATATTTTCATATAAATAAATATGGGGATGTGCGCACTCAAACATCATTGCGTTCATCTATGTAATGTGTTGATAGACTATATCTTATAAAAGAATAATATAAATATAATATTAATTGACCCCCTCAAAATCAATTTTCAAAATCCGTCACTGTTTAGACCTAATAATTTTAAACATAATATGATAACATGACATGAATAATTGATATAAAGGTGACACATGTTAAAATTAGACAAAAATTGTATATAAATATGGTTAAAGTTAAAAATAAGATTTTGTGTTTTTTGTATTGATATGAATTTTAACACAAAATTTTTATATTTTACTTGATACAAATATAATTTTACATGATATAAATACTAATTATAAACACGATTATCAAGCTTAGTTGACTTTAACTCTTCTAGGACGATTTCTACATTCCTATCAACTTATGTCAAGCAATTAACACTGATCCTAATCCTAACTTGTAAGGAAGAAAGATACCAATCAGTTCTTTTTTTGATTTTTCAAATTCCTGGCTATGAAATCTTTTTTTTAACATTTCTTCTTCTAGATTTCCCTATTCGTATGACATTTTTTAATATTCAAAAATAAAATCCTGAATAAATTGAAATAGAGAAGTATTTTTTTAAATCGTTTTAAAAAAATTAAATTACAAAAACAATTAATAACTAGTGGATGGAAGTTAAAAATTTTGATGAATTAGTTAGTTGGATGTATTTTAATTAATCCGGTAACAAAGTCCTTCTGGCAAAATTAATTCTACATATAATATGAATACTTCCCTAAAAATACTTTGGAGAACGACATTACGGAGTTAGCACTATGTGGCCGTGTAGAAAGGGGAGCAAAATTTTGTATTATGCTATCTTTTTGAGTACAAAAATGGTTAGCTGGAGCTGGGGCAGCCACTACCGCCTAATGAAAAACACGTGGCTCTTACCAGGAAGATTCTGTGAAAGTGAGTCCCCCTGTACTTGGCGATGACACGAGACCCACTTGGTCACCGCCACGTTCTTTCCCTGCTCAACTGTGCCATGCTCCGTTTTCCACCAAAGTTTATAAAATTTGGCACTTTCTCCTCTTTTTCTCTTAATATAAAATTGATCAAAGTTCACGAATTGATTTGTTTGATTTGCGAATTTTTCTTAGATTGGATGTGTAATTTGGTGGTTCGTTTAAAAAGGGCATAAGCTAATTTGGTTTGATAAATTGCAATCCGTGCATATTGTTCGTACTGACACATACCAACCTAAAAATTGAGATCCATCACTAGTCCGTGGATCAGAATTTAAATTAAATTAATTATCTATGACCTATTTTCTAATGATTTAATTCATTTCCAATTAATCGAAGTCCATACCCATTCCCTACCAAGTTAAAGCCCAAACCCAAGTACTCGACCCCATTGTATGTGGATAAGATTGCAAAATTCTAAATTTGTTAGTTGACATATTTAATTTTTGCAAATGAAGAAAAAAAAGTAGAAAAAAAGCATATTGGTTCACTTATTGGTCTAATCCGTTTGTTTTACACCCTTATTTTTACACAAAAACAAATTTTTATTCATGAGAGAGGATTGTAGGAAACGGTTACTCTACGTTAACATATTTCATTTCCATTCAAATTTTGTCATATAATCACATTATTGAAAAAAGTCAATCATTTATTACATATTGTCATAACGTATTAAGTTTCGGGAAACCTAATAGCTAGACACAAAACTATGGAGTCGCCACCAATCATTCTAACCTAGGTGTGATTGGTCACCTATTCAAACTAAAGATAAGGCTTGGTCTACGTTCAAAGAATCCCAGGGTTCAGGAGTACGATTACATGTGAGGAAGGATTAGCACCCTCACAACGCCCATCCTAAAATGGTACCGAATAATCTAAGGTTATCCTAATTTTGCCTTTTACTTTAATTTCGATATGATTAAATATTGAAATATCTTTTAAGTCTCCTCCATCAAGCTGGTTGGACAACTTAAAAAATTTTCTCACCTCAAGAGTATTCAAGTAGGACCAATTGTCTTTCTTGAAGAAGCTCCGTCGTCAGATCATTTAAATATATTATGTGTCATAACGATTTTCGTTCGGGGACTCGATCGCTAGACGATTTTGGATAAAAACAATAAAGAGGAGTCGCCACCAATCTTTTTTGACTAGGTGTGATTGGTCACCTAAAATTATTTATCTTTTTAATAAAATCTTAAAATTAATTAAGTTTTATCAAAAAAAAAATTTTGGTATGCAAAAACAAAGTTTGGGTTCGGGAGTTCGGTTACGCGTGGGGAAGGATTAGCACCCCCACAACGCCCGTTAAAAAACGGTACCACCTAATCATATATTAACCCTTTGATCTTAATTAAATGGTCTTAATTAAATATTTAAAAGAACTTTATTTATTTCGAAATCATTTTGTTATTTGTTTTATTTTTGAAATATTTAAATTTTATTTTTTATTTGTAATAAGTGAAAATCTTTTGTATTGAAAATTATTCCGAAGTACCCCAATACTTTTGGTAGCATTTCGGATAATTTCCTCACCTAGAGATTTCTTAAGAATCGCTACTTGCGATTTCTATAGAATCCCATCCTCGGGAGATTTGCACTTATTTTGAAATTTCATGAATGCAAATGATGCAAACAAAATAGATATGATGCACATGAAAAATATTTTTATTTTATTTTTATTGTCTTTTATATTTATATTATTGTTTTCGAAATATATTGATTTTATAAAATTTTATTTTTATTGTTGAAAAAATCATACTAAATATTCCAATACGCTGGTAACGTTCAGCAGATTTCTCTCACCTAGAGATCAGTTAGGAATCACTACTTGTGAATTCCATAACATCCCATCATCGAACATTATTTATATCTTATTTATTTTTAATTTGTTTTACTCTTTATTTTGAAGTCTTGTTTATTTGTTTGTTTAAAATATTTATTTATTTATTATTTTAGTGTTAGTTTATTTCATGTAAATTGATTATATTAGAAATCTTAATATCGAACTAAAATTATTTGAATACTCCAATACGCCGGTAATACTCAAATATTTTATTTCGACCCTAAGGATAATCAAAGAATCACTACTTGTGATTTCTAAGGAATCCTATCATCGGAGATCTTTTTTTATATTTAAGATGTGTATTTACATTTATTTACTTATTTATTTATTTTGATTCCTAAATTTTTACTTATTTAAAAGTTTTTATTTCTATTCATTTACTATTTTCTTGTATTTACCTATTTTTTATATTATTATTTTTATTACCATTTTCATATTTATTTATTTTTTTATACTAAGACATCTTATTAATATTTTCTTTATATCGGAATAAAATCATTTTAATGTCCCAATACGCTGGTGACATTAAAGATTTTATTTCGATCCTAAGGATTGTCAAAGAATCGCTACTTGCGATTTCTAAGGAATCCTATCATCGGAAATTTAAAATTTGTTATTAAAGTTTTTATATTTAAATTTATTTATTTTAAGTTTATATTTATTTACTTTTTACCATTTTTTATTTATTTTATTATTTTTTATATTTATAAGAAACTTTGATATCGAGATAAACAAATTAGATATTCCAATACGCTGGTAACATCTAATGAATTTTCTCGATCCTAAAGATTATCGAAAAATCACTACTTGTGATTTCTTCGAAATCTTATCATCGGAAATCCAAATTTATTATTTGTATTTATCTTTTATTAATTTGTTTTATTATTTTTTATTGCTTTATTTGTTACTGTTTTTTTTTAAAAAAAAACTCTCTTAATAACAAAAAATTACGTATGTGAAATTTTTAACATACTTAAAATACAAGACGACTCTTCTTTTTTTCAATCTCTTTTCTAAAGAAATATATTTTTATATAGATTCTTTTATCCAACCTAAAACTAAGTGCATGGACATGTACAAACAGTGATGCATGTAAGTAAAATATATATAAACTTGTCAACTTTTGTTATTTCCGTTTCTTTTTACTCATCATTATTATTGCATGCATGAAAACAGAATTTACAAAGCATAAGGCAAAGGATATACCTTGACAAGATGACCCACTTTCAACTTCCTTTGCTTTTTCACGTGGAAGACACCTTCTTCTCAGGCAATGTTTGACAGTAAACAAAGACTCAACAGAAGCCAATGCAGCAACAGGGACTCAAGCAACTAAGCAAGGACGTGCTGTCCACTAAGTCTTCTTACTATCGGATAAATGAATCTTTGCCTTGACTTCTAGAAAATATCTACTCAGAACAGCAGCAACGTAATAGGGTATTGAACACTTGAAGAGCGCTACAACTGTGGTCGTGACACAGCTAGCGGTGTGATGCCAGGGGAGAATAACGATGGACGGTAGCGGGCTGCAAAGAGGGTTGCAAAAGTGGCGGTGCTGTGTAGGGTGGTGCATCGGAAACAGAGGCACGATGCAAGCACTGCAGCTCGGGACTGGGAATAGGGATTGAAGGTGGCGATGGCACAACAACTCAGCGATGGCCGCAGCCGAGAAGCTATGAAGCAGAGCCGCAAGGTTGGATGCGGCAAGGGTAGTAGCGGTGCAGTGTTGTACTGCCTGCAATGAAGGAAGGAACGCAGGGTAGGGCTCAGCAGCAGGGATTCAACAATGGGAGCAGCGACGGTAGGGCTTGGCAGTGATAGTGGTGAAGCAAGATGACGATGGTGATGATATTCTGATCTTTTTTTCTCCAAGGTTGCTCCCGTTTTTTCTCTTTTTTTTCTCTGTAGAAATCCCCCCTAAACCCTAGCAGACTCATCCTTTTTAAATGAGGAAAAAGAAAGAAAAAAAAATCCCTTTATCAATCCCACAATCATGGGATTTTATTGTTTATTTCCATTTGACCTTTCCATCTTCTATTATTTGTTTCCTTTTCATTATTTTTATTTTTGGTAATTCCTTGATCATTTCCTTGATTCTTTCTGTCTATTTGCACACCCTTGATTAAGGGATCTTGATTTGGGTTGACCTTTCATTATTTGAAGTTTCCATTTGTACATAGCATTAATATTGATTCTCAATTTACTCTTCAATATTTTTTTATTGATTGCCGGCATCAAGTGCATTGATTTGGCTTTGGTTTTCATTTTGGGATTCCATTGTTCTTGTGTGGGATTTAGATAGGAAGAGGTTAAAGGTTTGCATGGGGTTTTAGGGTTTGCATGAAAAAGCATTGACGTATTTTTGTTTTGTTTGTTTTTTTTATTTTCTTTATTATTTGTTATTATTATTATTTTTTTTGCTCGGACAAAATTCGGTGTTTACAGCTGCCCCTCTTTGCACCTTGCTGAGAATCAGGAATAGGGCAAAGACTATAGACAACAATTTTGTCCGAACCTCTTTTTTTTATTTTTGGGAAAATTCAATTTTGATTCTCGAAAATAATACCTTGACTCCATACCAAGGCTCGATCCATTTTAGAGAAGTGAATTCGATTTTGAAACACATGATACCTTGACTCCATACCAAGGCTCGATCCATTTTAGAGAAATGAATTCGATTTTGAAACACATGATACCTTGACTCCATACCAAGGCTCGATACACTGTGAAAAAGTGAATTCGACTTTAAAATATAATACCTTGACTCCTTACCAAGGCTCGATCCATTTTAGAGAAATGAATTCGATTTTGAAACACATGATACCTTGACTCCATACCAAGGCTCGATCCACTTTGAAAAAGTGAATTCAACTTTAAAATATAATACCTTGACTCCCTACCAAGGCTCGATCCATTTTAGAGAAATGAATTCGATTTTGAAACACATGATACCTTGACTCCATACCAAGGCTCGATCCACTATGAAAAAGTGAATTCGACTTTAAAATATAATACCTTGACTCCCTACCAAGGCTCGATTCATTTTAGAGAAATGAATTCGATTTTGAAACACATGATACCTTGACTCCATACCAAGGCTCGATCCACTGTGAAAAAGTGAATTCGACTTTAAAATATGATACCTTGACTCCCTACCAAGGCTCGATCAACTTCGAAAAAGTGAATTCGACTTTGAAACACATGATACCGTAACTCCCTACCAAGGCTCGATCCACCTTGAAAAGCTGAATTCGACTTTGAAACATAATACCTTGACTTCCTATCAAGACTCGATCCACTTTGAAAAAGTGAATTCGACTTTGAAACATGATACCTTGACTCCCTACCAAGGCTCAATCCACTTCGAAAAAGTGAATTCGATTTTGAAACACACGATACCTTGACTCCCTACCAAGGCTCGATCCACTGTGAAAAAGTGAATTCGACTTTAAAACCTAATACCTTGACTCCCTACCAAGGCTCGATCCACTGTGAAAAAGTGAATTCGATTTTGAGACATATGATACCTTGACTCCCTACCAAGGCTCGACCCACTTCGAAAAAAGTGAATTTGATTTTGAAACATAATACCTTGACTCCTTACCAAGGCTTGATCCACTTTAAAAAGTGAATTCGATTTTGAAACACAAGACCTTGACTCCATACCAAGGATGGAAGGTTTAGATTTTCCGAATCATAGGTTACACATCAAAGATATAAATGCAGAGGGCATAATTGCAGATGCAATATTCATGAACGTGAATGCAAATCATAATAAGTGACCTAATTTGCGGGTACGTATTTGGCTGTAAACGCATATTTCATCATCACCCTGGATGCTCGAACCAAACTACCAAACTTTGAGCTTACAAGATATCGGACTCCCTCTTTTTTTTTTGAAAGCAACGCCTCCTTGTATGATTTCTGTACTTCTGGTCTATATGCCCGCAGAGTTGGGTTTAAACCCTCATATTCCCATTTTATTGTTCACATAGCAATGCAAACTACTTTTATATTAGGACTATTTACTAAATCAAAATCATTCACAATTGCCGAGCAAGATGCATTTATTATGAATGTAAGGCAAACAAGTCCCTGTACAAGGTAATTTCAATGAAGAACAATTTGGCTTTGTCTCAAAATATCTAAGAATTCATGAAGAAGGGACTATGAAATAAAATAAAAAAAATGTATGGTGGCAGAAGTTCCCTTATAAGAAAAATTCGGACTTTCTCTATCGAATAATCCAGAATCCTTATTGTATGAACCATTGATTGATGACCCCAATGTGTAGGAGATGTTTCCTATCATCTTTAACCCCTTTAGACTTGCAACACTGATGCCCCTTTTTATCTAGGCCGCCCTATCGGGTTTTCGACTTAGATACCTCCTATGGGTTTAAGCCGCCTTTTCAGGTTTTCAACTTAAACCCCAACTTTTTTTTCTTTTCTTTTTTTTTTTTGAATCTAAGCCACCTTTTTCAGGTTTTCAACTTAGACCCTTTTTTTTTGAATCTAAGCCGCTTTTTCAGGTTTTCAACTTAGACCCCCCTTTTTTTTTAATCTAAGCCGCCTTTTCAGGTTTTCAACTTAGATCCAATTTCAAGCATAATATTTTTTCACCACATCACCATTGACCGGGTTTGGTAACTCATACCCATCCATCTCCGTCAAAATCAATGCTCCCCCTGAAAAGGCCTTCTTTACCACATACGGGCCTTCCCAATTTGGTGCCCATTTTCCTCGAGGATCATGCTGATTAGATGGAATCCTTTTCAAAACTAATTCCCCCTCCCGAAATTGTCTAGGGCGGACCTTTTTGTCATATGCTCTCATCATTCTCCTTTGATATAATTGGCCATGACAAAGTGCTTTAAGCCTCTTTTCCTCAATCAAATTCAACTGTTCATATCGAGCACGGATCCATTCTGCTTCTTCCAATTCTACCTCCAGCAATACCCGTAAGGAAGGAATCTTAACCTCAATAGGCAAAACGACTTCCATTCCATATACCAACTAGAACGGAGTGGCTCCGGTGGATGTACGCATTGAAGTCCGATAAGCATGCAAAGCAAAAGGAAGTTTCTCATGCCAGTCCTTATAGGTGTCTGTCATTTTTTGAATAATCTTCTTGATATTCTTATTTACAGCTTCTACGGCCCCATTCATTTTCGGGCGATATGGCACTGAATTATGATGTTTGATTTTGAATTGCTCACAAGCCTCCTCTATCACCTTGTTATTAAAATTCATAGCATTGTCTGAAATAATCCTCTCAGGGAATCCAAATCTGCATATGACTTCTTTCTTAATGAACTTGCACACCACTGACTTCGTCACACTAACAAATGATGCAGCTTCCACCCATTTTGTAAAGTAATCAATCATTACTAAGATAAAACGATGTCCATTCGACGCTTTTGGAGTGATCGGCCCAATTACATCCATTCCCCACATTGAGAAAGGCCAAAGAGCTGTCATGACGTGCAAAGATGTTGGAGGGACGTGTATTTTATCCCCATATATTTGACACTTGTGACATCTTTGAGCATATTTAATGCAATCACTCTCCATAGTCATCCAATAATAGCCCGCTCTCATGATTTTTCTAGCCATCATATGCCCATTCGCATGAGTCCCACAACTTCCTTCGTGAACCTCCTCAAGGATCTTTCTAGCTTGCATAGCATCCACACACCTTAACAAAACCTGGTCCCTCCCTTTCTTATACAGGATATCACCATCGAGAAAGAATCCCATCGCCAATCTTCTTATGGTCCTCTTATCGTTTCCCGTGGCTTGCTTAGGATATTGTTGGTTCTTAACATATTGTAGAATATCATGAAACCAAGGCTTATCATCAATTTCTTCTTCCACATTTAAGCAATGAGCTGGGGAACCACGTACACTCATCTTAATGAGCTGAACTTCAGTATTTGCATTTACTTTGAACATGGCTGCCAATGTTGCCAAAGCATCTGCCATTTGATTTTCTTCTCGAGGTAAATGGTCAAAAGAAACCTTTTCAAATTGTTTGATCAAGTCGATGACGAATTCACGATACAAGACCATTTTTGAGTCTCTTGTCTCCCACTCCCCTCGCAATTGGTAAATTACCAATGCAGAATCCCCGTATACTTCCAACGCCTTAATTTTCTTTTCGACGGCTGCTTGTAGTCCCATGATACATGCTTCATATTCAGCCATGTTATTGGTACAATTGAAATCCAATCTTGCAGTGAACGGATAATGATCCCCTTTTGGAGATATTAAGATTGCACCAATACCATGCCCCAGAATATTTGATGCTCCGTCAAAGTACAACTTCCATGCCTTATCTCCCACTAACTCTTCATCAATCTTGAGGATAGTCATCAAATCCTCGTCCGGGAAGTCGAACCTCATAGGCTCATATTCTTCTACAACTCGATCTGCCAAGAATTCAGCTATCGCACTACCCTTGATGGCTTTTTGACTTACATAGACAATATCATATTCGGAGAGTAATACCTG
The DNA here is from genome assembly GCA_032173925.1 of Heritiera fomes. NCBI lineage: Eukaryota > Viridiplantae > Streptophyta > Magnoliopsida > Malvales > Malvaceae > Heritiera > Heritiera fomes. The sequence goes on from JAPDPM010000019.1 coordinate 5,143,897, forward strand.
CCATCTTGCTAACCTCCCTGACAAAGAAGGCTTTTCAAAAATGTACTTAATGGGATCCAACTTCGCAATCAACCAAGTAGTGTGATACAACATATAATGCCAAAGTCTCTGGGCAGTCCAGGCTAGTGCACAACACATTTTTTCTAGTGAGGAATACTTGGATTCACAATCCGTAAATTTCTTGCTCAAGTAGTAGATTGCACGCTCTTTCTTGCTTGCTTCGTCGTATTGCCCCAATACACAACCCATCGAGTGCTCATGAACTACAAGATACAGAATAAGCGGCTTTCCTGGAATAGGAGGAACTAAAACTGGTGGATTCAAAAGGTATTCTTTGACTTTATCAAATGCTAGTTGACAATTTTCATCCCACTCTCCTGAGTCATGTTTTTGTAGAAGCTTGAAAATTGGATCACATTTAGCAGTGAGATGGGATATAAAACGGGAGATATAATTCAATCGTCCGAGGAAACCCCTCACTTCCTTCTGAGTACGCGGTGGCGGTAAGTCTTGGATAGCCTTGATTTTATCCGGATCCACCTCAATCCCTCTTTCACTAACAACAAAACCTAATAATTTTCCTGATGTAGCCCGAATGTGCATTTAGCCGGGTTGAGTTTAAGTTGAAACTTTCTTAATCTTTCAAAGAGCTTTTTTAAATTGTCAACATGGTCCTCCGCTCTTCTCAATTTAGCGATCATATCATCTACATAAATTTCGATCTCCTTATGCATCATATCATGGAATAAAGTTACCATGGCCCTTTGATAGGTTGCCCCAGCATTTTTTAAACCAAATGGCATTACTTTGTAACAAAAAGTTCCCCACATTGTCACAAACGTGGTCTTTTCCATGTCCTTCGGTGCCATCTTGATCTGGTTATATCCCGAAAAACCATCCATGAAAGAGAATAATGAATGCCTGGCCGTATTATCAACTAGAGTATCAATATGTGGCAACGGGAAATTGTCTTTAGGGCTAGCTCTATTCAAATCCCGATAATCAACACACATTCTCACCTTTCCATCCTTCTTAGGTACTGGGACTATATTTGCTACCCATTCAGGGTATTTTGCCACTTCTAGGAATCCGGCGTCGAATTGCTTTTTTACCTCCTCTTTTATTTTCAACAACATTTCTGGTTTCATCCTCCTCAATTTCTGCTGAACCGGTTTGCAACCTGGCTTCAAAGGTAATCTATGCACTACAATATCAGTATTCAAACCTGGCATGTCCTGGTACGACCAAGCAAACACATCAGTGTATTCACGGAGCAAGCTTATTAATCTTTGTTTAATTGGCAAGGAGAGAGAGGTCCCAACTTTAACTTCTTTCTTTATTTCTTCATTCCCCAAGTTTATGACTTCTATTGGTTCTTGATTGGGCATAATTTGTTTCTCTTCTTGCTGTACTAGTCTTAGCAAATCTTGAGGTAAAGCATAATCATCCACATCTCCTTCATCATTAAGTTCACCAACACAAACAGTTTTTTCAAAATTAAGTTCTGGATTATTGTTGAGAAGGTCCTCATTTTCATTATTGGGATACCTGAAGATAATTAAAATGGGATTGATATGGAGAAGGTATAGAAATGAATGAAAAGAAACAACACGGATGAATGGATAAAATGCATCATGCTTGTCATTTATTGAATGATAAAGACTAAATAAAAGCTCATACATAAAAGACCCTAATGCCTTTGGGCAAAGGCACTTGGATAAGTTTATTGCATTACATGGAACATGATTTGAAAACGACGGGGAGCTCAACAGCATGCCAATTCTCCAATTTGTAGTCGGGAGGACAAGGACGAATTCCGGAACTATCCATCTCTTCTAGAAATTCCTTTATTTCCACCATATTGATAGAGAGATCTGTGAAAGCTCTAGCCACTGCTGGGATAGACCCGCCTTCTTCAACTTTTGCAGAGCTATTGCAGATGTATCTCACCGAATAGAAAGACTCATATAGAGGAGGGAAACCCATTGGTTCAAACTCTATTTCGTGCCCCATAAAATTAGCCAACTTGCTTTTCTTCTTCCTTTCTATGAACTTTTTCTTTTCAAGTCCAGTGGGTTTATATCCTAACCCAAACCTATCCATCTTAGGAGTAACAGACACTGCTCTCTTCATTCCTTGTAACTCCTTTCCTAAACCTGCTCCAGCATGCCATCCCTTTCCAATTATTTGTTGGATCCCGAGTCTGGTGGCTTTTGACAAATGTGGTACGGGTATTTTCATCCCTTTTCCTACAAATGTAGCATTAACAAGTTCTAAAGATCTAAAAGAGCATTCCACCGCATCTTCAGCAACTTCTATGTATGGGGCACTTGTAGTAATGGTTGCAATCATGTCTTCTTCTCCTTCTATACTCACCAAATGTCCATCAACCACGAATTTGACCTTTTGATGTAGAGTTGAAGGAACTGCACCCGCTGAATGGATCCAAGGCCTTCCAAGTAAACAATTATAAGAAGGAGTGATATCCATAACTTGAAATTCAATGTTATAGACACATGGACCAATCTGGAGTGGCACCTCTATATTCCCAACCACTTCTCGACGAGTACCGTCAAAAGCTCTCACAACAATGTGACTTCTCCTCAAATTTGACTTATCTACAGGCAACCTAGACAGTGTAATCATGGGCATAACATTCAAGGATGACCCATTATCAATGAGGACTTTCGGAAGGATATGATCTTTGCAAGTGGTGGTTATGTGAAGGGCTTTAGTACTCCCTCTACTGTCGAGTGGGATCTCATCATCATTGAATGAAATGAAGTTATCTGCCGCAATATTTCCCACCAGCCGATCTATATTCTCTACCGACACATTGTGGGCCACATAAGCTTCATTGAGCACTCTCAATAAAGCATTTCGATGAGGCTCTGAATTCAAGAGTAGAGAAAGTAAGGAAATCCTTGCTGGTAAGCGATTTAATTGTTCCACCACGTTGTATTCACTGTGCTTGATAAACTTCAAAAACTCACAAGCTTCTTTCTCCGTTACAGGTTTCTTTCTTTCAGAATCTACTGGAACTATTGGTCTGACCTCTTTTGCTTGGCTATCTCTATTGTTTTCACCCTTCTCATCTTCTTTAGCCTTCCCCATCTGAGTTTTCTTCAACATATCTGGGGTATAACACCTGCCACTTCTCGTCATTCCTCCCGGGCTCGCAATGTCTATTGTATCAGCAGTATAAGTAGAGGGATTATTGAGAGAACCTTGAGCTGTGACCTTATAATTGTAATTCCACGGGACTGCATGGTCACTCTTATACGGGAATGGGCTTGGAACTTTAACAATTAGTTTCGACCTAGCATTTTCAGTAGTTATGCTAGGTTCCATTTTACTCTTATCCCCACAAACGACCTTCAATGGTTTGATTGGCTTCCCAAACATTGATGGCTCTATAACATTCACTACTTTCCCTTCAAGAGCTTCAGAGAACTCAATTTCTCCTAAGTCCATCATCTTTTGTACTGTACGACGAAACTCCTCACAACTTTGGACGGAATGCCCCATCACTCCTCCATGAAACTCACAATACTCTTCTTCTTGCATTTCAAGCCCAAATTTTGCCTTCTTAGATTGAATAATCTTTGCCTTCCTCATTGTTTCCAGCACCACCCTCATCGGTGTTTTCACATCATTGACATTTCTTTTTATCCAACACCCATCATCCTCTATTATTGCGTTTACATTGGCCTCCGTGTGATTTGGAAGGGGATTCGCATTTACACTTGGCTCATTATCCTTCCCAAATTCCAAGATTCCAGCTTTCATGAGATCTCGAACTTTGTACTTAAATGCCGTACAATTTTCGATCGAGTGGCCTTGGATACCGGCATGATAATCGCAATGGGCATTTGCATCATACCATTTTGGATAAGGGGGTTTAAGGGGTTGTAGAAAAACCGGGGCAACAAAGTGGTTTTGCAATAATTGGGGGAATAACTCAGCATAGGATATTGGTATTGGGTCGAATTGGGGCCTTTCCTTATTATTCTTGGGAGATCTTTGGTTATTTCCTTGGTTGTTAGGTTGATAAGTCGGTCCTGGTGTTTGTGTAGAGGAAGGGGTAGCAATATTCATTGGTGCCTGTAAATTCATGGGGTAGGTTGGTTGAGGTTGGTATGAGTAAGGATTTTGGGAGATATTGTTCACGGGTGAATAATAGGGACAATATGAAGGATAAGAAAAATGGGGTGCGGAATTCATCTTCGATCGTCTTTCAGTGGTAACAGCTTGCACTTCCCCATCTTTCTTTCTACTCATTCCACTCCTTTTTGGGGCTGATGTGTCTTCCATCTTGCCACTTTTAATGGCATTTTCAATCATCTCTCCCAAAATGACCATATCAGCAAAATTTTTAGTAGCACTCCCCACGAGTTTATCATAATAAGGAGGTCGCAAAGTACTAACAAACAAAGTTGTTGTTTCTTTTTCAGTCAACGGAGGCTGCACCTGAGCTGCAAAATTCCTCCACCTTTGGGCATACTCTTTAAAGCTTTCACCAGATTTCATCTTTAGGTTCTGTAAGGATAACCTATCAGGTGCCATATTCGTCATATGCTTATACTGTGCCATAAATGCTTTTCCCAAATCCTTCCATGAATGAATACGGCTCCGATCCAACTAATTATACCATTTAGCAGTACATCCAATCAAGCTATCCTGGAAGCAATGGATGAGCAACTTATCGTTGTTCGTGTAGCCAGACATCTTCCGACAAAACATAGTAATATGAGCAGCTGGGCAGGTGGTCCCATCATACTTCTCGAATTCCGGGGTTTTAAATTTTGGCGGTATAACCAAGTCTGGGACAAGGCTAAGCTCGTTGGCATCTACGCTCCCAAAGAAATCCATTCCTTCAATTGCCCTTAGCCGTTCTTCTAGCAAATCATACTTCTCTCTTGTTTCTTCATTCTCCTTCCTCAACTTCTCTTGCTCTATTGGGTCATCCAAGTTGGGCACAAAAATAGGATCCACGGGGCTAGACCCGGGATACTTTCTTTGATTTTGTGGGTTATTCAGGAAAATTGGAACTTGGGGATAAGCTCTTTGGGTAGCTTGAGCTTGGGGCGGTGTAAACCCAGGTGGGTATATTGGATCTTCTCTTGAAGGTTGAGGTTCCTCTCTTGAATCATTAGTAACTCCTTTCCCTTTCATTAAGCTCATCATCATCTCCATCATTTTTGTCATTTGCTCCCGAGATTCTTCTTGAGACTTGATAAGTTCTTGCTGAACTCTTTCCATTCTTTCCATTCTTGCTTGTTGTTCGGACTCCATGACCTTAGATTGGGAGCGAGTATTGTACCGATGTTGTGCTGGACGTTCAAGATTCGGTGGCTTCGCTATTCTGACACCTAAATGAGCCCGCAAATTAGAATCACATGTTATTTTTTTAGTTTTTGCCATAAAAAGGAAAAGATAAAATCATCCCAATACTTTGGTGAGATATTAAAACTTTTCCTTTTCACCTCAACGATATATGATGTCATTACTTATGATCACCAATATCTTTTCATTGGTAGGCGTGTGCATGACATGCATGGGAGTGAGAGCTATCACATGTTATTTCTTTGCCATAAAAAGGAAAAGACAAAATCATCCCAATACTTTGGTGAGATTAAAACTTTTCCTTTTCACCTCAACGATATATGATGTCATTACTTATGATCACCAATATCTTTTCATTGGTAGGCGTGTGCATGACATGCATGGGAGTGAGAGCTATCACATGTTATTTCTTTGCCATAAAAAGGAAAAGACAAAATCATCCCAATACTTTGGTGAGATTAAAACTTTTCCTTTTCACCTCAATAATATATGATGTCATTACTTATGATCACCAATATCTTTTCATTGGTAGGCGTGTGTATGAAATGGATGCATGACATGCATGGGAACAAGAGGTATTTAATCCATAACAATTTCAACCAAAGAACCTTCATTTATTCAAAAGAACTTTTATTACATGGCTATTGAATTCGACTTTCACTTATTCAAAGGAACTTTTATTATATGACCACCGAATTCAAAATTACATAGCTAACATTCTCCTATTATACCCATAAAACTGACTGACTTGCTGATATTGATCTTTAGCTTCCTCAAGAAAATCCAACAAACGTTGTCCAATCTCTCCAGTCGGGTTAATTTCCTGCCTCAGAGCTTCCGCCTTTTCCACCATCTCTCTTGCCTTGCGCACAGCTTTGCAGACTTGTGTAGCCAAGTGTTCTATATATTGTTGTCTTCCAAAACTCCTTAATCTCCATTTCATGCTTGCATCTACGACCAAGTCATATGAATACCTCCAATCATTCTCCCTGAGTTTCCATTCTTGGATGATCAAAGCAATGTGATTCTTGTAATGTTGCAAGTGTTCCTCCAAAATCTGGACTTTTTGTTGTAACAGATTCCTTTCATCTTGAAGTTTGACATAGTCTTCGTCCTTCAGTCCAACTTTCAAAGCTTCATTTTCCTTTCGACATTGCATCAATTTTTCAGTGTTAACTGTATACATTTGTTTCCAATATCGTTGCTCTTGAAGAGTAATGGCAGCTCCCTCTTCATTTTTCTTTGCCTTGTTTCTCCAATACTCCACTTTCCCACGAAGATCTTCTATTTCCTTCTTCCTCTCATTAGAAGTCATAACAATTCCTCCGATCCTCATTTCTCTTCTCAACCTTTTATTTTCCTGATTCAATTCTTGAAGGTCATTGTGCACAACATCTCGCTCTGTTCTCATCCTCTTGAGCGCAGCTTCTTGTACTTCAAACTTAACCTTTAAATTCTCTACCTCCTCTTGAAGCTTTAGATTCCTTTGCTCCATCTTCTTTTCTTCCTCTTTGAATTGCTGTCGAACAATCTCGATTTCGGATATATCTGCCTCAGGTTGTACATACACAAGTGACTCCCTGAATACAACATCTTTAACCCGTTTAGCTCTCCACATCAGGTAATTTGGGGTAGCTTTATCAGATAAGGGTCCTGTCGCAAATCTTCGAGGTTGTTTCCATGCTCGAATGGCTTGTTCTGTCTTTTTCATTGCCTTCGGTTCACCATAGGAATACTCTATCAAATTAAGCCCATGCGTTGCCGGAGTAAACTGTTTTGCCCAAAACTGTCTCTGCACCATAAGTGGGGCACAACTTGTTATCCCCCATAATCCCAATAATGGTATCCAAGATTCTTCTCCGCATCTATATAGTACTGGGACATGATACATCCACGGGGCCATCCAAGTCACTTGATCATCTCTAAGCTGTTGAAGGACAAACACCCATTCATCTTTAGGTTTTGGTTTCGGCCATTTACTTCTACAAAATTCTTTAATCGAGGTATTCCCACGATAAAAAGGCTTTGAGAATTCTTTCACCTCACAGTTGAAATGGCTTTTGATCCATATGTATAAGAGTTGCGTGCATCCCATGAAACGCCCTTCTCCTTTTCGTCGGCAATAACTCAATGATCTGAAGGTTTCAGCCAAGATTGCTGGTGAAGGATTTACATTATTAATAACTTGTTCAAAGAAGTCTATCACAGCTATCTCAATGTGCCCCAAAACCTTAGGAAAAATAACCAACCCATAAATTGCCAGAGCAAAAACAGCTAACCCCTTCTCATCATTCAAATGCTTTCGAATAAATCCATGGAGAAAATCCCAAGGTAGGCAAATGTGTTCTCCCTTTTGCTTCATATGAGGATCTATTTCTTCCGGTTTCACTCCCATAATCCCAGCCAACTTCTTACGAAACCCAAACTTCAGCTTTCTCACATATACCTTGTCAGGACATCCAACCCTATCAAAATAGAGTACTCTTCTATAGTGGGCATTAAATCCACTTCATTAAATGTGAAACACCTGTAGGATGGATCCCAAAACTGGATAGCAGCTTTCAGCAAAGGTTCTTCAACCACCACCAAAATTAACGAAGCTATTTGGCCATACTTGCTACAAAAGTCTTCTTTCTTCTCCTTACTGATTTGCTTCCATATGTTAACCAGACCTGTTAGGTCATTCTGTTTAAGGTCCAAGCTCACTTCTCTAGGTAATGATGATATGAAGCCTTCTATCAAGCAATTCCCTTTCTCTTGCTGAGTCTTCTCTGACCAAAACTGCACTTCATTATATGGATCACACGCGACAGTCACAGTTGATGAACAAGCCCAACATTCTTTGGATTTCATGAAGGATTCTTGGTTGTGATATGCCATGGAGAAAATACCTCTCTTATGCAACCTTCATGATGAGAAATGATTCATGCAAAATAGAATATTTATTAGTACAAAAACAAAAGTAACAGCAGATGTCTTATATAGGGTTATTTTCTAAGGGTAAGGTTCTACCTAAGGTTAACTTTTTCTATGGTTCGCTATGTGCTTGGTTTGGGTCTCTAAAGGACAAAAGGTTCCCAAATTGTTCCTTACTGACGTCAACGCCAGACTAGTAAGGCACCCCAATCCTCACCCATGACAGGCTACAAACGGAAAGGGTTCAACTTGAGTGAGAGTATTTCGCTTGCCATTGAGGATGTTATCACCTCACGAGAGCAAAGGTACTATACTTTCTCCTAAAAGGGACAAACCCGGGTGTAGGGTTGATGTATGCAATGAATATGTCATGTATGCAAAAGAACAAAATTTAAAGTGCATCCCAACAAAAATGCAAATGATAAAGATGATTCACACATTTTTGTTTGCATTTTTTTGTTTTTTTTATTTTTTATGAAAAGTTTAAATATTTATTAAGACCATTAACTAAGATTTTGGATAAAACATGATTAATCATGGTTCGACTCTCTAATGTCCCCAGCGGAGTCGCCAAGCTGTCATAACGATTTTCGTCCGGGGACTCGATCGCTAGACAATTTTGGATAAACACAATAAAGAGGAGTCGCCACTAATCTTTTTTGACTAGGTGTGATTGGTCACCTAAAATTATTTATCTTTTTAATAAAATCTTAAAATTAATTAAGTTTTATCAAAAAAAAAATTTTGGTCTGCGAAAACAAAGTTTGGGTTCGAGAGTTCGGTTATGCGTGGGGAAGGATTAGCACCCCCACAACGCCCGTTAAAAAACGGTACCACCTAATCATATATTAACCCTTTGATCTTAATTAAATGGTCTTAATTAAATATTTAAAAGAACTTTATTTATTTCGAAATCATTTTGTTATTTGTTTTATTTTTGAAATATTTAAATTTTATTTTTTATTTGTAATAAGTGAAAATCTTTTGTATTGAAAATTATTCCGAAGTACCCCAATACTTTTGGTAGCATTTCGGATAATTTCCTCACCTAGAGATTTCTTAAGAATCGCTACTTGCGATTTCTATAGAATCCCATCCTCGGGAGATTTGCACTTATTTTGAAATTTCATGAATGCAAATGATGCAAACAAAATAGATATGATGCACATGAAAAATATTTTATTTTATTTTTATTGTCTTTTATATTTATATTATTGTTTTCGAAATATATTGATTTTATAAAATTTTATTTTTATTGTTGAAAAAATCATACTAAATATTCCAATACGCTGGTAACGTTCAGCAGATTTCTCTCACCTAGAGATCAGTTAGGAATCACTACTTGTGAATTCCATAACATCCCATCATCGGACATTATTTATATCTTATTTATTTTTAATTTGTTTTACTCTTTATTTTGAAGTCTTGTTTATTTGTTTGTTTAAAATATTTATTTATTTATTATTTTAGTGTTAGTTTATTTCATGTAAGTTGATTATATTAGAAATCTTAATATCGAACTAAAATTATTTGAATACTCCAATACGCCGGTAATACTCAAATATTTTATTTCGACCCTAAGGATAATCAAAGAATCACTACTTGTGATTTCTAAGGAATCCTATCATCGGAGATCTTTTTTTATATTTAAGATGTGTATTTACATTTATTTACTTATTTATTTATTTTGATTCCTAATTTTTTACTTATTTAAAAGTTTTTATTTCTATTCATTTACTATTTTCTTGTATTTACTTATTTTTTATATTATTATTTTTATTACCATTTTCATATTTATTTATTTTTTTATACTAAGACATCTTATTAATATTTTCTTTATATCGGAATAAAATCATTTGAATGTCCCAATACGCTGGTGACATTAAAGATTTTATTTCGATCCTAAGGATTGTCAAAGAATCGCTACTTGCGATTTCTAAGGAATCCTATCATCGGAAATTTAAAATTTGTTATTAAAGTTTTTATATTTAAATTTATTTATTTTAAGTTTATATTTATTTACTTTTTACCCTTTTTTATTTATTTTATTATTTTTTATATTTATAAGAAACTTTGATATCGAGATAAATAAATTAGATATTCCAATACGCTGGTAACATCTAATGAATTTTCTCGATCCTAAAGATTATCGAAAAATCACTACTTGTGATTTCTTCGAAATCTTATCATCGGAAATCCAAATTTATTATTTGTATTTATCTTTTATTTATTTGTTTTATTATTTTTTATTGCTTTATTTGTTACTGTTTTTTTTTAAAAAAAATTCTCTTAATAACAAAAAATTACGTATGTGAAATTTTTAACATACTTAAAATACAAGACGACTCTTCTTTTTTTCAATCTCTTTTCTAAAGAAATATATTTTTATATAGATTCTTTTATCCAACCTAAAACTAAGTGCATGGACATGTACAAACGGTGATGCATGTAAGTAAAATATATATAAACTTGTCAACTTTTGTTATTTCCGTTTCTTTTTACTCATCACTATTATTGCATGCATGAAAACAGAATTTACAAAGCATAAGGCAAAGGATATACCTTGACAAGATGACCCACTTTCAACTTCCTTTTCTTTTTCACGTGGAAGACACCTTCTTCTCAGGCAATGTTTGACAGTAAACAAAGACTCAACAGAAGCCAATGCAGCAACAGGGACTCAAGCAACTAAGCAAGGACGTGCTGTCCACTAAGTCTTCTTACTGTCGGATCAATGAATCTTTGCCTTGACTTCTAGAAAATATCTACTCAGAACAGCAGCAACGTAATAGGGTATTGAACACTTGAAGAGCGCTACAACTGTGGTCGTGACACAGCCAGCGGTGTGATGCCAGGGGAGAATAACGATGGACGGTAGCGGGCTGCAAAGAGGGTTGCAAAAGTGGCGGTGCTGTGTAGGGTGGTGCGTCGGAAACAGAGGCACGATGCAAGCACTGCAGCTCGGGACTGGGAATGGGGATTGAAGGTGGCAATGGCACCACAACTCAGCGATGACCGCAGCCGAGAAGCTATGAAGCAGAGCCGCAAGGTTGGATGCGGCAAGGGTAGTAGCGGTGCAATGTTGTACTGCCTACAATGAAGGAAGGAACGCAGGGTAGGGCTCAGCAGCAGGGATTCAACGATGGGAGCAGCGACGGTAGGGCTTGGCAGTGATAGTGGTGAAGCAAGATGACGGTGGTGATGATATTCTGATCTTTTTTTCTCCAAGGTTGCTCCCGTTTTTTCTCTTTTTTTTCTCTGTAAAAATCCCCCCTAAACCCTAGCAGACTCATCCTTTTTAAATGAGGAAAAAGAAAGAAAGAAAAATCCCTTTATCAATCCCACAATCATGAGATTTTATTGTTTATTTCCATTTGACCTTTCCATCTTTTATTATTTGTTTCCTTTTCATTATTTTTATTTTTGGTAATTCCTTGATCATTTCCTTGATTCTTTCTGTTTATTTGCACACCCTTGATTAAGGGATCTTGATTTGGGTTGACCTTTCATTATTTGAAGTTTCCATTTGTACATAGCATTAATATTGATTCTCAATTTACTCTTCAATATTTTTTTTTTATTGATTGCTGGCATCAAGTGCATTGATTTGGCTTTGGTTTTCATTTTGGGATTCCATTGTTCTTGTTTGGGATTTAGATAGGAAGAGGTTAAAGGTTTGCATGGGGTTTTAGGGTTTGAATGAAAAAGCATTGACGTATTTTTGTTTTGTTTGTTTTTTTTATTTTTTTTATTTTCTTTATTATTTGTTATTATTATTATTATTATTATTATTATTATTATTATTATTATTATTATTTTGCTCGGACAAAATTCGGTGTTTACATTATGCAATCCCTATTTAGACTCCTATCCAATTTCTATTAATTTTATACTATTTATTTTATCTTATTTTATTCTATTGTTATTATTTTTTTAAAATAAATTATTATTTCATATATTTTTATATCTTTAAATAAATATGAATTATTTGATATTAAAGATTTTCTTAAAGACCTTCCATCAAGCTGGTCAGACTCTAAAAGGATTTTCCTCACCTCAAGATCTCCATTACTCAAGCGCAATCCCTCTAAAGTTCCATCGTCGGAAAAAATTTAAATTACTACGTAAGAATTAAAAGAATTATTTATTATTACAAATTATTTAAGTCAATTAGTCAACTAATTAATTTTAATCTTACCTAAAGCATTAAAGAGCTAATCAAATAGCCTAACAAGAATAATAAAATAATGCATAAAACAAAAACGAAATAGCATACTAAAAGAATGCAAATTTCACTCACCTTTCCTGCTGACGTAACTTTGGCTTTCTATTTCACCCAAACTCAGCAACCAACGTAAACAGAGTAAGCAACGCTAGCATCGATAAGGCAGAGGCAATAGGATGGTGCAGGTAGCCTTGGACAAGACAAGTACTACTTTTTCTTTTCCTTTTTATAATGTTGCCCGTGTATTATTTCTTCTCCCTTTGTTCTTAATCAAATTTTGGCAGCAAAGTATTATGCTGGAATTTTCTTCACTCAGCAGGAGTGACAATGGCAGCAACAAGCAACAGTGGCGACGATGAAGCCTGGCGGCATGAAACGGCAAGGAGCAGCGGAAGCGTGGAAACAATGGCTCGGTGAAGATACAGTGGTGACACGAAGAAGATGATAGGTAGAGTCAATAGCTTGAACGCGGTGAAGATGAACATAGAGGCTGTGCAATAAGGCCTGAAGTGCAAAGAATGTGGTTCGGCTGTAAAGGGTGGAGGCTCTCCTCCTGACGCTCCTCTTTTCGATATTCAAGCCCTTCTTCTATAGGCCTAGATCTCTTTTTTTTTTTGGTAATAATTGGAGATCATGAATCAATCTTTTTAGGAAAATTTATATTTCAAGAATCGGATTTTAAATCCAATATTAATTTTGATTTTTCTTTCCATAAAATTTAAATTTCAATATTTAATAGTCTCATTTAATTCTACTTTTTTATCAAAATTAATTTTGATTTCCTTCCCCTTTTTTTTATCAAAAATCAAAATCAAAATTTATTTCTAAATCTAAATTAAAAAAATCAAAAAATAAAAAATAAAAAAATCAATAATAAAATATAAAAAAACTAATTAATTAAAAATGTTTGAAAAAGACCCGGACAAAAATGGTGTCTACAACTGCCCCTCTTTACACTTTGCTATGAAACAGTAATGGTGCAAAGACATAGACAACCATTTTGTCCGAATGCAAGACCTATCAATGAATTCTTTGTAAAATATGATATTTCCTAGTCTTCTCTCTCATAAGGCTAAGGAATAAATGCAAAATGAAATTTCCTAATCTTCTTCTCCTATAAAGATTGAGGAATGAATGCAAAATGAAATTTCCTAGTCTCTTCTATCATAAGACTAAGGAAATGAATGCAGAATGGAAGTTTCTAGTATTTTCTATCATAAGACTAAAGAATGAAATTTCCTAATCATAAGATTAAGGAATGCAAAAACATGAATTTTCCTAGTCTTTCCTATCATAAGACTAAGGAAATGAATGTAGAATGAGATTTCCTAATCCTTTCAATCACAAGATTAAGGAATGCAATATGAAATTCCTAGTCTCTCATATCATAAGATGGAATGCAAAAACATAAAATTTCCTAGTCTTTCCTATCATAAGAATAAGGAAATGAATGTAGAATGAGATTTCTTAATCCTTTCTATCACAAGATTAAGGAATGCAAAATGAAATTCCTAGTCTCTCCTATCATAAGACTAAGGAATGCAAGATGAAGTTTTCCTAGTCTCCCCTATCATAAGACCGAGGAATGCAAAATGATCATGAAATAAAAGCTCCTCTCACCAAAGGTTATGAGACCATTGAAAACAAAGAGCTCCTCTCAACAGAGGTAATGAGACTTTGAAAACAAAGAGCTCCTCTCAACAGAGGCTTTAAAACTTCTAAAAAACAAAGAGCTCATCTCAACAGAGGTAGTGAGACTTTTTGAAAAATAAAAAGCTCCTCTCAACAGAGGCATTGAGACTTTTAAAAATAAAGAGCTCCTCTCAACAGAGGCATTAAGACTTTTGAAAACAAAAAGCTCCTCTCAACAGAGGCAATGAGACTTTTTGAAAAATAAAGAGCTCCTATCAACAGAGGCATTGAGATTTTTGAAAATAAAGAGCTCCTCTCAACAGAGGCTTTGAGACTTTTGAAAACAAAAAGCTCCTTTCAACAGAGGCAGTGAGACTTTGAAAATAAAGCTCCTCTCAATAGAGGCAACGAGACTTTGAAAACAAAAAGCTCCCCTCAACAGAGGCAGTGAGACTTTGAAAACAAAAAGCTCCTCTCAACAGAGGCAACGAGACTTTGAAAATAAAGAGCTCCTCTCAACAGAGGTAGTGAAACTTTGAAAATAAAGAGCTCCTCTCAACAGAGGCAATGAAACTTTGAACATAACAATTTCATTTCAGAATGCCAGTTAACATGGGTTTGACTAGGCTTAACTTTCATTTTGATGCCAACAATATTGAGCTTCATCCTCCTCTAAGGTGCCAGCTAAATTGGGCTTTACTCTTACCTAAGGTTTTTTAGAAAACATTTTTCTCATCATCTTCTCAAACCTCATTATTTTTTCAAATTACCATCTCGTATATTTTCGCCCTATACATTGTATTTTTACACTTTTTTTTTCTTCAAAAATTTCATCATTCAGAAACTTCTTATCCTAATGCCTTAACAAATAGTTCAATGTCAAAATGCAGTGACGAAATGTGTCCTGAATATAATGAATGCCATGAATACCATAGATGCTATAAATGTTATGCACATGTTAATGTCATGCCCCTTGAATTATTCCATGAATGTATGTAAATGCAATCTCAATTGTGGTAACAAGATTCTCAAGCTCATCTCGTTTTCCTTAAGTTCCACATATCTACTGGATTCTTCTCATTCAAATTTCCTTTCATTTAACATCCTATCTTTTGTTGAGTCCTAGTCCAGTTATGCCCGAAGACTAGTCATCATGTTTTTAGATTTATATTTTCATCATTCACTTTTGTTTCTTTCTTTTCTTTTAGTAATGCAAGAATTCTAAAAAAAAATCAAAAATTCACCCAAGAAAAGGTTACCAACATTTATTTATTTTCCTTCCAACTCGACCACCAATGTAATGCACTCATACATCTCCTCAATTTATTATAGGGGTGGAATAAATTTAAGATAATCATGAGGGAGATAAGTATTCATTCTTAGAAAAGAGCATGAAGTCATGAAGAAAGAAAATCAATATGATAACTATATAGGATAGGGTTTTTAGTATCCACTTAACAAACAATTTGACAATTTCAGTCAAGTCAATCTAAAATTCTTTTCCAAAATCCCACTCTTGTTGATATGTTCTCTCATGTAGGGTTTGCCAAACTTGCCTTTGTATCAAAACTGTTGGTGATGACCTTCTTCCTAAGCCGCCTTTTCAGGTTTTCAACTTAGGTGCCCCCTCATTTGATTCAAAATGCCTTTTTCGAGTTTTCAATTTGAATCCTCCTTTTTCTTTTTTTTTCTTCTTTTCTCTTCTTTTTTCTTTTTTCATTTTTTTTCTTTTTTTTTCAACTTCATTGACTTTGATAAATTTCAACTTTCAATGCTTATTCTAAATTAATGCCCCTAATAGGCGTTCTTGATTTTGATCCAAGATATCTTCTAAAACTCATGGACTTCTTCATTCAACTTGATCTATTTCTTTTATCTCCATCGAACCTTCAAAGGATCATTATCCCATTATATAAATATGTCTTCATTTAATACATGATTTTTCAATTTAAGCATTTACATTTGATCAAAATGGGCTATTAAAGGCACATAATGTAGGCTCGGGTGAGGGTTTATGAAAGAAAAGGATAAAGTAGGCCCAAAATGTGTTTCAAGGTTTATAAACCAAAGGATCACTTTTTATCAAGTAAAACATTCAGGTATTTTGCCCCTTTCTAATTCATTCATTTCTTTTCTTGCTTTTTTTTTTTGTTCTTCTTTTTGAATTCAAACCCTTTTTCTTTTGATTGTCTTTTTTTTTCTTGACAAAACTGGGCTATTTCTTCTTTCTTTTTTTTATTTTGCCCTTCGATTCATCATGAACACTTTCATCTTTGCCACCAAAATTTCTTTGTAAATGATTTTCATCTTTCTTGCCCCTAATGTGGAGGGTGATCTTTGGTGGGTTACATTACAAAAATATTATAGGCTCAAAAAGGGGTAATCAAAGGATAATTTTACTCACGCTTGAAGGATAGTGAAAGAAGGCCATTTATCATTTCAAATATAAATACTCTCATTAAAAATCATTTATTGAACAATGACGAACTTTTTACAAGCTTGTATAAGAGATTCACCTTTTTTGTTCCATCTATCACAGTTAATAAGGTTTGGTTTATTTTAAAATAATTTCAACTTTCACTTCTTAAATAATAATAATAATAATAATAATAATAATAATAATAATAATAATAATAATAATAATAATAATAATGTTGATGAGGCCTTCGCTCAATGACAAGGAGGAGGTCTTAAGATTTTGAGATCTCAAGTTCGAGTCTCACCAAGTATAAGTATGAGATCAAGTTTAGTTTGTTTATTATTTGTTTAGTTTGTTATTATTTGTATTTACTAGTTCATCAAGTTACTGGTTCATGAAATTTAATGTTCGGATTGTAATTGTAACTTTGAATAAGAATATACTATTAAAAAAATAATGAAAATAATAACTAATGTTTAATAGGTATCTTAATTTAGAATAATTTTTTTGAAACAAATAAAAAAATCTATCAAATGAAACTTAAGTTAGGTTAGAAAAAAACCTAAAATTAACTTTAATAGATGAAATAAAAAAGAATTTATTGTCGCAATGTCGTTTTTATTTGTGAGAAAAAACCTTGTCCTATTCCGTGGATCCCTGTAGATAATTATGCAACTTCAAAAAAAAAGGTTCAAGGAGCTTAAAATTAAAGACGAAGGCCTAAGATAAAAAGAGGGTACAAAAGATGAGAATTCGGAGGGTACTGCAGCTGATATTATTCTTTTCGAATCCACAGCCTGAGTTTTACTTCTCTCTTCTATAAGGAAAATGAGTGATTTTAAATTCACAATTATGGTTGATTAATTAGTCCTATGTCGTAGAGTCATTGCAATTATATATAAAGGGAGATCATAAATACTTCTGATCATCCACCATAACTTCTCATTCATACCATTGCATGCTTTATTACATCCAGCTGTGTCTTGTTGTTAATGAATGAGGATTAGTTTGGACATTGGTTTTTTTGAGATTCAAAACAATGATGACAGTAAAATAAGTGTCAAACGGAGATGCGTTTGAATTTAATTGCAATAATAATAGTGAGAAGAATGAATGACAAAATAACAATTATAAATATATTATAAAATTATAGAAAGAACACAAGGAGAGAGAGCAAGAAGAGAGATTTTCTCTTATTCTTCAAGTGTGTGTTCAATACATGGATGGTAAGCCTCTATTTATAGGTTTTACAAATATATGAATAAAGAGGGAAGATGAATAGTTACAAACTTAATTAAGGGAAAGTTATAAACTTAATGAAGGGATAGTTACAAACTTAATGAAGGGGAAGTTATGAAGAGTATGAGGGATGAATGGACATCCATATTTATGACTATTCATAACACTCCCCCTTGGATGTCCATTACTAAAGAATATGCCTCATTAAAACCTTACTAGGAAAAACCCTGTGGGACAAAAACCTAGTGAAGGAAAAAGAGTACATTATTCTTCAAAATACACATGAGATGCTGCCTCATTAAAAACCTTACCAGGAAAACCCAGTGGGACAAAACCATGGTTAAGGAAAAAAGAGTACAACGTGTATTTACTCCCCCTCATGATTATATCATTTGAGATCTCTGAGTCGACGCAATCCAACATTGTGGACTAACTTCTCAAATGTAGTGGTAGGAAGCGCCTTTGTTAATAAATCTGCCAAATTTTCACTTGAACGGATTTGTTGAACATTTATATCACCATTCTTCTGAAGGTCATGAGTGAAAAAGAACTTCAGTGAAATGTGTTTTGTTCTATCACCTTTGATATATCTTTCCTTCAGTTGGGCAATGCATGCTGCATTATCCTCATATAAGACCGTTGGTGCCTCTTTTCTTGAAGATAAACCACAAGCTCCTCGTATGTGCTGAATTACAAACCTTAACCATACACATTCATGACTAGCCTCATGTATTGCCAAAATTTCAGCATGATTAGAAGATGTGGCTACTATAGTTTGTTTCATGGAACGCCATGAAATGGCGGTGCCACCACATGTGAATACATATCCAGATTGTGATCGAGCATTATGAGGATCAGATAGGTATCCTGCATCTGCAAAACCAATCAAATCTGTTTTGAGTAAGTTAGGAAAATACAAACCCATATCCTTTGTACCTTGTAGGTAACGAAGTACATGTTTAATCCCATTCCAATGCCTTCGGGTTGGACAAGAGCTATATCTCGCTAATAAGTTAACAGAGAATGATATATCAGGTTGTGTATGACTAGCGAGATACATTAGTGCTCCAATTGCACTCAAGTATGGTACTTCAGGACCAAGAATCCCCTCATCATTTTTCTTAGGTCGAAACGGGTCTTTATTTACATCAAGTGACCTTACAACCATTGGGGTGCTCAACAGATGTGCTTTGTCCATATAAAATTGTTTTAGCACCTTTTCTATATAAGTTGTTTGATGCACAAGAGTCCCGTCCTTTAAATGTTCTATCTGTAACCCAAGACAAAATTTTGTCTTTCCAGGATCTTTCATCTCAAATTCTCTCTTCAAGTACTCTACTGCCTTTGAAATCTCTTCAGGAGTTCCAATGATATTCAGATCATCAACATATACCGCAATGATAACAAACTCAAATCTAGATCTCTTTATAAAAATGCATGGGCAAACGGGATCATTCTTATATCCCTCATTTAACAAATATTCACTAAGGCTGTTATACCACATGCGACCAGATTGTTTTAATCCATATAGAGATCTGTTTAATTTGATTGAGTAATGTTCTCGGGAACTAGAATAACATTCTTCTGGCAGTTTAAATCCTTTTGGAAGTTTCATATAAATGTCATTATCAAGTGGGCCATACAAATAGGTTGTAACGACATCCATTAGACGCAAATCAAGTCCCTCTTTTATTGCCAGACTAATTAGAAATCGAAAAGTAGTCGCATCCACCACAGGGGAGTATGTCTCTTCATAATCAATACCAGGTCTTTGCGAAAAACCTTGTGCAACTAGACGTGCTTCATGTCTCACAATTTCACCTTTTGCATTTTGTTTTCGCACAAAGACCCATTTGTAACCCACTGGTTTTACACCATTAGGTGTACGGACTACTGGTCCAAAAACATTTCTCTTTTCAAGAGATTTCAATTCTGCCTCAATTGCGTCTTTCCATTTTGGCCAATCATGTCTATGCTTACATTCTTCAATAGACTTTTGTTCAAGATCCTCGTCATCATCCATAACATCTAGCGCTACATTGTATACAAAAACATCATCGACGTCGATTTTGTTTCGGTTCCATATTTTTCTTGACATGATATAATTTATCGAGATCTCTTCATTTTTAGTAATTTCAGGTACCTGACTTTCTTTTGGAATTGCAATTTTAGTCATGTCTAAGGGCTCTTCTGTAAACTCTTCTGGAGTTACAATTTCCTCGACCTGGCCATCTTGAATCTTTGCTCCCTTTCTTTTTCGAGGATTCTTATCTTTGGAACCAACTGGTCTACCACGCTTCAGGCGTTCTTTAGATTCATTGGCAACAAAAGGTTGTCCTTCTGGGACATCAATTTTAATTGGAGCATTAATAGCTGGTATATGTGACTTTGTCACTCTCTTTTGGTCAGTAAATGCGTCTGGCAATTGATTTGCTAAACTTTGTAAATGAATTATCTTTTGAACTTCTAGTTCGCATTGTTTTGTACGAGGATCAAGATGAGAAAATGATAATTCATTCCAACTTATCTCTTTTTCCAGCTGCCTATTTTCTCCCCCTAAGGTTGGAAAGACTGATTCATCAAAATGACAATCAGCAAATCTAACTGTAAATAAATCCCCTGTTGATGGTTATAAATATTTAATTATAGATGGGGATTCATATCCAACATATATTCCCAACCTCCTTTGAGGACCCATCTTAATACGTTGTGGTGGAGGAATTAGAACATATACAGCACATCCGAAAATTCTTAGATGGGAAATATTTGGTTCCTGATCAAAAACCAATTGTAAAGGGGAGGACTTATGATAACTTGTTGGCATGATGCGAATTAGTGCTGCCGCATGTAAAATAGCATGACCCCAAGCAGAAATTGGGAGTTTTGATTCCATTAGTAATGGCCTTGCAATCAATTGAAGACGCTTAATAAATGATTCTGCAAGGCCATTTTGTGTATGAACATGTGCTACAGGATGTTCAATACTTATCCCAATAGACATACAATAATCATTGAAAGTTTGGGAAGTAAATTCACCAGCATTGTCAAGACGAATTGTCTTGATGGGATAATCTGGAAAATGTGCTCGTAATCTAATTAATTGAGCAAGTAACCTCGCAAACACCAGGTTGCGAGTTGATAATAAAGATACATGTGACCACCTAGTTGATGCATCAATTAAAACCATAAAATATCTAAAAGGTCCACATGGTTGATGTATTGGTCCACATATATCACCTTGTATTCGTTCCAGAAAAGTAAGGGATTCAATCCCTATCTTAGCTGGTGATGGTCGAACAATTAACTTGCCTTGAGAACAAGCAGGACATGGGAAATCTTTCGATTGAAGAATCTGCTGACTCTTCAATGGATGTCCACATGAATTCTCAACTATTCTTCGCATCATTATCGATCCGGGATGGCCTAACCGGTCATGCCAAACAACAAAGTTACTGTGATCTGTAAGCTTTTGGTTAATGACCACATTTGTTTCAATTGTTTTAATTCTTGTGTAGTACAAACCGGAGGAAAAGGCCGGTAATTTTTCTAATACAATTTTATTACCCAAGATTATACTCGTAATGTGAAGGTACTCAATTTTCCCTTCACTTGTTGTCTCAATATGATATCCATTTAGGCGGATATCCTTAAAACTCAATAAATTTCTTTGAGACTTGGGAGAGTATAATGCTTCATGAATTTCAAATTTTGTTCCTCCAGGCAAGAATATGTTAGCTCTTCCGGAGCCTTCTATCAATTTTGCACTACCCGATATAGTACTAACATTGGCCTCTTGCATTATCAAATAAGAAAAATATTTCTTATTCTTTAATATAGTGTGTGTAGTGGCACTATCTGCAAGACATATATCTCCACCACTCATCGCAAATCGAACCAGGAGAGTATCTATGTTCTTCATTGAAAAATAAGAAATATATAACCAGATTAATAAAATATCTCATAAATAACCAAAACATAATGAAACATCTAAACATGACAAATACTTAATAATTAGAATCCTATTAATAAGAAGCATGCTTAAAATAAAGTCCAATAACATCTAAGTAAGATCTAAGAACTTTATTTTTGGACACTCTCATTTCCAATCAAATGGTCAATTTTTCCTTCAAGGTGTGAGAAAAAATCAGCAATATCTAGATGAGTGGCATCAACATAACCATAATCAAAATCATCATCTCCACAAACAAAATTTGTCTCATCTTTTCCATCATCACTAGCAAAATTAGTCTCTATCTTCTTCCCTTTATCTTTTAGTGATTGTTGATAGAGCTCGACAAGATGTTTTGGCGTACGACAGGTACGTGACCAATGACCTTTGCCTCCACAACGATAGCACAAATTCTCCACGACCTTTTTGTCTTTCCCACTTTTATCTTTGCGTTTTCCATCCTTATGTTCCCACTTCTAGTAGGTATATGTGTTTTTGAAATGACCACCTCGACGATTATTACGTCCACGTCCATGTCCATGACCCCAGCCATGACTACTGGCATGACCTCTGTTTTTTTCATTATATGTTGCTGCATTCACTGCAGGGAATGGAGCAGATCCAGTTGGACGGGCTTCATGATTTTTCATCAATAGCTCATTATTTTGTTCAGCCACAAGGAGGCATGAAATCAGTTCAGAGTACTTCTTAAAACCTTTTTCACGATATTGCTGCTACAGGAGCATATTCGATGCATGAAAGGTGGAAAATGTTTTTTCTAACATATCCTCATCAGTGATATTTTCTCCACATAACTTTAATTGAGAACTGATTCTAAACATAGCTGAGTTATATTCACTTACAGATTTAAAATCTTGTAATCTCAGATGCATCCAATCATAACGAGCTTTAGGGAGTATCACAGTTCTCTGGTGGTCATATCTTTCCTTTAGATTAGTCCAAAGAATAAGTGGGTCTTTAATAGTCAGATATTCAATTTTAAGTCCCTTGTGGAGGTGATGACGAAGAAATATCATCGCTTTAGCCTTATCTTGACTAGATGCTTTGTTCCCTTCTTTGATGGTATCACCGAGATCATTTGCATCTAGATGAATTTCAGCATCTAACACCCATGATAAATAGTTCTTTCCCGTAATGTCAAGAGCCACAAATTCGAGTTTTGCAAGGTTTGACATTATGAACTATCACAAGTATATTTAATAAGTTAGGAGAAAATAATTAACAAAAATTCAACAACTGGATAATTACGGAGGAGCTAAATAAAAATAGTTTCATTACTGTAAAAGAAGAGATAGATAATTGTGATTGAAGGCCTATTCTCCAAATCTCTCACGGGTTTTTAGAGTCTCGTGCTGATAACGTATTATAAAATTATAGAAAGAACACAAGGAGAGAGAGCAAGAAGAGAGATTTTCTCTTATTCTTCAAGTGTATGTTCAATACATGGATGGTAAGCCTCTATTTATAGGTTTTACAAATATATGAATAAAGAGGGAAGATGAATAGTTATAAACTTAATGAAGGGATAGTTACAAACTTAATGAAGAGGAAGTTATGAAGAGTATGAGAGATAAATGAACATCTATATTTATGACTATTCATAACAAAATATTATATATTAAAATTTTAAATAAAAAATAATGTACAATTATCCTTTAACTTATATCTCACCGCACCAATCTCATCGGTGCTGCACTGCAGCGAGAGACAGATGGCTAGGCTAGGTGTCAATTTTTATGAGCCCAACAATGAGCAAACGCAAAACATTTCCCTCTCTGCATTTTCAATCAACTTTTCGCCTCAATCATCAACAACGCCAAACAGAGAATAGTTGTCGTCCTTGGGTTTTGAGGAATAGTGGAAGTACATATTCTCTATCAATGCCATACATCGTTATTAAACATGGGTAAAAGCACAAATATATAGAACGTTTTTCTGTGTACAAAGGCTAAGGATGGAACGTAAAAAAAAAAAGGCAGATGAAAAGATATGAGGGAGGCGGTTTTAGGCATCATAACTCTCAACAAAATGACAACCGAGTGAGACAGTTTTAGTATACGATCAAACTGGACATTCATCCGACTGGACACTGGAATCTTCCAAGCTTTTGTGATCAGTTTTATCAGGCTCCTCTGTCTGCTCATCTTCACTTGTATTATCAGACTTAGTATCACCAGCTACAGGATGAACTTCAGAGGCGCCTACTGTGCTCAGGACAACAATACTTTTCATTTGTTCCGAGAGCTTCTTCTCCACTATAATCTTTTGGGTGTTCCTGTAAATTGCATACAGCAGCATCTGGAGCATCCCCAGCATGAAGCCTAGGACACTCGGGAGCTGTCGATTGAAAAGCAAATTAACAAATAAGAAAAATTATATAATCAGTGGCTCAAAGTGAAGTGAAAGTGGAACAAAATGTGTCCCACACAAAGGAAAACAACAACGTACAGCTACGCAGAGGTCCTTGATAGATAGTCCATATGCACACCACATTATTGCACTCAAAGTGGGGAAAAATGATAGGTTGAAAGGCATGAACTCAACACTCCTGGTTCGAATAACTCGCGCCTGGGACAATAAGAAAAATATAGGTTAGTTAGAAAAGTAATCAATTAACCGTAAGTTGAAGAAATTAATTAATAGGCAAAAATATACGCATGAGTTTAATATATTTGCATATAATACCCACCACAATGTTTAAGGGTGCTGCGAAGACTGATACAGTGATGGCAGCGCAAATCCAACCAAGAACCTGGATTCGAATTGGAGCTTTCACCAGAAAGTGTGTGAGAATAAGAATTAAAGAGAAGAGGCCCACGTTCATAGCTGCAAAAAGTTTCATGGCAGACATCTGCAACTCCAAAATTAGAATAATTAGTTAATTATATATTCTCACAAAAAGATTTTGGAGAGTGAATTTGATCATATTAACTTCGTACCCTGCTGTCCTTCGTTGCATAAGCTATGTACATAGATATGTATACTGTCTCTACAAAACATCCAAAGGAGTTGACGGTGATGAGAAGGAAAGCATCCTTTTTTATCACCGCGTAATACAGCCATAGCATGGAGCTGAACAATGCCACCTGGTAAGGCAGTGATTGGAAACTCTCCGTTGATTTCTTTCTGTAAATCCGGTAGAATGTTGGTCTGAATTTTTTTGCAACAGAAGAAAGAGAAAAAAGGGTCATCTAATTGATAGATTAAAAATCCTTCGATTCCAAGCCATGCAAAAGAGGAAGAAATGGGCTGATGCTTACACAGGAGCGAGATATGCAAGGACTGAAATGATGTTACCTGTCAGATAAAAAAAAAATGATGTTACCTGTCATCAATAAAAAAAAAATCAATTTTTTCACTGTTCAACTAAAAAAATCTTATAAAAATGCATTCTTGCAGATACATCGGTACCGTTTTTCAAAATAAATGAATTATTTCATATGATTGGGGAGGTGGATACCATTTAGGTGACAGCACTAAATTTTTTAAAGCGAAATTACATTTTTTTTCGTTAAAAGGCATATATAACTAAATATTAATTATTACTCTATCATTAGAACTTTAGGTATATAATTGGTGGAACTTCTAACAATGACACAACTAGCTAGGTAACTTACCGTTCAAAGCTAATATTACATCTATTATTAGTTGTTTAACCTAACCAAAATTATGACTACAACCTCATAAAATAAAGTAGATGATGGAAGAAGAAGGGAAAATAATGAAGAATCTAAACCAGACCCAACATCTAAATATTAATCAAACAATGAAGAGAAGGCTTAAACAAAGAGGAATTGATTTGAAAGTGCAAAAGGCGAAAGTGAAATATAATGCCAGCAGTCGTGTGAACTGTTAGAAGAGTTTTAAACTTAATTTCAACGTTAAATTTGACAGTCTCAAACGTCGATAAAAACAGTGAAATGCTGAAATAAAACTGAGATGACTTAAGAGAAGTATATATCCTTCTTCAGTCTTCAGTTTCATGTCTCAAAACTGTTATGGAAGTGAAGAAAAATGAGGGTGCATGGTAAGAGCATTTTGGTATTACCTAAGACGCCAAATGCAACTGCCCATGAATAGTGCATGGCAATGGCCATCTCTTACAATAACAAGAAAAGAAGAAAGGTTTGAGGAGCACTTGAGAGAATTAGTCTCTGTTTAAAAGAAGAAGCATGCAAGGTGAGGAACCCTAGCTCTGTTTCCCACACACTCTAGCTGGGAGACCCTAAGGCTTTGCACCTTATGAGCTCGAAGGACTGGTTTATATAGGAGGACGATGGGGTGAAATTTGGTGATGCAAGCACAGAGTGTGCGTATTGAACTCCTTTACTTGCATACAAGTGGAATCATTTGTTGGGAACTTCGCATAATTATATCACTGTCCTTACCAAATTGCTTCTTAACCAACGTGCCTCTTTACTCGTGTGTCCAGCGTTCCAACCTGATTGGCAATGTCAGCAACAACAATATTCTTAAGATAAGCTTCAAATTTTTTTGAATCATTAAATCAAATTAAGAAATTATTTTAAGATATTCCTTTGCAAAACGTTTTTCTTTCTTAACACAGTTTGAGTATTTTCCTAATTCTTTTTGGAAAAAAAATAGTATGCATCTTTTGGGTTTAACTCAAAATTATTTATTTAATTAGTCATAATCAAATAGTCATCAATTTAGACAAATATACTCTCCTTTTGGTCTACGTAAGGAAGAACTTACGGAAAGTTTATAAGATGAAGCTCTTAAAATTTTTTATTGGTGTGGCTCAGTTGGTAACGCAGGTTAAGTTTGTGGGAAGAACTCTCGAGTTTAACTCCCATTAAACATATCTTTGATGAGGGGTGAAGAGCCTTAACTGTGACTAAATCCCGAACAGGATTAGTTTCAGACTGTTAAAACATATAAAGATACCTGTGGTTTACATCAAAAAAATAAAAAAATAAAAACTAATCTTAAAAGTAAAAAATTTATAAATTAAGAAGTCTTCTTACATATATATAGATCAAGTGAAAAAAAAAATTGAAATTTTTTATTTTTGTATGTTTTGATACTTTTTTATATAGGTATTTTACTGAAAAATATGACAGATTTTTCATCATTCAATAAATGTTGATTTAATCTTGATTATCAGATCATATTTTTAATTAATATTTACATATTAGTGATCTTTTCATCAAACAATTAATTAAAAGGTGTATATATGATGCACTGATAGTATATAGTTTCTCTACACTGTCAATATATCTGAAGTTAATACCTCATCAATAAGCAAACTAAAAATATACCAAACTCTTAAAAATAAATACAAATAATTTTTTTTTTCAATTTGCACATAAAAATTTATTGATGAAGTGTTAACTTCTAGTATATTAATAGTATATATAATCTATACACTATGAGTACTGCATATATAAATCCTTAATTAAATTATAAATTTGACTTTCAAAAACAGTTCTTATTTGATTTCTTTGATACAAAACCAAATCCTTACATAATTTTTTTCCGAACCGTAGGATTAGAGATATGTCAAATTAATCACTCGTTATAATGTTAAATTTAATGATATATATCACAGAAAACTAGAACTATTACTTAAAAAATTAAATATAGTAAGAGCATGCCTCCTTCGTTGGAAAATTTAAAACGATATTGTATTTTGTCTGCTGTATGATTTGTTTTTGTTTGATTGCGCTTGTGCAGTGCATGGCGAAGGTTTCGTGTGACATAGGAGAATCTGATTTGTTTCACCTTCAACTCTTTCTTTATTTATTTCCAGTTGTTATTGCAAAGCAATAATGATGTTGTTATTGTTTTTTATTGTATATTATATTCATGGCTGAGATTTGTCTGGGAATGCTAGGCGGAAATCAGATATATTGCCAGGTTCGTGGTTGAACGTAAGCGGATAAAAGTAAGCTTTTACTAGAGGTGGCAAACGGGCGGATTCGGGCGGTTTTTGGTCCGAGCTTTTTCGATTATGGACTTTTCAAATTCGGGTTTTTTCGGTTGCAGATTTTTTCGATTGCGAGTTTTTTCGGTCTCGGCTTTTCTCGGTTGCGGGTTTTTTCGGTCTGGGGTTTTTTCGGTTGCGGGTTTTCTCGGTTTCGGATTTTTTCGGTTACGGGTTTTCTCGGTTTCGGTCCGGTTTCGGGTTCGGTCCAGTTTTAATCGGGCGGGCTTAGCGGGCTTATTTTAAAATTTTATAAATTATAAATATTTTATAATTTTGAATGTAATAATTAATTTAATTTTATATGGTTAAATAAAAATATAATAGAAATGCTAAATTAAAGTTAAAATTTAATAAATGAGAATTGTATAATATATATATATATATATATATATATTGAGAAATTTAGTTGGGATGATTTTAAAAACATTGGGAGTGGACCAATGAAGAATATAGTTATCTACAATAATAAAAGAGAACATATCATCTATAATTATTACATTATAATTAATTAATCAAAATTTAAAGTCACATGAGATCTATCAAAATAATACATAAAGTTCGCACTTGTAAATAATGGACCAGTACATAATTTTTAATTATAATTGATTAATTATCGTAAAAAAAATTACAAGTAAAATACTCGAAGACGTAAAAGACATTGAAAAAGTTTTAAATCTTGTATTGCATTTGCAAGAAATGAAAGCACTTTTGCTATTGTAAACTTCTGCCTTGCAAGCATATGGATTTATGTACTAATTAATTTTTTTGTCCACAAACTCCAACTACTAAAAATCATCTTTGAATTGCCAACAACCTCTTGGCCTAGTGGTTAAAGATGAGTTGTGACATATTGTAAGTCTTGGGTTTGAATCCAACACCCCCATCTTCAGTTATTTAATATTTCCCTTATAATAAAAAAAATCATCTTTGAATTTCGATTATAATTAAAACGATTATAATAGACATTACATTATATTAGACTTAATAATTCGTATATATATATATATATATATATATATTTTGTATTCGTATTGCATCAAATATATTTGTATCATATAAAATATAAAAATTATTGTATTAAAATTTATATTGATATACCAAACACAATTTTTTTTCTAATTTTTATCAAAATTTGATTCAATGTCACGTTCATTTTTTTTAATTATCATATCTACATTGCATGACAGTATATTGAGATAAAAATATTTCAAAGTTTGCTTTTGAAGTTTTTTCATGTGATTCTCAAGGGAGGGAAAAGGCATATTCCTAAAGAATTTGAAATTTTTTGATAATGTGGGAAAAGCTTGTTTGGAGGGAATTGAAAAATGAAAATCAAACAGATTTCTTTTCACACGAAATTCTCATAAATAAAATATTATTATTCATTATTTTTAATTTCTTTTGTTGTTTTGACTAAATTTATATAAATATAAATTTTTACATTTTAATTTTTTTATTACTTGATAATTATTATTTATTTTTTTAATTTCCTGTAATATTTACATTTGTTATAAAATATATAATTATATATTAATAATTATATAAAAATTTATTTTTTTAAATGAGCCAAATATATATAGTAAAACTAAAAGAAAGTGAAAATTCAAAAGTATTAGCTATACAAATAAATAATGAACAAATTATAAATAAATCACATTAAACAATTAAACATTTATATAAATAGCTTTATACTCTTAACAATAACTTATTGAGTCATTGTGTTTTTTTTTTTTGTTAATATTGGGTCATTGGAATTTAGATACTCTTAGTTCAATAAATTTGTTTTTTTTTACTTTGTTTAATTAGCTTTTTTAATAATTATATTATATTTTTAATAAAATTTTAAATTTTTAAGAATCTTTTTTACATTTATTTTGTCTTTTAAATACCAACATAATTAGTAATTAAATTAAATTTAACCGCATAACTAGTTAACTAATTTTGCTATTATACTGTTGAATAAAATTATAGTATACATTAAAAATAATAATTAATATTACGAATAATTGGTCAATTAATTATCTCAATTTTATATTTATTTTGTTTTTAGTTTGTACATAAATCATAATATAACATTATTTTTATTAAATATAATCATACTCAAACACGTTAATTAATCAAATATCTCATTAAAAATTTAGAATGTTAAATTAAACAAGTTATATACACCAATTGACATTATATTATAAATAATAACATTTGATATAATGTACCAAAAAAAACATTTGATATAATGATGTAAATGGGTAATATATAATTAGGTACCCGACACTACCTGACTCTATAATCGAATAATTATAGGGCTCGGATAGTGTTCTTATTACCCGTATCGGATTCGGGTAGTACCCTTAGGGTACGCTATACTCGATTAACTTTTGATCAAGTAGTATTTGGTACCTGAACTTGTTCATCAATTATATGAAAATAATCAAAATTATATGCTTGTACAAAGATTTGAACTATGGCCTCTTATATTTATTGTTATATGTTTAACCACGTGAGCTAGATTAGGAATTTGTTATATTTGTTGTAAATTTTATTTTTATTTTAACACAACTTGCAATTTAAAATTTAATGAAACATTGTTGGCCAAAAAAATAGTTTACTAAATAATAATAATAATAATAATAATAATAATAATAATAATAATAATAATAATAATTTATTCTTAAGATAATAAGATTTTAAAATTTTAGACATAAAGTACTAAAATTAAATTAATAGAAATTTTATAATATGTTAAGATACAATTCTTAAGATATTGATAATTTAACATATATGACATTTTATTATAATGTAAATCTTAATATATATATATATATATATATATATATATATATATATAGAGAGAGAGAGAGAGAGAGAGAGTATATTATGTTTATTATTTTATTTGTAACTCATTATAATAAATTAAAAAACACTTTTTTTGACTAAAAAAGTAGTTGCGAAGGTCAATATCTATTTAATTATCCAATATCATGATTATTAATTGATCAAGTTAAACTAAATTACATGAATACATCATAAGAGATTAAATGTTTGAAATTAAAAACAAGAGTATATTCTAAAAGCATGATAAGAAATTGGAATGAAAAATGTCTAAAATTAAAACTATAATATGCTATGAGAGGTTGTTTAATTTATTCTATATTACATGGTAAGAGATTATTATAATGTAACATACAAATCATTATGATAAGATAAACAGATTAATAATCTATTTTATATAATTAAGAGCTTGTATAGTTGATTATATATCACATGATAAGATATTATTTTTAAAGTTATAATAACATACAAATCATTATGATAAGGCGTTATTTATTAACTATATTATGTATTTTATTTGCTATCAAAAAAACTATTCCAAATTGAGTACTAATTTTTTTTCATACTCACATTAACATAATAATATTAGATTAACATAATAATATTATATATACACCAATTGATTGAATATCTAATTAAAATGTTAAATAATAGATATTACTAAATTAATTAATATAATGCTAATTATTTAAATATAATTAATAATAATATTAACAAAGTATAAAAAATAAATTTTATTAAAATTACCACTTACATAGTAATACAAATCTAATATATTATTAAATTACACTTTAATTTATTATTAGAATTATTATTTTTATCCACACTTTAATTTTACATTTAATAGATAATAAATAAATTATTTTTAATAAATACTTAATTCTATCAAAATAATACTTACACACTAAGAGATTACGTAATTTATTCTTAAAAGATTATTATAATATAATATTCAAATCATTATTATAAGATACCAAATTAGTTTATTAATGTATAAGATTATTATAATACAATAAATAATTAATTATCACTAGCTTGATTTTTTAATGTCTTTTGTTTTAAGGCTAAAAATAAAATTACCACTATAATTTTCTCTTTTAATGATACCCAAGTATAAAAAAATTGTACTTGTATTGTTTAATTTAATTACTTAACTTTTTCTAATCTTAAAAACTTGAATTTTAATTTTAAGATTAGGTTTTTTTTAATCTAAATTTAATATCTTTCTATACTTGAAACTTTAAGAAAATATAGTTTAAATTTAATTTTATTAAAAATATTTTTACTATGTTGCACAAAATATCAAATTAAAAGTTTCAAACAAATATTGAAATTATATAATTTTTATATATTTGATTTATTATTATATTAAAATTAAAATTTTATTATAAATAAAAATAATAAAATGTTAAAATGATTTTTATAATAAAATCAAATGTCAAATTAATAATTTATTTATTATTATACATGCAATAAGGATAATTTTAAAGATTATTTGATATCATATATTATATCATATATTATGATATTTTAAATTGATTTAATTTAATTAAAAAGATTCAATATTTTATTATGCTGGTAATATATAATTGATAAAATTGTATAATAAATAATAATTGTTTTCAAAATTTTTAAACTTTTTAATTAAAAAAGTGTATCAATTATTTATTTATTTTTAAATAATAATTATATAAATATAATTCGGGTTTCTCGGGTTATGAATTCGGTTTTTTTCGGTTTTCGGTTCGGGTCGGTCTCGGTTTCGGATCGTATCGGGTTCGGGCTGTGTCGGGTTCGAGTTTTTTCAGTTTCGAGCTTTTTCGGTTTCGAGTTTTTTTGGTTTCGAGCTTTTTCGGTTTCGAGTTTTTTCGGTTCCGGGCTTTTTCGGTTCCAGGCTTTTTCGGTTACAGGCCTTTGATTTTTTTGGTCAATTCGGGCTGGTTCCGGTTCGGTCTCGGGCGGATTCGAGCAGGTTTTCGGGCTCGGGCCAATTTTTGCCACCTCTAGCTTTTACATTGGCTGGACTTGTGCCACTGATGCATAATTTTTTTAAAAGCCTTGTTTACTTTATGATGTAATCGGTCACCCACCAATTGATTTGCTATTGATAGAGTTGAGTAGCTTATAGTATAAAGCAAACGGACAAAATGTAATCTACTTGCCTTAAAGCATTGTTAATTATTTACCGCTGTTTTCTAACCGATATTGCTGGATTTCGGTGTCTCAAACTTCCCAGGCCCCACAGTCCATTGCTCTCTTAAGTCTACTATTCTCATTCATTCATACTGACAAAATGGAGATTTTTTAAAACTTAATTTAAAATTATAATTTAAAGACAATTAAGTTTGTGGGTTTGTTTGGAATAAATAAGTTTGTTTCTCCATTTTGCCTGTAGCTATTGAAAAATTTATTATTCTATTTTCTCTATTCTAAAAAGAATATCAAAAAGTTTTATTGTGTTACGAGATAATTTATTTTTGTGTAAAACAATGTTGCACTAAAATAAAATATAATCCACTTGCCTCCATCCAAGCATTGTTAATTATTTACCGCTGTTTTCTAACCGATATTGCTGGATTTCGGTTTCTCAAACTTCCCAGGCCCCACAGTCCATTTCTCTCTTAAGTCTACTATTCTCATTCATTCATACTGACAAAATGAAGATTTTCTCTAATTTTTTTTTTTCATTTTGTTGCCTTTTCATGACATCATTGTTTTTACTTGGGGAGTGAAAAAGTCATTTATCAACATAGCTTTTTTGAGTGCTCAATCTCATCTTTAAATCTTTGCCTCCATTTGATTTGACTTTAGCTAAGAATCATCGTACGTAATTTAAAGAAAACGCCAAAAAAAAAGGAAAATGATGCATTCGCTGAATCAATTAATTAAGATCAGAAAAGGCTTGACTTTCCTTGCGTCTTCAGGAAAGGAAAGGTAAATCATGGCTGCTGGTTGTTTCACTTCAATTTGCAAACAAAATCAGAAAAAGAAAAACAAAAAGAACACTACGGAGTTCGAAATTAATCATATACAAAGGAAGGGTAGATATCAGACGTAGGAGCAATCAAC
This sequence comes from Heritiera fomes, assembly GCA_032173925.1. Lineage (NCBI taxonomy): Eukaryota > Viridiplantae > Streptophyta > Magnoliopsida > Malvales > Malvaceae > Heritiera > Heritiera fomes. Next base: position 5,177,492 of record JAPDPM010000019.1, read on the forward strand.
GCTTGGTTTAAAGTTCATTTTTACTCTTGGAAAGAAATTAGGTTAAAAATTTTAATTTTTTTATATTTTATTATGAGTAAAAAAATAGAAGTAAATTTTTTTTTGACATTTGAATATGATTCAAATTTTAGAATGATTATTGTTAAAAAAAATTTTACTGTTTATCACTTTCAATTCGAATAAAATTAATCTTAAATCATAAAGTAAATAAAAATTCTTATAATTACAAAAAAATAAAAAAATCTGTGCCCTTTCGTTTTAATCATAATATGAGTTATTGCTTGATGTCATGTCAATAAAAAAGTCAGGCTATTACCAACAACTGATTGACGTAAGTGGCTAGCGATTTTCGTCCCTTAAGCAAGATCAGGGTTCGAATCTTGACTTGTATATGAAATATCAGTGTTAAGAGGGAGATTGCCTAATCACACTCTGCTTCTCCCGATTCCGGATTAGTCACCGAATATGAGATATTGAGAGGTTTTTGACCAAAAAAAAAAAAGCCAGGCTATTTGCAAAATTTTTTTATGGCATTTTGATTTGGAGATGGACACATCCCCTATAGTTGAAGTGGGAAGGACAACAGGATATTACAGTTTGATGATTGATCGGAACACTCTTATAAAGCTTTTTGGTCCACGACTTCCCTGACTCACCAATGGGAATAGCTAATCCCAGTTCATTTGCTCATCATTATTGGCATGGAGATGATGACAAGCGTACCATTATTGGCATTTTGGTGGGCCGTAAACCTGATAATGACGGCCCCGTTTAGGAATCAAGGTAAGCTTATATCATGCTGGGTCCATTTCATTTCATTTCATTTATTAAAACATTATTATTATTATTATTATTATTATTATTATTATTTTGATTTCCTTCCTTTTTGGATTTGCTCTTTGCTTAATTATTTCAAAGACACTCTGTATTCGAATTTTCATTAAGTTAATATTTTTTAGGTTTGTGTCAATTAGTAACTGTAAATGGAATTTTTTCCATATCAAATATAGTACGATAACAACTCGTGAGGTATAAAAAAACTTAAAACTTATTTATTGATAATGGTATATACTACATGTTGTTGCACAAAACAACAATAAAAGTATACTGACGTCGATCTTCGTACTAAGTCTCCGCGTGTCTCCAAGAAGCTTCTGTAAAAACAATAAAAGTCAGAGAGACGCAGGGGTGGTTCCCTGCGTAGACACTCCGATGCTTAAGTCAGTAGAAAATTCTTCAATCTTGAGAAGCGTAAAAGCCAGTCGTTAAAAATTAGAGAGTAAAATCATACCTGGGGCCTATTTATAGGCCAATATTACAGGAGGATAAGTTTGTATTCTGTTAAGAATTTGTGTCCCAATACAACACAAGCTCTTTAGGATCTAGAAGAGTCCGAGGTCTACCGTCAGCGATAGATTAAACCATCCGGCACGTTTGTGGCGCCAGGGGTCTGTCGCCGAGCCACGTGTCGCGTTCACAACTGTGGCGACAGGCTAAGGAGTCTGTCGCCCGCGACAGGTTAGTGTTCGTGCCACGTGTCGCTTTCACAACGGTGGCGACAGGTTCAAGGTCTGTCGCCCGCGACAGGATCGTAGCACGTGCCGACTAGAAGCGATAGGCTATGGAACCTGTCGCAAACGACTGGTTCGTGCCACGTGTCGACATTCGACTATAGGCGATAGACTTTTACGTCTGTCGCCAGCGAAGACAGGTGTCTCGCGACTTTGCCTTCTGTCGCCGAAGGCCACGTGGCCCGGTGGTTTTCTGCCACGTGGAGGTCTCTGACAACATTGGGCTTGGCCCAATATAGATAAACTTTGTCATATCAAGTGCTCCCCACTCTCTTGTTGCATTTATGCCATCAAGAGAGTATAAATATGTGTCTTTGGGCCTTAGCCCACCCTGAATAGTTCTCTTTGTTGTTTGTAATTTCTTGTATTTTTTGCAGGTGACAAGAGCTCTGTTCTGCGACAGGTGTGATCTGGCGCGACGTTTAGTCTTCTCTGTCGCGGCTTTTGGCATTCCCTGTCGCGGCTATATAAACCCCTGGAACCGGACGAGAGGGTGCATGAGAAACCTCTGAGCAGCCACCTGTCGCCCATTTTTCTACTCTCTCGCGAAAAGAGTCTGTCGCCGAATAGTCTTTTAGCTCTCACCCGGAGTCTTTCGCTTACATCGTGACAGTAAGTACATCTGTCGCCGAATTAATTTAATAGTTTTTGGTCTCCCGCAGGTCTCCCGCTTGGTACGTCTGTCGCCCTTTAGGTCTGTCGTCGTTAGGTCTGCCGCCTTTAGGTCTGCCGCCGTTAGGTCTATCGCCTTTAGGTCTGTCGCCTTTAGGTCTGTCGCCTTTAGGTCTGTCGCCTTTAGTTATTCCTTTCACCATGTCTTCACAACGTCAAGGTAAAACGCTGGTGAAAGGTGGTGTTCTGTGCTCTTTGACAAGTGCCGACTTAGAGGATATTAGGGTGCGTTTCCCTCTTCCCTCGGGTTATGGCTATAGACTTCCAGTGCAAGGGGAGGTAACGCCCAACTCGGTTAGAAATGGTGTGGCCGTCCATAAAGCTTCTTTGTCTTTTGGTTTTCGCTTCCCTCTTCCGGAGTTTGGCGAAGCGTTTCTTAGATATAAAGACATCGTCCCGTGTCAACTCCACCCCCATGCGTGGGCTCAATTGGTAGCGTTTTTCATAGTGTGTCACCAACTAGGTATTATCCCATCGGTTCCTCTCTTAAGCGCCTTTTTTAGAGTTCGTAGGTTGAAAGGGTTGATAACGTTTTCCTTTCAACGGTTAACGGTCAACGAGTTTCCTAATAACAAGATTTTTTCGGATCTCCCTAATAAACTGCGCGGTTTTGAGAGCGAGTGGATCGTTGTTGAGATTCCTAGTAACCTACGGATTCGCTGTAGATGGAACTGTGATACCTCTGACCACTCCCAGCGCTCGGACAGGTTCAAAGTAGAAATTTTAAGAGAACAATTTGGCGAGTCTATTCAGCGAATCTGTTCTACTGGGGAACGCAATTTATTCTCTCTTCTAACCCCGGAGAACATTGCCGCTGCCGGCTGGGGCGTAAGCAGGACCGTTCTTGGAGCTTCTGCTGCCCCGTCTAACCTGTCCACAACTCCTCGTTTATCCGATGCTGGCCCTAGTCAGTCATCCCCAGTCTTAGTAGCCGAAGCACCTACCCCTGTGGGCCGCCTTGTAGATGAGTCCTCTTCAGATTCGGAGGACGGGACCATTGAGGCTGCGGGTACTAGTGGTTATTCAGGGGATGGCCCTGAGTGGGCTCAGGCTAACGCCTTTGGGAGTCCTTTCGTTGATTTTCCGTTGGATTCGAATCTGGATATTTTAGAGGATTTTGGTGGTTTTCTAGGTTTTCCATCTTTTTTTTTTATTTCTGGTGTGGTGTTTAGCTCAGTCGGCTAATCCTTTCTTTATATTTTGTGTAGGCATGAACTTCCGAGATTTGATGCGTAGGAGGGAAGCCAGTGATGCTGCCGCTCGAGCGGCACCTCCTTCTCAGTCGCAGGTTAGACCCCCATCTGGGTCAGCGCGTGCTCCTACTCCTCCTCCACCTTCTACTGGCGAATCCAGCCGCCCTACACAAGAGGCCGGGAGAAACAAACGGAAGAGGCCTCCTGTCCCTGATAGGGGTTCAGGCGATCACGAGAGCTCCGAGTCCCAAAGGAGTGATCCAGTCCCTCAAGAAGGTGGCTCTCGTATTGCTGAGGGTAGGCCGGCTCCCCGCCAGCCAAGGCGAAAATACAGGAAGAGGCTGATTGTTGAAGCCTCGATGCCTACAAGACCAGTCTTACCCAAGGTGGTAGACCCTACTGTGAGGCGTTATGTGATTGATAGCGGGGTCGTCGTTAGTGGGGACGACTTTCAGACCTATCCCGGAGTGAATGATAACGACAGCATCGAGGAAGCCGGGATAGCATCTCGTTTGGCTTGGAGCACCATTCTTCCTCGTGACGAGGCTGAGCTGTTTACAAACATCCCGGAGGCGGAGGATAATTCTGATTATCTTGCTATGAAGGTAAGAGTTTGGTAACTAATTTCCCCGTCTAAACTTTTTCGTTAAAGGATCTGTTGAGTTACTTGTGTTTTTTGTCTTATCAGTCAGCTCAACAAATTGCGGCCGTCAATGCTCGGCATAGGGCTCTCAGGGAGCAAGCTGATAAAGAGATTCGCGAGCTTCGGGATCAGAGGATGGAGCTTTCAAACGAGGTTAACCAGCTTCGTCCTTATGTCAACAGGGTGGAGGAGCTAAACAAAAGGAGCGCTGATCTTGAAAGAAAAAATGCGGATCTCGAGCGAAAGCTCCGAGAAGAGCAGGCGAAGGTGTCTTCCCTTCAAGGATACCAAGAGGCTTATAATAAGGCCGTTGATGACCGGGGAGCCATGGAGAGACAACGAGATGAGGCTATTGAGGAGATGCACAATGTGCTAGATCGTCAAAGAGAAGCTCGAATTGAGGCCGTTCGTGAATACCGCTTGTCCCAGCATTGTTTTGACAAGAAAGCGGCTTTCTCGACGGGGTTTATTAAATATGGTTTCTATTTGGCTCGCTCTTGGTTGGAGAGGAATCGACCCAATGAGGCTTTTCCTGAATTGCTATTCACCGAGGAGGCTAAGTACTACGATGCTCCTTCTTGGACCAAGTATGAGCCCGACGCACAAAGTCCAGAGGCTTATTTAGCGGAAGGGGCTGTAGATAATCTAGACAACCTTGAGGGTCCGTGGCCCCCTCGACAGCCACTACACATGCCTGAGTCTTCCGAGACACTTGGTCGATCTGAGCCTCTGGCAGTGTATGACGTCTCTGAGCCTATCGAGACAGGCGATCAGCCCGAGCCTATAGAGGCACTGATGGGGCTGGACAGCGACGAGCTCCAGATTTCAGATTCTGCTGCCGCTGATCCCGTGCCAGACTCTGCGGCCGTGGTTGAGCCTTCAAGTGGGCTTTCAAGTGATATTCCTGTTTCCGGGGTGGCTCCCTCGTCTTCCCGGGATCCTGGTTCTTTGACTCCTCCAGTTCTTGAGCCTCAAGCTTCTCGAGATGCTAGCGCCGATACAGCGCCTTCCCAGTCGGCTGATCCGGTCATCGCCGTAGATTAGAGTTTTATAGTTTTTGTTTTGTTTGTTAATTCCGATGTATAGGTTCATTTTGAATGAAAAGTAACGTTTTCATTTTGTAACTCTTTCTCTTTTTTCTATGAATGCTTTTATTTCGTGACTTGTTGTGTCGTTATATCGTGAGATTCTAACGAGCAGGATTATATATTGAGCAATCGTAAGCTATATGGAGCAGCATTAAAGCGTAAATAATAAAATCGTCAATAATAAAATCCTTATTTAAAGCATTATAGATATCAATCCACCGCGAATTCAATAATCATACAAAGAGCGACAGTAAAAGCGTTTAGAGATATCAATCGATCACAAAATCTAAAGAACACCATTAAAGCATTATAGATATCGATCAATTGTGGATTCTCGACATAAGGCGTACCTTTATATCATGTTGCTCCCCGAGTTCAACTTTGAAATAGCGCTTATTTGTGTTCAAAGTTGAACTTTCCTCGAGCGTTGTACCCGTCTTGCGCCTTTTTCGCTTAGGAATTTTTTTTTTGTTTTTTTTTTTATTGTTATTTTTGCCCGTCTCGCGCATTTTTCGCTTAGGGACTTTTGGTTTGCCCATCTCGCGCACTTTTCGCTTAGGGACTTTTGATTTGCCCGTCTCGCGCATTTTTCGCTTAGGGACTTTTGTTTTGCCCGTCTCGCGCATTTTTCTCTTAGGGACTTTTGGTTTGCCCATCTCGCGCACTTTTCGCTTAGGGACTTTTGATTTGCCCGTCTCGCGCATTTTTCGCTTAGGGACTTTTGTTTTGCCCGTCTCGCGCATTTTTCGTTTAGGGACTTTTGGTTTGCCCATCTCGCGCACTTTTCGCTTAGGGACTTTTGATTTGCCCGTCTCGCGCATTTTTCGCTTAGGGACTTTTGTTTTGCCCGTCTCGCGCATTTTTCGCTTAGGGACTTTTGATTTGCCCATCTCGCGCACTTTTCGCTTAGGGACTTTTGGTTTGCCAGCTTCTGCTTCATTTCAATTCCTGCCATACACAATCTGTTCTCGAACATTGCATTAGAGGATATATGTAGAAAATGAATAGCTGGCTTTTATTTATGAATCAAGACAATAATATCTGTAAAGTAACTAAGCAACAGATGGAAAAGTAAAGATATAAATAATGGATAACTAGAGAAGAGAGAAAAATAGTACAATGTTCACTGCCAGTACAGCTTAAGATGGTTAGCATTCCAAGTCTTCGAGATTTTCTTTCCTTGCAAGGTCTCCAAGGCGCATGTGCTAGGTCCGACCATCCTTCTGATTCTGTATGGTCCTTCCCAATTGGCGCGTAGCTTTCCATCCTCCTTGTGGACGTTTGTAATTGCCGACTTTCTTAATACCAGGTCTCCCTCTTGTAATTCTCTGTTCTTTACCCGTGCATTGTAGTAAGTGGCTACCCTTTGTTGGTAAGCAGCCAGCCTCATGTTTGCCTTGTCTCTCAGTTCGTTTATCAGATCTAGATTCTCCCTTAGTCCCTGGGAATTAAGTTCCTCAATGTAAGGGACCAATCTGGGTGACTCAGCTCCAACTTCCACCGGAATGAGGGCCTCAGTTCCGTACACCAAATTGAACGGTGTTTCCCCTGTCGATACTTTACTTGTCGTCCTGTAGGCCCATAGGACACTTGGGAGCTCATCTGCCCATGCTCCTTTCGCCTTATCTAGTCTGGTCTTCAACCCGTGCAGTATAGTTCGATTACTCACCTCTGCCTGCCCATTGGCCTGTGGGTAAGACACAGAAGATATTCTCAAGATAATATTCAGGCCTTTACAGAAATCCCGGAAAGCATCACAGTCGAACTGCTTCCCATGGTCTGCATTTATTACACGAGGGATTCCGAATCGACAAATTATGTCTTTCCACACCATTGCTTCCACCTTCTTTTCAGAAATTGTGGCCAAAGGCTCAGCCTCTATCCACTTCGTGAAGTAATCCGTGGCCACAAGTAAGTACTTCCTTTGTCCTGAGCCTATGGGAAAAGGTCCCAGAATATCCAGTCCCCACTGTGCAAATGGAGTTGGTTGGAGAGTGTTCTGGAGGGCCGAAACCGGCGCAGTCGTTATGGGAGCGAATTTCTGACACTTGTCGCATTTTTTCACTTTTTCGGCGGCATCCTTCCTCAATGTAGGCCAATAAAACCCCGCACGCAATACTTTTGAAGCCAATGCACGAGCCCCTAAGTGTTCTCCGCATATTCCCTCATGGACCTCAGCTAGGGTGTAATCAGCTTGTTGGGGTCCTAGACATTTCAGTAAAGGCATTGTGAACCCTCGTTTATAGAGTTCCCCATTTACTACTGTGAACCTGGCACTTTTTAATTTCAAATTTCGAGCTTCGTCTCTATTAGTTGGAAGTGTGTTCTCCAATATGTAGTCTTTGATCGGGACTCTCCAATCATCCCCGTTCTCGATATCGTACACACCTTCTTCTTCGATACTAGGCTTAGCGAGAGATTCCACTTTGACCAGACCTCCCTTAACTTCTCTAGAAGAAGCCAACTTCGAAAGAGCATCTGCATGTATGTTTTCTGATCGATTTATCTGAGTTAATTTGAAGTGTTCAAATGATCGTGCCAATAATTGCACCTTTTGTAGATAAGGGATCAAAGCGGGTTCTCGTGCCTCATATTCACCCGAGAACTGGTTCACCACCAACTGTGAGTCACTATGGGCCATTAAGTTGCTGACTCCTAATTTTTCAGCAAGTTTCATCCCAGCTATTAAGGCCTCGTACTCGGCTGTATTATTCGAACTCGGAAAGTCGAAACGTAGGGAATACTCATAGGTTTCCCCTTCGGGTGAAGTTAGCACAATTCCCGCCCCACTGCCATCCATGTTACGAGCTCCATCCACAAACAATTTCCACCAGACTAAGTCTGTTTCATCACGGACTTCCCGGCCAGTACATTCTACAATAAAATCTGCCAACGCCTGCCCTTTTATAGCTTGGCGAGGCTGAAAGTGTATGTCATACTCACTTAATTCAACAGCCCATTTAATCAGACGTCCGGAGTGATCTGGTTTCTGCAATATTTGTCTCAACGGCTGATCCGTTAAGATGGTCACCGAGTGAGCTTGAAAGTAAGGTCGTAATTTCCGAGTGGCCATCACCAAGGACAAAACTATTCTTTCCACTAAGGGGTATCTTGTTTCGGCATCTAGCAGGACTTTGCTTACATAATAGATTGGGCAGTCCTTGTCTCCTTCCTTTCTCAACAGGACTGCACTTACGGCTTTCTCTCCTACACCAAGGTACATGAGGAGATGATCACCGGGCTGTGGCCGAGATAGTAGAGGCAATTCTTTCAAGTAGTCTTTCAGTCTTTCAAAGGCGTCATTACATTCTTCTACCCACTTGAAGTCTTTTCCGGCCTTTATTGCTTTAAAGAATGGTAGACTTCTTTCTGCTGATTTGGACAAGAAGCGATTCAAGGCCGCTATCCTCCCTGTCAGCCTTTGAACTTCTCGCACAGTGTTGGGTGGCCTCATGTCCAAAATGGCTTGAACTTTCTCGGGATTAGCCTCTATCCCTCGATTTGTAATCATGAATCCTAAGAATTTCCCAGATCTCACCCCGAATGAGCATTTATTGGGATTCAACTTCATCTTGTATTCCCGCAACACCCTGAACACTTTTGTCATTTTCTCAGCATGAGATTCTCCCTGTCGGCTTTTGATGATCATATCGTCAACATAAGCTTCCATGGTGTTGCCCAACAAGTCTTGGAACACCTTATTTACCATGCGCTGGTAGGTCGCCCCTGCATTTTTCAGGCCGAATGGCATTACTCGATAGCAATATGTTCCACTATCGGTAATGAATGAAGTTTTCTCCTCATCATCGGGATGCATCATAATTTGGTGGTATCCCGAAAAAGCATCCAAGAAGCTAAGAAATTCGTACCCACAGGTTTCATCTACCAACCTGTCAATCCGAGGTAGTGGATACAAATCCTTTGGGCAAGCTTTATTCAGATCTGTGAAGTCCACACACATCCTCCATTTCCCGTTGGCTTTCTTTACCATTACAACATTAGCCAATCATTCCGGGTAATTGACTTCTCTGATGAACCCTGCTTGCAATAACTTCGAAATTTCTTCATTTATTGCAAGTTGTCTTTCTGGAGCAAAATTCCTCTTCTTTTGTTTTATCGGCCTCGCTCCTGAGATTACGTTCAACCGATGGCAGACAATTCCAGGATCCATTCCGGGCATATCGGCTGTAGTCCATGCGAACACGTCGCAATTCTCTTTCAAGCATCGGACGATTTCTTCTTTCATTTTTTCAGGCAACTGACTCCCCACGTATACTACCTTATTCTCATCTTCTGCATCTAATCGGATCGCCTCCATCTCCTCGTCAGGTTTTGGTTTAGGCGGTTCTTCGATCGTAAGGGTTTCCTTTCTCTGAATTCCCTTACATGTAGTAGACGCGACATTGCACGTTCTGGCTTTCCTTTGATCTCCCCTTACTTGTCCAACACCGCGGGGAGTAGGAAACTTCATCAGCAAATAGCAGGGATGGACCACTGCCCTCATGTCATTTAATAATGGCCGTCCGAGGATCATATTGTAGGCTGTAGAGGTTGATCTCACAACCATGAACAATGCTTGTCTGATGACATTTTTTGGGCTCTCCCCCAATGTAACAGGTAGCTGAATGGCACCTGCTACCTTTACCTTTTCACCGAAAAAACCGTATAAGGGTGCGGGCACTGGTTTTAACCTGTCCTCCGATATGTTCATCTTCTCAAAGCAGTTCCAGTATATTAAGTTCACCGAACTCCCATTATCGACCAAGATTCGACCCACCGGATGCTTTGCCACCACTGCTGAGATCACCATCGGGTCATCATGGGGAACCACTATGTCCCCCCTATCGGTTGGTGTAAAAATGATGGGCTCCTCATCTTGTTTCTCCTCCATCACAGAGTTAATTTGGTGGGCCTGTCGGGCATAAGTTTTTCGAGACGAGGAAGATGCACCAGCTAATGATTCACCCCCGGATATCACGTTAATAGCTGGTCCTGTGGGCTCATTATCTTCCTCTCGATTTCTTCTTTCAATCCTTCCATCATTACCTCTCCTTTCTCCTTCATTACGTCTCACAGGTCCCCTGTTCTCACCCCTTCTATCTCTGAAGTTGTTTCCTCGGTTCTGCGCGGGTTGGTTGTTTCTATCACTCCTCCATACGAAACGGTTTATTTTTCCTTCTCGTGCTAGTTTTTCTAGCTGATTCATCAACTCCCTACATTTTTCGGTCGTGTGCCCATGCGTTGAGTGGTAATCGCAATACGATCTCAAATCACGGCCCAGATTACCTGACGCCTTCTTCGGAGTCTGTATAAGACCTGTTCCTTCAATGGCTGCTAACACTGAAGCCTGAGATTCAGTGAGTGGGGTATAGGAAGTGTATTTCAGTGCAGGGGGTTTCTCAAACTTTCTCGGTTGGCTGGAAGATGCTTCAGTGACCTCTCTTCCTCGTTTCCTTCCCTCTTTGGGTTCTCCTGTTGCTACCATTTTCATTACTTCCTCCTGGGTTACATACTTATGTGCATGGGAAAGCAGATCTGAAATTGTAGTTGGCTGGTCTAGGGACAGGGATTCTTGCAACTTCTCAGACCTTGTTCCTTGTAGCATGGCTGCTACGGCTATACCAACTTGCAGATCTCGCACCTCTAAAGTAGCATCTCTAAACCGATCTACATAACTTTTCAATGACTCCTTAGCGCCTTGCTTAATAGTAAGCAAGTAGGTCGGTTCCTTCCTTCTCTGACTGTTCACCGCAAACGCTTTGAGAAACTCGCTTCTGAGCTGGTCAAAAGAGATTATGGACCCTTCAGGCAGGTTATTAAACCACTTCATCGCATGTCCGGACAGAGTTAGGGAGAAGGCCCTGCACATTATTTCGTCTTCCCATCCATGCAGCAACATTAAGGCCTCGTAGTTTTGCATATGGTCGTAGGGGTCCATCTTTTCGGTGTATGCGACCATCTGCGGCATTTTGAACTTTGGGGGCAGAGGTTTTTGCATGATGGCCGTGCAGAATGGTACTCTTCTCCTCTGGCTCTCTTCTGCAGACACTAACTTCTTTTCTTCCAGCACTTGTTCTATCATTTTTTTCATGTCCATCGGAGGAGCGAGATAACTTCTAGCATGAGACGAGTCCGGTATGTCTTCAACTACTTCCTTGCCCTTTGCTTGAGGTGTGTTTGTTCGTACCATCTGTGTGCACCAAGTGGGGTCAAACTCCGAATCGGCAACCCAAGTGCTTTGATCTCTTGCACCGTTCTTTCCAGCACCTCCAATACCATGGTCTACATTAGTAGCATCCAAATTCGACAAGTCATGATAGTGGGCGGTAGACACTGTCGCCCTATCGCCCTCCTGTCGCCCAGACACCTGCCGCCCTATATGTGGGGCCTGTCGCCTAACGCCTGTCGCAGGGTCTAGGCCTGTCGCAACTTCCGTTTCTCTCTGGGTTCCGGCGACGGGCCTCATATTCCCCTGTCCGCCTGTCGCAGCCCGTTGAATATCATTCTCTTCCTCGGGGGGAGCCTCTTCCCGGCGATAGGGTCCTGTCGCTGCATCATCCTCCTGTCGCCCAAACGCCTGCGGCCGGACCCCTTGATTTGCTCCTCCTACCAAGTTCTGTACGGCAGGCGGCAGATTCAATGTCGGGAGAATCCCTTGGAACAAATCCACCATGGCTCTCAGCGCCTGGGAAGTCTCTTCGCTCTGTCGCCTCAGAGCTTCGAATTCTGCCGCCGACACTGTAATTCTTTCTTCATCCCTGTTCACCTGGTTCCTCTGACGGATCTGTTGTTCAGGGGAACTCACGGAGTTTTCCTCACTCCCGGTCCTAGCATTTGTTGATCTCGTTCTCACCATCTTAGAAAATCTTGGTTGGCTTTTTACACGCTTCCCACAGTCGGCGCCAATTGTTGTTGCACAAAACAACAATAAAAGTATACTGACGTCGATCTTCGTACTAAGTCTCCGCGTGTCTCCAAGAAGCTTCTGTAAAAACAATAAAAGTCAGAGAGACGCAGGGGTGGTTCCCTGCGTAGACACTCCGATGCTTAAGTCAGTAGAAAATTCTTCAATCTTGAGAAGCGTAAAAGCCAGTCGTTAAAAATTAGAGAGTAAAATCATACCTGGGGCCTATTTATAGGCCAATATTACAGGAGGATAAGTTTGTATTCTGTTAAGAATTTGTGTCCCAATACAACACAAGCTCTTTAGGATCCAGAAGAGTCCAAGGTCTACCGTCAGCGATAGATTAAACCATCCGGCACGTTTGTGGCGCCAGGGGTCTGTCGCCGAGCCACGTGTCGCGTTCACAACTGTGGCGACAGGCTAAGGAGTCTGTCGCCCGCGACAGGTTAGTGTTCGTGCCACGTGTCGCTTTCACAACGGTGGCGACAGGTTCAAGGTCTGTCGCCCGCGACAGGATCGTAGCACGTGCCGACTAGAAGCGATAGGCTATGGAACCTGTCGCAAACGACTGGTTCGTGCCACGTGTCGACATTCGACTATAGGCGATAGACTTTTACGTCTGTCGCCAGCGAAGACAGGTGTCTCGCGACTTTGCCTTCTGTTGCCGAAGGCCACGTGGCCCGGTGGTTTTCTGCCACGTGGAGGTCTCTGACAACATTGGGCTTGGCCCAATATAGATAAACTTTGTCATATCACTACAAAAAAAATCTTAAGTACAAAACTAGCAATAAGTAAGTTTGACACACATATATACTATGATTATTATTTAATACACTGCTAATAAAATTTTTAAATTCTATAAGCAAGGCTAAAAGTGTGACACATACTCTTTAAAAAATATTAAAAATAAAAATAAAATAAGAGTATATATCATTATATTAACTCGCTTGTGAAATTTAAAAATTTCACAAACAATATATTATATAATAATCCTTAGACAATATCAATTAATTGATCTTCATATATATTATTATTCAGTCAAAGAAGATTGTTTAATATGTAAGTTTTGGTTTAAAACTCTATGGTTTATATATTAAACTTTATAAAAGTTTTGTATTTTCGTTTTTAATTTTTGTCATCAAATACATACTTATATATATATACTTATATGTATACGTATATATATTTACAAAATCATCCATGCAAAAAACAGGGTCCAATAATGCTTTTTCATCTATCTTGTCTTCTTTTTTTTTATCGCAAGCAATTGAAACAGTTTATGCGAGGGAAACATGATCCAATCAGTATTCTGCAGTGTACATTAGTTAAATACGTGTTTGATACAATTAAACATGAATTAGTAGACGTAGTAATCATTCAAACATAACCCCATTTTACGTTAATAAAATAATTACCGGTAATTATTTTTTGTTGGCAACTGAAAATTTAGTAGGTAATGCTCTCGTTGGTAAAATAAAAAAAAAGTTTTTCTTTGTTTTTAAAATTAAATATTTATTACTCTATTTTTTGCTTAAATATTAAATTGAAAAATTACAAAATAAAAAATTATTATTTATAAATTGTTAATAATATAAATGCATTAAAATGCATTTAACTTAAAAATATATAATATATTAAAAGTCATCAATAAATAACTTTCACTGTTGGAAAGAAATTAGGTTAAGAAATTTAATTATTTATCTTTTTATGAATAAAAAAATAAAAGTGAATTTTTTCAGGTATTTGGATATGATTTGAATCTTAAAATTATTGTTGTTAAAAAAACTTTACTGTTTATTATAAACTATTAAAATAAAACTAATTTTAAATTATAAACTAGATAAAAATATTTATAATTAAAAAAAAAAATCAAACAACGCACTTCGTTTCGTATTAAGCATAATCTTGAGTTATTGCTTGACGTCAGGTCAATAAAAAGGGCAGACTATTTGCAAAATTATTTATGGCTTTTTGATTTGGAGATGGACACATCCCCTACAATTGAAGTGTGAAGGACAAGAGAGGGGAGGATAAAGATATTATAGTTTGATCGAAACACTCTTACAAAGCTTCGGGTCCAGGATGATCTGAATTTGTGGCTGTCTTCCCTGACTCACCAATGGGAATAGCTAATCCCAGTTCATTAGCTCATCATTATTGGCATGGAGATGATGACAAGCTTACCATTATTGGCATTGTGGTGGGCCGTAAACCTGATAATGACGGCCCCGTTTAGGAATAAGGGTAAGCTTATATCATGCTTGGTCCATTTCATTTCATTTTATTTTATTTATTAAAACATTATTAAACTTCTTTTTGGATTTCCTTCCTTTTTGGATTTCCTCTTTGCCTAATTATTTCAAAAACACATTGTATTCGAATTCTTATCAAATTAAATTTTTGAGGTTCGTTTCAATCACAAATTGTGAATGGAATTTTTTTCATATCCAATATAGTACGATAACAACTCATGAGGTATAAAAAAAATTTAAAACTTATTTATAGATAATGGTATATACCTCAAAAAAATATTAAGTACAAAACTAGCAATAAGTAAGTTTGACACACATATATACCATGATTATTATCCAATATACTGCTTATAAAGTTTTTAAGTTCTATAAGCAGGGCTAAAATTGTGACACTTACCTTTTAAAAAATATTAAAATATAAAAATAAAATAAGAGTATATATCATTATATTAATCCCGCTTGTGAAATTTAAAAATTTCACATATAATATATTATATAATAATCCTTAGACAATATCAATTAATTGATTTTCATATATATTATTATTCAGTCTAAGAAGATTGTTTAATCTGTAAGTTTTGGTTTAAAACTCTATGTTTTATATATTAAACTTTATATAAGTTTTGTATTTTCGTTTTTAATTTTTGTCATCAAATACATACTTTTATATATATATATATGTATATGTATACATATATATATATATATATATATATATATATATATTTACAAAATCATCCATGCAACAAGCAGGGTCCAATAATGCTTTTTCTCTTTTTATCTTGTCTTCTTTTTTTTATCGTAAGCAATTGAAACAGTTTATGCGAGGGAAACTTGATCCAATCAGTATTCCGCAGTGTACATTAGTTAAATACGTGTTTGACACAATTAAACATGAATCAGTAGACGTACTAATTAGGGTTGTAAATAGGGCGGGTACCTGTTAATTTTGAGGTACCCGAACCCGAACCCGAACCCGATTATTGATTAAAGAATCCGAACCCTATAATTACCCGATTATTTTTTAAATATACTACCTGAACCCTAACTTAATAAATTTCATACTATCCATTTATTATCCGAACCTGTTTAATTATCCGATTATCAATCAAAAGTTTGAAAACTCCGTTAAATACCTGAACCCGAACCTGGCTCATGCAAGAAAATTAATTATTTTAATATATAATTTTTATTAATTAAACATATAAAATTAAAAAAATATACAAATTCTATAATAATCAACAAATTTTAATATTTTAACAACTTGAAACCCATAGAAATATGTTAATAAAACTAGAAACAAACATAATTTAATAAAAAACACAAATATATTTAATTAAAAGTTAATCGGATTCGGGTTTAGAGTACCTTATGGGCACTGCTTGAACCCTACCCGAACTCGAAATGGGTAGTGAAACCACTATCCTAACCCGATTATAGATTACCTGAACCCTACTTAATCAGGACGGATAATCTCGAGTACCTTATGAAGTGATACCCGTTTACATCTCTAGTACTAATCATTCAAACATAACCCCCTTTTACGTTAATAAAATAATTACAGGTAATTATTTTTTGTTGGCAACTGAAAATTTCGTAGGTAATGCTCTCGTTGGTAAAATAAAAAAAAAATTTTGTTTGTTTTTAAAATAAATATTTATTACTCTATTTTTTGCTTAAATATTAAATTGAAAATTTACGAAATAAAAATTATTATTTATAAATTATTAATAATATAAATACATTAAAATGCATTTAACTTAAAAATATATAATATATTAAAAGTCATCAATAAATAAGTCATCCATATCCAAAAAAGAAATAAAAAAAATCATACATAATATATAATATACTAATTGCATATATGAAAGGGACTCCTTTGATATTATCTTAAGGGCAGAAACAGCAGATGAAGTTCTCACGGCCGCTGGAGTGCTCACAGAGGAAGCACGACTAAAATCTGCTAATTTCATTTCATGTTTCTTCGTGCACACTAGTATTGCTTAATAATGTATTGCTTAAAGAGTAAAGACCTTTGTATTACTTATATTGTGCACGAATTCTTATTAAAGAAAAAAGAGATTAGTATTAATCGTTAAACAATTAAAATTTAAAAATTGTGAATTATAAAATTAAATTAGGATTATTCAATTTTGTAAGATTCAAATTATTTGTAAATTAAAATTTCATATATTATGAAGGTGAATGAAGTTATTTGATAATTAAAAGAAAATCGAATAATACTAGGAAATTTTTAGGTAAAAAGATTTCTTTTAGACGGAACCATATTGATTGGAGGTCTAAAAAAAATTTCTAATAAGAAATAATTAACATTAATTTTTCAAATAAGACATAAAATAAAATAAAAAATTAAATATAAAAACTTTAAAAGGTGATGAAAATTGGATCAAGGTTAGAAAATTTCATAAAATATTTAATTGATCTGAAGACAGAGTCTCTTCAAAAAAGTTGAATGATACTCTTTGAATGCTCTTGAAATAAGAGAAATTTTTTTAGCACCGAAGCCAAATAAATGGAAAGATCTTGAAAAATATTTCTGATATTTAATTATTAAAATTAAAGACAAAATAAAGGTAAATTTAGAATAACCTAAAACTAAAACTAAGTTTGTACCATTTTAAAAAGTGATGGAGTGATTAAAACTTTCCCTACACGTAATCGCATCCCCTGACCACATTCTAAAACATAGATCTGTACTTACTTTTAAGAACCCTTAATCAAGCTTAATCAAGCCGTTGTGGTAGACCACACAACACAATGGAAAGCATAGTCTACTATCCTTATAGTTGAAATATACAAGGCCTAGGTAACGTGGGATTTTAAGACACAAATAACTTTCAGACAGGGCGATTCCAAAAGCGATCACTTTTATGAGCTCTTTGTTTGGATCAGACAGATTGCAGTGCAAGCATTGCTTGGTAAATGGCATGGTATTTATGCAGCAGATGTTGAATTATCTCATTAATGTGGATTAATTAAGTATAATTAATATCATATAACTTAATTTAGTAGTATATTTTGTATAAAGTGTGACCATAAATATAAATAATATATCTCTATTATAAATGTATTATATCCTTAATGGGACAGATATAATACATGATCTAAAATTATGGGAGGTCCCTACTGCTGGCATCACTATATAAGTGAAAGCCCATTATTCACTTGTGATTAACTGAAGAAGTGCACAGCCGTGGCACTCTCCCTCTCTTCTCTCGTTCTCCATCTTCCCTCACCATCATCCTCTCATTTTCTCTCAACAGATGGCCATAATGGACAGCAGTTGGCGTGATGGAGCTTCGGCGGACCTCCGACAATCTCCTCCTTCCTCTAGCAGTGGCATTAGTGTTTCTTTCTAATTCATTGTGCTAATGGGCTTTGTGGACGAATTTGTTCTAACAATTGGTATCAGAGCTTGTCCACAATAAAGCCATTAGCCATTTTTTTGAAGAAAAATGAAATTTGTGCATTTTATATTTTTTGGGTTATTTTTCGGATTTTTGCAATACACATAAAATTTATGCATATTTAAGCCAAAATAAATGCCATATATTGATTGTGGATGATTTGTTGTTGAAAATGCCATTAAAATGAAGTAAAATGGGGCTAAATTGAGTGAGAAATGGTCAAAAACCGATTGGGTCGGGTTAGATACCCATTTCTCTGTGTTTTTGCCCGATTTCGGGCGAAGAAGACAAGTGGTTGCACGCGCCCGACAGCGCCTTTATCGGCGCCTTGTTGCAGTGATGGACACGCCCCCACTTCTGAAATTTAATTAAAAAAAAATTTCTGCTCAATTTTTTTTCTGGGCCGGTTTTTGGGACATTGGGCCACCATTCCTTGGGCCATTCGGCTGAGCCTTTCCATTTGCATTTGGGCGGCTATTTTTTAGGGTCGATTGGGCCAAAATTTTTTTAGCTGGGCTATTTTTTGGCCATTTTGTGTGTATTTTTTTTAAAAGTAGGCCATTGTTATTTTAATGATTCTTGGGCCATAATTGTTTTGTATTTTATTGGGCCACCAACTATGAAAATAAAAATGGTTATTTATTTTATTTTAGTTAAGCCATATTGTTTAATTAATTAGGCCTTAACATTTAATTTTAGGCTAAATTAATTTTGTTGTATTATGGGCATTATCTATTTAATTTTATTAATTGGCCATTTAGTATTAATTTAAGTTTGGGTAATTAAATTAGTTAATTTTAGGGCCATTTTGCCTAATTAATTTAGGGGCCATGTTGATTAATTAATTTTATTTGGCTATTAAATTTAGATTAATTTATGGCTATTTTGCATAATTAATTAAAAGGCCATTTTTGGATTATGATCTAAGGGCCAATTTTTGATTAATTAATTATGAGCCATATGGTAAATTGATTTTTTGGACAATTTTGGATATTTAATAGCCATAATTAGTTATTAAACCCAAAATTAATGTGATATAAGTGAATTTTTGGAGGAATTAATTTTGCAGTGATTTCTAAAAAAATTAATTACTCATTTAATTCATAATTCACTTAATTTTTGAAATATATACTTATGCCCATAAATTACTAATATTTGGCCTAATTAAATAAGTTTAAATAAATTATTTGGGTATTTTGTTGAGCCATTTTGGATTATGGTTTACCCATTTGTTAAAAATTTATTTAAACAAATAAACTCTCTAAAATTGATATTGCCTCATTATTTGAATATTCACATTTATGTGAAATTAATTTAATTAATTGATATTTGATCTAAAATTACTACATATGTTTCAGGAATTGCATATTTTTTGTGTGGTTAATTCTGATCAATAAATTTTGTGAATATTTTTAAAATTATAAATCATTAATTGAATTGACTAGTACTTGCCTGTCGCAAGAATAGTCATGAAGATTTTCTGACAATTTATTTTGATAATTTTAAGGATATAATAATAAGGCAATGCATAGTGATGGTTATAATTGCATAATTTACTGAGATCTCTAGAAGTGGCTAGTCTCTCCCTGTTGGATTGTTAGTTGCTTTTAGAGATGCTTGGGATTGAGAGGATTCTGGTTGGGGTATGACACGATCTTCCTACCCTGTCGGTGGGTGATCATTCAAGTTATATTCAACTAGTTTTGTCTTTATCCTCTGTAGTGTATTGTGGAATTTTTTGAGTTATTCCACTAGCCTCCATATTGTGCAACTATCACATATCGAATCTCTAGTAGGATCAAATTAGATAGATTGTATGAATTATTCTCTACAGTTAGTGACATATTGAACTAGGAAGTAGTCTCGAGAGTTGATCTATCTACTATATCCAATAGTGTGAGCTCTTTGAGGACAAAATATTTGGAATTTAGGAACACTCAAGTTAGAATCCTCTGATTATAAGGGCATGCCATTAATGAGCACATCAGAGAAAGTGTTTCAATTACTGATAATTATAAAGTATATATAGATGCCATTAGAAAATAGTTCACATAAGTAGATAAAGGTTGCACTAGGAGTTTGATTACAAATATGGCAGATTCAGTACGACTTCCTTCTAGGATGGACAGTGAGAGATCTTCTAAGTTCGTAGATCTCATTTAGTGCAGAAGGAAGTATGGCATTTTAATAACAAAATTGATATTGTCATTCAAGATTCAGAGATCTTTCCGGTTAATAGATCTCATTCAGCCATAATGATGACATATGCCAATATTACTGCCAAAAGGAAATATTATTAAGAGGTCTTACTGAAAGGTTACTTTTAGAAGAAGAAATTTGCCAAGTTTATTTCCCATTCTAGTTTTACCAATACCTCTAAATATCAATGTGTGCCACTTTTGTAATAATCCTCGGCACAAGAGGTAGATTGCAAGAGTCCTTTAGATTGGGATGTATAAAAGGCATTTCGTTAGCTTTTATTTTGATCCAATCTAGGAGATATGCCCTCTAACCGTTGGTGTTTTGGATACCGGTGCTATTATTGACAAAATTATAAGCAACCGGAAATAAAATAAGGGAAAATTGTTGTGAATTGGGGTTATAGAGTTAGAATCCAATTGAAAACATAGCCAGATTGTTGTTACATTTTGAAGACAGTTTTGGAACTACTGTCAGTTTATACTTTTCATTCCGATAACAGAAAAGTATTTCTAATTAGTAACAACATATGCATTGATTCTGGTATTTTGCGTAATGGATATATAGTAGACTTGTACCCCAATATTAAGCAAATTTTATTCAATGGTGAATGATGTGACTGTTGATTTTTTGATTATGATAGAATAAATAGGAAATCTATCATATAGTGGCGTAAGAGTTAGGCATATTTTGAGGCACATGTAAAATTGTATTAAGGGAAATCTTATTGCTAATATTAAGGACATGATTAGCAGATATTGAAATGATTAGGAGCTTATATATACTGACATTTGTAGATTATTTTCGCATATTGTATTTAGTGGATATAAGTGTTTCATCACTTTACTAAAGACCATTTCGATGTAGGCCATATTGAGTAATATATCTGATCTTGTAGAGGCCTTATGCATTCTGATTAATTTCGCTGCGTTGCTTAAGGCAATGATCAAACAATAGTGATGAATATTATGTTCGGTATAATGAAGCTAGGCGAAATTATATATCGATTTTCGGTTAAGTGCACTATAGGATTAGATATATTGATGCCTAGTGTACGATGCTTAGAATATTGAAACAAAATGAGATTACAGTTGCAGTCAATCGTACATTCTGATCTAGTACGATTTATGTTGATCACTCCAAATCTTTAAAATTCGGGTGGATGAAATTAAAACTGCAATTCACATTCAAAGTTGATCTCCAAGCAAGACCAGTTCCTAAATGCATTCCAAGTTATAGTCAGACATTAAGCCGATTTTATGCGGCTTCCTGTGTTTAGGGTTATAAGGTAAGGCAAAAGAGCTATAACCCATAGTCAAGAAAACTTGACAAGAAAACTATCAACGACAGTTTTGTTGGCTATTATATCGGCTAGAAAGATTCTAGATTTCATTTCTCGTTATGTGACACTAGAATCATTAAGTTTGAAAATGAAATCTATTTAGTGGATGACTTAAAGAGTAGGAGTTGTGAACTCCACAAAGTCATTATTAAAATACATTTTGTTGTGCCATTCCCATAAATGCATCATCTGTTAATGATGAAAAGCCACAACCAAAGGAATCAATGATTGATCCCAATACCATATTTCAAACTTACACTTGACTTCACAGAGGAACATGAATGTAAGATTCATGTGTCTTTTGATTCTGATGTTTGTCAGAAGACTATCCTAATTCAAACTCTTAGAGTTGGATATTAGTCACGCAGGATGTGTAAACATCTATACTGCATAAGGATGCATGGGATTTATTTTAGTTGTCACATTATTATAGACCAAAAGAGACTCAAGAAATTAGGTAGAGATTTAAAGCTAAATTTGGCCAAAGCTTTAAATAATAAAAAGGAATTGGTTTTGTAAAAGCTTTCTTTCCTGTTTCTACCTAAGATTCCTTTAGAATCATGATGGTGATTAGTAGCTCATTTCGATTAAGAGCTACATTTTGGACAGTAAAATGTCTAAATAAAGCAACCTAAAAGTTTATAGTTCCTAAGGTGGAACATACAGTTGAACTCAAGGAGTTCATTTATGAACATTGAAAGGCATCCAGATTGTAACATATAAAGTTTAATGAGATTGTCATTTTGAGGAGAACATTATCGTTTGATAATTGGATCCATTGCGAGGTCAGTGGGAGTTATGTGTTATTTGTGCTCTAAATTGATGATATCGAATAGCAGCCTATAGCACTGACCTAATATATGAGACATTTCATGTCGTCACGTCATTTCAGGATGAAGAATCTAAATGAGGCTCTATTTCGTTTTAAGGATTGAGATTCTTCGTGACATATCAATAGGCATACATTATTGGTCTCATAGAACCTACATGTAGTATTGAGTAGGTTTATTGTATGTTGTTCTCCTAATAAGACGTCATTTAGTGAAAAGTGACATATCGTGAAAATCTCAAAGTCCTCAAGAAAATAATGAAAGAGCTCATATCGAGTGTGATGTATGCCTTATTGTGGGTAATCGGTGTATGCTCAAGTTTATACACATTTGGATATTGTGTATATTATAGATGTATTTAGGAGATACTTGAGCGATCTTGTAATAGAGAACTAGAAGCTATAAAGAGAGTATTCAGATACTGACAAATCTGACATTCTGAGTTTGGTCAGATATTCTGAGGTTAATTTTGCAAGCTATCCAGATATTGAAAATTATTTTGGTTATATATATTTGTGGGTATAAAGGAGCTGTATTTTGGAAAGTGTGAAGCAAACACTTACAACATCCTTGATTATGGAGGCTAAATATGTAGCAAGTTGTAAAGTTACTTGATGGGACATTTAGGCTGCAGAATTTTGTCTCAAGGCTGGTTTTTTTTTTTTTGTGGTTGCTATTTTGAAGTCCTGGAGATGTACTGTGGTAATGCTGCAGCAAATATTTTCTCTCTCAAGATGCTAGGAGTTCCTCACACTCCAAATATTTAGATATCATCATTCGGTTTGTTAGAGAGAAAATAATGGAATCCATTGCTTGATTAGATTGTAGAGCACATGGTTAAGGAGCTCATTCTGATTAACTGAAAATTTGGCTGCTAAAGTGCTTTGACGACATAGCACTTACATGAGGCATATAGAGCCATTTGCTGTATTAAGTTAGTGGGAGCTTTATGTAATGAAATCAGTTATAACTGTATTAATGGATTCCTACTTGCCATATATGCATATTCTGTTTTGCGCGCATTTTGGTGAATATGGCATTCTGTTGGATGAGACATTATGTATTAGTCTCATCCTTCTGTTGAAGTAATGCAGCATTCTGTTTAGATGCACGGACCTAATGGAAATGCATATTGATTCTGTTTTCATATCATTTCCATTTCACACTAATACTACTATTTTTTGTTGTAGTCTTTATAAGTTTACGCATTTGTACCCTATCGGTATGATACATTTTGAAGCTTATAAAGGCTTGTTGTTATTGTTAAAGTATGTATGAGTCTACACATTTGTACCTTTTCGGTGCAATGTATTTAGAGGGCTTACGAATACATACTGAGATTATATGATATATTTTGTTAATTAACTTAATTGTCCAAGTGGGAGAATGTTGAATTATCTCATTAATGTGGACTAATTAAGTATAATTAATATCATATAACTTAATTTAGTAGTATATTTTGTATAAAGTGTGACCATAAATATAAATAATATATCTATATTATAAATGTATTATATCCTTAATGGGACGGATATAATACATGATCTAAAATTATGGGAGGTCCCTACTGCTTGCATCACTATATAAGTGAAGGCTCATTATTCACTTGTGATTAACTAATGAAGTGCACAGCAGTAGCACTCTCCCTCTCTTCTCTCGTTCTCCATCTTCCCTCACCATCATCCTCTCATTTTCTCTCAACAGATGGCCATAATGGACAGCAGCTGGCGTGATGGAGCTTCAGCGGACCTCCGGCGATCTCCTCTTTCCTCCAGCAGTGGCATTGGCGTTGGTTATGGTGGGTATTTTGCTTACCCACAAAAGGTTAGTGTTTCTTCCTAATTCATTGTGCTAATGGACTTTGTGGACGAATTTGTTCTAACAGTAGAGACATCTCAAATATTTTTAACAACATTAAAACATACGAATCTAAATATCTAAATATTTATGCAACAGGATTGTGTTCTAACATTGCTGCAGAACTTCAAGCTCTGCGATTTGGCTTATTGCTTGCACGGCAGCTGGGATTTCGACATATAATCTGTGAACTTGATGCAATGGCGGTTTTAGATCTAATCCGGAAAGCTGATATTAACCTTCATACCCTAAGTAGCCTTATCGGGGATATACGCAAACTTCTACAGAGGCAAGTGAAACTCCGACATGTTCTTCGAGAAGGAAACTTTTGTGCTGATATTTTAGCTAAAGCTGCTGGTGATCTTGAAACAAGAGTTGAGTTACTGACAAGCCCACCTTTATCTATCCGGGGCTTACTAGTACCAGATGCATGGGGAGTTACTTATCGCCGTGCTTTTAGAATGCCTGTAACTTTATTTCTTGTTATTTGCTTTATGTTCCTTTGTAACCAAAAAAAAAAAAAAGAATCTAATCTACCATAAGAAATATTCTTTTTATAGCCATGGGAGTCTCGTTGTCAATGACCTCTGCGAAGCCTGAAAATCTCTCAAAAAGCTACTAAAATCATTCTTTCTTTTTCCCTTTTTGTTCTTCTACAACTTACGAGGAATTGAATTTCTCATGCATTAAACAACCATTCATTCCCTGAAATGAATACCTAGGCATGCATATATATATATATATATATATATATATATATATATATATATATATATATATGTAGTACTGGAGAAATTAATTGCATTAACATGCCAATCATGATAACATGCCACAAGATCTATGAGCATACTATTGGTTAGGCCTGACGTGAAGAAATCAGAATCTTGTGATTTGTTGCGTGTAAATTATGCAAGCTCAATTAATGAAGGATCTCTTAGAACAACTGTAGGAGGTATAAAAACTATAAAGATGAGAATTCTTAAGTTTGTTACATTTTTCCAATGTGAAAATCAGCCTTCTGGGCTTCAGAAAGACGACTAGGAGGAGTTCTCCATGCCAATTCCTACTTCCAACCCCCGTCTTCAATACCAAACTGGAACACATTTTTATAACATAAGATTCAATGTTATCTTTGTGACGACCATTGGTAAGGGAGAGATTCTTTAGGAAAAATATAAGATTCCATCAAACCTTTAAGCTTAAAAGAGGACCTTACAAAGATATGCTTTTGCCAATATGATGTACAGATCTGCACGAGAACTCCACCAATTCAATTAAAAACCAGTTTGTATCATGAATGCCCTGTCAACAGCCGATCCAAGCAAAACAGAAGCTGCCGAATTTTAAGAATGAGAACTTTTAATTGAACCCTTTCATCTCGTACTTCACTCCATAATTATTAAATTGATATAAGTATTATGACTCAAAATTTTATTTTTAAAAATCGAGTATCGTATCACAAGATATGATAAATAATTTTAAAAATAATTATAAATAATATATACATGTCTAAGATAAATAAAAAATATTATACATATTAATAGGATTAAATAAGTATATGATAAAAATAAGAAGTATGATTGTTTTTAAACTCTTAACACACTCATTAATAGTATATATTTTTTATTTTTAATTTACTAACTAAAAGCTTAATTTTTTTTTTCAATATTTCAAGATTAAATTATATAGAAAATATATTTTTAAGTGTTTTTTAAGTTAAAAAACTATTAAAATTACATTTTTAACTAATTGGATTAGATCAGATCAAATTTTTATTAAATCTAACTCAATTTCACTTTAAAGTATATAGAAAAGTATCGGTATATCATACGATACACATCGATTTATTTGTATATCAATAGATACACTATCGATTCATGATAAAAATCGATTTTTTGTATGGATACGTATTTATAGTGAATCAAATCATATCGTATGATTTTGATAACTATGCTTCACTCTTTGACCTATTTCAAATAAATATGTATATGCAATCATATTGCGATTTACACTTGTTAAAGGGTATTGACTATTCTCAGTGATGTGATCATATGAGAATAAACAATTTTTTTGTAAAGGGTAAGAAAACCATATTTCATCAAGCCATCATGGACCAGTTAAAAGATTCACATCAGCAACTTCAGAATATTTCATTCACAAGGTAGTGTTCACATGAAAGTTGCTAAGAGATATGATATTATGAAATACCTATATGAAAAAGTATCATTTGAGAATAAACAATTGTTTTGCTTGTTAAATATAAATTTCATTTAGCAGGAAGGAGTAAAATCGATTATAATCTAATCTGTCGTTAATCTATCTGCAGATCTTCCATCTGAGAAGGAACCACTAGGTTGGAACACAAGAATGAAGATAGCTACTGGTGCAACTAAAGGTTTGGAATACCTCCGTGATAAAGCAAACCCTCATGTTATTTCACTACAGGACAATTGACTTTTGCCGACACTTAGTGCTGGTAAAAGACCAATGAACCGCTGATAAAAACCTTATCAATGGTCAATGAACCGCCGGTTAGGTGAATGCTGGTGAAGGTTTGCCGACAGTGATGTACTCCAGTGTAGGCAAAGCTCTGAGAAATTGCAGTATAATTTTTTTTGGCACTTTTAAATGCCTTTAAAAGTAAAATGCTTTTGAAATTTAAAATTTTTATATTTATTGAGCTTTATTTTAAATTTAAAAGCTTTTACCGATACTTAAAAATCTGGTAAAAGTCTTACTTGAAATTTAAAATTTTTATTTTTATTGAATTTTATTTTAAATTTAAAAGTTTGATTAATTCTTTGTGTTAATGCTATTATTCATTGATAGTATAATAAAATGATTCTAACTCTTAATTCAAATTTTTTCAATGCAAGTTAATAAAATAATTGTTAATGAATGAATAGTATCTATGGAGGCATTGACAGCATGTCTCATTTGGTAATTCAATTAATTTATGTCCATTGCACTAATGAAAAGAGAAAGTTAGAATTCTTATAACACTTACATGCATTAACAATTTCCTAACATTGTGACTTTCATTTGTTAAAGTTCAATTCAAAGTGCTTATAACCAAAAAGTTATCGAAACACCTATTATCATCCTTAAAGCAACAATTAATTTCACAAAGTAACCAATAATGTCTTCAAGAACCAATTAAAAATAGCCACAAATTTTTCTAAACTTCCTAGAAGTCTAATACAAGCATAAGATTTTTAGCTAAATTGTATACCGATTATCATCTTTGAAGTTTCCATCTTCACCTAGGTATTTACACGTAGTGACCTCAACGAACTAGATGCGTCTGAAACCTACAATAAGAGAAAATGAAACCTCTTAACTGTTATCACCGTGCTATAAACCCCCAATAGCATCCAAAATGGGATATCCTGGTAAACACACCAGGAACATTCTCCATGTTTGCACTCCATTATAATACTAATTGTAATATCAATTGATTAGATAGAAAAGCAGTGTGAATAGTCCACTTGGCTAATGTTATATTAGTAGTAGCATGGGATAAGGACTAGAATTCCTAATGTTCATTTTCTATATCTCCAATAGAGATGTTATGCATTTATGCTCAATGTGTGGTGGTGTAGGTGACACAGTGAATTGTTTCAAGCAACTGACTTATGTTCATAATTGAAATATAGGCATAGATGCTAGTAATCAAACCTTCAAAACCTTTTTCAAATGTTTCATACAATAATCCATCAACTTCAAGCAATGATAACCGCCTCTTTCTTAAAATAATCAATGGATCTATTTAGCTAGTACATGTTCCATAGCTCAATCAATCTGCTTCAGATCACTACAAGAAAAATATCTTAAAGTTGGGAGTGCATTATTAAGCAAATGAAAATTTGCTTTTAATCATCTATCCCTGAAGTTTCAGCTTATGTTCATCACATCACATTATAGCAGGCTAAATATATAACCAAATTAAACCATCATTATTTGAATTGCAGTAGAAACATGAATCACCTTAAACCATTGATTCTTAAAATTCCAAATATACTAACCATTAATTCCAAATCTTCATAGATTTAATTAAGACAAAAGTGTAACTCATTGAAATAAAGAACTATATTTGGGGCAAATAAAAATATACAACAAAAAGTTCATTAATCATTAAAGTTCATATTCATGCTTGCATTATTGATTTCTCTTACACTTATGATACAATAGAGATAGAAAGCTAATAGCATGTTTTATCAACAAATATAGGTTTGATGGTGAATAGTAAATACATAAATAAAGAGTCAGGCACTCAAGTTTCACCAAACATGCATCATACTTGAGTTAGCACTTTGCCAACGATAGAGAACAAGTAAGAGGAGGATGGTATAGCAAGTTCACTACAATGACAAGGGAGTAATGGAGTTCATCACAAAATAGAGAGTTGACTAAAGATAACTTAATTGTTATCTAACAAATAATTGCGTAAATTATTTGCGTAGGCACCTAATTTTCTCCAGAACTATAAATGTATTTGAATTGGGTCTCATTTCAATCTTAGTGATTTGAGATTGAAATTTTCTTGTTAATTAATTTGATTTAATGGTGCGTTTGAATTAATTTGTCAAAAATATACTTTAAGTAAACTTGTTTTTGAGATTAATTTAAAGTTCAAGTTAGTTCAAGTATTGTGAAAATCGAATTAGTTCAAGTATTGTGAAAATCGAATTTTACCTAGTGAGATCAATTTCAAATTTGTCTGACACAAGTGGGTCTTTTCTTTGATTTGTTAAAATTAATTTGAGTCATTTGAAGCTAACAATCTAATAAGCCCATATTAATTGAAGTTAGGTTGTTGGACTTGACACTAAATATTTAAGCCCATCTTTTTCTTCTTCTTCTTCTTCTCATTATTATTATTATTATAGAAAAAAAAAAGAGGTTGGTGCTGGTGCCGACACCATCATAGAAGGCTGTCAACCAATTTCAAACTGATAGCCACCCTAAACTTAGCCTTGCCATCTCTACTAACCTATTGACAAACATCATAGAATCTGAAAGTCATCTGCAAAATGGACTACAATCCTTGGATATAAGGGATTTCATCCATTTTTCCTTGACCAAAAATGCCTATTAAATGGCTTGAAAGAGGCCAAAAGGAATGCAGAGAGGGAGGATTTTTCAACACCCAACAATCAAACCACACTCAACAGCACAGATCAAAAATCTCAACTTCAACTCAGAAGTTAAGACACCCAAATCCAAGTTTCAATCTCAAATCACAAGGCACATTTAAAGGAATATAAAAAACTTAAAAGCAAAAAAGCAAAGCAGTGGCTGTATTTTGGAGTTTGACAGAACCGGAGATAGGGTGGTGTAATAGCCTAGATGTGGTGATGCGCGGTGGTAATGGCTAGGCTAGGCGACGTTGAAAAAGGGAGGACCACATGACCACATAGCGGCAACAAGCGGTGCTGGTTACTGACTAGGCTGCAGTGGTGTGGCGAGAAAAGCCCAATTTGAAGCTAAAAAAAAAGGTGAAGAATAGAACAGAAGAGAAGCCGAGAGCCGATACTGTGAGGCTCTTTTTCTGCTACTTTATGTTTTTATTTGCTTTTCAATTCTTATTTCTTTATCTTTAGATGATGTTGACGTATAGGCTATTTGCACATGCTGAAGAAGTGTTTTATTCCATGATTTCTTTGGGCCTGATTTGCATGATGAAAGTACTTTAGATGGGCTTTTTCATGTGTTATTATATAATAGATTTTAGTTTGTTTTTTTTCTTTTTTTATACATGCCTGTGTGTTTATAATTGCTTGAGCTTTTTGAAGGTTAAAAGAAAATAAAATGAAATCAAATAATAATAATAATAATAATAATAATTGCTTGAGCTTTTTGAAGGTTAAAAGCAAGTAAAATGAAATCAAATAATAATAATAATAATAGTAATAATAATAATAAGTTCTTAAAATTGGCTAGTATACAATGCTTTAAAGCTTTAAAGTAAAAGATAAGCATGTTTCAAATTTCACCAAAGTGTTAAAAAATTTGGAACAAAATTGATGACTCTAAAACTAAGGGTCCCTACCCATCTTAAAATAATAAATAAAGAAAAAACTTACAATCAAAGTGTTGAAGGGTGTAGAAAAATTTTAACCAAAATTCCCACTTATAAATATTAGATAAAATGTTAGTGAATTAGTCCAATTAAAATCCAAAAAAAATTTAAGAGGACAATAATAAAGAATAATCCCTAAAACCATAAATATAAATTTTCTTATATTTTAAGAATAAACGAAAACTCTTCCGATGATGGAATTCTCGGACTTCACAAGCGTGCAAAATCTGGGAAATTCCTAGGTGAGAAAATGTTTCCTCTAAATTTGACCAAAGTGTTGGAAAATTTAGGGCGAATAATTTCAATATTAAAGGTACTTATAAAAAATTACTAATAATATTTAATAGTAAATTAAAAATATGAAGAGATAAATCTTAAATAAATTTTTTTTCATAAAACATACTTAATTAATATGACGACAAAGCCTCTTCACGAGGACAAATGTGTATCGTGAATCTCTCAAGGTGAACAGATTTTCTTGTGTATTCGATCAAAGTGTTGGAGAAACATTAAAGAAATCTTCAGTATTTAAATAAATTAATAATCAAATAGCAAACAATGCAAAATTAAAGATAAATTTTAACTAATTTTTTCATAAAATACTTAATTAATGTGACGACAAAGCCTCTTCACGAGGACGAGTGTATCCTATGAATACTCTTGAGGTAAAATATTTCTTTGGGAATTCGATCAAAGTGTTCGAGAATATCTTAAGAAAAAAAATATCAATATTTAAATAATCAAATATTAAATAATAAAAAGAAAATTTTAATTAAGCATAAAAAACCATTTAAATTAGATTACTTAAGATAAAACATGATTAATTGGTAGTGTCCATCGAACGGGTGTTGTGGGAGTGCTAATACCTTCTCCACACGTAATCATACTCCAAACTCAAATTTTGGCATGTAGATCAAGGTACTTATTCTTATTTTCGAATAGATGGCTAATCACTCCTAAGTTAAAAATGATTAGTGGTAACTCCATAACCTTACGTCTAACGATTAGGTCCCCAAACTTATATATTACAACAGCTTGGCAACTCCATTGGTGATTTTTGAGAGTCGAGCCAATAATTGATCATATGTTATTCTAAGTCTTAATTTGATGGTCTTGATTGATATTTAACTTTAATTTATTTATTTTTGTTTGTATTCATGTTTTATTCATGTTTTTTTTATGTTATGTTTATTATATTTTGTATATATTGCTTTTAATAAATTATTAGGACATCTAGGATAGAGGTTGTGATGTTATATGTTCCTTCATGCACAGACAACATGTGTATTTTCATGGCATAAGCTCTAAGTCCCGAGCTTTGTCCTCTTTAGGAGAGAGTGAGTAGCTACATTCTCTTGATGTAGGAATCTCTGCATGGACTAGCGAATAACTCCCACTCAAATTGAACTCTTTCCGTTTGAGCCTAATGGGTGAGGATCGAGGTGCCTTATTAATTCGCATGGATGCCAATAAGAAACAATTTGAGAATCTTTTGACCTTTTAGAGATTCAAACCCAACATATAATGAGTCTTTGGATGATAGTCCTAAATAAAGCTATGCCCAGATTTTATAGAGATTTTTCCAAAATTAGGACACATGAGGAAAAACTTTTTGTTATGCCCCTTTTTCACACATTAAGAATGAAATGAATATGCTCGCTTTTGGTGTGAATTGTCCTTGATTTGTATTCACATTTTTCATAAAATAAAACAAAAATATTTTGTGAGAAAATTTTGTTTTCCAAAAGACCAAAAAGAAATTTTCTTGAATCATGCATGTTTAAAGGAAAAGGAGATTCACTTAATTGTTTTCTCTTTCTCAAGAAACAAAAAAAAAAGACCTTAGATTTTTTTTTTAAAGAACTTGTCTTCATTTTCTTTAAAAAATTTTTTTGGGACTTTTTTTTTTGTGTTTCTTTAAAGATCATGTTTTCAATATAAAAAAAAGATAGTTAGAAAGAAAAAAAGAAGAATAAAAAAGGAAAAAATAGCAAGATGTTTGTGAGGAAAGAAAACTTTGAAAAAAAATACTATCTATTCTTCATTTGTTTTGTAACATATATGTCATTTAGGCCATGCATGGTATTGTGTGTGTGTATATATATCCTTTTACAAATAATATGATTTTTCATATAACTTACATGTGTTAAGTTTCAATCAAATATTTTCTATCAGTTTTCATAAATATATAATTTCATTTGCATCATTCATTCATGCGTTAGTGCTTATTTTGTGTCTATTGAAAGATTTTTTTAAAGATAACTTCAGAGTTATTGGAATAGTTTTGAAAAAAAAGAACTTAGAAAAAATGATAAAAAAAATAAATTTGTTCTTATGACAAAAATAAGGCAATAATTTGATTTTTTTCAAAAATTGTGGTAATAAAGGGTCCAAGAGCGTTTGACCATCAAAAGCATCGAATCAATTTGTGTGACTTGTACAACACCTACTTGCAAACTAAGGCTATGGAAAGCAAGCAACTGGCAAGGATGGAAACAATAGAAAGGGCTCAAGAAGAAATACAGGGGCAAATGGTTGAAGTTCAAAAGGACATGAGAAAGCAACTGTCCAAAATGATGGAGCTGATAAGGGGCATGGCTAAAGGGAAAAGCATCATTAAGACTCCATATTTCGCACCTTCACTTGGTGGTCAATCATGTGTTTTTACTACGACCAATCCACCTATAGGACAACTTCATAATCAAAGCTTGAACCCAAGTGTTAGCCTCATGGATCCAGTTGTCGTCCCAAGCCTTGATAACCCAAGTGAAAATGAGAAGCTATGGAGAGATGGATTAGAGCCCAATCTAAATATGGAGATATAACCTAAGTACGACCTATTGGAAGAAAGGCTTAGAGCTGTTGAAGGAAATGATAGTTTCGATAGCATTGATGCAAAATGAGCTAAGCCTGGTCCCTAATTTGGTTTTCCCTTCAAAGTTCAAGATCCCTAACTTTGAGAAATACGATGGAATTGGGAACCCATCGATTTATATCACAATGTTTTGTCAAAAAATGGCAAGTCATACTCACAATGATAAGCTTTTAATCCACTGTTTTCAAGATAGCCTTATCGGATATACAGCTCGTTGGTATGTCTAGTTGGATAGGAGTTGCATACACTCGTGGAAGGATCTTGTGGGAGCGTTCATGGCTTAATGCCAACATGTAGTAGATATGGCTTTCAATAGGATGACCCTTTAGAACATGGAAAAAAGTGTCGAAAAAACCTTCAAGGAATATGCACATCGATGGATAGACGTTGCTTCTCAAGTCCAGCCACCTCTGACTGAAAAAGAGACAATAATGTTGTTTGTAAGCACTCTCTCAGCCCCTTATTATGACAAAGTTGTGGGAAGTGCAATAAAGAATTTTGCTGACGTGATAATTTTTGGTGAAATGATAGAGAACGCAATCAAGACCGGCAAAATTGAGGTGGTTGATAGCTCAAGATTTAAGAAGGGAGAAACATTCAAGAGTAATAAAGGTGAAACTCATGTTGTATCTCTTGGAGGTCAACTACAAGGAACTTTGTCCCATACGCTTCTTTTTCAACCTATCAACCTTACTACCCTACCAAAAGCAACATGTTCCTAAGCTCCCATGATTATCGGCCAGTTTCGGAGGCAAGTTGGATTTTGAACCTTCAAACACCTATTCTTGTCCAGCCAAGTAACTAAAAAAGGTCACTAAACAAATGACGTAGAGCTACCATTGACCCAATTCCTATATCCTACACCGAGTTATTCCCTCGTCTTATTGAGGACCACTTTGTTACTCCAGTTCAATTAAAGCTCTTGGAACCTCCATTTCTAGAATGGCATGACTTTGATGCTCGATGTGACTATCATAGTGGAAATGTAGGTTATTCAATAGAAAGTTGCCATGCTTTTAAGCATAAAGTACAAAGTTTGATTAAAAGCTGGTTTGCTGGATTTTGGGATGAAAGAGGGAACAGATGTTAATTCGCTCAACCATACTAGGGTGTGACTACAAAAATGGCCTTTTTGGCAAGACATGCACAATGACATGAAGTTATTTGTTTACAGTAATGTAATGCTTATAAACTCAAAAGGGGCTTTTTGTGTATTGCTTTCATTTATCTTTTCTCATTTCAATAGGGTAACTCATGCATTTTCATTATATTTTCCTCTCCTATTTGAAATCTTATCTTCTCTGTGTATTCCTCCATATCCACCCTTATTGGCTTCTAAACAACGAATGAAATTATTCTTCCATACTTCACCCAATTTTGTATATTAAACGATGAATATGATATTGATCAAGATAATAATTTGGATGAAACTTTGAAAACACTATTCATATTGACAATTTTGTCCTTAAGTTTAAAGAAAATGTTGACGCCAAATGATGAATTGTGCACAAGGAAATTTGAAATTGATGTATAAGAGATTTTTTTGCAAGTTCATATTGGCTCAGTAAACAATTCTTTGATAAGAGTATTTACGTTTGAAATGAGAAATGACCATCTTTCATTTACCTTTTACCTATGAGAAAAATTATCTATTGTTACCCCCTTTGATCCTAATGATGTTCTTCTAAAGAAACCTTAACTAAAGATCACCTTCCATATTAAGGGGCACATGCGAAAAAGGATCTTTTCAAAGAATATAAGTGATCCATCCCCAATTTTAGGTTGGGAAGGTTTATTACGCTAAGGGGCAAACACATATTTATAGAATTTTGGTTTCGATTCATCAAAAGTGAAAATATGTGTGAAAAAAAAAGAAGCAAAAAATGATTAGACTGAAAATATGAAAAGAAAAAAAGAAAAAGAGAAAAATAAAGTGATGGAGTGACAAGAGACAAAAAAATAAAAGAAAAAATGTCTCAAATAAATCTTTCACATCATGAAATGATCCTTTGGTTTGTAACACCTTGAAACACATAATTTAGGCCTATTTTATTAATTTCTTTGATATCCCTTCACCTTAGCCTACATTATGTGCCTTAAAAGTCTATTTTGATCAAATGTGAAAGCTTGAGTTGAAGAATCATATATTGAGCCAAGACATGCCACAAAATCATGATTCAAAGCTTGATAAGGGTGTTGGTAAAAAGTGAAAATGGTTCCCATAGAAGAATGGAAAAGTAAAAAGAAAGAAAGAATGAAGGAAAAACAAAGGGAAATGAAAAAATGAAAAAAAGAAGAAAATATAAAAAAACTGAAAAAACTAATAAAAAGGAATGAAATGAAAGGCTCAAATTGAAAATTTGAAAGGGCAATTCGAGTCAAAAGAAAGATGAGTGAGTAAGCCAAAATCTTGAGATGGCTTTGGAAAACTAGCATTGTTTGAATATTTCATGAATTAGGGAGCAAAGCAGTCCGATGAACCCAAGAAGATTAAAGTGTAGATCGAATAGATTTTTGAATAATTTCAAATTAACTTATCAAGATTGATTGAATATTCATTGTTTGAATATTGTTACCTTCCCTTTGTTCCTTGAAATTTTCTATTATTCTTAGACAAATTTGTTCTCATTCTCTTCATCATAAATGTCTTTCTTTTAACTTTTAACCAATTTGTATACCCATAATAAATCAAAAGAAATGTCATGACATTGCATTGCATTGTTTATGAAATTGAAATGGTGATAAATAAATGATTGACAGTATTCATGAAAGCTCTAGGCATTACTTCAAAAATAAATTCGAAGATGACAAGGCGTTAAGAGGTAAATTGAGAACTGTGGAAAGGTTCGTATTATGTCGCTGCCTAAGTCTCTAAGAAAAATGCATGATCTAATGATGAAAAACAGGGAAGAATTCATGAGGTTTTGTGGAATCAATGGGCATATGGAAAGCAATTACTGGAAAAAGTCTTAATGAAAAAAATAAAAGGTCGAATGATGGTCTTGTGAACCTTGTTACCCTAACTATTGAATGTTTTTCTTCTTTTTCCTTTTTGACATTTGCATTAAATTCATCACTTACATTTGGGTAAGACAGATGAAAATTCCAACTTTAAGAAAAAGAATTTGTGAAATCTTTGTTAAAAAAAAAAGAATAAGGTGATGAGATTTTAAAATGGGAAACTATGAATTTAAGATGAAGAGAGTTTTTTTTTCTAAAAGATGGTATATCAAGATATAATGAAAATTTTGGATATGAATCTCCAAACAAAACTAGGTTGAATCTCTTTTTCAAAGATCTTAATCTCTTTTTGATGCAAATTCATTTTTAAAGATATGGATTCGAATCTCCCAAGCAAATTGTCAAATGTGGATTTTTAATTCTCTGGATGAGAATCTCCGAATCAAAATTTTAGATGTTAATTTTTAAATTTTTCGATGAGAATCTCTAAGCTAGATCTGTGGATGTGAATCTCTGAATCAAAATTTCAAGTGTGAATCTCTGAATTCTTAGAAGCGAATCTAAGTTGGACCTTCGGATGCAAATCTTAGGTTAAAATTTTAGATGTGAATTTCTGAAATTTTTGGATGTGAATCTCTAAGTCGAACTTTAGATGTGAATCACCAAATCGAAATTTCAAATGTGAATTTTTTGGATTTTCGGATGTAAATCTCAGGCTAAAATTTCAGATGTGAATTTCTAAAAATTTTGAGTGTGAATCTCTAAGTCGAATCCTTGGATGTGAATCTCTGAATCGAAATCCCAAACGTGAATTTTTGAATTTTCGGATGCAAATCTCAGATAAAAATTTCAGATGTGAATTTATGAAACTTTTGGATGTGAATCTCTGAATCGAAATTTCAAATGTGAATTTTTGAAATTTCAGATGCAAATCTCTAAATTGAAATGGATGCGAATCTTTAAATAGAATTTCCAATGTGAATCTTCGAGCCAAATTTTTAGATGAGAATCTCTAAATTAAACCAAAATTTCAAATATAAACATTGTCAAGAAGATAAAAATAAATAGTAAAAAATGTGTGAAATTTGAACAATAGTTTGTGAAGTTGAGGATAAACAGAAATTTAGAATGAACATTTAAAGATATGTGATTGTAAAGATGAAATTTAAAAGATGAGACTACAGTTAAGGTCATGACAAAAGAATATTAGTGTTTGTAAATTTTTAAATTCTTAAATGAGAGCCCCCAAATCAGATGTGAACCTCTAAAAATTGGGCGTGAATCTCCAACTCAGATAGGAATCTCTATAATTTTAGAAGTGAATTTCTTTTTTTGAATTTTCAGATGTGAATCTTTGAATTTTCAAATGCCAATCCCCAAATCAAACTTTCATATGTGAATCTGTGAATTTTTAAATGTCAATTCCAAATCTAAATTTCCAAATGTGAATCCCAAATTTTTATTTTTCAAAGTCGTGTGCCTCTTAAAAAGAAGAGCCCAATTTATTTTTTTCAAAGTCGTAAGCCTTTTAAAAAGAGGAGCCCTATTTATTTTTCAAAGTCGTGAGCCTCTTAAAAAGAGGAGCCCAATTTATTTTTTTCAAAATCGTGTGCCTCTTAAAAAAAGAAGCCCAGTTTATTTCTCAAAGTCATGTGCTTCTTAAAAAGAGGAGCCCATTTTATTTCTCAAAGTCATGAGCCTCTTAAAAAGAGGAGTCCAGTTTATTTCTCAAAGTTGAGGTAAGAGAAACCCAATTTATATTTCCAAGTTGAGCTAAAAAAAGCCCAATTTTTTTTCAAAGTCATGTGCCTCTTGAGAGAGGAACCCATCTAAAGTGAAGAGCCTTTAGTAAGAAGAAGACTATTAAATTTAAATCTTTTCATAAAAAAAATAAAAGATAAAAAAAAGCAAAAAAAAAATAGGTCATAAGCCAGACAAAATTGTTGTCTATTATCTTTGCTCTATTCCTAATTCTTAGCAATGCGCAAAGAGGGAAGCTGTAGACACCTAATTTTGTTCGAAACTATAAATGTATTTGGATTGGATCTCGTTTCAGTCTTAGTGATTTGAGATTGAAATTTGTTTGTTAATTAATTAAATTTAATCGTGCGCTTGAATTAATTTGTCAAAAATAGGCTTTGAGTAAACTTGTGTTTGAAAATAATTTAAAGTTCAAGTTAGTTCAAGTATTGTGAAAATCGAATTTTAGTTCAAGTATTGTGAAAATCAAATTTTACCTGTTGAGATCAATTCCAAATTTGTTTGACACAAGTGGACATTTTCTTTGATTTGTTAAAATTAATTTGAGTCATTTGAAGCTAATAATCTAATAAACCCATATTAATTGAAGTTGGGTTGTTGAACTTGACACTAAATATCTAACCCCATCTTTTTCTTCTTCTTCTCATTATTATTATTATTATTATTATAAGAAAAAAAAAGAGGGAGGCTGGTGCTGATGCTGGTGTCGACACCAACATAAAAGGCTGACAGCCATTTTCAAACTGACAGTCACCCTAAACTTAGCCCTGACATCTCCACTAATTCATCGACAAACATCATTGAATCTGAAAGTCATCTGCAATATGGATTACAATCCTTGGATATCAAGGATTTCATTCATTTTTTTTTGAACAAAAATGCCTATTAAATGGCTTGAAGGAGGTCGGGAAGTAACACAAAGAGGGGGGATTTTTCAACACCCAACAATCAAACCACACTCAACAACACAAATCAAAGTTTTCAACTTCAGCTTAGAAGTTGAGACACCCAAATCCAAGTCTGAATCTCAAATCACAAGGCACATTTAGAGGAATATAAAAAAATTTAAAACAAAGAAAAGAAAGCAGTGGCTGTATTTTGGAGTCTGACAGAACCGGAGGCAGGGGCTGTGGAATAGCACGGATGTGGTGATGCACGGTGGTAACGGCTAGGCCAGGCGACGTCGAAAAAGGGAGAACCATGTGACAAAGCAGCGGCAACGAGCGGTGCTGCTTACTGATCGGATTGTAGTGGTGTGCCGAGAGAAGCCCAATCTGAAGCTAAAAAAAAAAGGTGAAGAGCAAAACAGAGGAGAAGCTAAGAGCCCGATACTGTAAGGCTCTTTTTCTGCTACTTTACGTTTTTATTTGCTTTTCAATTCTTATTTCTTTATTGTTCAACTTTTATTTATCTTTAGATGATGTTGACGTGGAGGCTATTTGCATGTGCTGAAGAAGCGTTTTATTTCATGATATCTTTGGGCTTGATTTGCATGATTAAAGTACTTTAGATGGCCTTTTTCATGCTATAATAGATTTTAGTTTTCTTTTTCTTTTTTTATACATGCATGTGTGTTTGTAATTGCTTGAGCTTTTTGAAGGTTAAAAGAAAATAAAATGAAATCAAATAATAATAATAATAAGTTCTTAAAATTTGCTAGTATACAATGCTTTAAAGCTTTAAAGTAAAAGATAAGCATGTTTGCTTTAAAGTAAAAGATAAGCATGTTTCAAATTTGATCAAATTGTTGAAAAATTTGGAACAAAATTAATGACTAAAACTAAGGGTTTCTACCCATCTTAAAATAATAATTAAAAAGAAAACATCCTATCAAAGTGTTGAAGGGTGTAGAAATATTTTAACCAAAATTCCCACTTATAAATATTAGATAAAATGTTAGTGAATTAGTCCTATTAAAATCCAAAAAAAAATTTAAGAGGACAATAATAATGAATAATCCCTAAAATTATAAATATAAATTTTCTTAGATTTTAAGAATAAACAAAAACTCTTCCGATGATAGAATTCTCGGACTTTGCGAGTGTGCAAAATCTGGGAAATTCCTAGGTCAGAAAATGTTTTTTCTAAATTTGACCAAAGTGTTGAAAAATTTAGAGAGAATAATTTCAGTATTAAAGGTACTTATAAAAAATTAATAATAATATTTAATAGTAAATTAAAATTATGAAGAGATAAATCTTGAATAAAATTTTTTTTATAAAAAATACTTAATTAATCTGACGACGGAGCCTCTTCACGAGGACGAATGTGTCCTGTGAATATTCTTGAGGTGAAGAGATTTCCTTGTGTATTCGATCAAAGTGTTGGAGAAACATTAAGGAAATCTTTAATATTTAAATAAATTAATAATCAAATAGCAAATAATGCAAAATTAATAAATTAAAATTAAAAAAATAAATTTTAACTAATTTTTTTATAAAATACTTAATTATCTGATGATGAAGCCTCTTCACAAGGACGAGTGTGTCCTGTGAATACTCTTGAGGTAAAATATTTCTTTGGGAATTCGATCAAAGTGTTAGAGAATATCTGTTGCTCTCTAAGACCTATACCGCAAGTGCACGGGTTGCGATAAGTAATAAAGAGTGAGTAGAGTATCGTTCCCACGAGGATTGTATAGATTATTTAGCTAAGTACTAAAATTGGTCACACCTAGATTTATTCAAGTAATATGTAATTTTTTTTACTTAACTATCTATTAAAATGCCTTGAACAAAGCATAACTAAATATGCATGAAAATAAAATAAAAATAAACTAAAAATTAAAAAAAGATAATGAAAATAATAAAATAAAATCTTAATTAAATAAAATAAAATAAAGTACTAAAAGCATAATAAAAAAAATGAAATTTAATTAACTCTTAAAAAAATAATTAAAACTAACGAATTTAAACTAAACTTCTTAAAATGCAAAATTTAAATTGTTAAAAATAAATATCCAAATTAATAAAAATAAAATAAACCATTAAACTAAAACTAATAAGCTAATAAACTAAATTTCTAACAATACAAATTAATATAATATAAACTAGCAATTTAATGTATCTAACTACTAGATAATAAAACTTATGATTTAAACTAAAACCAATCAGACAACCAAAGACCATCAACAGCCCACGTTTCCACTTGCCATGCGTCCCCTGCTAGCCACGCCAACCCAGAAATGCAGCAAACCCGTGAACCAGCCCTGCACCGCTTCAGCAAAAGCGCATCTCTGCCCATGCGCAACACACACAGCAGCTTCTTGCTCGAAATACAGCACCTACCACTGCACCGCTCTACACGCACAGCAGCAGATCTTCAAAGCAACGGGTGGCAGCTTCGTGATGCGAAAAAGAAAGATCAGAGCATTCCTCTTCGGCCAAAACAGGGAAGAAACCCAAGCACAGCCGAGTTTTCTTACGTCGAGCAATCAGCAACCAAGAACAATGAAACAGAAAAGAGAAGGATGCAGAAACGCAGAAGAAAATCTAAACCATAAATTAAAGAAACAAAGTATAAACTATCAAAGAAAATTTTATAACAGTAACTAAGAAACGAAACAGAGTATTGAAATAGAAATTTAAAATTGTAACCTTTACTAATTCTAAATTTAAAACAACTGTAGTTTAATGTAAAACTTAAATGTTTAAACAAAAACTAAATTAAAAACTTAAAACAATCTGAGAAAACTAAAAACTAAAAGCATGAAAAGAACACGCAGCAAGAAAACTGGAGACAAGCCGCTGTCACCGACTCTTCTCTTCTTCAAGCTAGTTTAAGGCTATAAAACCTACTGCCTAAGCTAAGAAAACATGGAAAACAATTACAGCAACCGTCCGAAAAACAGGGAAAACATTGGAGATGAAGCTCCTGTCACAAGCCTCTTCCTCCACTTGCTCTCTTGCGGCAACTTAATCTCTTTTATTCACTAGGGTTCTTCAAGGGCTTTGGCCATTAATCTCACGGGCTGGACTCTCATTTTTCTTTTGTGCTTGTTGAAATCAACTTCAATGAATATGTTGTGAGCTTGCATGAAGAAAGGTCAAGGTTTGTGGGTTGGATTTGAAATGTTTTAAGCTTGTGAGTTTTGGTATTTAAGAAGAGCTTAAATAATGTTTGGGATTTATGTGAAAATGAGATATGTTTAAATGAGTTATAATGGGGTAATGTGGTTAAAGGTTTTTTTTTAAAGGGTTTGAAAAATTGGTTTAGGTAAGGTTTGTGGTTAAAAAAGAAAATTAATTTATGGGTAAGGTGGTAAGAATTGAGTTTAGGGTTTGGGTAAGTTTAGGGGTTTAAGGATAATGTTAAGTTGAGGGTCTAAACAGTAAATCCAACCATTTTTCTTTGACTTTTTTGTCATTTTTTTAATTTCTTCATCATTCTTGAATTTCCTACACATGAAAACAATTTAGTTAAATTGGGAAGAAATTACATTAAAATTCAAAATTTTAATTAAATTTTTGTGCAATAAAATACTCAAAAATGTGTATATTTTAGAGACTTATCAATATCCTAAGAAAAAAATATCAATGTTTAAATAATCAAATATTAAATAATAAAAAGAAAATTTTAATTAAGCATAAAAAAAACCATTTAAATTAAGATTACTTAGGATAAAACATGATTAATTGGTACTGTCCATCGAACGGATGTTGTGGGAGTGCTAATACCTTCTCCACACGTAACCGTACTCTCGAACTCAAATTTTAGCACGTAGATCAAGGTACTCATCCTTATTTTCGAATAGGTAGTCAATCACACATAAGTTAAAAATGATTAGTGGCGACTCCATAACCTTACGTCTAACGATTAGGTCCCTGAACTTATACATTATGACAGTTTGGATGTGGTTGTGGAGATTCCAAATGTTAGGAGTCCTAAAGGAAAGTATAGAAAGATTAGAAAATCAACCTCTTCTGACTTAACTAACAAACTTGCATTCGCAACTTGATTTATCACATTTATATTACTGTTGATGATATAAAACAAGGCTATCAGCATGTAAAACTCTTGTTTTGGTAATCATACTTACAATAGTTATGGAAAATAGCAGATAACAGAATTCTAATCAAAATAAAATATATATTTTATCGATTTATGCACGGAGCAGAAAATTTTAAATTAATAAACATTGCATGCAACAATGGAAAATATGGAACATTTTAGAATGAAAATTCGTAAGACAATTTTCGAAATCATATTCACTATTCAAATAGTCAATATCAAAATTTGCAAAAAAAAACGGCACATTACAACAAATTTGTCAAAAAGAAAACTATTCTAACTATATTTCAAAACTCTTCATAAAAGAACCCTATTCAATTTCAAGAACAAACTAAAACAACAGATTCAAAAGCTCAAAAATCAGAGAAGAGGAATGAATTCATACCAGAGGATAAAACTCCTCAATTGGTGCTCCAGGCTTTAATGCCACACCAGGTCTCATGTCTTTGGACTTAACTTTTTCAATAAGTTCTTGCTAGTTTTCTGCAAAATGCAACAAAACATCTTTGTATAAGAAAACAAGGAACAGAAAAGTAGATAAGATGGTAGGAAGTAAAATGAAAATGAAAAAGGAAACACATAACAACCCAACTTTGGATACTTCAACATGAAAAGTGAAACAATTTAAATTACATGTAGAAGAATTGCATAATTTCACAACACATAATCTCAAAACTTTTATGAAAATGGATATTTACACTACTTTCACTGAAGGAATCTCTAACCATCTGGTGTAAATAAAAGACAGAAGAAAGCCTCACTAGTAGTTATTGCCTCATCAAGCATACCCTTAAAACGTTGTGAATCAAGCTTAGGATCTGAATCAAGTTATAGTTCTAAATAAACAACTTGGAAGTTATTGAAAATGATGTCTCATGTCCATTTCTACAAGGACAAAAAATTCTATAGAAACCATTTCCAAGCACAAAAATTTAAATCTTCATCGTTAAAACCAAGAAGATTGACGATAGTTCAAGTATCTAACATGGACAAAAATAGTAAGTATAACATATGAAAGTAGCACCAAAAGATATGTATTTTATGAAATGAAAGATATAAAGAAAATAATAGCAACAACAACAAAAGATAGAATAGATCAAAAACCTAGTATTCGATCAATTTCTCAACATGCTCTTTCTTCTAAACTTGATTTCATGAAGAACCTATTCACAAGAAAGCCTAAGTTAGCTCAATACCAAAGAATAATCATAGATAGCACCATAGCTGCCTTATTACTATAAAGAAAACTACCCAAACCGGCCAAATCTAGGCTTACTCAAAATTCAAGAAAAAAAAGTTGTTAAAGCTACCACATCTTAAACAAATTGACAATAATTCAAAAATAGATTACTACATTATAGGTAACTCTACAAGAAAAAATAGATTCAAACCTTGTATCACATCAAGCAGGGCTAGTACATTTTTCAGAGCTATCAAATGCAAAGATAAAGTAAAGAGTAGCAAAATGCTTGTATACAAGGTGACTATCCTGCAAGTAGAATTCAA
Organism: Heritiera fomes; assembly: GCA_032173925.1. Classification (NCBI taxonomy): domain Eukaryota; kingdom Viridiplantae; phylum Streptophyta; class Magnoliopsida; order Malvales; family Malvaceae; genus Heritiera; species Heritiera fomes. Next base: position 5,221,666 of record JAPDPM010000019.1, read on the forward strand.
AAACAATTAAATAGAGTTCTACAATGGCAAAGGTAAAATAAAGCTATGGAAGTCATTAACAAGATTCAAACAACAAGTTTAAATGAAAAGAAGAAAAAGTTTCAAAAATTAAATGGTTTCTAACCTTAGCAATGAAACAAAATTTAAATTAGAAATAAAGAAGAATAGAAAATAAAAAAAATTACCATAGAAAAATTATACTTAATCATCATAGAATAATCCACGATTCGAATAATAATTGAAAGAAAACTTGAAATCTAAAGCAAAGCTATTTAAACAAATTCGTACGAGTTACTTACACAAACTGTAGTACTTAATTTAAATACAAAACCAAAAGCTCTGTATCGTCATTGACTTAAACAGCAACATAATAACCTAAAAAAAAAGAAAAACTATGAGCAACAACACACCAACTGAGAACCTCAAAATCCAAGCTTCGTATGATCGCTGGTGCCTGTGATTTGCATCATGTTTGCAAAAATATTAAAATAATTAAAAGCTAAAAGAAGAAGATAATTAGAAATAAATTTTTAAAAAAATCTGATGGTATTGTCGGTGCGCATCCGAATCTAGTGAGGGATGGGCAGAGATGATGTAAATAAGAAGTGACGCGACAGTGAGCGGTGGTTACAATGGTGGCGGAGATTGCGTGAGAGAGAGAGGTAGTGATTTTGATTTTCAAAATTAGGGATTTGGTTTGATCTTAGGGAAGTTAGGAAGGTTTTAAAAAAATCCAAAGAAAATGATAAAAATTGAAGAGAGGAGAGAGAGGAAGATGAAATTTGACATATAGTGTTACAGTGCCAGGAAAATGTAAAATGATACTGATGGTTTTGATTGCGCCGAAAAAGCCAAATGAATTATTGGAACTGCCGACAGTTTTTCAAACCCCCGCCAAATATGTGCTCTTAAAACTTATATTTTTGTAGTGTTTACAGGGACTTCAAGTCCTCCAACACATTACTGGATGAAGGATTTCATCTGAAGTTATCAGATTTTGGGCTGGCAAAACTTGGTCCTATCAGAGATAAATCACATGTTTCAACCAGGGTTATGGGAACATATGGCTATTGTGCTCCTGAGTATGCCATGACTGGTCAATTGACGGTGAAATCTAATGTTTATAGTTTTGGGGTTGTCTTCTTAGAGCTAATTACTGGACGAAAAGCCATTGACAGCACACGACCCCATGGAGAACAGAACCTTGTCACATGGGTAACGCATTCGAAGTGGTTTTTTCTTCTTGTTTGTTTTCCTGTCATGTTGTGGAGGGTTGGTAATTGGTAAATAATTGAGGGGTTTTTTTATGTTAATACAGGCACGTTCATTATTCAATGACCGCCGCAAATTTTCAAAACTGGCAGATCGGCAATTGCAAAAACGATATCCATTGCGAGGACTCTACCAAGCTTTAGCTGTGGCATCCATGTGCAATCAAGAACAGGCAGCTACCCATCCTTTGACTAGGGATGTGGTTTGGTCATTGCTCTCTCGTATTTGGCAAATCAAGCATACGATCCCAATGCAGCAGGGCATGGCTACAAAGGCTCAAGAGATAAGGATGGCAAAAGATTCAGATATGACAGAGAAGGAAGGGTATCGAAGAACGACGAAAGTGAAGCATTTGGCATTAGATGGGATTTGGAAGGCTCAGAGAAGGATGACTCCCCCAGAGAAACTACAAGGATGTTGAATAGGGATTTGGATAGAGAACGTGTTGTAGCAGAGGCTAAGATATAGGCCGAGAATTTGCGAGAAAAAAGGCAACAAACTGCGCAGGGTAGTTTCGACGGGTCTAATGGATAGTATCCTAGTATTTATCCGGTGTTTATCCAGGGTAGTGAAGAAACATTTCCAGCTTTCTTCTTGAGTGGTCCACGCTATTAACAGAACTAACTGACGGTTAGGTAGTTATAACTTTAACTACCTAACTAATCAACTAGATAAGCTCAATGCTTTTGTCTATAAATATACGATGTAAAAGAACACAGTTTTAAGTCTTTTTTGATTAATTCAATAACCGCTTTTCTCTTCCTCTGTATCTTTCTTCTTCTTCTTCTTCTTCTTCTTCTTCTTGAATGTCATTCTTGAACCTTGCTTAAGTCATTTCATAATCTCGACATGGTATCAGAGCAAACCAATGAAGCTAGTTCGACAGCCCTGAAAGAAGCTTCTTTTGCCATTTTTAATCCTGGTTAACAGTGCATTACGTTAAAGCTTGAAGATGATAACTTCTTGTTATGGAAACAACAAGTTGTAGCAACATTAAGAGGCTATGGACTGAAGGGCTTTATTAATGGTACACAATCTATACCATCGACCAATACTCCTGAGTTTCAGACGTGTGATAGACAAGATTAGTTACTGCTTTCTTGGCTTCTTTCCTTGATCAGTCCTCAGATCTTACCAAATCTTGTAGGATGTGACACTACAAGGGACTTATGGGAAGCAGTAGAGGAGTACTTTGCATCCCAAACAACAGCAAAGATAATGCAATATAGAAGGCAACTGCAGAATATAAAGAAAGGCTCTCTTGGTATGAAAGAATATCTCCTAAAGATCAAGACACTCTGGGATACATTGCAATCCTGTGGTTGCAAGATGAGTGAAAATGAATTGGTTCATATAACTTTATCTGGGCTTGGTCAAGAATTCAATGTTATTGTTGTTGCAATCTCAACTCAGAAAGAATTGCCAAATTAGAAGTCTACTTCGGCATTTTTATTTGCTACTGAATCAAGAAATCTTTAAAACTCTGCCTTTACTGAATCAGTGGTGCCTTTTTCTCATTTGGCTATGCAGCAGAGGAAGTTCTCCTTTGAGAATTTTCAAGGACAGAATGATGGTGGCAGAAATTTATAGGTCGAGGAAAGTTTAAAGGTAGAGGATCAAATAGCTCTAAGCCACAGTGTCAACTTTTTGGCAAGATTGGACATACTGTCCATAGGTGCTATCACAGATTCGATATTTCCTTTAATCATGAACCTGGAAAGTCCTCATCAAGTTTTGGTACACAAAGCAATTTTTCTTCTTTTCCACAAGTCAATGTAGCTAAAGCATTGGTGGCTACGCCTATTTCAATCTTGGACTCTGCTTGGTATCCTGATTTGGGTGCCACTAATCATGTCACAAATTCATTGGAGAATCTCAACTTAGGCTCTGAATATCGTGGGAATGGCAAGTTGCAAATGGGAAATGGTATTGGTACTAATATAGCAAGTATAGGGAATTCTCTTGCTCAAACCTCATCTAAAACCTTTCAATTAAATAACATTCTTCATGTCCCACAGATCACTAAAAATCTACTTTATGTATCACATTTTTGTAAAGATATCAAAGTCTTTTTTGAGTTCTATTCTAACAGTTGTTTTGTGAAGGATTTGGTTACGAAGGAGATTCCACTCAAAGGGACTCTTGAAGGAGGGTTGTACAAGTTGAATCTGAACATAAATAAGTTTGCTGCATCAACTTCTCACAACCAGAAATCAGCCTTAGTGTCTGAACTATCCTTGGATAATGAGTCTACAGTTCTCTCTTTCATAAACTCTTCAACAGTTTCAAATCTATTAGACCATTTTGTTATGTGGCATAGATGTTTAGGTCATCCACATGCTGATGTAGTGTCTAAAGTCTTGTCTACTTGTAAAATCTCAAATAAAAGTAATAAAAGATTCATTTGACCCCACTGTCAACAAGCTAAGAGCCACAAGCTTCCTTTCTCTGTGTCTACAACTGTTTATCATTCACCACTTCAGCTCATAGAGGCTGACCTTTGGGGCCCTGCTCCTTTCATTTTTGGAAATGGATATAAATACTATGTTTCCTTTATAGATGCATTTTCGAGATACACTTGGATTTACTTCTTACAAACTAAAAGTGAGGCATTAACTTCCTTTATTCATTTCAAAAGACTGGTTGAAAAACAATTTAATACCTCTATAAAAGTCCTACAAACTGATTGGGGTGGTGAATTTAGGAGTTTTAGCTCATTCCTTAGCTCAGAGGGTATTATCTTTAGACATCCCTGTCCTCACACATCTCAGCAAAATGGCATAGTGGAGAGAAAACACAGGCATTTAGTAGAAACTGGTCTCACTTTACTGTCTCAAGCCTCTCTTCCTTTCAAGTTTTGGTCAGATGCTTTTTCTTCTGCAGTCTTTCTTATTAACAGATTACCTAGTGCAACTCTTCATTCAAAGTCACCATTTGAGGTATTATACAAGGTATCTCCTGACTATTCCCTTCTCAAAACTTTTAGTTGTTTATGTTTTCCCTATCTCAGACCATATAACACTCACAAAAAGGAATTTCGATCCTCTCCTTATTTGTTTCTTGGTTATAGTCCCAACCACAAAGGCTACAACTGCTTAGATGCCAATGAGAATCTGTTTATATCCCGACATGTTACCTTTGATAAGACAAAGTTTCCGTATTCATATTTATTTTCTAAACAAATCTCTAGTCATACAAACCTTGTTTTTGGTACTGTTCCCCCACCTCCAATTCTACCTTTTACTCATACCTCAAATAATTCCCCTTCAATCTTTACATCACCAGATGATCACTCACACTCTATTTCCTTCTCTAACACTCAAACTCATCAGTCTTCTTCTTCATATATTTCCCCTACTCAATCTTGAAATCCTACCTTGCAAGAGGATCCTTAAATCTCTATCTTAGGACCATGTCCAACTTCTATGAGTAACTATCGTCCTATGAATACAAGATCCAAAAGTGGGATCTTCAAGCCAAAAACCTATCTGGCAAGTGTAGATGATGAGGAACCAACCAATATTACACAGGTATTGCAACATCCGAAGTGGACAGAAGCTGTTAAAGCTGAATATCAGGCCTTGTTAAAAAATCAAACCTGGACTTTAGTTCCCTCTCCTTCAAACAGGTTTATAGTTGGATGTAGATGGGTGTTTAAACTAAAGAGAAATGCAGATGGTTCAGTGGCCAGGTATAAAGCTAGACCAGTGGCCAAAGGGTATCTCTAGTAGCTTGGTATTGACTTTGGGGAGACATTTAGTCCTGTTGTAAAACATGTTACAATTAGGACTATTCTTACTCTAGCATTGTCTAAAGGTTAGAATCTCGGACAAGTTGATGTGAATAATGCATTTCTCAATAGCAACTTAAATGAGGAGGTGTATATGCATCAACCACCTAGGTTTGAAGTCCAATATGGAAGTCAGCAGCTGGTATGAAAGCTAAATAAGGCTTTATATGGATTAAAACAGGCCCCAAGAGCCTGGTATGACAAGCTTCAGAATTTTTTGCATCAATAAGGTTTCTTCTCTTCCAAATCTGACCAGTCACTCTTTATTAAGAAATCCACTTCTGTTTGCCTATATGTGTTAGTGTATGTAGACGACATTATTATTACTGGTAATTCTAGTGATGCAATTGACAAGCTGGTTAGTGCTTTGGACACAACCTTTTCACTTAAGGATCTTGGATCCTTAAATTTCTTTTTAGGCATTGAAGTTCACAGATTGAAGAGTGGCATCTTACTTACTCAGTCCAAGTACATCAGAGAACTGTTGCAAAAGTTCAATATGTTACATGCTAGATCAGTGCCTACTCCTATGGTCAGCTCATTGAGATTGTCAGCCAATGAAGGTTCCCCTGTTGAGGATGCTTAAAAATTTAGGAGTGCTGTTGGTGCTTTGCATTATGTGATAGTGACTCGACCTGATCTAGCTTTTCTTATCAGCAAACTGTCTCAGTTTATGCACCAGCCATTGGATACTCATTGTAAAGCACTTAAAAGAATTTTCAGATATCTTATTGGTACTTTAGAGCGTGGGATTCTATTGAAACCCTCACCAGTTCTGACTTTGATAGGGTTTACAGATTCTGATTGGGCTTCCGATCTAGATGATAGAAGATCTATGTCTGGTTTTTGCGTATTCCTAGGGAGTAATCTCATTGCTTGGAGCTCAAAGAAGCAACATACAGTGTCAAGGTCGAGTACAGAAGCTGAATTTAGAAGCCTAGCAAGTTTGACTATTGAAATAATTTGGATTTAGTCCTTGTTATCTGAGATTGGTGTTACTCTTCCAGTCAAGCCACATATCTAGTGTGATAATTTGTCTAGTATTGCCTTATCGGCTAATCCAATTCAACATGCCAGAACCAAGCACAGGGAATTGGACATGATTTTTGTCAGAGAAAAGGTTTTGCATAAGCTTATTGTAGTTAACCACATCCCATCCTATGATCAAACTGCTGATATTTTGACAAAACCTCTGTCCTTGTCCAATTTTGCTAGGCTACGAGACAAACTTACAGTTCAAGAGAGGAGTGCTCAGCTTCTAGGATGAGTGCTTGGTTTAAGGGAGCATAATGGTAAATCACAGAAGCCTGGGAAGAGGATTGCTCAGCTTACAGGGGCATATTAACAGAACTAACTGACGGTTAGGTAGTTACAACTTTAACTACCTAACTAATTAGCTAGATAAGTTCAATGCTTTTGTCTAATATTATACGATGTAACAGAACTCAGTTTTAAGTCTTTTCTGATTAATTCAATAACCGCTTTTCTCTTCCTCTGTATCTTTCTTCTTCTTCTTCTTCTCCTTCTTCTTCTTTTTCTTCTTCTTCTTCTTCTTGAATGTCATTCTTGAACCTTGCCTGAGTCACTTCATAATCTCGACACACATAAAAAGCTTGGCTAAGCTTTGTTCCTTCCGCTGAAGCAGAGACAAGTGTTGCTCTCTATAAGGACTTTGGTGCTCAGGTGCTGTCAACCCTTTCTTTTTTGTCTCATATTTTTTGTTGCTTTCTGTTTTATTTAATTTACATCCTCTCATTGAAGCATAGAAAAAGAAAACAATCATGGACAGCAAGAGAAGAAGAAGACGTATTTATAAAATTTTAAGAGTGAAGACATCTGGGTCAATGTTATCCTTGCTCCTGTAGGGTCCCCTTCTGTACGGAACTCTTTTGTTGTTTGTAAGTTGTATTTTAATGTATGCAATTACATTTTACCAACTAATTCAGATAATTTTTAGCCCATTCTATGTAAGAATAATTATCCAATGTATTGTCAATAAAGTTTTTTAACTCTACAAACGAGATTAAAATGATGATATATGTCTTTTAAAATATTAATAAAATAAAAAATAAATAAAATAAAACTTGTATCATTGTTCTAATCTAGTTTATAGAGTCAAAAAATTTCATTGATGATGTATTAAATATTAATTTTGTGTTATTGTTATATATGTCAATAGGTCTCAGGAGCTTTAATTGTCACAAAATTTTAAATAAAATTTATTTTAAATCATTAAAATAGATGAAAATACTTGCGATTTACACAAAAGAAATGAGCCTCTTACTCTTTGATCTAGCTTATTTAATGATGGCTACTGATTCTGCTAGACAAGTACTAAAATTGACTCTCTTTTTTTTTTGCTCATATTGACTTTTGAAGAGTTTTTTTTATCATATTATTATAATTTGAAATTTTATTTCTTAAAATATGGCACTTGAAAACTTATTTCGCAATTATAATATTTTTGACATGTCATCACTTTGTCATATTTTTTAAATATAAAAAATTAAACTTATGTCCAATTATTTAAAATTAATCCCGAAACCTCTAAAAAAAAACTTTCTGCTTTTAACTCTCTGGCTTCTTTTTGTTCTTTCTCAATATCCTTGATTTTATTTCTATTCTTTCTCCAACTCCTTAAGTTCTTTCCCTTTTCATCCAATTTTAATAATAGAGATACTTTTGATTTATTAGTTATTCCTTATCTTTCACTTTTTTCTAGGTTTACTGAGTTTAATTTTTTGTTTAACCTAAAATTTATTTGATCTATTTACTAAAGCTTTCAATCTTCTTGTTCATAGCAGCAACATCGTACTCTCTTTCTAGCCCCAAAAAAATCACTACTTGTTGAAAATTTTTATTTTTCAGAATTCAACTCTACACTAGTTTGCTAGCCTAATCTAATAAATTGTTTTATCATTCTTGCCTGAAGAATCCAATGTGCATCTTATATGCTCTCATTAGCATTTTTGTTTCCTTTACACTCTTCATAATATTTTTATTTTTAAAATCATCTTTCAGACTTGAATATTATTGAAAGAAGGAGAAAAGTAAAAGAACTAGGCTGATACGAAGAAAAGAAATGTTGAAATTAAAAGGTTAGTTTGTTTGATCAGTGGATTCTTAAAACCCCTTTACCCATGAACTAACACAGCAAGGCTAATTCCCATGAAGTAAAAAGAGTAAAGCTGTTTTCCTAAAATCTGCAAGAGACTAAAGACAAGTAATGGAAATATTTTTTTTAATTTTTAAAATAAAAATAAAATATATTGATGACATGGCAAAAACTATTATACATTGGAAAATAAATTTAGAAATATAGTACCTCGGGAATTAAGATTTCAAATTACAATTCTTAAATAAAAAACTCAACTTTTGAGTTTGTATGAGTGAATGAATTCTTATAAATGAATTAACTTTGAGAATTTATTTTTGAATTAGTTGTTAATAATAATATATATTTATTACAAGAAAAATATTTGATAGTTAGAATGAAGTTGCTTTGTATTTGAAGTTAAGCTTTATAATAAATCACAATTTTTTTAATCACTTTATCAAAAGATTGTCAATTATAGTATCTTTGGATAATTATTATTATTTAAATTTGTTGTTGTAAAAAAAAACAATAAATATTTGCTGATGTCGGATCCTCGATCTTCGCGTTAGTTTGTCTTCAAGAATTCTGCAAGAGAGAAGACCATCAGGGGGCGTAGGGGTTTTCCCCTGCGCGCGCACTCCGATGCTTAAGTCAGACAGGGTTTTGGCAGGGTTTTCAGTAGGCAAATAGAGCTTAGGGTTTAAGAATGATACCTGTGACCTATTTATAGGAGTTATTTTGCGCGTAATTACCTTTAAGCCACACATCTTAAATAATAACCTAGTGGATCATTTATGGGCCTTTTGAGTCCTCTTTCCTCTTGGGCTTAGATTTTTATTTGGCTCAATGGTCTTCAGCTTGACTTATAGAAAAGCCCAGTAATAAATGACCAAGTCCACATCAATTACTCCCCACTCTTTCGCAAGGTTTACCTTGTGAAATAGTATATAAAGAATGGGTTTTTCAAATTCTTTTGCTGCCCTCTTCCTGGGATTACCACAAGAATCTTTTCATCTTTACTGGAGGGTTTAACTAGTGAACTTCATTAATATTTGTAGCAGAAATGACTTTGTGTCATCATTTCTTTTGTCAAGTGCCTTCTATTAGCCAAGAGGAAGAAAACCGAATCTGGGTTACGGCCATGAGGGCACATCGTCAAGAAGTGTCATAAGCGGATGCATATGTTCTTATCTGGTTTCATCAGATGTGGTTTGTACTCGGCATGCTCCTGATTGGTTGAAGCTTGATCCGGATGCTGAGGATTTGGAACCTTTTTTGAGGATAGGCATTTATAAAGATCCATCTGATCTTACCAGCCCTCAAGAGCCTTTTCGTCGACCCGAGATGGTCGGGGTTTTTACAGGCTTGGACGAAGATGATTCAGATAATTATAGCACCTCAGAGCGTACATGCTTGGGTGCCTATTAGTATCGATGTTCCTTTTGAGGCAGAAGTTAATCTAGAGTGCTCCGTAGTTTTTTGTGAAAGAGCTTAGTCTTTTACAAACCGATCGGCCCATTTTTAAACTCATCTATAGAAGCAACTTATACATTTACCTTGTATTAGTCTCACGTAATAATCAGGCTTTCCTCGTGCACTTTTTTGCTTCAAGTTTTTTTTACATATGGGGCTTATGTCGCTCAATTACTGCTTCAAGCTCAAGCACGTCATGCATGACTTACATCGCACATTTTTCGCTTCAGGCTTTTGGTTTGCCCATCTCGCACGCTTTTGTGCTTAGGAACTTTTCATTTGCTAATCTCGCACACTTTTCGCTTAGAGATTTTCGAATTTGCCCGTCTCGCACCGTTTTGTGCTTAGGGACTTTATAGAATTGATAAGGACATAACATCACTTTTATATCCAGAATGCCAACACAATGCGTTAAATGTAATATGATAAAATTGTAACGGACCTCGTTTAGAGATATTTTTGCCCGACTCGCACCCTTTTGTGCTTAGGGACTTTTTGTTTTGCTCGCTTAGGGACTTATTTTTGCCCGTCTCGCACATTTTTCGCTTAGGGACTTATTTGTGCCCGTCTTGTATCTTCTCGCTTAGGGTCTTATTTTTGCCCGTCTCGCGCATTTTTCGCTTAGGGACTTATTTATGCCCGTCTCTAGCGTCTTCGTCTCGCTTAGGGTCTTATTTGTGCCCGTCTTGCGTATTTTTCGCTTAGGGACTTATTTGTGCCCGTCTCGCATCTTTGTCTCGCTTAGGGTCTTATTTTTGCCCGTCTCCCGCATTTTTCGCTTAGGGACTTATTTATGCCCGTCTCTAGCGTCTTCATCTCGCTTAGGGTCTTATTTGTGCCCGTCTCGCACATTTTTCGCTTAGGGACTTATTTATGCCCGTCTCGCGTCTTTGTCTCGCTTAGGGTCTTATTTGTGCCCGTCTCGTGCATTTTTCGCTTAGGGACTTATTTGTGCCCATCTCGCGTCTTCGTCTCGCTTAGGGTCTTATTTGTGCCCGTCTCGCGTATTTTTCGCTTAGGGACTTATTTGTGCCCGTCTCGCGTCTTCGTCTCGCTTAGGGTCTTATTTGTGCCCGTCTCGCGCATTTTTCGCTTAGGGACTTATTTGTGCCCGTCTCGCGTCTTCGTCTCACTTAGGGTCTTATTTGTGCCCGTCTCGCTTAGGGTCTTATTTGTGCCCGTCTCGCACATTTTTCGCTTAGGGACTTATTTGTGCCCGTCTCGCGTCTTCGTCTCGCTTAGGGTCTTATTTTTGCCCGTCTCGCGCATTTTTCGCTTAGGGACTTATTTGTGCCCATCTCGCGTCTTCTTCACGCTTAAGGTCTTATTTTTGCCCGTCTCGCGCATTTTTCGCTTAGGGACTTATTTATGCCCGTCTCGCGTCTTCATCTCGCTTAGGGTCTTATTTTTGCCCGTCTCGCGCATTTTTCGCTTAGGGACTTATTTATGCCCGTCTCGCATCTTCGTCTCGCTTAGGGTCTTATTTGTGCCCGTCTCGCGCATTTTTCACTTAGGGACTTATTTATGCCCGTCTCGCGTCTTCGTCTCGCTTAGGGTCTTATTTGTGCCCGTCTCGCGCATTTTTCGCTTAGGGACTTATTTATGCCCGTCTCGCGTCTTCGTCTCGCTTAGGGTCTTATTTGTGCCCGTCTCGCGTCTCTTTGGCCTGCTTCCATTTTTTCTTCTTCTATTCCTGCAACATGTCTATCAAACATGGAGGATTATCATAGTACAGATAAAAATAACTGGCCTTTCGTTTCATAATATAGTATTTTCACTTAAATGGAGTAAGTAATAATATAATTGCAGCAAATGTTAAAACAATAATAGCAAATGTTTACCACCAGTACCATTCCAAGTCTTTGTCTTTGAAAAATCTGTAAGGTACGAGTGCTGTGATGTTTTGCTGTCAACCATGGATTGTGCACCGAGTCGTGCCTCGGTACCATCAATCTATCTTCACGAGCTTACCACAAGTTGTTTTCGATTGAACCAAGCTTTTCCTGGCTTGCTGCCTTTCACGACAGTGGCTAGTGCCTATCTCGGACACCTGCCTAATTCAATCACAATTGTTAGAGTGGACAAGAAAATTGAAAATATCGTTTAAGAGTACCTTAGATCTGGTTACCACCCTTATGTCCCTGCTTGAGTGTGTTTGCAATTTTCGTTGTGCCAAGCACTCACTTGTATTGATACTCCAGAATGCTATGTATAGGGGCTTACAAAAGAGACATATCCTTGATCTCGACACCTTGAGCCGGCACATCCTTGTCTTGCTTAAAGGACTCATGAAGCCGACACACTTTTTATATAGATAAGCCCTCTTTCACATGTGTGGTTATCAATAGTCTAAGTGTGTGGCTCTTAAGCCACTTCTAGATTGCTAGAGCAGTTCTTAGGTCGAAGGAAGCTTTTGGACACTCGGTCGGACTAGGTCTAGAAGATTCTAGATTGTTCCGCTCAAATCACGCACTTGGGCGTGCGCAGACATCGCCTGCATTGTGCTAACGGGGGAATTTTGTGTATGGGTGCTGTGTTCACCTAATTTTCTTCACTGTCATTTTATCAAAGTAGGGGGCTTATCGCATGCGAGAGCCCATATCTCATCCAAGGCCTGTCGCTCGTGGGAGCTCCCCTGTCACCCAAGGTCTGTCGCATGCGGGAGACCATCTCTCGCTAAAGGCTTGTCACGCACGGGAGCTCTTGTCTAGCTCACGGCCTGTCACTCTTCTTGGCTTTGAAGTTCAATTTCACAACGAAGAAGATAAGGTTGCCCATGTTCTAGTCGTGTCGCATGCCTATAGTGGTGCAAGCTGCTCTGTCGCGTGACCTTGAGCTAGCTTGGGACAGAGTACCTGTTGCATGCTTGTAGTCGCGCAAATTTGCAGTGTAGCAAGCACCTTTCGAGCGACAGATTGTTCTGTCACATAACGTCTTGCATGCAACTGAATATTCAAAAGAGTGGCATCTTTGTGAGATCTTCAATAGTGATCCCTCTTTTTCGCCATTTTGGCATTTGCATGCGTGAGCCACCTCTCACAGAAAGAGTCTACCACGTGGAACCTTGTCGCCAAAATTTGTCATGTGTGTGCCTGTGCTCGCTGAATTAAGGACATGGTTGTCGCCCATTCCTTGTACTCTGCCGCTAGAGATCTTTCAGGCGACAGGCTGGGCTCTACCCATTTCGTGTACTCAATCACGAGGGAACTTTTGGGCGTTAGGCAGGGCCGTAGCCCACTTCTTGTATTCTGCCGCCAGAGATCACTACCTGCCGCCAAATATGTGACTGGTCATCACCTCAGCTTTTTCTTTCTCTTCTTTTGTCTTTCCATTTTTTGCGGCACAATACCTTTTATTTTTATAGTATTTAGTGTACCTTTACACCATATAGCTCCCCAAGTTCTTCTTTGAAACAGCGTTGTCATTTCTGTTCAAAGATGAACTTTTTCTCGAGCGTTGTGCTTGATGATGTACAAAGTTGCCTAATCCTTTGTCGCTTTGGCTACCCAAAATGGCTTGCCCATAGAGTTTTCTCTCCTAGGTGAGTTCCTATATCGGTTGATAAGGGCTTGCTTGCTTGGGTCTTAGGATGGCTGTATTCTTACTCATTATTCACAACCGTACTCTCGTGGTGGCCACTAGCTCGTCTGACCTTTTGTGTCCTGCCCGGTTTTTGCCGCTCATCTATGTTCTTACACATCTGGGCGAACACGAGGGGGCATCTTAAGTTCTAGCGTGTTCCCAGAGGTCTTTGGTTGGGGATCGCCCAATAGAGCTCTCCTGGACTTACGCTCGCTTGTTCTTAGTTCTTCGTCTAGCTCTTCCCTTTCTTGGGTGAGCTCATCTAGTGTTGTGTGCACGCTTCTGCCAGACCCTCTGGCTTATTCCTTGCTTGCCGATCTAGATTGTTTCTCGCACCTTAGTGCGTGCTTTACCGGTCAAGCCTTGCTGTGAAGGCTGGGCTGTGGCGTTGGTCATGTAATTGCCGTATGCTACTCAATCGTCAAAAGTGCCAGTGGTCTTGTGGTCGCCACATGACACTACACTCGTAAGCGTTGCTTTGTGCCTTGTGCGCAAGATGCTAGGCTCACGGGAGCCATTCGCTTGTCTAGAATGCTTACAGTGTGACTTTTTCTCACTCGCATGGCTGTCGAATCGCTTTATTACGACATTACTTGTCGAATGTGCTCATCATTACCTTTGACCTATTGTCCTAGCGTACGGCGGATCGATCTGTCGTGGCAGGAGCCCTTCTGTTGTGGAGGTGCCTGTCGTACATTAGCGGACTTGCGTTTTCTTCTCCTCTATGTCTTCGTTCAGCCCCTTTAAGCTGGGCTTCATGCATTTTTTGAGAGCTATGGATATGCAAGTCAGCAAACAAGTGGTGGTTTTGAGTTTGTTGCTGTTCACATTTTTGCTTTCTTTTTCATGCAGACGGTAGCAAACACATTTGCAATGATAGGCCTCGATTTAGTGAAGAACCAAAGCGGGATAGCAAGATGTTGATGGTGAATGGGAGCTTCGGTGATAAGCAGTGGTGCTTGGAGGATGCGGTGATGGGGGTGGTTATGGCGTCAGAGAAGAGAAGGCCAGTGGTTGGACTAAGCTGCTTTGTCGCAGGCGGGAGGCTTCCTTGCCAACACCTATCGCACGCGAGATCCACACCTCACACCCAAGCATGTTGGCGCTAAAGCAACCCCCTCTCGCCCAAGGAGATGTAGCGTGCTGGAGCTGTAGCGGGCGGGAGGCTTCTTCGCCAACACCTTTCGCACGCGAGATCCACACCTCTCGCCCATGCATGTTCGCCCGTGGTTGCAGAAAGAGGTCTACCTCGCGCGACAGGCTTAGTGCGACATGATAATCACCTTCTCGCCAAAGATATCTCATGCGGAAGACACCCTTTTGCCGGCAGGCTCCTCGCATATATGTTCCAAGGCCTGTCGCCGGGGGTCTGTCCAGCGCGATAGATAGCTCTCGCATGTGCTAAACAGGAGGAGGTCTCTCGCCGAGGGTCTGTCGCATATATCATCCAAGTCTGTCGCCAAAGTCTATTTTGCGCGGGAGATGGCTATCGCTAGTGCTAGCAGAAAAGAGGTCTCTCGCCAAAGTTCTGTCGCACATATCGTCCGCCTGTCGCCAGAGCCTGTTTGCGCGAGAGCTAGCGTCTCGCCTAGCTAGTAGGAGGAGGTCTCTCGTCGAGGGTCTGTCGTTGGCAATGTCAATAAAAGAGGTCTCTCACCAAAGGTCTGTCGCACATATCGTCCGCCTGTCGCCAGAGCCTGTTTGCGCGAGAGCTAGCGTCTCGCCCAGCTAGTAGGAGGAGGTCCTCGCCGAGGGTCTGTCGTTGGCAATGTCAATAAAAGAGTTCTCTCGCCAAAGGTCTGTCGCACATATCGTCCGCCTGTCGCCAGAGCTTGTTTGCGCGAGAGCTAGCGTCTCGCCCAGCTAGGTGGAGGAGGTCTCTCGCCGAGGTCTGTCGTTGGCAATGTCAATAAAAGAGGTCTCTCGCCAAAGGTCTGTCGCACATATTGTCCGCCTGTCGCCAGAGCCTGTTTGCGCGAGAGCTATCGTCTCGCCCAGCTAGTACGAGGAGGTCTCTCGCCGAGGGTCTGTCGTTGGCAATGTCAATACGGTTGACCTTTTTTTTTCGGGGTCATAATTCTTTTGAAATGTGCCTCATTAATAAAACTAAAAGTTGAATTCGCCTCTCGCCCATGCAAGTCTCTCGCCATGCTGTCGCCCAATTTTGTGGCGTAATTTGTGCACTCTGCCGCAGCCTACGTATCTTCTCTTCCGCAGATCGTCTTTCACCAATTTTTTATGGCTTTTCTGTTTGTTTCTCACAGACGGCGCCAATTGTTGTTGCCAAAAACAACAATAAATATTTGCTGATGTCGGATCCTCGATCTTCGCGTTAGTTTGTCTTCAAGAATTCTGCAAGAGAGAAGACCATCAGGGGGCGCAGGGGTTTTCCCCTGCGCGCGCACTCCGATGCTTAAGTCAGACAGGGTTTTGGCAGGGTTTTCAGTAGGCAAATAGAGCTTAGGGTTTAAGAATGATACCTGTGACCTATTTATAGGAGTTATTTTGCGCGTAATTACCTTTAAGCCCCACATCTTAAATAATAACCTAGTGGATCATTTATGGGCCTTTTGAGTCCTCTTTCCTCTTGGGCTTAGATTTTTATTTGGCTCAATGGTCTTCAGCTTGACTTATAGAAAAGCCCAGTAATAAATGACCTAGTCCACATCAAAATTAATTAAGGGGACATATAAGGAAGAATTTAAATTAAAATAATGTTTAAGAACTGTGACAGTTAATAAGGTTTGGTTTATGTTAAATAATTTCAACTTTCACTTCTTTAATAATGATGATAATGATGATAGTGAGGCTTTGGCTCAGTGATAAGGAGGAGGTCATGAGATTTTGAGATCTCATGTTCGAATCTCCCCAAGTGTGAGATCCAATTTAGTTTGTTTATTATCAATTTAATTTATTATTATTATTTGTATTTCCTAATTTATCCAGTTATGGGTTCATTAATGTACTATTCAAATAATAAAAATAATAATTAATGTTTGATAGGTATTTTAATTTTGAATAATTTTTTTGAAACAATAAAAAATATCTATCAAATGAAACTTAAGTTAGGTAAAAAAAGCAAACTAAAATTAATTTTAATATATGAAATAAGAAAGAATTTATTGCCAAAATGTCGCTTTTATTTGTGAGAAAAAACCTTGTCCTGCTCCTTGGATCCCCGGTAGATAATTATGCAACTTAAAAAAAAAAAGTTCAAAGAGCTTAAAATCAAAGATGAATGCCTAAGATAAAAAGAGGGCTTAATAGCCAAATGTGTCCTCAAAGTTTGTCACAAAATGGAATTAAGTCATCAAAATTTAAATGCATGAAAATCAGTCATCAACGTTACAAAATAATTGAATTAAGGGCATTTTCGTTAAATTCTTTAATTTTCGTTACCTTTACCAGTAATAAAACTTAACGGAAATTAAAGTATTTAACGGAAATGCCCTTAATTCAATTATTTTGTAATGTTAATGACTGATTTCCATGCATTTAAATGTTAAAGACTTAATTCCATTATGTGACAAACGTTGAGGACATATTTGACTATTTAACCTAAAAAGAGCGTACAAAAGATGAGAATTCAGAGGGTACTGTAGCTAATATTATTCTTTTCAAATCCACAGCCTGAGTTTTTGTTCTCTTTTTTATAAGAAAAATGAGTGATTTTAAATTCACAATTATGGTTGATTAATTAGTCGTATGTCGTAGAGTCACTGCAATTATATATAAAGGGAGATCATAAATACTTCTGATCATCCACCATAAAATTACTTCTAATTCCTACCATTGCATGCTTTATTACATCCAGCTGTGTCTTGTTGGTAATGAATAAAGGGTTTGGATGGGTGGTATATTGGATTCGATTAACTTTGGTGAGATTGAAAACAACAGTAATGGTAAAATTGATATCAAATGGTGATACGTTTAAATCCAATCATAGCAATAGCGATGAAAAAAATAATAAAATGACAATTATAAGTATTGTATATTAAAATTTAAAATAAAAAATAATGAATAAAATTATCTTTTAACTTGAATCTCACCGCACCAATCTTATCTGTGCTGCACTCCAGTAAGAGACACATGCCAACGCAAGGTGTCAATTTTTATGAGCCCAACAATGAGCAAAAGCAAAACATTTCCCTCCTTGCATGTTCAATCAACTTTTCGCCTCAATCATCAACAACGCCAAACAGAGAATAGTTGTCGTCCTTGGATTTTGAGGAATAGTGGAAGTACATATTCTCTATCAATGCCATACATCGTTATTAAACATGGGTAAAAGCACATATGCATAGAACCTGTTTCTGTGTACAAACACAAAAGATGGAACATAAACAAAAGGCGGATGAAAAGAAATGACGGAGGCGGTTTAAGGCATCATAACTCTCAACAAAATGACAACCGAGTGAGTACAGTTTTAGCATACAATCAAACTGGACATTCATCCGACTGGACACTGGAATCATCCAAGCTTTTGTGATCAGTTTTATCAGGCTCCTCTGTCTGCTCATCTTCACTTGTATTATCAGAGTTAGTATCACCAGCTACAGGATGAATTTCAGAGGCGCCTACTGTGCTCAGGACAACAATACTTTTCATTTGTTCCGAGAGCTTCTTCTCCACTATAATCTTTTGGGTGTTCCTGTAAATTGCATACAACAGCATCTGGAGCATCCCCAGGATGAAGCCTAGGACATTCGGGAGCTGTCGATTGAAAAGGAAATTAACAAATAAGAAAAATATAGAATTAGTGGCTCAAAGTGAAGTGAAAGTGGAACAAAATGTGTCCCACACAAAGGTAAACAACAACATACAGCTACGCAGAGGTCCTTGATTGATAGTCCGTAAGCAAACCACATTATTGCACTCAATGTAAGGAAAAATGATAGGTTGAAAGGCATGAACTCAACACTCCTGGTTCGAATAACTCGCGCCTGGGACAATAAGAAAAATATATGGTTAGTTAGAAAAGTAATCAATGAACTGTAAGTTTAAGAAATTAATTAATAGGCAAAAATATGTGCATGAGTTTAATATATTTGCATATAATACCCACCACAATGTTTAAGGGTGCTGCGAAGACTGATACAGAGATGGCAACGCAAATCCAACCAAGAACCTGGATTCGAATTGGAGCTTTCACCAGAAAGTGTGTGAAAATAAGAATTAAAGAGAAGAGCCCCACGTTCATAGCTACAAAAAGTTTCATGGCAGACATCTGCAACTCCAAAAAGTAGAATAATTAGTTAATTAAATATTCTCACAAAAAGACTTTGGAAAGTGAATTTGGTCATATTAACTTCGTACCCTGCTGTCCGTCGTTGCATAAGCTATGTACATAGATATGTATACAGTCTCTACAAAACATCCAAAAGAGTTGATGGTGATGAGAAGGAAAGCATCCTTTTTTATCACCGCGTAATACAGCCATAGCATGGAGCTGAACAATGCCACCTGGTAAGGCAGTGATTGGAAACTCTCCGTTGATTTCTTTCTGTAAATCCGGTAGAATGTTGGTCTGAATTATTTTGCAACAGAAAAAAGAGGAAAAAGGGTCATCTAATTGATAGATTAAAAATCCTTTGATTCCTTGTCATGTAAAAGAGGAAGAAATGGGCTGATGCTTACACTGGAGCGATATATACAAGGACTGAAATGATGTTACCTGTCATCAATTAAAAAAAGCATTTTTTACTGTTCAAATAAAAAAAATCTTATAAAAATGCATTCATGCAGATACATCGGTACCATTTTCAAAATAAATGAATTATTTCATATGATTGGGGGAGGTGGATATCATTTAGGTGACAGCATTAAATTTTTGAAAGCGATATTGCATTAATTTTTTTTTGTTAAAAGGTATATATAAATAAATATTAATTATTACTCTATCATTAGAACTTTAGGTATATAGTTGGTGGCACTTCCAACAATGACACAACTAGCTAGGTAACTTACTGTTCAAAGCTAATATTACATCTATTATTAGTTGTTAACCTAACCAGAATTATGACTACAACCTCCTAAAATAAAGTATAGGATGGAGGAAGAAGGGAAAATAATGAAGAACCTAAGCCAGACCCAACATCTAAATATTAATCAAACAATGAAGAGAAGGCTTAAACAAAGAGGAATTAATTAATTTGAAAGAGAAAAAGATGAAAGTGAAATATAATGCCAGTCGTGTGAACTATTAGAAGAGTTTTAAATTTAATTTTAACGTTGAGTTTGACAGTCTCAAACGCCAATAAAAACAGTGAAAAAGAGAAGTATATGTCCTTCTTCAGTCTTCAGTTTCATCTCTCAAAAACTGTTATGGAAGTGAAGAAAAATGAGGGTGCATGGTAAGAGCATTTTGGTATTACCTAAGACGCCAAATGCAACTGCCCATGAATGGTCCATGGCAATGGCCATCTCTTACAATAACAAGAAAAGAAGAAAGGTTTGAGGAGCACTTGAGAGAATTAGTGTCTGTTTAAAAGAAGCATGCAAGGGGAGGAACCCTAGCTCTCTTTCTCAAACACTCTAGCTGGGAGACCCTAAGGCTTTGCATCTTATGAGCTCGAAGGACTGGTTTTTATAAGAGGACGATGGGGTGAAATGAGAGGGTCTAAACACACCCTATTTTTTTCTACTCTCACCCATTTTCTCCCTAAATGAACAGTACCTATGTAGTGTAAATTAGGGTGTGAGTAAAAAAAATTAGGGTGTGTTTAGATCCTCTCGGGTGAAATTTGGTGATGCAAGCACAGAGTGTGCGTATTGAACTCCTTTACTTGCATGACAAGTGGAAACATTTGTTGGGAACTTCGCATAATTATATCACTTTGTCCTTACCAAATTGCTTCTTAACCAACGTGCCTCTTTACTCGTGTGTCCAGCGTTCCAACCTGATTGGCAATGTCAGCAACAACAATATTCTTAAGATAAGCTTCAAATTTTTTTTTAATCATTAAATCAAATTAAGAAATTATTTTAAGATATTCCTTTGCAAAACGTTTTTCTTTCTTAACACAGTTTGAGTATTTTCCTAATTCTTTTTGGAAAAAAATAGTATGCTATCTTTTGGGTTTAACTCAAAATTATTTATTTAATTAGTCATAATCAAATAGTCATCAATTTAGACAAATATACTCTCCTTTTGGTCTACGTAAGGAAGAACTTACGGGAAGTTCATTAGATGAAGCTCCTAAAATTTTTTATTGTTGTGGCTCAGTTGGTAACGCAGGTTAAGTTTGTGGGAAGAGCTTTCGAGTTCAACTCCTATTAAACATATATTTGAGGAGGGGTAAAAAACCTTAACTGTGACTAAATTCCGAACAGGATTAGTCTCAGACCGTTAAAACGGATGAAGATACCTGTGGTTTACATCAAAAAAATAAAAAAAATAAAAACTAATCTTAAAAGTAAAAAATTTATAAATTAAGAAGTCTTCTTACATATATATAGATCAAGTGAAAAGAAATTTGAAATTTTTTTTGTATGTTTTGATACTTTTTTTATATGGGTATTTTACTGAAAAATATGACAGATTTTTCATCATTCAATAAATGTTGATTTAATCTTGATTATCAGATCATATTTTTAATTAATATTTACATATTAGTGATCTTTTCATCAAACTATTAATTAAAAGATGTATATATGATACACTGACAATATATAGTTTCTCTACACTATTAATATATCTGAGATTAATATCTCATCAATAAGCAAACTTAAAATATACCAAACCCTTAAAAATAAATACAAATAATTTTTTTTTTCAATTTGCACATAAAGATTTATTGATGAAGTGTTAACTTCTAGTATATTAATAATATATACAATCTATACACTATTAGTGCTGCATAGATAAATCCTTAATTAAATTATAAATTTGACTTTCAAAAACAGTTCTTATTTGATTTCTTTGATACAAAACCAAATCCTTACATAAATTTTTTCCGAACTGTAGGATTAGAGATATGTCAAATTAATCACTAATTATAATGTTAAATTTTATGATATATATCACAGAAAACTAGAACTATTACTTAAAAAATTAAATATAGTAACAGCATGCCTCCTTCGTTGGAAAATTTAAAACGATATTGTACTTTGTCTGCTGTATGATTTGTTTTTGTTTGATTGCGCTTGTGCAGTGCATGGCAAAGGTTTCGTGTGACATAGGAGAATCTGACTTCTTTCACCTTCAACTCTTTCTTTATTTATTTCCAGTTATAGAGAAAAAAAGTTAGGTTGAAAACAAAACGGCAACAAAAAAGTAACGAATTGCAAAGCAACAATGATGTTGTTATTGTTTTTTATTGTATATTATATTCATGGCTGAGATTTGTCTGGGAATGCTAGATGGAAATCAGAGATATTGCCAGGTTCGTGGTTGAACGTAAGCGGATAAAAGTAAGCTTTTACATTGGCCGCATTTGTGCCACTGATGCATTATTTTTTTAAAAGCCTTGTTTACTTTATGATGTAATCGGTCACCCACCAATTGATTTGCTATTGATAGAGTTGAGAAGCTTATAATATAAAGCAAAGGGAAAATAATTTCGTATGGTTTGTAAATAAAATGATTTATATTTTTATTTGGAAAACTTAATTTAAAATTATAATTTAAAGACAATTAAGTTTGTGGGTTTGTTTGGAATAAATAAGTTTGTTTCTCCATTTTGCCTGTAGCTATTGAAAAATTTATTATTCTATTTTCTCTATTCTAAAAAGAATATCAAAAAGTTTTATTGTGTTACGAGATAATTTATTTTTGTGTAAAACAATGTTGCACTAAAATAAAATATAATCCACTTGCCTCCATCCAAGCATTGTTAATTATTTACCGCTGTTTTCTAACCGATATTGCTGGATTTCGGTTTCTCAAACTTCCCAGGCCCGACAGTCCATTTCTCTCTTAAGTCTACTATTCTCATTCATTCATACTGACAAAATGAAGATTTTCTCTAATTTTTTTTTTTCATTTTGTTGCCTTTTCATGACATCATTGTTTTTACTTGGGGAGTGAAAAAGTCATTTATCAACATAGCTTTTTTGAGTGCTCAATCTCATCTTTAAATCTTTGCCTCCATTTGATTTGACTTTAGCTAAGAATCATCGTACGTAATTTAAAGAAAACGCCAAAAAAATAGAAAATGATAACGATAAAGATCACACTCATAATTAATCATGCATTCACTGAAAAGGCTTGACGTTCCTTGCATCTTCAGGAAAGGTAATTGTCTCACTTCAATTTGCAAACAAAATCAGAAAAACAAAAACAAAAAGAACACTATGGAGTTCGAAATTAATCATATATAAAGGAAAGGTGGATGTCAGACGTAGGAGCAATAAACGCTTGGTTTAAAGTTTATTTTTACTCTTGGAAAGAAATTAGGTTAAAAATTTTAATTTTTTTTGTATCTTATTATGAATAAAAGAATAAAAGTAAATTTTTTTTAAATATTTGAATGTAGTTTGAATTTTAAAATTGTTATTGTTAAAAGAATTTTACTGTTTATCACTTTTAATTCGAACAAAATTAATTTTAAATAATAAAATAAATAAAAATATTTATAATTACAAAAAAATAAATAAAACAACGCGTTTCCTTGCGTATTAATCATAATCTGAGTTTTGATTTGGAGATGGACCCATCCCTATAGTTGAAGTGGGAAGGACAACAGAGGGGGGGAGATAGATACTATAGTTTGATCGGAACACTCTTATAAAGCTTTTGGTCCACGACTTCCCTGACTCACCAATGGGAATAGCTAATCCCAGTTCATTTGCTCATCATTATTGGCATGGAGATGATGACAAGCGTACCATTATTGGCATTTTTGTGGGCCGTAAAACCTGATAATGACGGCCCCGTTTAGGAAGCTAGGTAAGCTTATATCATGCTGGTTCCCTTTCATTTTATTTTATTTATTAAAACATTATTATTCTTCTTTTTGGATTTGCTCTTTGCCTAATTATTTCAAAGACACCCTGTATTCGAATTTTCATGGCTGAATACTTAATTTAAGATTTAACATTTTTAAAAATTTTTAAATCAGGACATAAATTTTTATTTTGTTTAATTCAAGATAAAACGTTTTCGATTTTGTTCAATTTAGGATTTTTCAACAAAATTGAGCTACACATGCTGTTAAAATAATAACGGCATTTAATAAAATACACATGACAACATTTTAGTGGAACACGTGGGGCAATTGACACGTGGCAATATAATTATTATTTATTTTTCTTTTAATAAGTAAAAATACGTGGACACGTGATAGCATAGCAGTTCGACACGTGGCACAACTGACACTGAAGGAAACCGAAACAAACTCGCAGCGGAATTTAAATCATTCGGCCTCCACCAGGATCGATTTGGAGAGTTACCTGATTAGGGTTTCGAGATTTTACCTAACGTTTTCTCTGATTTTCTGTCGTTGGTCGAGTCACAAGCAACAACTTTTCGTTCTTGCCTCTATGGTATCCACACGAACGGATCTCACGACTCTTGAACGTCTCACGATCAGAAGCTTTAAAGAGCGTTTTTGATTCCTTAAAACCAAATTGCTAGCTTCGATTAAAAGAATATTTTGTTTTCTGTTTAATTGTGCGGCTTTGTTTTAGAAAACACAAAACATCCTTTTATAGGCAGTAAATTTTACCCTAAAATTTACTTTCGAACAGAACTCTAATCCTACTCAGAATAGGATTAGTTATATCCTTAATCCAATTCAGAATAGGATTAGTTATATCCTTAATCCAATTCAGAATAGGATTAATTAAGCTCCTCATTGATCCGTTCTAAGTGTGCGACCTAATAGGTTCTCAAAACAATGGCAATGACAAAATTGTCACAGGCAATGAGCGGTATCTAGCAACACATCATTGCTACCCATGTAACGAGAATGTCAATGACTCGACATAACCTTACTCGTGATAGATGTTACCGTGTAGTCTAATCCCTTTATCCTTTGATGTCTTGATTAGACACAAGTCATGGAATGTGTCACACTTGTATAGTCTAATCAGTGTTTCTTGATTCCTGAGTAGACTAATTAATCAAATAAAATCAATATCTCATATTGACTTATTCGAGCACGGCCATGCATTCAAGACATCACTCTTGTTATATAAGAGGGATAAATCCTATCTTGATCACTCAACATCCCTCTACATAGATCAAGGCATACCCAATTACTACCTTTATAGTCCATCCTGTTACGAATGACATCTAGCAGCATTAAAGTATGCAATTCTCTATGTTGGGATCTCTGATGATCTCAAGTCAAAGGATCACATACACCATCATCACTATGAGAATCACTTATGACACTCATATAACAATCCATGTAGCGTTCTCATGGAGGGTTGATCCAGTACATAGTTCTCTAACATGTACCTATGTGATGACTTGATATCCTATATCCATGACAATGGTCATCAGTCAACCACATACTAGTCTTATCGTATCATTGTTATCCTTGTTCACAATAATACTTGACTAGGGATATTTTAAGAATAGTGTGTTATTACTATTCTAAGGACATTATCATATAAGATTACATTACGCAGTTATAAGACAAATATAATAATGAACTATAATAAATAAAATGTCATGATACATAAAAAATGCCAAAGTCAATCATCTAATGAATGGTTCTAAGGGCATAATCCAACAATCTCCCACTTGCACTAAGACCATTCACTCATGTATCTAATACCTAGTGACCTAGTGTGACGATCATGTCTCTGCTGCGTCAAAGGCTTCGTCAGTGGGTCGGCGATGTTATCGTCAGTTGGTACTTTGCATATCCTCACATCTCCTCTCTCGATGATATCTCGAATAAGATGGAAGCGCCGTAGTATATGTTTGGATCATTGGTGAGATCTAGGTTCCTTAGCTTGTGCGATGGCTCCATTGTTGTCACAATAGAGCTCAATCGGATCTATAATGCTAGGAACAACTTCAAGCTCAGTAATGAACTTCCTGATCCAAACAGCCTCCTTAGCAGCTTCAGATGCAGCTATATACTCAGCCTCTATTGTAGAATCGGCCACTGTCGCCTGCTTTGAACTCTTCCAGCTCACAGCACCACCATTAAGGCAAAACACATAACCAGACTGCGATATATAGTCATCTTTATCAGTTTGGAAGCTAGCATCAGTGTAACCTTTTACAATGAGCTCTTCCTCACCTCCATATATCAAGAATGTATCCTTAGTCTTTCTCAAGTACTTAAGAATATTCTTGACAGTGATCCAGTGACGTTCACCAGGATCAACTTGATATCTACTCGTCATGCTCAAGGCATATGAGACATCGGGACGTGTGCATAACATGGCATACATAATGGATCCAATAGCAGATGCATATGGAACTTTACTTATACGTTCTCTCTCTTCTTGTGTTGTAGGACACTGTTCTTTTGAGAGAGTAATGCCATGTGTCATAGGCAAGAATCCTTTCTTGGAATCCTGCATGCTAAAACTCTTTAGCACTGTATCTATGTATGCACTTTGACTTAGGCCAATTAATTTCCTTGATCTATCTCTATAGATCTTTATACCCAGTACATAGGTAGCTTTGCCCAAGTCCTTCATTGAAAAGCAATTCCCTAACCAAGTCTTTACAGACGGAAGGGTAGGGATGTCATTCCCAATGAGTAGTATGTCATCTACATACAACACCAGGAAGACAATAGTGCTCCCACTGACCTTCTTGTAGACACAAGGTTCATCTTCGTTCTTGATGAAACCAAACTCTTTGATTGCATCATCAAAACGAAGATTCCAACTTCGAAAAGCTTGCTTTAGTCCATAAATAGAACGTTGCAGCTTGCAAACCTTTCCAGCATTTTTTGGATCAACAAAACCCTCAGGTTGTGTCATGTACACATCCTCGAGTAGCTTTCCATTAAGAAAAGCAGTCTTGACGTCCATTTGCCAGATTTCATAATCATGGTATGCAGCTATCGCAAGCAAGATCCTAATGGATTTGATCATCGCGACTGGTGAAAAAGTTTCATTATAGTCAATACCATGAATTTGTTTAAAACCTTTAGCAACCAATCGCCCTTTATAGGTATGAACATTTCCTTCCATGTCGGTTTTCTTCTTAAAAACCCATTTACACCCTATAAGTTTTACCCTTTCGGGTAAGTCAACCAAGGTCCAAACTTGGTTGGCATACATGGATTCCATCTCAGATCTCATGGCTTCAAGCCATTTCTTAGAGTCTAGCCCTGTAATAGTCTCTTGATAGGTAGTAGGCTCATCTTGGTCCATGAGCAATACATCACCGTTCTGAGTCATTAGAAATCCATATCTCTATGGCTCACGATGTGTTCTAACTGATCTACGCAAGGCTTGTGTCTCTTGAGCAGGCGGTTGCTCCATAACAGCTTATGGTTCTGGTTCCACAACAACTTGTGGTGCTTGCTCAGGCTCCATTTCAACATCGGGTGCGCTATCTTGTAGCTCTTGAATTTCTTCAAGTTCTACTTTTCTCCCACTAGTTCTTCTAGAAATGAATTCTCTTTCTAGAAAGACACCTGTTCGAGCTACAAACACTTTGCGCTCAGTGGGATTGTAAAAATAATATCCTTTAGTTAGTTTAGGATATCCCACAAAATAGCACTTATCAGATTTAGGTGCAAGTTTGTTAGAGACTTGACATCTTACATAAGCTTCACAACCCCAAATCTTCATAAAAGACATACTGGGACGTTTACCAGTCCATATCTCATATGGTATCTTTGGAACCGATTTAGATGGAACACGGTTCAGTGTAAAAGCAGCTGTTTCTAATGTATGTCCCCAAAAGGATTCTGGAAGATCTGTATTACTCATCATTGATTGAACCATATCTAATAAAGTTAGGTTTCTCCTTTCAGATACACCATTCCATTGTGGTGTACCTGGAGGAGTGAGTTGTGAGACAATCCCACACTCTTTAAGATAGTCATAAAATTCTTGGCTTAAGTATTCACCACCTTGATCTGATCGAAGTGCCTTAATGCTCTTGCCAAGTTGGTTTGTACTTCATTCTTGAATTCTTTGAACTTTTCAAAAGATTCTGACTTGTGTCTCATAAGATACACATAGCCATATCTACTGAAATCATCAGTAAATGTAATAAAGTACATAAACCCACCTCTGGCCTGTGTGTTTAAAGGTCCACATACATCTGTATTTACTAAGCCCAATAAATCACTTGCCCTTTCACTATGTCCTTTAAAAGGGGCTTTAGTCATCTTACCCATCAAACAAGATTCATATGTCTTATACGATTCAAAATCAAATGAGTCCAAAAATTCCATCTTTATGGAGTTTGGAAATGCGATTCTCATTTATGTGTCCCAAGCGACAATGCCAGAGATATGTTGGATTTTGATCATTAGATTTAATCCTTTTAGCATTTATGTTATAAATAGGCATATCAAGATTTAGAATGTAAATACCATTAATTAGTTGTGCACTACCATAAAAGATATCATTTAATTAAATGGAGCAACAGTTGTCCTTTATTATAAATGAAAAACCCTTCTTGTCCAAACAAGAAATAGAAATAATGTTTTTAGTGATGGAAGGCACATAATAACAATCATCTAATTCTAAAACAAGCCCTGTGGGCAATGTCAAAATATAAGTTCCTACAGCTAATGCAGCAACCCTTGCTCCATTTCCCACTCGTAGGTCGACCTCGCCCTTAGTCAACGATCTACTCCTGTTGAGTTCCTGCACATTTACACAAATGTGAGAACCACATCCAGTATCTAATACCCATGATGAAGAAGTAGATAGATTAACTTCTATAACATAAATACCTGAAGTGGAATTCTCACTTCCTCTCTTCTTCTTTAGCTCTTCCAGGTATTTGTTGCAGTTCCTCTTCCAATGTCCGGTCTCACCGCAATGGAAGCATTTCCCTTCTTTGACAACCCCACCTTTAGGCTTCAGTTCAGTATCATTGGGCTTGAACTTACCATTGGCCTTATTACCTTTTTTCTTGCCCTTTGCATTAGCCTTGCCCTTAGCTTTCTTAACTATTAAGACATCTTTGGGCTTGGCCTTTTTCATGTTGGATTCAGCTGTTTTCAACATGCTAAGTAACTGTGGCAGAGTCTTGTCAATTTCATTCATGTTGTAATTAACAACAAACTGACTGTAGCTGTCTGGCAACAATTGCAGAATCACATTAGTGGCCAACTCTTGGCCCAAAGGAAATCCCAATCTTTCAAGGTTTTCAATGTACCCAATCATCTTGAGCACATGAGTACCAACGGGAGTCCCCTCTGCCATCCTACACTGAAACAATGCCTTAGAGACATTGTACCTTTCTTGCCTAGCTTCCTCTTGATAGAGTTGCTTGAGATGCTCGATCATATCGAACGCATCCATTTCCTCATGTTGCTTTTGAAGCTCAGGATTTATGGAGGCAAGCATAAGGTAACTAACATCCAATGCATCATCTTGATGCTTCTTATAAGCATCTCTTTCAGCCTTTGGAGCATTAGCGGGTGGTTCCTCAGGTAAGGGAATCTCAAGGACATACAACTTCTTTTCTTGCTTGAGGACTATCCTCAGGTTCTTGTACCAATCCAGGAAGTTTGTCCCATTCAACTTGTCCTTCTCAAGGACAGATCGCAGTGAAAGTGTGTTATTTGTGTTTGATGCCATGGTAATCTACAACAGAAATATGCAAAATATAAGTATCATGAATGCATTCATTTAATTAAATATTTATTAAATGATGCTCCCACTATTTTTATCGAATCAACAACCCTTACTATTAATTCGAAAAAATTATCACATAATTTCTCCAGTGGACCAAGATCCATATTTCACCTTATCTAGAGTTAGATTTGGCTAATCGCCCAAGATTTGGCTATTTAGGTAGGCAACACTTACCAATTACATCTCATGTAACTCTTGGATAGTTGGGTGAACAACACTTGTTCTAATTCATCTCATGAATGGAAGCCCAACTTTATGCCTCTAAATTCCCAATCCTATTGAGGAAATCTAGTTAAGTCAACCCAATTTATAGCCTTTGGATATCACTATTATCCCATCACGTCTTACTAAGATAGATATGATATTTTGCTTTGGCAAACATAACAAAATCGATTCTAGTCTTGACGAGTGCTATTCATTGGTAGGCATCTATTATTGACTTAATTTAATTTGAGGGATTTTTCTTAGTTTATTGAATAAGATCTCACCAATTTTACTTTTCTAAAATTATCATATGATTTTCATATCATAAACGTACGAAATAAACCATGCATCTCATGCAATTAAGCAATAAAATAAACGTGACATAGTTATAGCCCAAACTAAATGGATTTCCCAAGCCAATGAGAAACCCTAAGGGTTAACCTAAGGGTAATAGCATCTTCTCCAAGTGCCTCTTTGGTCATCCTTTGCATGGTTGTCAGCTCCATTAGTGTTGATCACCATCAACTCATACTTAGCTAAATTCTAACCCTATACTACGTTACAATTACTTAGTTTAAGAGAAACCTCGAGTTACATTCGAGGGGAGTAAGATGAGAAAAGAATGTACAACTAGAATTTCAAGAACAAGGCACGACACGCAGGATGTATTTATTAAAATTTACAACCATCAAAATACAATCATATTGGGCTAAGACTATAACTATGCACCATGCTCAAACAACAATTACCGTGTTATACAAACAAGTGTAATGCAATTTCAACTTTTAGTTTTATTAATGAGGCACATTTGAAAAGAATTATGACCCTGACTGCGGGGTTCCCAGGGGCGGCGCCCCCGAAAAAAAAAAGGTCAACAGTATTGACATTGCCAATGCCCTTTATCCGGAAGTGTCCTAATCTTATCAGGATGTTCCAGCCAGTATCTCATACTGATTATAATTTTAGTCGCATCAGA
Organism: Heritiera fomes; assembly: GCA_032173925.1. NCBI lineage: Eukaryota > Viridiplantae > Streptophyta > Magnoliopsida > Malvales > Malvaceae > Heritiera > Heritiera fomes. The sequence goes on from JAPDPM010000019.1 coordinate 5,251,801, forward strand.
ACTCTTATCTAAAAGTGTTTCAATCTTTATACACTTTCGACATTATTCTGTTTCTTCCATAACGTTTATGCAGAACAGAAACCGCCATTAATAATTCGCATCACAGATTATATCTCACATATAAGTTGAATCGAAATTGATATATATCATATATATAATTTCAACAATTCGATTTCTAGCCTCTGAATATATCATATACATTCTAATCCGTATTAATCTTATTAAAACGATTGCATGTAATCATAAACAGAAAGTAATCAGAGATCATGCTCTTATCAAAACAAATCAGGGACTCCGAATCTGGCTTTGATACCAGTGAAGGAAATCGAAACAAACACACAGCGGAATTTAAATCATTCAGCCTCCACCAGGATCTATTCGGAGAGTTGCCTGATTAGGGTTTCGAGATTTTACCTAACGTTTTCTCTGATTTTCTGTCGTTGGTCGAGTCACAAGCAACAACTTTTCGTTCCTGCCTCTATGGTATCCACACGAACGGATCTCACGACTCTTGAACGTCTCACGATCAGAAGCCTTAAAGAGTGTTTTTGATTCATTATAACCGAATTGCTAGCTTCGATTAAAAGAATATTTTGTTTTCTGTTTAATTGTGCGGCTCTGTTTTAGAAAACACAAAACATCCTTTTATAGGCAGTAAATTTTACCCTAAAATTTACTGTCGAACAGAACTCTAATCCTACTCAGAATAGGATTAGTTATATCCTTAATCCAATTCAGAATAGGATTAGTTATATCCTTAATCCAATTCAGAATAGGATTAATTAAGCTCCTCATTGATCCGTTCTAAGTGTGCGACCCAATAGGTTCTCAAAACAATGGCAATGACAAAATTGTCACAGGCAATGAGCGGTATCTAGCAACACATCATTACTACCCATGTAACGAGAATGTCAATGACTCGACATAACCTTACTCGTGATAGATGTTTCCGTGTAGTCTAATCCCTTTATCCTTTGATGTCTTGATTAGACACAAGTCATGGAATGTGTCACACTTGTATAGTCTAATCAGCGTTTCTTGATTCCTGAGTAGACTAATTAATCAAATAAAATCAATATCTCATATTGACTTATTCGAGCACGGCCATGCATTTCTTAGTCTCACTCTATCAAAGGGCCCAAAACATCACTCTTGTTATATAAGAGGGATAAATCCTATCTTGATCACTCAACATCCCTTTACATAGATCAAGGCATACCCAATTACTACCTTTATAGTCCATCCTGTTACGAATGACATCTAGCAGCATTAAAGTATGCAATTCTCTATGTTGGGATCTCTGATGATATCAAGTCAAAGGATCACATACACCATCATCACTATGAGAATCGCTTATGACACTCATATAACAATCCATGTAGCGTTCTCATGAAGGGTCGATCCAGTACATAGTTCTCTAACATGTACCTATGTGATGACTTGATATCCTATATCCGTGACAATGGTCATCAGTCAACCACATACTAGTCTTATCGTATCATTGTTATCCTTGTTCACAATAATACTTGACTAGGGATATTTTAAGAATAGTGTGTTATTACTATTCTAAGGACATTATCATATAAGATTACATTACGCAGTTATAAGACAAATATAATAATGAACTATAATAAATAAAATGTCATGATACATAAAAAATGCCAAAGTCAATCATCTAATGAATGGTTCTAAGGGCATAATCCAACAGACACGTGGCAGCGTATTAGTGGGACATATGGCAGTATATTAGTGGGACACGTGGCAGTATATTTTTGGGACATGTGGTAGTATACTTATACTTATTTTTCTTTTAATAGGTAAAAAATACGTGGCAGCATATTAGTTCGACGTGTGGCACAACTGACACATGACAGCGTGTTAGTGGGACACATGGCATTAGTGGACACGTGGCAGCATGTTATTGGGACATGTGGCAGTATACTTATACTTATTTTCTTTTAATAGGTTAAAATACGTGGACACGTGGTAGCATATTTGTCCGACACGTGGCACAATTGTCCTTTCATCGTCACCCACTCTCTTTAACAGAGAGTGTAACTCACACACGTTGAAAAATCCTTTATTAAACAAAATCGAAATCGTTTTATCCTGAATTGAGCAAAATAAAATTTTATGTCCTGAATTGAGAATTCCCGAAAACATTAAATCTTGAATTGAGCATTCAGCCAATTTTCATTAGGTTAAATTTTTTTACGTTAGTATCAATCACAAATTGTGAATGGAATTTTTTTCATAACCAATATAGTACAATAACAACTCGTGAGGTATAAAAAAATTAAAACTTATTTATTGATAATGGTATATACCACAAAAAAATATTAAGTACAAAACTAGCAATAAGTAAGTTTGACACACATATATACTATGATTATTATCTAATACACTGCCAATAAAGTTTTTAAATTCTATAAACAGGGCTAAAATTGTGACACTTACCCTTTAAAAATATTAAAAATAAAAATAAAGTAAGAGTATATATCATTATATTAATCTTGCTTGTGAAATTTAAAAATTTTACAAATAATATATTATATAATAATCCTTAGACAATATCAATTAATTGATCTTAATATATATTATTATTCAGTCAAAGAAGATTGTTTAATCTGTAAGTTTTGGTTTAAAACTCTATGTTTTATATATTTAAGTTTATATAAGTTTTTTATTTTCGTTTTTAATTTTTGTCATCAAATACATACTTATATATATATTTATATATATATATATATATAAGATTTATATATGATGCACTGACAGTGTATAGTTTCTATACATTGTCACTGTACCAGAGGTTGACACTTCATCAATAGGCCCTTATATGCAAATATAAATAAATTTTTTTAATTTGCCCATAAGGACCTATTGATGAGGTGTCAACCTCTTATGTATTGACAGTGTATAGAAACTATACACTGTCAGTGCATCATATACAAACTCATATATATATATATATATATATATATATATATACACACACACACACACACACACAAAATCATCCATGCAAAAAGCAGGGTCCAATAATGCTTTTTTACTTTTTATCTTGTCTTCTTTTTTTTATCGTAAGTAATTGAAACAGTTTATGCGAGGGAAACATGATCCAATTAGTATTCTGCAGTGTACATTTTTTTGAAAGGGTACATCTCATTCAAAGTTACAATCATAATCAGATATTACATTCAATGAACAGATAACTTGATGAACTGGTAAATACAATAACTATATTTAACAAACTAAATAAACAATAACAAACTAAACAAATCTCACATTTAGTGAAACTCAAACTTGAGACCTCAAAGTCTCAAGACCTTCTCCTTGCCATTAAGCCAAGGCCTCATCGGCATTCCGCATTGTACATTAGTTAAAGGGTTTGTATATAATGCACTGACAGTGTATAGTTTCTATATACTGTCAATGCATCAGAGGTTGACACCTCATCAATTTGCAAATTCAAAAATTTGCCAAGCTCTTAAAAGCAAATATAAATTAATTTTTTTAATTTGCTCATAAGAGCCTATTGATGAGGTGTCAACCGCTGGTGCATTGACAGTGTATAAAAACTATAAACTGTCAGTACATCATATATAAATCCTTAGTTAAATACGTGTTTGACACAATTAAACATGAATTAGTAGACGTACTAATCATTCAAACATAACCCCTTTTACGTTAATAAAATAATTACCTGTAATTATTTTTTGTTGGCATCTGAAAATTTCGTAGGTAATGCTCTCGTTGGTAAAATAAAAAAAAGATTTTGTTTGTTTTTAAAATTAAATATTTATTACTCTATTTTTTGCTTTAAAATTAAATTGAAAATTTACAAAATAAAAAATTATTATTTATAAATTATTAATAATATAAATGCATTAAAATGCATTTAACTTAAAAATATATAATATATTAAAAGTCATCAATAAATAAGTCATCCATATCCAAAAAAGAAATAAAAAAATCATACATAATATATAATATACTAATTGCATATATGAAAGGGACTGCTTTGATATTATCTTAAGGGCAGAAACAGCAGATGAAGTTCTCACGGCCGCTGGAGTGCTCACAGAGGAAGCACGACTAAAATCTGCTAATTTCATTTCATGTTTCTTCGTGCACACTAGTATTGCTTAATAATGTATCGCTTAAAGAGTAAAGACCTTTGTATTACTAATATTGTGCACGAATTCTTATTAAAGAAAAAAGAGATTAGTATTAATCGTTAAAAAATTAAAATTTAAAAATTGTGAATTATAAAATTAATTTAGGATTATTCAATTTTGTAAGATTTAAATTATTTGTAAATTAAAATTTCATATATTATGAAGGTGACTATAAGTTATTCGATTATTAAAAGAAAATCGAATAATACTAGGAAATTTTTAGGTAAGAAGATTTCTTTTGGATGGAATCATGTTGATCAGAGGTCTAAAAAAAATTTCTAATAAGAAATAATTAACATTAGTTTTTCAAATAAGACATAAAATAAAATAAAAAATTAAATATAAAAACTTTAAAAGGTGATGAAAATTGGATCAAGGTTAGAAAATTTCATAAAATATTTAATTGATCTGAAGACAGAGTCTCTTCAAGAAAGTTGAATGATACTCTTTGAATGCTCTTGAAATGAGAGAAATTTTTTAGCACTGGAGCCAAATAGATGGAAAGATTTTGAAAAATATTTTCGATATTTAATTATTGAAATTAAAGACAAATCAAAGGTCAATTTAGAATAACCTAAAACTAAGTTGGTATCATTTTAGAAAGTGATGGAGTGATTAAAACTTTCCCTACACGTAATTGTATCCCCAGGCCACATTCTAAAACATAGACCAGTGCTTATTTTTAAGAACGCTTAATCAAGCTTTAATCAAGCCGTCGTGGTAGACCACACAACACAATGGAAAGCATAGTCTACTATCCTTATAGTTGAAATATACAAGGCCTAGGTAACGTGGGATTTTGAAACGCAAATAACTTTCAGACAGGGCGGTTCCAAAAGCGACCACTTTTATGAGCTCTTTGTTTGGATCGGACAGATTGCAGTGCAAGCGTTGCTTGGTAAATGGCATGGTATTTATGCAGCAGAGACATCTCAAATATTTTTAACAACATTAAAACATACGAATCTAAATATTTATGCAACAAGATTGTGTTCTAACATTGCTGCAGAACTTCAAGCCCTGCGATTTGGTTTATTGCTTGCATGGCAGCTGGGATTTCGACATATAATCTGTGAACTTGATGCAATGGCGGTTTTAGATCTAATCCGGAAAGCTGATATTAACCTTCATCCCCTAGGTAGCCTTACTGGGGATATACGCAAACTTCTACAGAGACCTTGGTAAGTGAAACTCCGACATGTTCTTCGAGAAGGAAACTTTTGCGCTGATATGTTAGCTAAAGCTGCTTGTGATTTTGAAACAAGGGTTGAGTTACTGACAAGCCCACCTTTATCTATCCAGGGCTTACTAGCATGGTTTTAAATTGCGGTCACGACCGCGTTTTCGGTCACGTTGCGTTTGTAGCAGTTACGGATATAACGGCTGTAATTGCGGTCATCGCGGTCGTGAATTTTTTTTAATTTCGCACAATTCTATATAAAGTGTAGTAATTGTAATTATAATCATGTAAAGTCTTATTTTATAGTTTTTAAAGTAATTTATGATACTTCAAGTCTATTATTTATGTGAAAAAAAGGTTATTTATAATTTTTTGAATTATAATAAAACATTCATATTTAAAAAATATGATAATTAAAAAGTAAAAAATATTGAGAATAGAGATAAATAATTATGTATAAGGATTTCCTTTTGAATTTGGTATAGGGATTCCAAAATGCCAATCGATATCATCACTTGGCGCACCTTCTAGTCCCTTACTTGGAAAATCTTCACTTTGTGGTATGCTTGACATTTTCTGTTAAACAAATAAGTATAAACAAATGAGATAGAGTTATCACATTTTTTTATACAAAAAAATTGAATTTGAATCATTAATTAATCACATTTTCAACCTTTTAAGAAGTAATAAAAATTTAATTCATTACATTTACATTATCAATATTTTTCTTGAATTACAATAATGTTCAACTATATTAAAAATTAATATTAATTTGCCACAATCAATTAACTTAAACAATCATATTTATGTATGAACATCAAATTATCAATATTAATTTTTTTCTTAAGTTATAATAATATTTAATACAATATATTCAATTGCACTACAAATTTTACTTTAAAAATTAAATTAATAATTTAAATTCAACCTTATCTAATTTTTTTATCATGATTCTTTCATTCTTAAATTTAAAGCCCATCACTATTAATACATATTAAAACAAATTTTTTTTTGGTTGTTGTTGATGATGATTGATGATAACAACGATAGGGATGAAGATAGCAACTGCTCAAAATAAAAATAAAAATAATATGCTCCATTAAATGAGTTAACAAAAAATTTAAAATCAACATTTATATTTGCTAAATAAAAGTAAAAACCACTTAAAATTAACATGATATCTCAAAAAATATACATTTAAAATAAAAAAATATAAATCGACTCCTCAGTCCTCACTTCACTACTCGACAGACACAGTTTACCACTCCACTCCACCCACCCAAGTTCCCTTCCGTCCTAACCCAACCCGCGGTCTCCTCTCAGTGGCTTAGTCACGAGCCGCCGGCAGCCTCCCTCAGCCTCACGATTACGCCCTCAGCCCCTCAGGCCTCACCTTAGCGGCTTAGCCTCATTTCTTTTTTCCTTTCACCTCCCCTCACGCACGGCCTCACCTTAGCCAACTGCCAGCCTCAGGACGCCGGCCTCAGCCTCGCCTCCGTCTCCGTCGGCTTCGTTTCGACTTTCACCGTGACTCCTTCGGTTCCTCCCTCCCCTTTTATCACGAATCATGCCGCCAGCCACCATGTTCGTCGGCGGTGGCGCCTCCTTTCCTTTCGGCTTTTAGCCTTTCATCTCATCTCTCCGGAGCCTACTATGGCCTCACAGCCCTCACCCTTTCAGCCTTTCAGCCTCCTTTCCCTTCGGCTCCAGATCTGAATCTTCTGATTTGATCTGATCTCAATCTCTCAAAGACTCAAACACCCACACCACCCTCTCCATCACCCACTGTCCCATGCCTTCTCATTCTCTGATATGATCAAAGTAAAAAATAAAATGCTTAGTTGCTTACCTTTCAAAGATCTTGCTATGTTGTTGTGTTGTCTGTAAGTTGTGACTCTGTGTGATTGTGTCTTTGTTTGCTTGAGGGATTTTGCTATGTTGTTGACTTGTTGTCTGTCTCTGTTTGCTAGTGAGTTGTGTTGTGACTTACGAGTTGTGAATGTGAGTTGTTGTGTGTGACAGAGTTCGCGTGTGTTGTTGTGTGAGAATGAGCCTGTGGTCTCTGTGAGTCTTGTGAAGTTGTGAATCTGATCACTGATGAACTTGTGATTTCTGAATTGTTTTGTGATAGCTGAATATTTTTTAGGTTGATGATTGATGTTTGAAAGTTTGGGCATTGTACTTGGGGAATTTGATGCTTGCTGTCTTCTTCTGAAATTCTTTTTCCTTTTTTTTTTTGTATCTGAAAGGTAACGGTGGATAGCATTGATAACGGACTGCTATCACCGCTATCCTCCGTTACGGCGTTTCATAACGGCCGCTATCAGTCGCAATGAGTGTGATCCGTACTCACACCCGCTATATCCACAATAGCAGTGGCGGCCACCGCCGCTACCACGAGATAGCGGCCGCTATTTAAAACCCTGCTTACTAGTACCAGATGCATGGGGAGTTACTTATCGCCGTGCTTTTAGAATGCCTTTAATTTATTTCTTGTTATTTGCTTTATGTTCCTTTGTAACCAAAAAAAAAAATCTAATCTACCATGAGAAATATTTTTTTTATAGCCATGGGACTCTCGTTGTCAATGACCTCTCCCAAACCTGAAAATCTCACAAAAAGTTGAATACTAAAATCATTCTTTCTTTTTCCCTTTTGTTCTTCTACAACTTACGAGGAATTGAATTTCTCATGCATTAAACAACCATTCATTCCCTGAAATGAATACCTAGGTATCTATATGTAATATTAGAGAAATCAATTACATTAACATGCCAATCATGATAACATGCCACAAGATCTATGAGCATACTATTGGTTAAGCTTGACGTGAATAAATCAGAATCTTGTGATTTGTTGTGTGTAAATTATGCAAGCTCAATTAATGAAGGATCTCTTAGAACAACTGTAGGAGGTATAAAAACTATAAAGATGAGAATTCTTAAGTTTGTTATAGTTTTTCCAATGTGAAAATCAGCCTTCTCGGCTTCAAAAAGACGACTAGAAGGAGTTCTCCTTGCCAATTCCAACTTCCAACCCCCGTCTTCAATACCAAACTGGAACACATATTCTTATAACAAAAGATTCAATGTTATCTTTGTGACAACTATTGGTAAGGGAGAGATTCTTTAGGAAAAATATAAGATTCCATCAAACATTTAAGCTTAAAAGAGGACCTTAAAAAGATATGCTTTTGCCAATATGATGTACAGATCTGCACGAGAACTCCACCAATTCAATTAAAAACCAATTTGTATCATGAATGCCCTATCAACAGCCGATCCAAGCAAAACAGAAGCTATTGAATTCTAAGAATGAGAACTTTTAAGTGAACCTTTTCATCTCATACTTCATAATTATTAAATCGATATACGTATCATGACTCAAAATTTTATTTTTAAAAATCGAGTATCGTATCGCAAGATATGATAAATAATTTTAAAAATAATTATAAATAATATATATGTGAAATCCCTAATTTCATGTAATTTCCTTATGATTGTAAAGTATTTCAGCTTAAATGAAGTAAACAAATATGAATGATGTATGAAACATGGAAGGAATAATGAAATTATAGTCAAATGGTCAATGAATTAATTTTTAGATTGTAAGAATATTTAGAGTATGAGAAATTAATATCAGATTTTGTAAGTAAAGACATGTGGCATATGCATGAAAGAAGAGTAATTAAGGGTCAAAAGGGGCCAATGGCTGATGAATGGAAGAAAGAAGAGTAAAAAGAGATGGAGTTACATTAAATGCATTAAATGAAGCTTATGAGTCATCATCCTTCCCATCTCAAGTCGGCAGCCATTGTTCTCCCTCCCATTTTCTCTCTAAATTTCCAAGTTTTCCATTCCCAATCACCTTGACCAACACCCTTGTTTAGTAACCAAATCGTTAAGCTCCCTTAATGAAAAATGTTCCTCATTGCTAGCTCAAGCTATGTTTGTAATATGAAGAGTTGAATCCAAGCAAGTGAGGAGATCTGAAATTCTGTCAAGTTTGGTTATTGACAAAGGTAAGAGAAGAAGTCAATTCCTTCAATTATGTTTATGGTATGGAGTTGTATGAGGTTGATATAGTCTACTTATGGTATTAAAATAAAAGAAGCTAAAGGTCTGAAATTGATGATGTTTACAGCTTTGAAAAGTTGCAAGGAAAGGTGTTGATTTGCACCCAAGCTAAGAGATTTTGGCTAATTAAGGTAAGGAATTTATGTAACGGACGTAAGGTGGCTATGTTCGCATGTTTTGATATATTGTAAATGTCTTTGGGATGAAACAAAAGCTGATTTTGAAGTGCAGGAAGTTAAGTTTCGGGTTTTACTCCTAGTACCAATTAGGCTAGGAGCAGCCAACTGCCTTAAGTAACAGCTGACTGCCTAGAGACAACCAAAGCGTGAATTTTTGAAAACCGAGACAAACCAGTTGACTGCTATGTAAGCCAGTCAACTGCTATTTTCCCAGTATGCATTCTGTTTCAAACCAGTTGACTGCTATATGGGACAGTTGACTGCTATATGGGACAATCGACTGCTTTTACTTAAAAAGCATTCTGTTTCAAAACCAGCAACTACCTATAAGACCAGTCGACTGCCCTGTTTTCAGAAGCATTCTGTTTCAAAAACAGTCGACTGCCATATGACCAGTCGACTGCCATTTCTTGAAAAGCATTCTGTTTCAAAACCAGTCGACTGCCCCATGTGTTTTTAGAAAATAAAAATATCGACTACTTGAAGTGATCCCTTGCTCTAGATAAAAGAGCCTATTGGATCTATATTGCTTCGAGGCACGCTTCCCAGACTTCTTGAAGGTATACTTATGTAATTATGTAAATCAAACAGTACTATATTACGTTGATGTATATAGGTTTTGGGGATTTAGGTATGTAAGACGTGTAAGATCCTGTGGAAAGAAATGATATGTATATATATCATTATTCTGCTTTGTTTGAAATTAAAATATTTATATGGAGTTATTAAATATCAAGCTTAAGAAGAAGAAGAATGAATGACATTGACGGACGAGTCTAACCACCCAAATGTAACGTAAAATGATATAGGTAAATGGAAAGAAATGAGGATGTTACAGATTGGTATCATAGCAGATTAGACTGATGTTTGTCGCTGTCAATAAGCTAGAATTAGTGTATATCCCCAATATACTGTACTTCTCTACATAATTATGTGTAGTATAACTGTTTAAAGTTAAACTAAATCGTGTTATCTGATGGTGATATTAACAGAATGAGTACTCGAAGGAGGGTTACTAATAGAGAAAGAGGATAGGGTCGTGAGGAACCATCCCCAACACAGTCTTCTCCTCCGTCACCACCGCATAGCCCGAACGCTAGGCTAGCCAAAACGGAGAAACATATGGAGAATATGGCCACTATGTTCACGCAGTTTATGTCAAACTTTTCGAACGTGGCCACTAGTGCACTAGTAGATACTCCTACTGTACAGCCTCCACTAGCACAGACAGAGTTACCCCCCATCAGTCCCATCTACTGAAAGGGGGGATCTTAAGGCATACTGCAATGTGACGTTGATCAAAGAATTCAAGAAGCTGGATCCGCCTAAGTTTAAGAGGGAAAGAGATCTTTTGGCCGCAGAGAATTGGATGAAGGCGGTCATGAAATTTTTTGAATACATGACATGCTCTGAAAGGGAGAAGGTGGGCTTGGCTGCTTACTTATTAGTAGATGATGCCGAGTATTGGTGGTAGGCCACTCGGACCATTTTGGAGGCCCGATATGCTGAGGTTACGTAGGATAGATTTGTAGAAGCTTTTAATGAACAGTACATCCCACGCACTGATCAAAATAGATTGAAGATTGAGTTTTGAAGTTTGACTCAAGGGATGATGACAGTAAATCAGTATGAATCGAAGTTCATTCCCTTGAGCAGATTTGATCCAAAGGTCCTAAGGAATGAATGACATAAGATTTACAGGTTTATAGAGGGATTGAAGTCCCCTATCAGATCCAAAATGTATCCTATGGATATCACCACGTATGGAGAGGCGGTTTGTAAGGCTCAGTTGTGTGAGTAGGACTATGAGCTTCATCATGCTGATTTTTGAGCCAAGGGTAAAGGCAAAGAACCGATGAAGCGAAAGTCAGATGAGAAAGCCTCTAGTGATAGATATCTACCTAGGAGAAGTAGGTGATATGAAAGAGTTTCGATAGGTAAGCAAGTAAATTACAAGAAAATAATCTTTGTTTTAATTTAACGGTTATATGGAATTATACTGAATTGGGGGTTATGATACTTATGATATAGGGACTCCTAGAGCTACCAGGGATCAAGATAAGTGATGAAAGATCCCGATATCTGGCAGGTAGTACCGCTAGCTCACCGAAGAGTAATATGCAAAGATGTGAGCAATGCGGGAAGTTTCATGGATCACAGCCATGTCGGTTAGCCAGTGGCGCATGTTTTAGGTGTGGTGAATAAGGAGACATGATTAAAGATTGTCCCAAGAGGAATCTGAGGACGTCTGAGGAATCAGAGAAGACCCCTCAACCATAGCCTAAGGCCACTGCTGCAGAAAAGGGAAAGAAAGCTGTGACCCAAGGACAGGTGTTTGCCATCGATGAAGAGTCTGTCGATGCCTCGTCCAAAGTGATTAAGGGTAAGATTTACTTATTTGATATAAGTGTGACTGCATTATTTGATCTAGGCTCCACTCACTCTTTTGTGTCTCCTATGATTGCTATGAGAATACCTAGTGAGCCTGAGCCTTTAGGACACTTATTGCAAATAAGTACTCCGTTTAAGGAATCTCAAATGATGGACATAGTGTATCGTAATTGTAAGCTACGGGTAGGAGAAAGAGAATCAATAGCTAACCTAATCCTACTAAATATGTATGGATTTGATGTTATTCTGGGTATGGATTGGTTAGCTAAGAATCATGTCATATTAGATTGTTATGCTAAAAGTGTAATATTCTCTTCACCTGTTAGCTATGTTGTGAATTTTGCTAATACTTAACGCTAAAGTATGTCTACTACTTGATTTGATTGCAAATGAAAGTACTGGGAAGTATGTATTGTCATGTGAAGGATTTATAGCATATGTTATGGACATAAATCAGAAACATCCCAGACTCCATGATATTCCTGTAGTCAGAGATTTTCCCGAGGTATTTCCGGATGATCTTCCAGGACTTCCTCCGGATAGGGAAGTAGAGTTTACGATAGATTTGGTACCAGGGGCTGAGACCATTTCGAGATCACCCTATCGGATGGCATTAGTGAAATTAGAAGAACTTAAGATGCAGCTTCAGGAGTTACTAGATAAGGGATTCATACGACCCAGCGTATCCCCTTGGGGTGCTCCTGTGCTATTTGTTCGGAAGAAGGATGGTAGCATGCGGCTGTGCATCGATTACAGATGGTTGAATAAAGTGACAATTAAGAACAAGTATCCTCTTCCCAGGATTGATAACCTCTTTGATCATCTTAAGGGTGCAGAAGTCTTTTCCAAGACAGACTTGAGGTCTGGATATCACCAATTGAAGATCCGAAGTGAAGATATCCCTAAGACTGCATTTAGGACACGATATGGTCACTATGAATTTCTAGTGATGCCGTTTGGTTTAACCAATGCACCCGCGGCTTTTATGAATTTGATGAATGATGTATTCAAGTCGTACTTGGATCAGTTTGTCATTGTATTTATCGATGACATATTAGTGTACTCGAGGTCCCGGGAAGAGCATGAGCAGCATTTGAGGATAGTTTTGCAAACCCTCAAAGATCGAGGATTGTATGCCAAGCTAAGTAAGTGTGATTTTTGGCTAGATCAAATCTCCTTTTTGGGTCATATAATTAGTAAAGAAGGAGTTTCGGTCGATCCATCGAAGATTGAAGCGGTAGTGCAATGGGAGAGATCAAAAACAGTGTTGGAGATTAGGAGTTTCTTGGGTCTAGCTGGCTACTATCGAAGATTTGTAGAGGGTTTCTCAAGGTTAGCTGCTCCATTGACGCGCTTAATGCGCAAAGAAGTAAAATATGAATGGAATGATGCCTGTGAACAAAGTTTTCAAGAGTTGAAGTGTAGACTGACGACTGCACCTGTTCTCACCATTCCTTGTGGCTCTGGTGGATTTTCGGTGTATAGTGATGCCTCAGGACAAGGTTTAGGTTGTGTACTAATGTAGCATGGTAAGGTAGTAGCATATGATTCTAGACAATTAAAGGACCATGAGAAGAACTACCCGACTCATGACTTGGAGTTAGCTGCAGTAGTGTTTGCCTTAAAGATATGGAGGCATTACTTGTATGGTGATGGAGTTTCGGTCGATCTATCGAAGATTGAAGCGGTAGTGCAACGGGAGAGACCGAAAATAGTGATGGAGATTAGGAGTTTCTTGGGTCTAGCTGGCTACTATCGAAGATTTGTAGAGGGTTTCTCAAAGTTAGCTACTCCATTGACGCGCTTAACGCGCAAAGAAGTAAAGTATGAATGGAATGATGCCTGTGAACGAAGTTTTCAAGAGTTGAAGTGCAGACTGACGACTGCACCTGTTCTCACCATTCCTTGTGGCTCTGGTGGATTTTCGGTGTATAGTGATGCCTCAGGACAAGGTTTAGGTTGTGTACTAATGCAGCATGGTAAGGTAGTAGCATATGGTTCTAGACAATTAAAGGACCATGAGAAGAACTACCCGACTCATGACTTGGAGTTAGCTGCAGTAGTGTTTGCCTTAAAGATATGAAGGCATTACTTGTATGGTGAGAGATTTTAGATTTTTATAGATCATAAAAGTTTGAAGTATTTGTTCTCTCAAAGAGAGGAATATGAGACAAAGGAGATGGCTCGAGCTTCTAAAGGATTATGATTGTGAGATCTTGTACCACCTAGGGAAAGCCAATGTGGTGGCAGATGCTCTGAGCCGAAAACATGTAGGGATAGTGGCTTACATGATGATCCGAGAGTATGAGTTGATTGAAAAATTTGCAAGCCTCAATTTAAATGTTATGCATTATGAGCAATTTGGAATGATGGTTAGTTTAATGATTGAACTAGAATTGATGGACAGAATTCGGATTGCACAGAAGGAAGATGATCAGTGTATTGAGGTTATGAGTCAGATTCAGTCAGGTATGCCTTCAGAGTTCAATATAGGTAGTGATGGAATCGTGAGGTTTAGGAATCGTATATGTGTTCCTAATGATAAAGAGTTGAGGAAGCTGATTTTAACTGAAGCACATGCCACTAGATACACATTACATCCTGGAAATACGAAGATATATCATAATCTTCGCAAGGTGTATTGGTGGACTGGCATGACAAGAGACATAGCTGAGTTTATAGCAAAGTGTCTCACGTGTAAGCAAGTTAAGGTAGAGCACCAAAGACCAGCAAGATTGTTACATCCTCTACCTATACCTATGTGAAAGTGGAAGCACATTATGATGGATTTTGTTATGGGATTGCCCAGGACCAAGAGGAATCATGATGGTATTTGGCTAATCGTGGATAGACTAACTAAGTCAACTCACTTCCTACCTATGAAGTCTGTAGACACCATTTTTGTCCGGGTCTTCTTCAGATATTTTTAATTAATTTGTTTTTTTATTATTATTGATTTTTATTTTTATTTTTTTCTTAATTTAGATTTAGAAATAAATTTGGATTTTTTATTTTGTTTTTTATTTTTATAAAATATAATACAAAGGGAAAGAAATCGGAATTAATTTTGATAGGAAAGCAGACTTAAATGAGACTATTAAAGATTGAAATTTAAATTTTATGGAAAGAAAAATCAGAATTAATATCGGATTTAATATCCGATTCTTGAAATCTAAAATTTCCTAAAAGATTGGTTCTTGATTTTTATTACCAAAAAACAAAAAAAGAAAACCTAGGTCTATAAAAAGAACAACACAAGAAAAGGAAAAAAAGAGGAGGAAAAAGGAGAAACCCTAGAAAGAAACCTTGGAGGAGAATTTTATTTTTTACGGAAGAATTTTTCCACCTTGATGGCCGCTCCTTCACCGCAGTATTACCCTGAACCCGAGTCATCTAGTTCTGCCTCCTTTAACAACTAAACCGATTCACCATTCTTCCATCTTGCCTGCAACACCAAATTGCACCGCCTTTGTTATCACCCTGTCCTTCCTTTACAATCATCTTCTCCAAAGCTGCAACACCCTTGCTTGCAACCTAGCTGCTATTTCACCGGTCCACACCAGCTTCGTCATCTTCATCATCAAACTCTGTTCTGTGTTCCCCACTAGTTGTTGTAAGCTACTGCACCGCTTCCTGCCAGTTTCTGCTCTGCGCTTAGTCGCCTAGTGCGTTGCTGACCCGTTTGCTACCCTTCTTGAACCGCTATTGCATTACATCGCATCCCTACGACCGAATAAGGCTGCTGTGAAGCTTCCCTGTTGCTGCTACTTCTCACTGCTCGCACACATCAAGCACAGCCCCATCATTCTTAAAACCGTCCCTTGTTCTAGTATTCATCATCATCTTTTTCGTCTTTGCTGGAGAACACATAAACCCAGTTTTAAAGAAGAACCGAAACTGACCTTCATCACCTCTGCACTATCGCCGTTCACCACACTGCCCTTGCTGTTGTACAGTCATTTGTATCAGCCTGGTACCGTTCCTGTCCTACGCCTTGTTGCTCTGTTGCTGCTGTCTATCTCTCAAAAAATACTGGAGGTTGGCAGTTTCAAAAGAAGAGACAAAGAAGCAATCAAAGAGAAATAGGAGAGCCACCACCTGGGACACCATTTAAAGCCAACAAAAGAAATTCCTTAGCTTGGGAGGTACGCGTGTGTGTCTATATATATATATATGTGTATTTATTTGTACATTCCATTTCTTAAACTGAATTATTCACTTGTTATGCATGAAGTTATTATTTGTCTTTTATATAATTTCTAACATGTTTAGGAATTTTAAAAGTGTCTAGATATGTTTAGAGGTTATACAAGAAGATGATTTTGTTGAATTTATGAAATAATGGATTACTAGTGGCTGTTTTAAAATATATATAATAGAAAATAAAGTAATCAAATAAGCTTCTTTATTACCGATGATGACATTTTGAGAAAGTCAATTGAGACATCTTAAAAATGTCTAGGTGAGATGATTTTTTTTCTTAAGTTGAGCCAAATTGATGGAATACTTTTGAAAGAATTTTCAATAAATTATAATCCATGTTTATTCTTAGTAAAATAAATATGAATAAAATATAAATATATATAAATAAATAAATATAAATACGAGAATATAAACTAGATGAGAAATTAAATAAATAGAATGAAATAGCTTAGATTGAAAAATAATTAATAATTAATAAGATTAGATAATAATGAAATAAATGTGAATTATACCGATGATGAAATTCCAAGAAAATCAATTGAGACTCATTGGATATTTCAAGGTGAGATGATTCTTTCTTAAGTTGAGCCAAATTGATGGAATACTTTTGAAAGAATTTTCAATAAAAATATAATTCATGTTTATTAAATAAATATAAATAAATGAAATAAATAAAATAAGAATAAATCAGATCAAGATTAAGATTAAAGAAATTTAAATAAAATTAGATAAATGAACTAAATAGCTTAGAATAAAAATTATAGGAAATAAAAAATATGAATTATGCCAATGATGAAATTTCAAGAAAGTCAATTGGGACTCCTTGAATTTTCTAGGTGAAAAGATTTCTTTTAAGCCGAGCCAAATTGATGGGACGCTTTTAAGAAAATCTTCAATAAACCATGATTCATATTTATTCTCTAAATAAATAAAGTAAATAAATAAAATATATAGATAAATATAATACAAAATAAGATTAAAAAAAATGTAGAGATTAATATGGAGTCGAAATTAGAGCCAAAGTTAGAAAAAATAAGATTTTCATAAATTATTTACTTGATCCGACGATGGAATTCAAGAAAGTCAATTAAGACTCCTTGAACATCTTTAGGTGAGGGAGATTTTTAAGATTGGAGCCAAATTGATGGAAAAATCTTAGAAATATTCCCAATATATAAGCATATCGAAATTAATATAAACACAAGGCAAATTGTAAAGATAACCTAAAACTAGTTGGTACCATTTTAGGATGGGCATTGTGGGGGTGCTAATCATTCCCTACATGTAACCGTACTCCCGAACCCTAGTATCTTTAAACGTAGACCAAGCCTTATCCTTAGTTTGAATAGGTGACCAATCACACCTAGGTAGAATGGTTGGTGGCGACTCCCATAATTTTAGTGTCTAGCTATTAGGTTTCTCTAAAACTTAATACGTTATGACAGTTTGGCGACTCCTCTGGGGACTTTAGAGAGTCAAGCCAACGATTGGTTTTAGGTTATTTTAGGTTTGCCTTATGAATGTTAATTTTGATATTAATAACTATATGTTTCTTCAACACACACTTCACGTGCATGTGCATTCATTAGCCCTCTACCCGGGCTCTATCCTTTTAGGAGGAAGTAAAGTAACTACGCTCTCGTGAGGTAATACCTCCGCAATGGATAGCGAAATACTACCACTCAAATTGAACCTTTCCATTTGTAACCTATAATGGGTGAGGATTGGGTGCCTTACTAGTCTTGTGTGGACGATAGTGAGGAACAATTTGGGAACCATTAGCCCTTTTATCTAAAGCCATGCATATAGTGAAATTAAGAAGATCAATTGTAAGATAGAGCTACATCAACCCAAGCTATAGAAAATACTCATTACTTAGGACACATGTTTGATCAAGTTTGTTTGATTTTGATTTTGATTTATACATGAGATACTAAGAGGGTACCATGAGTTCTTCACCAAAACATTACCATGCATCACTCATCCATTATTGTTACATGGCAACTTTTTACCATGCCATTACATTCATAAACATGAAGCATCATATCATTTTGTTCATCTTCATTCATTTTTTTTTAAAAAAAAAAACAAAGCATTTTCAAACTTCTTCAAGCATCACCACATGAAAAATGATGAACTCTAATTGTGGTAATAAAGGTTCAAAGATAGCTCGACCAAAAGTCCGTTCACATCACACTCGTTATCAAGCTAGGATCATGGAAAAAAGAGCAAAGCATTCGCATGGAGAATATGGAAAAAGCTCAAGAGGACATAAGGGGGGCAATTGACCCAAATTACTAAGTTGTTGAAAAACTTGAGTAAGGGAAAGGGAGTAATAGAATAAGTTATAGGTCAAGAAGAGATTTGTCTTATAGGGGTATGGAGGGTTCGAGCCTGACAATTTTGAAGATTTATAAATTCTAGTTTTGATTTTGTTTTCTTTTTCTTTAAGTAATGCAAGTTAGTTTTTGAAAGTGCTTAAGCCCATAAGCACGAAATAAAGTTTTATGTATGGGTTAACTTTTATTTATTTCTCTTTCAATAAAGTGACTAGTGTGATGCACTGTCAATTTCTCATTCTATTCATTTGCCATTTCTCACATACTCACCATATCTTTCATTCACAAGTATCCAAATAATGAACATGATGATAATGATGTCAATAAATCTAGGGTTCAATTTTGAAAGAACAACTACTGTTGATGAATTAATAGTATGCCAATGTTGCGAAGGTTGCTCACCATCCGCACTTGATAGACGGTACGAGAAAGGTGAATATCTTACAAAAGCTTCTAACAAGTTTGTCATTGTTCAATATATGATCTTTAAAGAGAGCACTTACATTTGAAATGATAAATGACCTTCTTTCACTATCCTTCAAGTATGAGTAAAATTATCCTTTGATTACCCCTTTTGAGCCTATTATATTTTTGTAATATAACCCACCAAGAATCACCCTCCACATTGGGGGCAAAGAAGATGAAATAAAGAAATTTTGGGGGCAAAAAATGAAAGTGTTCATGATGAATCAAGGGGCAAAAAAAGCCCATTTTTGTGAAAAAAAAAGAAAAAAGAAAAGGGTTTGAATTCAAAAAGAAAACCCAAAAAAAAGCAAGAAAGGGCAAAATGCTTAAATGTTTTACTTGATAAAGAAAGTGATCTCTTGGTCTATAAACCTTGAAACACATTTTGGGCCTACTATATCCTTTTCTTTCATAAGCCCTCACCTGAGCCTACATTACGTGCCTTTAAAAGCCCATTTTGATCAAATGTAAATGCTTGAATTGAAGAATCATGCGTTGAATGAAAACATACTTGTACAATGAGATAATGATCTTTTGAAGGAAGTATATCACGTTGAATGAAGAAATCCATGAGCTTTGGAAGATATCTTGGATCGAAATCAAAAACGCCCATTAAGGGCATGAATTTGGATTGAGCACTGAAGGTTGAAGTTTGTCAAAGCCGATGAAGTTGAAAATGAAGAGAAAAAAAGAAAAAAAATAAAAATATGGAAAAAAAAGAAAAAGAAAAAGAAAAAGAAAAAGAAAAAGAAAAAGAAAAAGGAGGATTCAAATTGAAAACCCGAAAAGGGCAGTTTGAATCAATTGAGGGGGGCACCTAAGTTGAAAACCGAAAAAGGCAGCTTAGGAAAATATTAGCATCAAAAGTTTTGATATGAATACAAGATTGGCAAACACTACATGAAAGAACATATCAACATAAGAGTGGGCTTTTGAAAAGGAATTTTAGATTGACTTGATTGAAATTGTCAGAATGTTCATGGATACTGAAAACCTTATTCCAAACATATTGTCCTATTGATTTTTCTTGATTTCATGTTCTTTTTTAAGAATGAATATCTATATCTCTCTTGATCATTTTAAATTTATACCACCCATATAAAAAATTGAGAATATGCATAAGTGCATTACATTGGTGGTCGAGTTGGAAGGAAAATAAATGAATTTTGGTAACCTTTTTGGGTAAATTTTTGAAAAAAAAATTTTCTTTTGATAAATCTTGCATTACTAAGAGAGAGAAAGAAACAAAAGTGAATGATGTATAAATCTGAAAACATGATACCTAGTCTTCGAGCATAATTAGACTAGGACTCAATAAAAGATGGAATGTTAAATGAAAGAAGATTTGAATAAGAAGAATCCAGCAAATATGTGAAACTTGAGGAAAACGAGATGAGCTTGAGAATCATGTTACCACAATTGAGATTGCATTTTCATACATTCATGGAATAATTCAGGGGGCATGACATTGACATGTGCATAACATTCATGGCATTCATTACATTCATGACATGCATGACATTTCATTAATGCATTTTGACATTGAACTATTTGTTAAGACATTAGGATAAGAAGTTCTGAGTGGTTAAAATTTTGAGGAAAAGAGAAAATATAAGAGATGGTAATTTGAAAAAATAATAAGGTATGAGAAGAACATGCGAAAATTACTTTTTTGAAAAATCTTAGATGAGAGCAAAGTCCAGTTTAGCTGGCACTTTAGAGGAGGATGAAGCCCAATATTGTTGGCATCAAAATGAAAATTAAGCCCAATCAAGCCCATGATAACTAGCATTCTGAATGAAATTCTTTATTTTAAAAGTCTCATTGCCTCTGTTGAGAGGAGCTTTATTTTTCAAAAGTCTCATTGCCTCTCTTGAGAGGAGCTCGTTATTTTCAAAAGTCTCATTGCCTCTGTTGAGAGGAGTTTTATTTTTCAAAAGTTTCATTGCCTCTGTTGAGAGGGGCTTGTTATTTTCAAAAGTCTCATTGCCTCTGTTGAGAGGAGCTTTATTTTTCAAAAGTTTCACTGCCTCTGTTGAAAGGAGCTTTTTATTGTCAAAATCTCAATGCCTCTGTTGAGAGGAGCTTTATTTTTCAAAAGTCTCATTGCCTCTGTTGAGAGGAGCTTTTTGTTTTCAAAAGTCTCATAACCTCTGGTGAGAGGAGCTTTTACTTCATGATCATTATCCATTCTTTAGTCTTATGATAGGAAAGACTAGGAAATTTAATTTCACAATCCTTAGTCTTATGATAGAAGAGACTAAAAAAAAAAATCTCGCTTTGCATTCCTTAATCTTGTGATAGAAAAGATTAAGAAAATTCATGTTTGCATTCCTTAGTCTTACGGTAGGAGAGACTAGGAATTTCACTTTGCGTTCCTTAATCTTGTGATAGAGAAGATTAGGAAAACTCATGTTTGCATTCCTTAGTCTTATGATAGGAGAGACTAGGAAAATTTCATCTTGCATTCCTTAGTCTTATGATAGGAGAGACTAGGAACTTCACTTTGCATTCCTTAATCTTATGATAGAAAAGATTTGGAAAATTCATGCTTGCATTCCTTAGTCTTATGATAGGAGAGACTAGGAATTTCACTTTGCATTCCTTAATCTTGTGGTAGAAAAGATTAGGAAATCTCATTCTACATTCATTTCCTTCGTCTTATGATAGGAAAGACTAGGAAATTTCATTTTTTCCATTCCTTAGTCTTATGATAGGAGAGACTAGGAAAACTTCATATTGCATTCCTCAGTCTTATGATAGAAAAGATTAAAAAGTTCCATTTTGCATTCATTTCTTTAGTCTTATGATAGAGAAGACTAGAAAATTCCATTTTGCATTCATTTCCTTAGTCTTATGATAGAAGAGGCTAGGAAACTTCATTTTGCATTCATTCCTCAATCTTTATAAGAGAAGAAGGTTAGGAATTTCATTTGGCATTTTAGCCTCATGTGAGAGAAGGCTCAAAAAAAAATCATATTTTACAAAAAATTCATTGATAGGTCTTGCATTCGGACAAAATGGTTGTCTATGTCTTTGCACCATTACTGTTTCACAGCAAAAGTGCAAAGAGGGGCAACTGTAGACACCATTTTTGTCCGGGTCTTCTTCAGATATTTTTAATTAATTAGTTTTTTTATTATTATTGATTTTTATTTTTATTTTTTTCTTAATTTAGATTTAGAAATAAATTTTGGATTTTCTATTTTGTTTTTTATTTTTATAAAATATAATACAAAGGGAAAGAAATCGGAATTAATTTTGATAGGAAAGCAGACTTAAATGAGACTATTAAAGATTGAAATTTAAATTTTATGGAAAGAAAAATCAGAATTAATATCGGATTTAAGATCCGATTCTTGAAATCTAAAATTTTCTAAAAGATTGGTTCTTGATTTTTATTACCAAAAAACAAAAAAAAGAAAACCTAGGTCTATAAAAAGAACAACACAAGAAAAGGAAAAAAGGAGGAGGAAAAAGGAGAAACCCTAGAAAGAAACCTTTGAGGAGAATTTTATTTTTTACGGAAGAATTTTTGCACCTTGATGGCCGCTCCTTCACCGCAGTATTACCCTGAACCCGAGTCATCTAGTTCTGCCTCCTTTAACAACTAAACCGATTCACCATTCTTCCATCTTGCCTGCAACACCAAATTGCACCGCCTTTGTTATCACCCTGTCCTTCCTTTACAATCATCTTCTCCAAAGCTGCAACACCCTTGCTTGCAACCTAGCTGCTATTTCACCGGTCCACACCAGCTTCGTCATCTTCATCATCAAACTCTGTTCTGCGCTCCCCCACTAGTTGTTGTAAGCTACTGCACCGCTTCCTGCCAGTTTCTGCTCTGCGCCTAGTCGCCTAGTGCGTTGCTGACCCGTTTGCTACCCTTCTTGAACCGCTGTTGCATTGCATCGCATCCCTACGACCGAATAAGGCTGCTGTGAAGCTTCCCTGTTGCTGCTACTTCTCACTGCTCGCACACATCAAGCACAGCCCCATCATTCTTAAAACCGTCCCTTGTTCTAGTATTCATCATCATCTTTTTCGTCTTTGCTGGAGAACACATAAACCCAGTTTTAAAGAAGAACCGGAACTGACCTTCATCACCTCTGCACTATCGCCGTTCACCACACTGCCCTTGCTGTTGTACAGTCATCTGTATCAGCCTGGTACCGTTCCTGTCCTACGCCTTGTTGCTCTGTTGCTGCTGTCTATCTCTCAAAAAATACTGGAGGTTGGCAGTTTCAAAAGAAGAGACAAAGAAGCAATCAAAGAGAAATAGGAGAGCCGCCACCTGGGACACCATTTAAAGCCAACAAAAGAAATTCCTTAGCTTGGGAGGTACGCGTGTGTCTATATATATATGTGTATATATTTGTACATTCCATTTCTTAAACTGAATTATTCACTTGATATGCATGAAGTTATTATTTGTCTTTTATATAATTTCTAACATGTTTAGGAATTTTAAAAGTGTCTAGATATGTTTAGAGGTTATACAAGAAGATGATTTTGTTGAATTTATGAAATAATGAATTACTAGTGACTGTTTTAAAATATATATAATAGAAAATAAAGTAATCAAATAAGCTTCTTTATTACCGATGATGACATTTTGAGAAAGTCAATTGAGACATCTTAAAAATGTCTAGGTGAGATGATTTTTTTTCTTAAGTTGAGCCAAATTGATGGAATACTTTTGAAAGAATTTTCAATAAATTATAATCCATGTTTATTCTTAGTAAAATAAATATGAATAAAATATAAATATATATAGATAAATAAATATAAATACGAGAATATAAACTAGATGAGAAATTAAATAAATAGAATGAAATAGCTTAGATTGAAAAATAATTAATAATTAATAAGATTAGATAATAATGAAATAAATGTGAATTATACCGATGATGAAATTCCAAGAAAGTTAATTGAGACTCCTTGGATATTTCTAGGTGAGATGATTCTTTCTTAAGTTGAGCCAAATTGATGGAACACTTTTGAAAGAATTTTCAATAAAAATATAATTCATGTTTATTAAATAAATATAAATAAATGAAATAAATAAAATAAAAATAAATCAGATCAAGATTAAGATTAAAGAAATTTAAATAAAATTAGATAAATGAACTAAATAGCTTAGAATAAAAATTATAGGAAATAAAAAATATGAATTATGCCAATTATGAAATTTTAAGAAAGTCAATTGGGACTCCTTGAATTTTCTAGGTGAAAAGATTTCTTTTAAGCCGAGCCAAATTGATGGGACGCTTTTAAAAAAATCTTCAATAAACCATGATTCATATTTATTCTCTAAATAAATAAAGTAAATAAATAAAATATATAGATAAATATAATACAAAATAAGATTAAAAAAATATAGAGATTAATATGGAGTCGAAATTAGAGCCAAAGTTAGAAACAATAAGATTTTCATAAATTATTTACTTGATCCGACGATGGAATTCAAGAAAGTCTATTGAGACTTCTTGAACATCTTGAGGTGAGGGAGATTTTTAAGATTGGAGCCAAATTGATGGAAAAATCTTAGAAATATTCCCAATATATAAGCATATCGAAATTAATATAAACACATGGCAAATTGTAAAGATAACCTAAAACTAGTTGGTACCATTTTAGGATGGGCGTTGTGGGGGTGCTAATCCTTCCCTACACGTAACCGTACTCCCGAACCCTAGTATCTTTAAACGTAGACCAAGCCTTATCCTTAGTTTGAATAGGTGACCAATCACACCTAGGTAGAATGGTTGGTGGCGACTCCCATAATTTTAGTGTCTAGCTATTAGGTTTCTCTAAAACTTAATACGTTATGACAAAGTCTACGGATACACTTAGCGCTTTGGTAGATTTGTATGTGAAAGAAGTTGTAAGACTACATGGAGCTTTAGTGAGCATTACGTCTGATAGAGATTCCAAGTTTACTTCTCACTTTTGGGAACATTTTCAAGAAGCTATGGGATCTAAGTTGAATTTTAGCACAGCTTTTCATCCGCAAACTGATGGTCAGTCCAAGTGCACTAATCAGACGCTCGAAGATATGTTAAGAGCTTATGCTATGAATTTTAAAGGCTCATGGGACGACCATCTGCCATTGGCTAAGTTTGCTTACAATAATAGTTATCAGGCAAGTATCGGGATGGCACCATATGAAGCCTTATATGGTAGAAGGTGTCGATCTCCGATTGGGTGGGAAGAAGTGGGCGAGTGTAAGTTATTGGCTCCAGATTTAGTCGAGCAAGCCTCTGAGGATGTTAAGATGATTTGTCAAAGACTCAAGATAGCTCAGAGTCGACAAAAGAGTTATGCGGATGCTCGATGGAGACCACTTGAGGTCTTGGTTGGAGATTTTGTGTTTTTGAAAGTCTCTCCATCTAAAGGGATCATGAGATTTGGCCGAAGAGGTAAGCTTAGTCCTTGCTACATCGGTCCATTTGAAGTTTTAGATCAAGTTGGAGATGTGGCCCATAGGTTGGCATTACCTCCGGAGCTATCGGAAGTACATAATGTTTTTCATGTATCTATGCTTCAGAAGTATAATCCAGATCCATCTCATGTCATAGAATATGAACCCTTGGAGATCCGAGAAGATATGAGTTATGTGGAAAAGCCGGTTCAGATCTTGGATAAAAAGGAGAAAGTGCTGAAGTCTAAGACGATTCCTTTAGTTAAAGTTCTCTGGCAATACCACACTACGAAAGAAGCTACATGGGAGCTAGAGAGCTTGATGAAAGAGAAGTATCCGGAACTGTTTGAGACATAACCTGATTTGAATTTGGAGGACCAAATTCTCTAAGGTGGGGAGAATGTGAAATCCTCAATTTCATGTAATTTCCTTATGATTGTAAAGTATTTCAGCTTAAATGAAGTAAACAAATATGAATGATGTATGGAACATGGAAGGAATAATGAAATTATAGTCAAATGGTCAATGAATGAATTTTTAGATTGTAAGAATATTTAGAGTATGAGAAATTAATATCAGATTTTGTAAGTAAAGACATGTGGCATATGCATGAAAGAAGAGTAATTAAAGGGTCAAAAGGGGTCAATGGCTGATGAATGGAAGAAAGAAGAGTAAAAAGAGATGGAGTTACATTAAATGCATTAAATGAAGCTCATGAGTCATCATCTTTCCCATCCTAAGTCAGCAGCCATTGTTCTCCCTCCCATTTTCTCTCCAAATTTCCAAGTTTTCCATTCCCAATCACCTTGACTAACACCCTTGTTCAGTAACCAAATCGTTATGCTCCCTTAACGAAAAATGTTCCTCATCGCTAGCTCAAGCTATGTTTGTAATATGAAGAGCTAAATCCAAGTAAGTGAGGAGATCTGAAATTCTGTCAAGTTTGGTTATTGACAAAGGTAAGAGAAGAAGTAAATTCCTTCAATTATGTTTATGGTATGGAGTTGTATGAGGTTGATATAGTCTACTTATGGTATTAAAATAA
Organism: Heritiera fomes; assembly: GCA_032173925.1. NCBI lineage: Eukaryota > Viridiplantae > Streptophyta > Magnoliopsida > Malvales > Malvaceae > Heritiera > Heritiera fomes. The sequence continues at coordinate 5,278,284 of JAPDPM010000019.1, forward strand.
AAGAAGCTAAAGGTTTGAAATTGATGATGTTTACAACTTTGAAAAGTTGCAAGGAAAGGTATTGATTTGCAACCAAGCTAAGAGATTTTGGCTAATTGAGGTAAGGAATTTATGTAACGGACGTAGGGTGGCTATGTCCGCATGTTTTGATATATTGTAAATGTCTTTGGGATGAAACAAAAGTTGATTTTGAAGTGCAGGAAGTTAAGTTTTGGGTTTTACTCCTAGTACCAATTAGGCTAAGAGCAGCCGACTGCCTTAAGTAACAGCCAACTGCCTAGAGACAATCAAAGCGTAAATTTTCGAAAATCGAGACAAACCAGTCGACTGCTATGTAAGCCAGTCGACTGCTATTTTCCCAGTATGCATTCTGTTTCAAACCAGTCGACTGCTATATGGGACATTCGACTGCTTTTACTTAAAAAGCATTCTGTTTCAAAACCAACCGACTGCCTATAAGACCAGTCGACTGTCCTGTTTTCAGAAGCATTCTGTTTCAAAAATAGTCGACTGCTATATGACCAGTCGACTGCCATTTCTTGAAAAACATTCTGTTTCAAAACCAATTGACTACTATGTTGGACCAGTTGACTACCCCATGTGTTTTCAGAAAATTAAAATATCGAAATTTCAAAAGAAAATAATTTCGATAAATGAAAATATGAGGCAACAACCGACTGCCCTATGAGGCCAGTGGACTGCCCTGTTTGAAAAGAGGTTTCAAAGCCTATTTCCAGAAAGTATAAATGTCATTACAAAAGCTATGTGACAAATGTTTTGAGACTATGAAGTACTTAATGATTGTGCACTTCTGTATATGTTCATGGCTGAGGAGCTCTAGTCCAGCCCTCAGTGCCACAGATGACACCTAACTAGTGTTCATCGTGGCCACCGACGTTTGGCCAAATTGTCTCTGAAATATGATTGGCTAGGGGAGGATTCTTGGCTTCTACAGGAGTACGCCACATGTTATTTAGTGCATAATTCTGTTAAATTGCAAATAGTCTCTCTGTTATTTGAAAGCTCTATGATGTATGTTTTGAAGAAAGTATATGATGTATGTTTGCATATGCTATTTGAAAAAGTATATGATTTACTCAATTTATAAGCATATGCCATTATGAAGAACTTTTATATAATTGATGAAAGTATACGAAATTGCTTTATAATGATTTTACATAACATTATAGAACCAAGCAGGAAAACTGCATATAGAGGCATAGTACGCTCTTTTACATATATTTCTTAGTGAGCGTAAACTCACCCTTTTACTAATATTTTTCATACAGACTACTTGAAGTGATCCCTTGCTCTAGATAGAAGAGCCTATTGGATTTGTATTCCTTCGAGGCACGCTTCCTAGACTTCTTGAAGGTATACTTATGTAATTATGTAAATCAGACAGTACTACAGTACATTGATGTATATAGGTTTTGGGGATTTAGGTATGTAAGACGTGTAAGATCCTGTGGAAAGGAATGATATGTATATATATCATTATTCTGCTTTGTTTGAAATTAAAATATTTATATGGAGTTATTAAATATCAAGCTTAAGAAAAAGAAGAAGAATGAATGACATTGACGGACGAGTCTAACCACCCAAATGTAACGTAAAATGATATAGGTAAATGGATAGAAATGAGAATGTTACAATATATATGTCTAAGATAAATAAAAAATAAAAATATTATACATATTAATAGGATTAAATAAGTATATGACAAAAATAAGAAGTACGATTGTTTTCAAACTCTTAACATACTCATTAATAGTATATATTTTTAAATAATATTTTTATATATTTTTATATTTTTAATTTACTAACTAAAAGGTTAATTTTTGTAATATTTCAAGATTAAATTATATAGAGAATATGTTTTTAAGTGTTTTTTAAGTTAAAAACTATTAAAATTGCATTTTTAACTAATTAGATTAGATCAGATCTATATTAGATCTGACTCAATTTCACTTTAAAGTATATAGAAGAGTATCGTTATATCATACAATACACATTAATTTGTTTGTGTATTAATAGATACACTATCGATTTATGATAAAAATTGATTTTTTATATCGATACTTATTTATAGTGAATAGAATCATATCGTATGATTTTGATATGTATGCTTCACTCTTTGACCTATTTCATATATATATATATATATATGTATATGCAATCATATTGCGATTTACACTTGTTAAAGTGTATTGACTATTCTTAGTGATGTGATCATTTGAGAATAAACAATTGTTTTGTAAAGGGTAAGAAAACCATATTTCATCAACCCATCATAGACCAGTTAAAAGACTCACATAAGCAACTTCAGAATATTTCATTCACAAGGTAGTGTTTCACATGAAAGTTGCTAAGATATATGATATTATGAAATACCTATATGAAAAAGTATCATCTGAGAATAAACAATTGTTTTGTCTATTAAATATAAATGTCATTTAGCAGGAAAAAGTAAAATCGATTATAATCTAATCTATCATTAATCTATCTGCGGATCTTCCACTTGAGAAGGAACCACTAAGTTGGGACATAAGAATGAAGATAGCAGTTGGTGCAGCTAAAGGTTTGGAATACCTCCGTGATAAAGCAAACCCTCATGTTATTTCACTATAGGACAATTGACTTTTGCCGGCACATAGTGCCGATAAAAGACTAATGAACCTCCGGTAAAAACCTTATCAACAGTTAATGAACCGTCGACTAGGTGAATGCTGGTGAAGGTTTGCCAGCGGTGATGTACTCTAGTGCAGGCAAAGCTCTAAGAAGTTGCAGTATGATTTTTTTTAGTGTTTTAAATACCTTTAAAAGTAAAATGCTTTTAAAATTTAAAATTTTTATATTTATTGAGCTTTAATTTATAATTAAAAGCTTTTACCGACACATAAAAATACTGGTAAAAGTCTTACTTGAAATTTAAAATTTTTATTTTTATTGAATTTTATTTTGAATTTAAAAGTTTGATTAATTCTTTGTGTTAATGCTATTATTCACTGATAGTATAATAAAATAATTTTAACTCTTAATTCAAATTTTTTCAATGCAAGTTAATAAAATAATTGTTAATGAATGAATAGTATCTATAGAGGCATTGGTAGCATGTCTCATTTGGTAATTCAATTAATTCATGTCCATTGCACTAATGAAAAGAGAAAGTTAGAATTATTTACACTGTAACACACTCACATGCATTAACAATTTCCTAACATTGTGACTTTCATTTGTTCAAAGTTCAATTCAAAGTGCTTATAACCAAAAAGTTATCAAAACACTTATTATCATCCTTAATGCAACAATTAATTTCACAAAGTAACCAATAATGTTTTCAAGAACCAATTAAAATAGCCACAAAGTTTTCTAAACTTCCTAGAAGTATAATACAAGCATAAGATTTCCAGCTAAATTGTATACCGATTATCATCCTTGAAGTTTCCATCTTCACCTAGGTATTTGCACATAGTGACCCCAACAAACTAGATGCATCTGAAACCTACAATAAGAGAGAATGAAACCTCTTAACTGTTATCACCATGCTATAAACCCCCAACAGCATCCAAAATGAGATATCCTGGTAAACACACCAAGAACATTCTCCATGTTTGCACTCCATTATAATACTAATTGTAATATCAGTTGATTAGATAGAAAAGCGGTATGAATAGTCCACTTGGCTAATGTTACATTAGTAGTAGCATGTGATAAGGACTAGACTTCCTAATATTGATTTTCTATATCTCTAATAGAGATGTTATGCATTTATGCTCAATGTGTGGTGGTGTAGGTGACACAGTGAATTGTTTCAAGCAACCGATTTATGTTCATAATTGAAATATAGGCATAAATGCTAGCAATCAAACCTTGAAAACCTATTTGAAATGTTTCATACAATAATCCATCAACTTCAAGCAATGATAAGCCTCACCTTCTCAAAATAATCAATGGATCTATCTAGCTAGTACATGTTCCATAACTCAATCAATTTGCTTCAGATCATCGCAAGAATAATATCATAAAGCTGGGAGCGCATTATTAAGCAAATGAAAATTTGCTTTTAATCATCTATCCCTGAAGTTTCAACTTATGTTCATCACATCACATTATAGCATGCTAAATATATAACCAAACTAAACCATCATTATATGAATTGCAGTAGAAACATGAATCACCTTAAACCATTGATTCTTAAAATTCCAAATATATTAACCATTAATTCCAAATCTTCATAGATTTAATTAAGACAAAAGTGTAACTCATTGAAATAGAGAACTATATTTGGGGCAAATAAAAATATACTGCAAAAAGTTCATTAATCTTTAGAGTTCATATTCATACTTGCATTATTGATTTCTTTAACACTTATGATACAATAGAGATAGAAAGCTAATAGTATGTTTTAAGCTCAACAAGTATAAGTTTAATGGTGAATAGTAAATACATAAATAAAGAGTCAAGAACTCAAGTTTCACCAAACATGCATCATGCTTGAGTTACCACTCTACCAACGACAGAGAACAAGTAAGAGGAGGATGGTATAGCAAGTTCACTACAATGACAAGGGAGTAATGAAGTTCACCAGAAAACAGAGAATTGAGTAAAGATAACTTAATTGTTATCTAACAAATAATTGAGTAAATTATTTGTGTAGACACCTAATTTTGTCCGAAACTATAAATGTATTTGGATTAGGTCTCGTTTCAGTCTTAGTGATTTGAGATTGAAATTTTCTTGTTAATTAATTTTATTTAATCGTGCGCTTGAATTAATTTGTCAAAAATATACTTTGAGTAAACTTGTGTTTGAGATTAATTTAAAGTTCGAGTTAGTTCAAGTATTGTGAAAATCGAATTTTACCTATTGAGATCAATTCCAAATTTGTCTGACACAAGTGAGCTTTTTCTTTGATTTGTTAAAATTAATTTGAGTCATTTGAAGCTAACAATCTAATAAACCCATATTAATTGAAGTTGGGTTGCTGGACTTGACACTAAATATCTGAGCCCATATTTTTCTTCTTCTTCTTCTCATTATTATTATTATTATTATAGAAAAAAAAAGCTAGCGTTGGTGTCAACACCAGCATAGAAGGCTGTCAGCCATTTTCAAGCTGATAGCCACCTTAAACTTAACCATGCCATCTCCACCAACCCATTGACAAATACCATAGAATCTGAAAGTCATTTGCAAAATGGATTACAATCCCCGGATATAAGGGATTTCATCCATCTTTTCTTGACCAAAAATGCCTATTAAATGGCTTGAAGGAGGTCAAGAAGGAACGCAGAGAGGGAGGAATTTTCAATTCCCAACAATCAAACCACACTCAACCCCACAGATAAAAAATCTCAACTTCAACTCAGAAGTTGAGACACCCAAATCCAAGTTTGAATCTCAAATCACAAGGCAAATTTAAAGGAATATAAAAAATTAAAAGCAAAAAAAGAAAACAGCGGCTGTATTTTGGAGTTTGACAGAACCGAAGATACGGGTAGTGGAATATCCTGGATGTGGTGATGCGCGATGGTAATGGCTAGGCCAGGTGACGTTGAAAAAGGGAGGACCGCATGACCACATAGCGGCAACGAGCGATGCTAGTTACTGACCAAGCTGTAGTGGTGTGGCGAGAAAAGCCCCATCTGAAGCTAAAAAAAGGATGAAGAATAGAACAGAGGAGAAGCCAAGAGCCAATACTGTGAGGCTCTTTTTCTGCTACTTTATGTTTTTATTTGCTTTTCAATTCTTATTTGTTTATTGTTTAACTTTTATTTATCTTTACTTTAGATGACGTTGACGTATAGGCTATTTGCGCGTGCTGAAGAAATGTTTTATTCCATGATTTCTTTGGGCCTGATTTGCATGATGAAAGTACTTTAGATGGGCTTTTTCATGCGTTATTATATAATAGATTTTAGTTTTTTTTTTATACATGCATGTGTGTTTATAACTGCTTGAGCTTTTTGAAGGTTAAAAACAAATAAAATGAAATCAAATAATAATAATAATAATAAGTTCTTAAAATTTGCTAGTATACAATGCTTTAAAGCTTTAAAGTAAAAGATAAGCATGCTTCAAATTTGATCAAAGTGTTGAAAAATTTGGAACAAAATTAATGACTCTAAAACTAAGGGTCCCTACCCATCTTAAAATAATAAATAAAAAAAAACATCCGATCAAATTGTTGAAGGGTGTAGAAATATTTTAACAAAAATTCCCACTTATAAATATTAGATAAAGTGTTAGTGAATTAGTCCAATTAAAATCCAAAAAAATTTTAAGAGGACAATAATAAAGAATAATCCCTAAAACCATAAATATAAATTTTTTTAGATTTTAAGAATAAACGAAAACTCTGCCGATGATGGAATTCTCGAACCTCACGAGCGTGCAAAATCAGGGAAATTCCTAGGTGAGAAAATGTTTCCTCTAAATTTGACCAAAGTGTTGAAAAATTTAGAGAGGATAATTTCAATATTAAAGGTACTTATAAAAAATTAATAATAATATTTAATAGTAAATTAAAATTATGAAGAGATAAATCTTGAATAAAATTTTTTTTCATAAAACATACTTAATTAATCTGATGATGGAGCCTCTTCATGAGGATAAGTGTGTCCTGTGAATACTCTCAAGGTGAACATATTTCCTTGTGTATTCGATCAAAGCGTTGGAGAAACATTAAGGAAATCTTCAATAATTAAATAAATTAATAATCAAATAGCAAACAATGCAAAATTAATAAATTAAAATTGAAAGATAAATTTTAACTAATTTTTTCATAAAATACTTAATTAATTTGACGACGGAGCCTCTTCACGAGGACGAGTGTGTCCTATAAATACTCTTGAGGTAAAATATTTCCTTGGGAATTCGATCAAAGTATTCGAGAATATCCTAAGAAAAAAATATCAATATTTGAATAATCAAATATTAAATAATAAAAAGAAAATTTTAATTAAGCATAAAAAACCATTTAAATTAAGATTACTTAAGATAAAACATGATTAATTGGTAGTGTCCATCGGATGGGTGTTGTGGGGGTGCTAATACATTTTCCACACGTAACCGTACTCCGAACTCAAATTTTGGCATGTAGATCAAGGTATTTATCCTTATTTCCGAATAGATGGCTAATCACTCCTAAGTTAAAAATGATAAGTGGTAACTCCATAACCTTACGTCTAACGATTAGGTCCCTGGACTTATATATTACGACAGCTTGGCAACTCCATTGGTGATTTTTGAGAGTTGAGCCAATAATTGATCATGTGTTATTCAAAGTCTTAATTTGTTGGTCTTGATTGATATTTAACTTTAATTTCTTTATTTTTGTTTGTATTCATGTTATTTTTATTATATTTTGTATATATTGCTCTAAATAAATTGTTGGGGCATCTATGATAGAGGTTGTGATGTTATATGTTCCTTCACGCACACACAACATGTGTATTTTCATGACATAAGCTCTAAGTCTAGAGCTTTGTCCTCTTTACGAGAGAGTGAGTAGCTATATTCTCTTGACATAGTAATCTCTGCATGGACTAGCGAATAACTCCCACTCAAATTGAACTCTTTCTGTTTGAGCCAATGTGCGAGGATCGGGGTGCCTTATTAGTTCGCGTGGATGCCAGTGAGAAACAATTTGAGAATCTTTTGTTCTTTTAGAGATTCAAACGCAGCATATAATGAGTCTTCGGATGATAGTCCTAAATAAAGCTATGCCCATATTTTATAGAGATTTTTCCAAAATTAGGACACAGGAAAAACTTTTTGTTATGTCCCTTTTTCACACATTAAGAATGAAATGAATATGCTCACTTTTGGTGTGAATTGTCTTTGATTTGTTTTCACATTTTTCATAAAATAAAACAAAAATATTTTATGAGAAAATTTTTTTTCCAAAAGACCAAAAAGAAATTTTCTTGAATCATGCATGTTTAAAGGAAAAGGAGATTCGCTTTATTGTTTTCTCTTTCTCAAGAAACAAAAAAAAAAAAGAACCTTAGATTTTTTTTTAAAAGAACTTGTCTTCATTTTATTTAAAAAAAAATTTTTCGGGACTTTTTTTTGTGTTTCTTTAAAGATCATGTTTTCAATATTAAAAAAAAGAAAGTTAAAAAAAAGAAGAATAAAAAAGGAAAAAATAGCAAGATGTTTGTGAGGAAAGAAAACTTTGAAAAAAAAATACCGTCTATTCTTCATTTGTTTTGTAACATATATGTCCTTTAGGCCATGCATGGTATTGTGTGTGTATATATATATCCTTTTACAAAAAAATATGATTTTTCATATAACTTACATGTGTTAAGTTTCAATCAAATATGTCCTATCAATTTTCATAAATATATAATTTCATTTGTGTCATTCATTCATGCAGTAGTGCTTATTTTGTGTCTATTGAAAGATTTTTTTTAAAGATAATTTTAGAGTTATTGGAATAGTTTTGAAAAAAAAGAACTTAGAAAAAATGATAAAAAAATAAGTTTGTTCTTATGACAAAAATAAGGCAATAATTTGATTTTTTTTTCAAAAATTATGGTAATAAAGGGTCCAAAAGCGTTTGACCATCAAAAGCATCGAATCAATTTGTGTGATTTGTACAACACCTACTTGCGAACTAAGGCTATGGAAAGCGAGCAACTGGCAAGGATGGAAACAATAGAAAGGGCTCACGAAGAAATACAGGGGCAAATGGTTGAAGTTCAAAAGGACATGAGAAAGCAAATGTCCAAAATGATGGAGATGATAAGGGGCATGGCCAAAGGGAAAAGCATCATTGAGACTCCATATTTGGCACCCTTACTTTGTGGTTAATCATGTGTTTTCACTACGACCAATCCACCTATAGGACAACATCATAATCAAAGCTTGAACCCAAGTGTTAGCCTCGTGGATCCAGTTGTCATCCTAAGCCTTGATAACCCAAGTGAAAATGAGAAGCTGTGGAGAGATGCATTAGAGCCCAATCTAAATATGGAGATACAACATAAGTACGACCTATTGGAAGAAAGGCTTAGAGCTGTTGAAGGAAATGATAGTTTCGATAGCATTAATGCAAAGAGCTAAGCCTGGTCCCTGATTTGGTTTTCCCTTCAAAGTTTAAGATCCCTGACTTTGAGAAATACGATGGAACTAGGAACCCATTGATTCATATCATAATGTTTTGTCAAAAAATGGCCGGTCATACTCATAATGACAAGCTTTTAATCCACTATTTTCAAGATAACCTTATCGGATCTACAGCTTGTTGGTATGTCCAGTTGGATAGGAGTTGCATACGCTCATGGAAGCATCTTGTGGGAGCTTTCATGGCTTGATACCAACATGTAGTAGATATGGCTTCCGATAGGATGACCCTTTAGAACATGGAAAAAAGGGTCAAAGAAACCTTCAAGGAATATGCACATAGATGGATAGACATTGCTTCTCAAGTCCAGCCACCTCTGACTGAAAAAGAGACAACAATGTTGTTTGTAAGCACTCTCTCAACCCCTTATTATGACAAAGTTGTGGGAAGTACAACAAAGAATTTTGCTGACGTGGTAATTTCTGGTGAAATGATAGAGAACGCAATCAAGAGCGGCAAAATTGAGGTGGTTGATAGCTCAAGATATAAAATGGGAGGAACATTTAAGAGTAGTATAGTTGAAACTCATGTTGTAGCCCTTGGAGGTCAACCATGAGGGAACTTTGTCCTATACCCCTCTTATTCAACCTATCAACCTTACTACCCCACCAAAAACAACATGTTCCTAAGCTCCCATGATTATCGGCCAGTTTCGGAGCCAAGTTGAATTTTGAACCTTCAAACACCTATTCCTGTCCAGCCAAGTAACCAAAAAAGGTCATGAAACAAACGACGTAGAGTTACCATTGACCCAATTCTTATATCCTACACCTAGTTATTCGCTCATCTTATTGAGGACCACTTTGTTACTCCAGTCCAATTAAAGCCCTTGGAACCTCCATTTCCAGAATGGCATGACTTTGATGCTTAATGTGACTATCATAGTGGAAATGTAGGTTATTCAATAGAAAGTTGCCTTACTTTTAAGCATAAAGTACAAAGATTGATTAAAAGCTAGTTTGTTGGATTTTGGGATGAAAGAGGGAACAGATGTTAATTCGCTCAACCATACTAGGGCTGATTGCAAAAATGGCCTTTTTGGCAAGACATGCACAATGACATGAAGCTATTTGTTCAAAGTAATGTAATGCCTATAAACTCAAAAAGGGCTTTTTGTGTATTACTTGCATTTATCTTTTCTCATTTTAATAGAGTAACTCATGCATTTTCATTATATTTTTCTCTCCTATTTGAAATCTTATCTTCTCTATGCATTCCTCCCTATCCACTCTTATTGGTTTCTAAACAACGAATGTGATTATTCTTCCATACTTCACCCAATTTTGTCTATTAAACGATGAATATGATATTGATCAAGATAATAATTTGGATGGAACTTTGAAAACGCTGTTCATATTGACAATTTTGTCCTCAAGTTTGATGAAAATGTTGAAACCAAATGATGAATTGTGCATAAGGAAATTTGAAATTGATGTATAAGAGATTTTTTTTGCAAGTTCGTAATGGCAGTAAACAATTCTTCGATAAGAGTATTTACATTTGAAATGAGAAATGGTCATCTTTCATTTACCTTTTACATATGAGAAAAATTATCTATTGTTACCCCCTTTGAGCCTAATGATGTTCTTCTAAAGAAACGTTAACCAAGGATCACCTTCCATATTGGGGGGCACATGCGGAAAAGGATCTTTTCAAAGAATATAAGTGATCCATCCCCAATTTTAGGTTGGGAAGGTTTATTATGCTGAGGGGCAAACATGGATTTATAGAATTTTGGTTTTGATTCATCAAAAGTGAAAATATGTGTGAAAAAAAAAAGAAGCAAAAAATGATGCGACTGAAAATGTGAAAAGAAAAAAAAGAAAAAGAGAAAAATAAAGTGATGGAGTGACAAGAGACAAAAAAAAAAAGAACAAATGTCTCAAATAAATCTTTCACATCATGAAATGATCCTTTGGTTTGTAACACCTTGAAACACATAATTTAGGCCTATTTTATTAATTTCTTTCATATCCTTTCACCCTAACCTACATTGCGTGCTTTAAAAGTCCATTTTGATCAAATGTGAAAGCTTGAGTTGAAGAATCATATATTGAGCCAAGACATGCCACAAAATCATGATTCAAAGCTTGATAAGGGTGTTGGTAAAGAGTGAAAATGGTTCCCAAAGAAGAATAGAAAAGTAAAAAGAAAGAATGAAGAAAAAAAAAGGAAATGAAAAAATGAAAAAAAGAAGAAAATATAGAAAAAATGAAAAAACTAATAAAAAGGAATGAAATGAAAGGCTCAAATTGAAAACTTGAAAGGGTGATTTGAGCCAAAAGAAAGATGAATGAGTAAGCCAAAATCTTGAGATGCCTTTGGAAAACTAGCATTGTTTGAATATTTCATGAATTAGGGAGCAAAGCAGTCTCATGAACCCAAGAAGATTAAAGTGTCGATTGAATAGATTTTTTAAGAATTTCAGATTAACTTATCAAGATTAATTGAATATTCATTGTTTGAATATTGTTACCTTCCCTTTGTTCCTTGAAATTTTCTATTATTCTTAGACAAATTTGTTCTCATTCTCTTCATCATAAATGTCTTTCTTTTAACTTTTAACCAATTTGTATACCCATGATAAATCAAAACAAATGTCATGGCATTGCATTGGTTATGAAATTGAAATGATGATAAATAAATGATTGACAGTATTCATGAAAGCTCTAGGCATTACTTCAAAAAGAAATTCGAAGATGACAAGGGGTTAAGAGGTAAATTGAGAATTGTGGAAAGGTTCGTATTATGTCGCTGCAGAAGTTTCTAAGAAAAATGCATGATCTAATGATGAAAAACAAGGAAAAATTCATGAGGTTTTGTGGAATCAGTGGGCAGATGGAAAGCAATGACTGGAAAAAGTCTTAATGAAAAAAATAAAAGGTCGAATAATGGTCTTGTGAACCTTGTTACCATAACTTTTGAATGTTTTTCTTCTTTTTCCTTTTTGACATTTGCATTAAATTCATTACTTGCATTTGGGTAAGACAGATGAAAATTCCAACTTTAAGAAAAACAATTTGTGAAATCATTGTTTAAAAAAAAGAATAAGGTGATGAGATTTTAAAATGGGAAACTATGAATTTAAGATGAAGAGAGTTTTTTTTTTTTTTTAAAGATGGTATATCAAGATATAATGAAAATTTTGGATGTGAATCTCCAAATAAAACTAGGTTGAATCTCTTTTTCAAAGATCTTAATCTCTTTATGATGCATATTCATTTTTAGAGATATGGATTCAAATCTCTCAAGAAAATTGTCAAATGTGGATTTTTAATTTTCTGGATGAGAATTTCCAAATCAAAATTTCAGATGTTAATTTTTAAATTTTTGGATGAGAATCTCTAAGCTAGATCTGTGGATGTGAATCTCCAAATCAAAATTTGGGTGTGAATCTCTGAATTCTTAGAAGCGAATCTAAGTTGGACCTTCAGATGCAAATCGCAGGTTAAAATTTCATATGTAAATTTCTAAAAATTTTAGATGTGAATCTCTAAGTCGAATCTTTGGATATGAATCACCAAATCTAAATTTCAAAAGTGAATTTTTTGAATTTTTGGATGCAAATCTCAAGTTAAAATTTCATATGTGAATTTCTAAAATTTTTAGGTGTGAATCTCTAAGTCGAATCTTTGGATGTGAATCTCTTAATCGAAATCTCATATGTAAATTTTTTGAATTTTCGGATGCGAATCTCAGATTAAAATTTCAGATGTGAATTTGTGAAAATTTTGTATGTGAATCTCCAAATCAAAATTTCAAATGTGAATTTTTGAATTTTCAGATGCAAATCTCTAAATTGAAATGGATGCAAATCTTTAAATAGAACTTCGAATGTGAATCTTCGAGCCAAATTTTTAAATGAGAATCTTTAAATTAAATCAAATTTTCAAATATAAACATTGTCAAGAAGATAAAAATAAATAGTAAAAAATGTGTGAAATTTGAATAATAGTTTGTGAGGTTGAGGATAAACAGAAATTTAGAATGAACATTTAAAGATATGTGATTGTAAAGATGAAATTTAAAAGACGAGACTATAGTTAAGGTCACTACAAAAGAATATTAACGTTTGTAAATTTTTAAATTCTTGAATGAGAGCCCCCAAATCAGATGTGAACCTCTAAAAATTGGGTGTGAATCTCCAACTCAGATGGGAATCTCTATAATTTTAGAAGTGAATTTCTTTTTTTGAATTTTTCAGATGTGAATCTTTGAATTTTCGAATGCCAATCCCCAAATCAAACTTTCAGATGTGAATCTTTGAATTTTTAAATGTCAATTCCAAATCTAAATTTCAAAATGTGAATCCCAAATTTTTATTTTTCAAAGTCGTGTGCCTCTTAAAAAGAAGAGCTCAGTTTATTTTTTTCAAAGTTGTAAGCTTTTTAAAAAAAGGAGCCCTATTTATCTTTCAAAGTCATGAGCCTCTTAAAAAGAGGAGCCCAATTTATTTTTCAAAATAGTGTGCCTCTTAAAAAAAGAAGCCCAGTTTATTTCTCAAAGTTCTGTGCCTTTTAAAAAGAGGTGCCCCGTTTATTTTTCAAAGTTGAGGTAAGAGAAACCCAATTTATATTTCCAAGTTGAGCTAAGAAAAGCCCAGTTTTTTTTCAAAGTCATGTGCCTCTTGAAAGAGGAACCCAACTAAAGTGAAGAGCCTTTAGTAAGAAGAAGACTATTAAATTTAAATCTTTTCATAAAAAAAGAAAAAAAAAGAAGTAGGTCATGAGCCAGACAAAATTGTTGTCTATTATCTTTGCTCTATTCCTGATTCTAAGCAATGTGCAAAGAGGGAAGCTGTAGACACCTAATTTTGTTCGAAACTATAAATGTATTTGGATTGGGTCTCGTTTTAGTCTTAGTGATTTGAGATTGAAATTTGTTTGTTAATTAATTCAATTTAATCGTGCGCTTGAATTAATTTGTCAAAAATAGACTTTGAGTAAACTTGTGTTTGGGGTTAATTTAAAGTTTGAGTTAGTTCAAGTATTGTGAAAATCGAATTTTACCTATTGAGATCAATTCCAATTTTGTCTGACACAAGTGGGCCCTTTCTTTGATTTGTTAAAATTAATTTGAGTCATTTGAAGCTAACAATCTAATAAGCCCATATTAATTGAAGTTGGGTTGTTGGACTTGACACTAAATATATGAGCCCATCTTTTTCTTCTTCTTCTTCTCATTATTATTATTGTTATAGGAAAAAAAAGAAAGAGAGAGAGAGAGAGAGGTTGGTGCTGGTATGCTAGTGTCGGTGCCGACACCAGCATAGAAGGCTGTCAACCCTTTTCAAACTGACAGTCACCTTAAACTTAGCCCTACCACCTCCACCTACACATTGACAAACACCATTGAATCCGAAAGTCATCTGTAAAATGGATTACAATTGCTGGATATCAAGGATTTCATTCGTTTTTTCTTGAATAAAAATGCCTATTAAATGGCTTGTAAGAGTTCAGGAAGGAACACAAAAAGGGAGGATTTTTCAACACCCAACAATCAAACCACACTCAATAGCACAAATAAAAAATTTCAACTTCAGCTTAGAAGTTGAGACACCCAAATCCAAGTTTGAATCTCAAATCACAAGGCACATTTAAAGGAATATAAAAAAAATTAAAAACAAAGAAAAGAAAGCAGCAGTTGTATTTTGGACTCTAACAGAACCGGAGACAAGGGTGGTGGAATAGCCCGGATGTGGTGATGCGCGGTGGTAACGGCTAATCCAGGGGACGTCGAAAAAGGGAGGACCATGTGACCACGCAGCAGCAATGAGCGGTGCTGGTTACTGGCCGGATTGTAGTGGTGTGGGGAGAGAAGCTCGATCTGAAGCTAAAAAAAAGGTAAAGAGCAAAATAAAGGAGAAGCCAAGAGCCCGATACTGTGAGGCTCTTTTTCTACTACTTCACGTTTTTATTTGCTTTTCAATTCTTATTTCTTTGTTGTTTAGCTTTTATTTATCTTTAGATGATGTTGACGTGGAGGCTATTTGCATGTTCTGAAGAAGTGTTCCGTGATTTCTTTGGGCTTGATTTGCACGATGAAAGTACTTTAGATGGGCTTTTTCATGCATTATTATATAACAAATTTTTTTTTTCTTTTTTTATACATGCATGTGTGTTTATAATTGCTTGAGCTTTTTGAAGGTTAAAAGCAAATAAAATGAAATCAAATAATAATAATAATAATAAGTTCTTAAAATTTGCTAGTATACAATGCTTTAAAGCTTTAAAGTAAAAGATAAGCATGTTTCAAATTTGACCAAATTGTTGAAAAATTTGGAACAAAATTAATGACTCTAAAACTAAGGGTTTCTACCCATCTTAAAATAATAAATAAAAAGAAAACATTTGATCAAAGTGTTGAAGGGTGTAGAAATATTTTAACCAAAATTCCCACTTATAAATATTAGATAAAATGTTAGTGAATTAGTCCTATTAAAATCCAAAAAAAATTAAGAGGACAATAAAAATGAATAATCCCTAAAACCATAAATATAAATTTTCTTAGATTCTAAGAATAATCGAAAACTCTTCCAATGATGGAATTCTCGGACTTCGTGAGCGTGCAAAATCTGGGAAATTCCTAGGTGAGAAAATGTTTTCCCTAAATTTGACCAAAGTGTTGAAAAATTTAGAGAGAATAATTTCAATATTAAAGGTACTTATAAAAAATTAATAACAATATTTAATAGTAAATTAA
The DNA here is from genome assembly GCA_032173925.1 of Heritiera fomes. Lineage (NCBI taxonomy): Eukaryota > Viridiplantae > Streptophyta > Magnoliopsida > Malvales > Malvaceae > Heritiera > Heritiera fomes. The sequence goes on from JAPDPM010000019.1 coordinate 5,294,122, forward strand.
AATTATGAAGAGATAAATCTTGAATAAAAAATTTTTTTTATAAAAAATACTTAATTAATCCAATGACGGAGCCTCTTCACGAGAACGAGTGTGTCCCGTGAATACTCTTGAGGTGAAAAGATTTCCTTGTGTATTCGATCAAAGTGTTGGAGAAACATTAAGGAAATCTTTAATATTAAATAAATTAATAATCAAATAGCAAATAATGCAAAATTAATAAATTAAAATTAAAAGATAAATTTTAACTAATTTTTTTATAAAATACTTAACTATCTGATGACGGAGTGTAAGAGCCTCGCCCGTCTCACCAGGCCGTCAGCAAGCATCCCCTTGGTGTCCCACACGCCCCAGATTTACTCTTACATGTCAAGGCCTCGCTTGTCTCTCCAAGCCGTCGGCGAGCATCCCATTGACGTCCCACACGCCCTAGGTTTGCCTTGACAGCGAGAGTTAGGCGGTCGCCAACACTCACTAACTTAATGTATTGTCCGCTTTGGGTGATCGTCACCCTCACGGCTTTGTCTCAAGGCTCCTGAACAACTTAGGATTAATGCTTTGAGCGAGTTTTATGAGGCTCGAACCCTAGCACCCTTAAATACCCGAGCCTTACACTCATGTTACTATTGAGACAAAATGTGAGAACCGATTTTATGGTACTATACATGTGAAATTAATCAATTTTTAATTTAATTTTGGGATATTTTGTGAAATTTAAGTAAATAGTGATGTGGGCCCCACTTGGATTTTCAAGCCCAGATGAAATTACGAATGACAAATCAGTATACGGTTGGTGCAATGATTATAAGGAAGAAATTTTAGAGACTTGAAATATTGTTATTTTCAGTATTTGGAGTTGTTGGCAACAAATTGGGAAATGACGGATACGTTCCAACGGTATTTTCATAAATTTCTCTAATACCGAAATGAATTAGGACGAAGTAAAAATATTATGTCATTCTATGTGAAAAATACTCCAACATGGTGTCAATAGATTTTAGTCATAAAAATGCACCAAAAAATATTTTAGTCATAAAAACAAAAAATTTGCTAGCGGGTCACGGGGGTAAAATCGTAATTTTTTACTATTCATACACCGCGCATTAACGAAACCACTTTTAATCATCACAATATGTTTAATATGATTATTTGGTGATGGAATTCGAAATTTTTGAATACGATTATACAATTTTTACGATTATGGAAGCTTAAGGGCACTTTTGTCTAATATCTTTATAACCAAGGGCATAATGATCATTTAACATGAGATAATAGTCAAATGGTCAATAATTTGACCATTATTGACTTAGATAAATAAAATTTAATTAATAGAAAGTTTAAAATCTGAATTTATAAAATGATGAGATATTATATATGGCATATGTGTAAATAATGGGAAATTTTACTGTTGAACCACTTTGTAATGTTTATTGGATGAAATAAAAATAAAAGATGACCAAAAACTCAGCAAATTCATTCTCCAAACCGACATCACCACCTGCTATTTGTTTCACGTTCTGCTCCAAAACCGACATCATTTTCCTCGTTTTTTTGCTTCACGTTACCTTGCTAAATTCCATTCTTCTTCATCAATCCATTCAACCTCCTTCATAACACTTACTCTTCTCCTCAAGAACACTTTAAAATCTGGAAATTAAGAGGCTGAACAGGGGAAAACGTGACTAGTTTGGCTGCAATTGAAGTCGGTTTGGGAGTAAGGTATGGAGCAGTAATGCTTCTTTTAAGTTCAGCCATGGTTTTTGTAATGTTTAATGCAGGAATAATATGTTTAATATGTTTATGGCTTTAAAAATGAAATGAAAACAAATAAGGGTTTTTCTGTAGATTCGGTTATGGCAGAAAAATAAATAAATAAATAAATAGAGAAATTTTTGTAATTTTAATGGTTGTTGGGTTGAGATTAATAGTATAGGATGAAGGGAGACTTGCCTGAATCATGGATGCAGTGATGAGTTGAAAACAGAAAAGTGGCGTGAAACAGGGGGTTATACGGCTGTTATTGGGCTAAAAGAATGGTGATGATATTTGATGATTTAAAGGTGTTTGATAAATTTCTTGAATGAGTAGAAGAAATTTATGAAGTCTGAGCTCATTGAAGAATGAAAAATCATGAAGATATGGCAAAATGAAGGCTGCCGGCCATGAAAGAAAGTAAGAAAATCTGTCGGCAGTGGAAGAATAAAAAGAAAAAAAAAAGAATTATAAATTTAATTTAGAGAGAGTAGATGAGGCCATGGGAATTTATGGAATTGGACAAGAGAAACCATTGGCTACGAAGGAGAATAAATATGTTAAGTGAGTGGAAATAATTCTCAAATTAAATTGAGAAGAAATTGGATGAAAACTAAGAGAATAAAAGCATAAGGAGTATTTGGCCAATGGATTATACAAGAAAATCTATAGAGGTTAATAAAATTTATTTGTGAAATTAGAAGTGAACAAGAATATAATTAGTTATTGTTATAATGAGAAATATGTAATATGGGTGAAATGTTGATGTGTGATAAGTGTTTGATGATACATTAAAGGAAATAATAGATAACATTCATGGATGACCATTCGGTCAAAGCTGTTTGGAGTTAAGAAGAGAGTTTGACTTAAAAACAGAGAAGTAGTTAAGCCTTACTACCTGTAGAATTTATACTACAAAAATAATTGCAGTGTCTAATATGGCTGCATTTAGATATGAACAATAGCTCAAAAATAAGTATTTAATGAGCTAATAATTTTAATGGAATTATTTGCGGCCCGAAAGAATCGGATTTCGAGTGGTGCGCAGTAAGAGTTTGAATATGCTACACAGGTAAAGAATGCGTGTGTAAGCTGTAGCGATATTTCGAATGCATATTTGTTATGCAAATAATTTATTATGAATATTCTTGAAATGAGTTGCATGGAAATCTATGGAATTGAGGCTGTAGGTAAAAATTGGAACTGTGTTTAAATTGCAGGAGGGCTAGGATAATAGTAGCCGTTATGCTGCTAAAAAATTTCTAGAATATTTTCTAAAAAATATTAGAAAATATTTAATTACATGATTTGCTAATTTCCTAGCCTTGAAAATGAGAAATTTATTATCTTTCATAAAACATGAATATACCTAAAAATATTGTTTAAAAATTCATATTATCAATTTTACTGAAAGTGAGAATACAAAATAATTCTCTTACATGTTTTACATCATATGATGTCACGACCCGAAAGCCGCGACTTTCCTTTATACTCATACTTTTCTTAGTCTACAAATTTATGGACTAAATTTTTCTTTTTTCATTTTAAGGTTTGTATTCGGTGTCAGTGTAGTTACTATACTATCTAGGTGGCTTATAGTCATTCCATTTAAATATTAAACAACACGGAAACGGTTCTTAGTTACATCCCGACTTGTTAAACAAAATATGTACTGTGCATCAATTAAAGTCATACATGTAAACAAGTATTTTATAAGTTCCATATACCTCCGGAAACTAGTACCAAGTCCATACACCGTCTCCGATGCCCACTGAGCAGCTCACATGGCAGATGTTAACTTCAATAATCTGAAAGAGATGAAATTTAGTGGGGTGAGCAAAACCACGGCTCAGTAAGATACTAATATAAATGCAAGAGTAGGATTATACTGTCTTAACCGCAAATGCTTAAAACTTGCAAGGATGCAATTACAGTTAATCCTTTCTCATCGATAACATATCATTATCTCATTTCTTGTCATCTGTCTATCACTTATACTTTTAAATAAATCATCATAATCACTTTTTCAATCTTCTCGATCTTACACTATAGTGCATCGCATCTGTCGTATCCAAATTGAATGTCATATACTACTAGTCTATATTTCCCTCTATCTCGGAGTACATCCTGTCCAATTGAAGCATCATATCAATTCACCTTATGTTTCATAATCGTACTCTTGTAATCTATCACCTCATATCATTTTCCATATAGAGAAATCATGATCACAATAGTGTAAGTTCACAATTCTCTTCATATCGATCTTATGTTCATGTATCATATCATGTCTAGATGAAATATCGTTACCACTGTGTGCTATCATCACATGATTCAATATGTACCGTATAAAATTTGTGTTCTGTATAAAACATTCATTTCAAATCATGTTTCATGTAGTACATAATCATGTACGAAAGTCATGTAATTTAGAATCATTTGACATATGTTTTAAAACACATTTTAAAACATATGAAATCTCTATTCATATCATGTGTGGTATAAAACACATGTACATCATTTCATCTGTCATGTCAAATAAACATGGTTTAAAACATATAAAGTCTCAAATCATATAATGCATAATATAAACCATGTTTCAATCATTCAATTTCAATCATTTCATGTATACTGTAAAACATATCATGTCTAGAGTTTAATATATAATAAATTGTACTCTAGACATTCTTTAACATTTAGTAAGAGACTAGGCATGAATCCCTATTCTATTATCATATCATCTCTAACCCATTGTAGCTATCAATGGGATAGTTTCCCTTGAAGGGTTCACTATCTATGACCATAGATCGTCCCAGTCCCACTGATCAGCTGGAAACTGAGGAATGTGTCCACGACTATTGTCGGACAGCCTGGAATGATCTCATCAGGCAACATTTACATGTACATATCATATATGTATAAATGGGGTTCCATGCCACACAGGCAGAACCACACAATAAATACATACTCTGTGCCACAAAGGCATATGCCACTCAGGCATTCAATAGGGTACCTGTCGTCTCAAAAAATCGAAAACTTTTGATATATCATTTTGAATTCATTTAGACAGCCCTCATAAAAAAAACATTTAAAACCGAGTCTTTTCTCAAATCAATGCATAATTAAATCTCATGTTCAATATGTACATGTCATGAATGATATTAAACATCAAGGTCTGTGGCTGTCTAATCATTTCAAATATTTACTTTCACTTAAAAGATTTCGATGCATCTCTTTTTAAAATATCACTTTTTCTTTTAAAACAACATGAGATCATATGTCATGCATGAATGATTTTCTAAATATATCCAAATATATCTCAATACTCATTCAATCTGTTGTTGTGCATATTATGACATCAGACTAAGGTGTGTCTTTAGTAGCCTAAATTTCTTATTCAAACATGATCATGACACGAAAGTCATCCGTCATTCATTCTACAATTACACACGTCTTTCAAGTCCCCAATGGCATCATTAAAATCCACTGTACATATGTTTGCACGTTTATTCAAATACATTTCAATAACATCCATAGACTACTAGGATCATTCTAGTATATTTTTCCATCAAAGATCACAAGCTACCTCAAGCTTTCATTCTCCCTTTCATTATTTTGCACATTAACTAAATCAATTCCCAACATTAGCTTTACACATACAAAGTTAACATGCCACAATCAAACATTGATTCGAATCCATTCTATTGACAAAGATATTCCATAATGTAGTATATATCAAGTACCAAATTCTCTAAATCTCATTTTATTGCTATATTTTTTTTTCTCAATTTCAGCCTTATAGTATATTAAGATTATATTGTCATATTGCCAGATAGGTCATGATCCACACTTACAATCCTCTAACTTCGAGGTCATAACACATCAAAATGTCCATAAGATTTCGCGATCTACTTTCTTATGATCATTATCTCAATCATACCACTAAGACAGTCCATTTGTTTGAATCTATCAATTCTATAATCATCACTTTTCAACTATGATCTTCTCTTCAAAGCAATATCATATAATCATCGTTACATCTATCAATACTCCAACTATCGAGATTGCACCTCAATTTCTACTCGATAGTCAACTTGAAATATTACATAACTCGAATTATCGACTCTATAAGATTCACAACCAAATTCTTCATATTGTCGTACTCATCCATTAACCTTCTCAACCATTTAAAAATCAATTTTTCCTATGATACAATAAAATCCTTTCAAGCTTATCTTCAATAATTCTTTCAGGATTCCATTTAGATAAGAATTTAATATTTTTCCTTAAACATTTTCGTGGAAATTTCGGCAGCATAACGACTTAATTTCCTCTAAACTTCCTGCAAGCAAACACAATTTATACTGACAGCCGTTGATTCTCACCAATTTTTACCTCTTACTGAGACCCTCACCATCAGTTGTGGGTCCTCTTAGCATTTTTAACAAATCAATTTAAATCGATGCATCATATAAAAATCATAATTCCATTAAAATCATTCCATCAATGCATCATATAACATCATAAATCCCACATACAATATAATGCTACTAAGGCTTTATAAGAGTATCTTACCCATTCGCCAAGCTTGGCGCACTTTCTGATTTTCGAGCATTGCCGAACTCCACCATTCGTCGCATTTCCGCTTTACTACAATTTCAATATTAATGCACTACATCAATATAACCATAAATTATTCAATAAATACCATCAATTTATTTTCTATATTTTTCCTTACCACATTTTTTTTTCTCTTTCTTTTTCCTTCTCTTCTTCTTCTTCTTCCTTCTTTTCTTTCTCCTTTTCTTTTCTTTTCTTCTTTCTTTTCTTTTTCTTTCCTTTTTCTTTTTCTGTTCTGTTTTTTTTTTTTTCTGGCCTGAACCGGTTCGGACCGGTTCAGGCCGGTTCAACACTCACCGGCCGGTTCAGCCTCCGGCGGCCGGTCCTTCACCGATTCAGCCCTTCCTCAGCTGGCGGAGATGGCCACGAGACTGGATCCGCCCTCCATTTCTCCAGATCGATGGCGGCGGCGCCGGATCTGGCGGCAGAAGGTTCGGTCTCCTCCTTCTCTTTTTCTCCCTCTTTTCTGTCTTCTCTTCCACCGCCGGTGCCTTCTCTCCTTTTAGTTCGCCTTAACCAACGATGAGAAGGCAGTGGCGGTGACCGGATCGACCGGCACCGCCGTTTCCTCTTTCCTTTCCTTTCTCGTTTTTTTTTTCTTCCTTTTCCTCTCCGTTTCCGTTTTGTTTTTCTCCTTTACTTTTTCCGTTCGTCGCCGGTTGACTTCTCTCTTCTTCCTCCTCTGTTCACCGGCGGCGTCACTCTCTCTCTCCCTTCTCCTTCCTCGCCGTCGGCGTCGACCGGCTTCTCAAACTTCTCCTCTGTTAAACAGAGGAGAAAGAAAATAAGGGGGAATCGGGTTATCCCGATTCCCCTTTTCTGTTTTTTTTTATATAATATAATATATAATTATATTTTTATAATTATATATATAATCAAAATATTAAACATATATATATAAATATATATATATTTTTCATATAAACCCTTTATATATATATATATATATATATATACTTTGATTTAAAGTACTCTATATATATATTTTTCATATATGTTATATATATACATAAATGTATAATAAAATACATATGCGTTTATTCCATGTATAAATATATATTTATCAAAAGCGTATTTATATAATATCGTGATATAAATCTATCAAAATACATATTTTTATTTCTTATTAAATTTGAATTTCTTTATACCTAAATTTATTTTCTCCAATTTCATTCTTATTTAATTTTGGATTTCCATTTATCCAAATTAAATTTCCTCCTTCATTTCTTATTTCCAATTTAATTTTCCTTTTTATTTCTTATTTAATTTGGATTTCAATTTGTCCAAATTAAATTTTTCCGAATACCTTATATTTATTTAGAAAATTCTCGGTCTTCACATATGATATGGTTTATGAGATGAAAAGTGAATATATTATAAATTATTTCCATAAATATTCACTTTATGATTTAATAAAATCCATTATGGACTAATTGAAGAATTACAACCTTATTTATTTCCATAAAGGTGATATGGTTATGAAAATACTATTTTGAGACTGCTAGGCCCCATATTATGTCGATATGTGATATTTGATACGTGATATGTGACATGTGATATGTATTCAGTCCCGGTCAACACCTGATCAGTGTTTGACTGTGGACTACCCTAGACTATGGCCATAGATCTGATATGATTATTATTGCCCTACGGGGTACTTTCTCTCTAGCATGATATATTTTGGGTCATGCCTTAATCTCCACTTTTACGAAATATGAAATGATATGTGATATGGAAAATGTGTTCAAATGCAAAGATATATGAATATGTTTTTACAGAAAAAGGAAAATGTTTTCTAACAGTTTACTGTACTACATAGAGTACCGTACTGTTGATGATTTATACAGTGACATGTGAAATGAGTTAAAGGAGAATTATGATTTATTTAAACTAATATTCTTTTTAAAGAATATATGAATATTAGTTTATTTTGTTTTAAATGCTTTATTTTATAAAAGCATTGCTTTGAAAAAGGATATGAAATAATATGGAAGATGATTGATCTCAACAACCGTATTTACTTCAAATAGTCGCTTCTAGGTTCTGGGACAAGACAGGCATTTCAAAATACCTTCCTTACTCCTTCTAGATCCCTAGCCGACTATAGTATCTTTCCTATTTTGGTCCTTAGAGCACCTATAGGAAAATACAGATTTTTACAGCATGTAGATTTCGGGATATCTAGTGTTGCATACATTTCTCTTACTGAGCCGTGGTTTGCTCACCCTTTTATTTTAACATCTATAGAGTACTTCCAATGATTGTGTGATTAACATTCGAGGATTGTTGGCTATGCATTTAGTTCCCCGAGGCAGCGAGCTTATATCCTGGAGGTATAATCACTTATCTTATATGTTCAGACACGTTTTACAGTACTACAATGTTGTGAATTAAACAAGGGATGTAAATGATGAATAAATTCTCGATATGTAAATATTTCCTTAATTATAAGTTACGGTTTTTAAATGATTACGGTGTAAAGGAAAAGAAAAGTAAGACATCGCAGACAGTCTAACCATAAAAAATATGTGGAAAAGTGTGTAATATTGTATATACAGGATGTGACACGGAGCCTCTTCACGAGGACAAGTGTGTCCCGTGAATACTCTTGAGGTAAAATATTTCCTTGGGAATTCCATCAAAGTGTTAGAAAATATCCTAAGAAAAAAATATCAATATTTAAATAATCAAATATTAAATAATAAAAAGAAAATTTTAATTAAGCATAAAAGACCATTTAAATTAAGATTACTTAGGATAAAACATGTTTAATTAGTACTGTCCATCGAACGGGCGTTATGGGGGTGCTAATACCTTCTCCACACGTAACCATACTCACGAACCCAAATTTTGGCACGTAGATCAGGGTACTTATCCTTATTTTCGAATAGGTAGCCAATCACATATAAGTTAAAAATGATTAGTAGCAACTTCATAACCTTACGTCTAAGGATGAGTTCCCCGAACTTATACATCACGACAATATGGATGTGGTTGTGGAGATTCCAAATGTTAGGAGTTCAAAAGGAAAGTATAGAAAGATTTGAAAATCAACCTCTTCTGACTTAACTAACAAACTTGCATTCGCAACCTGATTTATCACATTTATATTACCGTTGATGATATAAAACAAGGTTATTAGCATGTAAAACTCTTGTTTTGGTAATAATACTTACAATAGTTATGGAAAATAGCAGACAACAGAATTCTAATCAAAAGAAAATATATATATTTTATCGATTTATGCACGGAACAAAAAATTTTAAATTAATAAACATTACATGCAACAATGGAAAATATGGAACATTTTAGAATGAAAATTCATAAGACAATTTTCGAAATCATATTCACTATTCAAATAGTTAATATCAAAGCTTGCCAAAAAAAAAGGCACATTACAACAAATTTCTTAAAAAGAAAACTATTCTAACTATATTTCAAAACTCTTCATAAAAGAACCCCATTCAATTCCAAGAACAAACTAAAACAGCAGATTCAAAAGCTCAAAAATCAGAGAAGAATGAATTCATACTAGAGGATAAAACTCCTCAATTGGTGCTCCAGGCTTTAATGCCGCACCAAGTCTCATGTCTTTGGACTTAACTTTTTCGATAAGTCCTTGCTAGTTTTCTGCAAAAGGCAACAAAACATCTTTGTATAAGAAAACAAGGAACAGAAGGGTATATAAGATGGTAGGAAGTAAAATGAAAATGAAAAAGGAAACACATAACAACCAAACTTTGGATACTTCAACATGAAAAGTGAAACAATTTAAATTACATGTAGAAGAATTGCATAATTTCACAGCACATAATCTCAAAACTTTTATGAAAATGGATATATACACTACTTTCATTGAAGGAATCTCTAACCATCTTGTGTAAATAAAAGGCAGAAGAAAGCCTCACTAGTAGCTATTGCCTCATCAAGCATACCCTTAAAATGGTGTGAATCAAGCTTAGGATCTGAATCAAGTTATAGTTCTAAATAAACAACTTGGAAGTTATTGAAAATGATGTCTCATGTCCATTTCTACAAGGACAAAAATTTCTATAGAAACCATTTCCGTGCACAAAAATTTAAATCTTCATTGTTAAAACCAAGAAGATTAACCATAGTTCAAGTATCTAACATGGACAAAAATAGTAAGTATAACATATGAAAGTAGCACCAAAAGAAATGTATTTTATGAAATGAAAGATATAAAGAAAATAATAGCAACAATGACAAAAGACAGAATAGATCAAAAAACCTAGTATTCCATCAATTTCTCAACATGCTCTTTCTTCTAAACTTGATTTCATGAAGAACTGATTAACAAAAAGTTATATTTTCGCAAGTACATGAATCAAGATAGTATAGTGTGCAAATACAAGAGTCGATCCCATAGAGATTTGTTAAATTTATTCAATTAAAATTTAACTTCTTATGCTAAAAAAAATTATGAAAGTCAAGAAAATTACCCAAGTATCTAATTAATTACTAAATTAACTAATTAAATTAATTAACCTAATAAAATCAAGAAATTAACCAATAAAGAAAAGCCTAGGAATTTGATTTCACCAATACATTGCAATTTTATGTCTTCAATCCTAAAAATCTCAATTCAATTCTAGGGTTCATTCTTCCTAATATATGATTACTCTGTTTGATGGCAGCTATAATCAAGTATTATTAATCATTAATTACCTATGATGTGTAGCATAATCAATGACTGAAAACCCATTAAGAATAGAAGAACATATAACAAGAACCACATAAATATTCTAGCTTGATGTATGCATCAAATATTTATTCAATCATTCAAGAGAGCTATACATGGCTTAGCATATGATGTGTACCCTTACCATGTCTCAAACATTCAATTAATTTATATTAAAGGTGGCTAATCAATAATACAAATCAAAAGATTGAATTAATCACAATGAATGAAACTAGAATTTTAGAATTGATCAATCAATCATAAAGACATAAAATATGCAAGTAGGCTTAATCAAATTTCTAGCAAGAAAATTAGTTCATGTTTAATATAGCAAAATACATTATCAAATAAAATTGAAACATGCTTTAAATTGAACAATAACCAATTCAATATATAAATGTAAGAATATAAATAAAACAAAGTTAAAATAATAAATTAATAGCCCCTGGAAGCAAACTTTAATGTGCACATGGACTGCAATTGCACGTGGCTATTAAATTCAAGCTATCTTTCAATAGCTTGTGAAGCTCCTGTGTTTCACGCCCAAGCCGCCACACACTTGCTTCAACCAATCTTGCACAAAGCCAACACACGACAAGCTTAAGCAGCCAGCCTCTGTTTCGCCTCTCAATTCTGTTATGCCCAACAATCAATGGTTCAGCTCCAAAAGTCTACCAACCAGCTACGGCTTTGTTCGCTTTTCGACGGTAACCACAGTTCCAAGTGCAAGGTTGCTCACGTTTTTGTTCTTCCTCAAGGCTCGGTCTCGATTCTTCCTCTTCAAGCAGTAAACGCCAAGCCTTCACAGCTCCAACAAATTTCAGTTCTGTCTCCTTCACAGCTTGTGTTTTCTCGTTGTCTGCAAAAATAAAAGAAACACAAAGAAAGAAAAACCAAAAATTTTGCCTAAAACTGATCTTTCTCCTAAATTCCTCTCTTTTCTTTTCTGCAATTGCTCTCCTTTTCTTTTCTCTACTGCCGCCCCTCTCCCTTTTATAATTTTTCCTTTAAGATTCCTAGGGTTTTTTTTATCAAGAATAAATCTCAGCCATCTTTTCTAATTTAATCCTATGGTCCAAAAGTTTTTAAAACAAATTAGAATTTAATTACAACTTTAGAGAGTCAAACAATGTATATTTCAAAAATTTATTCCAATCAAATAATTTATTGTTTGATTTCATACCATAATTTCTAAAATTAATTCCAAAATCACTTTCTCTAAATTAATTCACAAAAGACATTTAACAACTAATTTTACACAAGAATATAGCAACAAATGTGGTAATAAATAATAAAATAATATAACAAATATATTATTATTAAATACTCTCAAACCTACATTTTTGCTAGTCCTCGAGCAAAATTAAAAGAAAATGCACTTGTTTGTGACCTTTAAGAACAAAAGTGAGAACTCAAGGACACCCAAAATTTTCCACTCAAATTTAAGTAAATTCAACTCCACTTGATTTTCACATATTGCCTTAAGTAGACCTTACATCTATGATTAAAGTAATTGTTCAAAATAGGACTCAATAATCTCATAATTTAAATGTTAATTAACTCAAATCATGATTTTAGATGTGTGTGTGTGATTAGCGAAATTCAAATTCCTTGTCAGTACTCAATTAAAATTATGCTACTCATGAATAACTGATGTGATCTCAAATTTTTTTTATTCTACTGACACTCCATAGACATGCTCTTCTTACATCTCTCCACTAATGTAGACAATAAAATTAACTTAGATCAATAGGTCTTATTAGCTTGTAATGTTTGGCCAAGGTATTGGTTAACAAAGAAAGGGAAGGTAAAAATCAAAACAAAAGAGCTAACAATGATAAAGCACAAACTAAATTTCTCTCTCTTTTTTTTGCACATGCTAATCTCCACAACCCCCCAAACTATCTTTGTTAGCTTTAAATTGACATGTATTTTGAAATGACAAAAACTTAAGTGATCTTTTATGTTTTGATTCATATTGTAAATTTGCTTTGCCACACATGATTTTCTCAATACATTTTAAGTGCTCATATCAAACATTAAGACCATGATTTAATGATATATTCTTATTGGTCTTAATACTTTATAAAATGTTTTGAATATTTTAGAAAATTACTTAATGAAATTTTTGATCATGTTTTCATCAGAGAAAGTCAAGAAAAACTCCCACAAAAATCCCAAAATGTTTTGGGTTGAATTAGGATCAAAGGCTATATCATTGCTAACCCAAAATGGTGGAGGAAAAGCTTTCTGGAGGCATGGGATCGATCCCTTAAGGGAAGGGATCGATCCCTTCATGGCAGAATGGTCCTCAAGCCCAGAATTAACAATATGGAAGCTTGGGATCGATCCCTTATGGAAAGGGATCGATCCCTCGGGATGAAAAAGAGCAGTAATGGTTAGTTTCTGTGAGACACAACGGCTAGTTTTTGTTTTGGCTCCAACCAACGTTCACAAACCATCCAAGGGACTATAAATAGAGGCTTAGAAGCTAAAGGAAGTAAGAGGAACTACTTAGCAACTTCAATACTTATTTTCCTCAAATCCTCAAGCCTCAACAATATTTCAAGAGCTACAAAGTCTTCATCTTCTATCATACTCACATTCCTTGTATAGCTTAGCACAAATCTTGTATAGGCTTTTACTTGAGCTTAATCTCTGTAATCATTTGCCTATCTAGAGGCTCTTCTTTGATTACATAATTTGTAAACCAATTAATTCCTTGTAAAAAGGGAGGTTTCTCTTTAGCCTAAGAAAAAGAGGGAGGTTTCTCTTGAGCCTTAGAAAAAAAGGGAGGTTTCTCTTGAGCCTAGAAAAAGAGAGAGGTTTCTCTTGAGCCTGCAAAAAGAGGGATTGTAAAAACAAATTCAAGTTAGTGAATTTAGAGAAAATTCTTGGGAGCGTCTCAAGGTAGAGGACGTAGGCAAGTTGCCGAACCTCTATAAATCGCTTGTGTAAATCTCTCTTTCCCTACTCTCTTTACTTGCAATTATATTATACTTATTGAATTGAATTTATATTGCATGCTTGAGTAGCCTAGAGAACTTAGAAAATATCAACCTAAGCTAGAGAATTTAGAGGAACCAAAAAACGAACCTAAGGTTAGTAAAAACCGATTCACCCTTCCTCTCGGTATAGCCTATAGAGCCAACAATTGGTATCAGAGCTTAGGCTCGAGATTGATTTAGACTAACCTCTATCGAGCAAAACGATCATAAATGGCTCACTTGAATGTAGGCACACCCCTAAGAGAAGAGGGACAATCATTAGTTAGACCTCTACTCTTCAATGGAGAAAAGTACTCTTATTAGAAAATAAGAATGATGTTGTTTGTACAATCAAATGATTATGAAGTGTGGAGAGTGATAGTTAATGGTCCCAAAGTCCCAATGAAGAAAGTAGATGGAAAAGATGTCCCTAAGAATGAAGATGAATGGGACACTAATGACATGAGATTGCACAATTGAATGCCAAGGTTATGCACACCCTCTTTTGTGCATTATGTCCCAATGAGTATAATAGAGTGTCTCTATGTGAAAATGCTAAGTAAATATGGGACAAATTGGCCATCACTCATGAAGGGACCAATCAAGTGAAAGAAACCAAAGTAGATATGCTCACACATGATTATGAGCTTTTTAGAATGAAAGAAAATGAGTCCATGAATGAAATGTACACTAGGTTTCATGATAATTATACATCTAGTGGAAGAATAATTAAAACTTGACCTTAAGGATTGATTTCAAATGTAAATTCAATAATTGGTATAAGGTCATAATTTTTCCTTGGCCTATAATTTGTGATGATAAAGGAATCCTAAATGTTGAATTGTATGAAAATTTGTCATCCATGAACTTAAATTCTTTTTATGGCCAAATTATTAAAGAACTTGAGCTTTGATGACAATACCAACAATTGATATACATGCATTGAATCTTGATTGTTTTGATATTGAACATGCATGTTTGCTTAAGTTAAATCAATAATCATGCCTATGAGATGAGAATAGTTGCTTTCATGATATTATGTGCTTAACCTCACTAATAGATTATGGATTTTATTGTGAAAATATAGTTAAGCATGACATTGATTTATTTAGACAAATCCATTTTAGTTATTTTAGCATATACCCTCTAGAACGTTAAATGATGATAACAACTAGGGATATAGCTATTAATTGATTAAAATGATAATCTTGAATCTTTCCTTGCTCATAATTGGTTAAGGACTTGAATTGGAGAATTGAGCATAGGATTCATTAGTTTCATGGAAGAAAATGTGTTTGCTTGAATACCTTGATTTTTTGAATCTTCCATATGGTATAATTTTGTGAATATGTGTAACAGTATGAGTGTACAGTATTACACTATATTTACTCATATTTTACATATTCTTACCGGTTGGGCTGTCTGTAATGCCTTTAACACTTGATCACTAACAGTAATAAATGGTGAACATTTATTCAATAAATTCATAATATAAAATTTTTTCAATATTCCATACACTTTACATCCTCTGTTTCTATTTTACAATAATGTACTACTGTATACAAGTGTCTGAATATATAAGAGAAGTGACTGTACCTTTAAATTTCGATGCTCTTTGTCCTAGTAGGCTACTCGCAACTATATTTAGCTGAGGAAGCCATCAAATAATCCTCGTGATTAATTTGAGAAGTTTGAAAGTAAGGGATGAGCGAACCACATGCTCAGTAAAGGAATCGTATGCTGCTTGATATAATGAAATCTATATGCTGGAAAATATTTATTTTTCCATAAATCTAAATGGAATAAATCCTTTAATTTTCACCACTTCAGTAACAGTTCAAAACACGTGACAGTACAGTGGTAAAACAGTAGTTACGGTAAACAGTCTTTTCAGTACAGTAGTTTATAAATATCGAAATCACTGGATAACCGTTCAGTAATTATTTCTATTTTAGAAATAATTTTCAAAGTATTCTTTCTCGATAACAGTAAATTTTCTTTCAGTTCAGTAAACAATATTTCGTATAATTCAGTTCGATAAACAGTAATCAGTATATTTCAGTTCAGTAAATCGAAATCAGTAGCTACTAGTTCAGTAAACAGTAATCAGTAGCTACTAGTTTAGTAAACAGTAATCAATAATCAGTAATCAGTAACTTTCAGTTTAGTAAACAGAAATCAGTAGCTACCAGTTCAGTAAAACAGTATTTCCATACGATTCAGTTCAGTAAACAGTAATTCATAGTGCAATATAGTAAAACAAGATTCAATAAATCCCTTCAGTAAACAATAATCAGTAAGTTGAGACTAGGCATCACCCTACAATTAAATCATGCTATCATCATCCACTAAGGGACACAGTAATCATCCCCGAAGGGATACAGTAACAGTATACAATGAGATCTATGACCATGATCTATAGGGGGTCCTCGGTGTACACTTGTCAGGTGGCATCCGGGATGCTGATGACTGGCGAGTCAATCAGTCACGTGATAGTAACAGTAATAGTAACAGTAGTAAGCATGAATCTTGGGGCCTAAGTCTCAAAACAGTATAAAAATCGTACCACAGGCTTTATGGATCTTATTCAAAATAATTTGAATTATTTTATGTTTATCCATAAGGCTCTCACATTTTCATATAACATCACCTTTATGAAATTTATAAAATAAATAAAATCATCACTTAGTTTCATAAAGGTATAAAATCATTCATTTTCTTATAAAAATACCTTTAAGGAAATCAAATGAATTAAATCATTTATTTAAATAATTATTTCCAAAAAGGTATTTATTTTTCATTTCCACATACCATAAATCAGTGGGTAAATATTCATGTATTAAGTGAGAACACAAATAAATATTCATTTTGAATATTTAATATCATATAAAACATAATTAATTTCTCACTTTAATGAAAATATAAAACATGAATATTTAATTTTATAACTTTCTTATAATTTCCAATTTATGGAAAGTTGGTGGAAATTATATTCAAAATTTTCCATTTAAATCATTTCATGCATCTAAAATATTTTATAATATTTTAGAATACTTTTGGAAATTTTCCGACAGCATAACGACTGCGGATTCCTAACCTCTTGCACGCAACTCATAGTATATAAACCAGTTTTTCAACCACAGATTTTGCATGTTTTCAAACAAATTCTTGCATTCAATATGCTCATAACATTTAACTCAAGAAAACATGCAATTCATTATATCACTACAACTCACACACTCCCCCCTTACCTGTTTTGTGGTGTTGAACTTCTCGATGTCACCACTTGAATTCTGATTATTCATGCTGCAAAATAATTTTATAAATAATTGTCATTAATTATTTTCTAAATTTCTACAGTCATTTCTATGTTCAAACCATGAAATTGCAACATGATAACAGTCCAAAATGCTCATGGCCAAATGCTTTCATGAATCCCTTCTCATTGTGATTCATTTATTCTTGCCTTAATCCCATTTATGCATGTCTATTATTTTCTTTATTTCTCTTCTCGATGCATTTGAGAAATATTTTCTACTCATCCTCAACTATTTTTCTCTAGTCATTAATCATAAATTGACATGAGAATTTCCCATGAACAATACCTTGTCATTATAACTAGGTGTCTTAATTAAATGATTTATCATATTAATAATTTTTCTTTCCTTTCTTTCTGTTTCACGCCTAGTACAGCTTTATATTTTTTCTTCTTCACGTTTTCCTCTCCACACCGTGAGCTTCTCGTTATTCTTGCTGGTAGTTATTCATACTTCATTTAATCCTAACTCTATGACCTTTTTCTGCTCTCATGAAATTGTTGGATTATGCCCTTAGAACCATTCATTAGATGATTGACTTTGGCATTTTTATGTATCATGACATTTTATTTATAGTTCATTATTATATTTGTCTTAGAACTGCGTAATGTAATCTTATATGATAATGTCCTTAGAATAGTAATAACACACTATTCTTAAAATATCCCTAGCAAGTATTATTGTGAACAAGGATAACAATGATACGATAAAACTAGTATGTGGTTGACTGATGACCATTGTCATGGATATAGGATATCAAGTCATCACATAGGTACATGTTAGAGAACTATGTACTGGATCGACCCTCCATGAGAACGCTACATGGATTGTTATATGAGTGTCATAAGCGATTCTCATAGTGATGATGGTGTATGTGATCCTTTGACTTGAGATCATCAGATATCCCAACATAGAGAATTGCATACTTTAATGCTGCTAGATGTCATTCGTAACAGGATGGACTATAAAGGTAGTAATTGGGTATGCCTTGATCTATGTAGAGGGATGTTGAGTGATCAAGATAGGATTTATCCCTTTTATATAACAAGAGTGATGTATTGGGCCCTTTGATAGAGTGAGACTAAGAAATGCATGGCCGTGCTCGAATAAGTCAATATGAGATATTGATTTTATTTGTTTAATTAGTCTACTCAGGAATCAAGAAACGCTGATTAGACTATACAAGTGTGACACATTCCATGACTTGTGTCTAATCAAGACATCAAAGGATAAAGGGATTAGACTACACGGTAACATCTATCACGAGTAAGGTTATGTCGAGTCATTGACATTCTCGTTACATGGGTAGCAATGATGTGTTGCTAGATACCGCTCATTGTCTATGACAATTTTGTTATTGCCATTGTTTTGAGAACCTATTGGGTCGCACACTTAGAACGGATTAATGAGGAGCTTAATTAATCCTATTCTGAATTGGATTAAGGTATATCTAATCCTATTCTGAATTGGATTAAGGATATAGTTAATCCTATTCTAAGTAGGATTAGAGTTCTGTTTGGTAGTAAATTTTAGGGTAAAATTTACTGCTTATAAAAGGGTGTTTTTTTCTAAAACAGAGCTGCACAATTAGAAAACAGAAAAGTATTCTTTTAATTGAAGCTAGCAGTTCGGTTATAAAGAATCAAAAACGCTCCTTAAGGCTTCTGATCGTGAGACGTTCAAGAGTCGTGAGATCCGTTCGTGTGGATACCATAGAGGCAGGAATGAAAGGTTATTGCTTGTGACTCGACCAACGACAGAAACCAAAGAAAACGTTAGGTAAAATCTCGAAACCCTAATCAGCCAACTCTTCAAATTGATCCTGGTGGAGGCCGAATGATTTAAATTTCGCTGCATGTTTGTTTCGGTTTCCTTCAGAAATTATCATCAACCACCTTCAAATCATTAAAACATCACCACCATCGGTTAGCTCTATTTCTGCCAATAATTTCTCAGATTCACATCAGCCTTGTTGTTTTAGTAACTATCACAAAAATCAATTTAACTTCATCATCTAAGATTTCTCTTTTATTACTTCCCTACATAATTATACATTAAAATCACAAATTCCTTTTTTTTCCTCTTCAGTCGAACTCTCTGTTTCTTCTTTCTCTTTTTTTTTCATTTAATTCCTAAACACCTCATCTCAGCCATGAGCACACTAAGGCCATCACAATTATCAAGTAACACATACAAAATCATCTTACCTTCATCATTGTTGAACCGAAACAAGCTTCCCAACTGATTCTGTTCTTTACGTTCAGCCTTCCCCTCTATACTTCTAGCTTTCATGATGAAAAGCAAGGTTAAGGAAGAAAGCTTAGCAGAATAAAGCTTGAAGATGAGGTTGTGGCGTAGTGGAGATGACGAGAACGTGAGAAAATGGAAGAAGAAATGAGCTGTAGCAGAGCAATTCGGTTTTGCTCGTGTAAACAAACCAAAATTTCTGGTTTAAACCAGTATTTTCAGCCCATTGTTATCTTCTTTTATAATTATTCATCCAACGGTTAATTGCCACATAGCTAACTAACATCCTTTCTTCATCATTTCTTTTCTTTAATTGATTTTACACATGCAGGAAGTAGCAGCAAAGAGGGGAGGCGGTGGAGCTAAGTTTCTGTTCAAATTTTGACTCTTTTCCTCTCTTTATAATGAATCCAACCGAGCAGTAGTGGAGCAGCAATTAGTTTCTTCTTCATTTTTTCAGCTGGAAGTGGCGGTGATGAAGTGGCTGCACGTTTCCTTGACTTAGTTTCTTCTTCATTTTTTTGGCAGACTTTAACCAATAAAATTACTCACATGCTAAACTTTTAACTTCTTCTCCTTTAAGTGTTACTTACATTGTATTTTATGCTATAAAAAAATCAAACCATACGGCACAACAGCAGCCAACAAAAATGGCGTGAAGATCATAATTTTCTGCACATTTGTGATTTGTTTTGCTTCCCTTTTGTGAATTCCAACCAATAGAAATTGACTATATTTTCAAATATAAAATTTCCTCCATTTAAATATTATTCGCTATCAATTTTTGTACCATAAAAATTGAAGCTAGCTTTCCTTGAGATGGAGCCAGCCGGCAGCAGTATACTAGTAAAAAGAAGTGACGTGAGAATCAATTTGCTGCACATTTTAATTAATCCCAATAGGCTTCACCCAATAGGAATTAAATCTCCTATTAAACTTTTAGGCTTTGCTGGGTAAGGAGGAAAGAAAAATGGAAAGAAAGAAAATTAAAATGAGAGAAAATTAGAAAGATGGAAAACTTCAATTTTTTTCCTTAGATGTGCTTGGCATGAAAGATGAAAAAATGAATAGAAAGCATATTTCTTTCCTCTTATTGCTTGGTAGAGTGAAAAAGTGAGAGGAAAGAAAATTAAAAATAAAATGATTTTACCATCCTACCCTTATACAAATATTTATCAAGTGTAACTGTTTTTGGATAATTTTTTGGCATTTATTGAGTTTTCATTTTTAATGAGATTTAAAAAAAAACAAAATCTAGTCAAAATAATTCATTAATAATTAATTATTATAATTAATTAATAATTAATTTATGATAATTAATTAATTTATTGATTATTAATTAATTATGTAATGACTAATAATTATTAAATACTCAACTCAACCATGAATAATGTAAAAAAAAAGTCTAATACTAATAAAGTTATTTTTATACAAGAAACTTGATATGCCATATGTCAACCCCTAAGAAAATAAACGAAAACATAGATGGTGATATATATTAATGCATCAAGTACTATAAAAAAATCCATATTCAAAGTATTTCCCTCAAAGAGTAATTCTTATTTTTTCATTAGTAACGAAAATCAACCTATATTCCGAGCAATAAAAGTACTATAAAAAAAACTCCTAATGCTAAGAGCTTTTTCATTTACTCATCATCTTCAAAAGTAACTCTTTACGTCGTTGAGTCGGAACTCTAAAGAAAGCCCCCATCCTTTGTTGGCTTTGATTTAGATATAAAAAGGCATCAAGTTGGAGATCTTCAGGTACTTCAATCTTCAGCAACTCATCAAATACTTCAGCTTCGGAATAACAGTGTGGCCTTCTTTTTTCAGCAATAGCCAGTCCCTTTTCAGCAATTTGTGCAACTTTTTCTGTAATGGCATTGCCTTGTCTCATTATCTCTGCCACATTGCTAATTGCATGGTCTAAAACATCAATTTGTTTTTCAAATAAATCTTCCATGCGTGCTTTCTTCTTAGAGCTCTTTGATTGCTGTGCAACAGAATTTGATACGGATGTTGGAGATGATGGCTCATAGTTTATTTCTAGATCAATGAAAGTTGGATCTGCACTACTTTCTTCTGCTGCCCATTCTCGAATTCTGTCTTTTGCACTACAAGCTCCCTTACCATTAGCTCTGTCTTTTGAAAAAAGCTCATATAGCTTTCCATAAGCATGAATCTTGGTATATCGCCATTTTGCAGCAGAAGGTTTTGCCTAAAATATCATACACAAACCTCATCAAAATCACTAGAATAATGGGTATTCATATAAAACCATTGCAGTCAAATGAGTTACCGGTAAACTTCTAAACTATAATCACAAGCTTATAGAAGCTTTATTGGTAACAATATACATAAAGCAAATTATCAAAGAAAAACAAAACTAGGAGCTAAAGTAGCAAAATGCAAACAAACACAATATAGAAGAGAATTTAGGATAAAAGCTGGCAATCACTTACCTCTATAAGTTTCTCCCACACTTCAGGCTCAGCTTCAAAAAGTTCTGTCACTGGATTCCATCCAAACCCACTCAAACAATCACTACAAGAAAATTGATTTTCAGCGACGGAAATTTAGCTACGAAATTTTTCCGTCGCTGAAAAGTGGTATTAGCGACGGATTAGCGACGGAATTTATAATGAAATTAGTGACGGAATTAGCGACGGATTAGCGACGGAAATTCGTCGGTAATTAGCGACGGAATATTTTCCGTCGCTAATTCCGTCGCTAATTATGGCGGGAGGTGCTGTTCAATTGCGCCAAATATTACCGACGGAATTAGCGACAGAAATTTCTGTCGCTAAACCCAAAACTATGTAAGGAAATTAGCGACGGAATTTTTCCGTCGCTAATTCCGTCGCTAAAGGGCATTAGCGACGGAAAAATTTCGTCGCTAATTTCTTTGCATAATCACGTGAAAGAAAATGCAAAGAAATTAGCGACGGAATTTTTCCGTCGCTAATTCCGTCGCTAATGCCATTTAGCGACGGAATTAGCGACGGAAAAATTCCGTCGCTAATTTCCTTACTTATTTCTCAAACAATATGAAGAGAAATTAGCGACGGAATTTTTCCGTCGCTAATTCCGTCGCTAAAGGGCATTAGCGACGGAATTTTTCCGTCGCTAATTTCTTCATATATTTTTCACGGTGTAAGTGAAAAAATATGAAGAGAAATTAGCGACGGAAAAATTCCGTTGCTAATTTCCTTACATTTTCTCAAACAATATGAAGAGAAATTAGTGACGGAATTTTTCCGTCGCTAATTCTATCGCTAAAGGGCATTAGCGACGGAAAAATTCCATCGCTAATTTCTCTTCATATTTTTCACGGTGTAAGTGGAAAAATATGAAGAGAAATTAGCGACGGAATTTTTCCGTCGCTAATTCCGTCGCTAATGCCCTTTAGCGACGGAATTAGCGACGGAAAAATTCCGTCGCTAATTTCCTTACATTTTCTCAAACAATATGAAGAGAAATTAGCGACGGAATTTTTCCGTCGCTAATTCCGTCGCTAAATGGCATTAGCGAAGGAATTACCGACGGAAAAATTCCGTCGCTGATGCCTTAAATCAAAAAAATAAATAAATAAATTTCTTTCATGAAGCATTAGTGACGGATTTTTTCCGTCGCTAATTCCGTCGCTAAAAAGCAACAGCGACAGAATTAGCTACGGAAAAAATCCGTCGCTGATGCCGTAAATCGAAAAAAATATAAATAAATGAATTTGTTCATTAAGCATCAGCGACGGATTTTTCCGTCGCTAATTCCGTCGCTAAAAAGCAACAGCGACGGAATTAGCTACGGAAAAAATCAGTCGCTGATGCCTTAAATTCGAAAAAAAATAAAAAATTGTTTTTGAATTTTTCCCGCCTAAGCTTTAGCGGGAAATATTTTGACATAGCATTAGCGACGGAATTTCCGTCGCTAATCCGTCGGTAATTCCGTCGGTAATTCCTCTGTATGCGCGCCAAAGACTCTATATATTCTCATATTCTCTGTTTTCTCTCCTTTTCACTCCTCTCTATCTTCTTTTTTGTCCATCTTCTCGTTTTTTTCTTTGTTTTTCTTCTTTATCCCTCTTTCCTTTTACTTTTTTCCTTTTTTTTTTGTAAATTTACTCTATTTTTCTTTTATATTTATGTTGTCAATTTTTTTATATGATAAACTTTAATACTTATATTTTTGTTTTTTGTCTTTTACTTACAGATGATGCTGATGATACGATGAGGTGCTAGTGGTAGTGGTGATACTGATGTTGAAGATAATGTATTTTTGTTTTTTTTAGTTAATTTATTTTAAGATAATGTTTATGGATTTAAGTATAAATATTAGGTTTATTTTAAATGTTTCTCTTTCACTCTCTCTCTCTCTCTCTCATATATATATATATAAATATAAATATAAATAATTAATTTCAGAACATTTTTTTGACAAAATTCATAGAAATTAGCAACAAAATCTGTTAAATAAGTGAAAAAATTCATCAAATTAGCGACGAAATTCATAACATTAGCGATGGGATTTCCGTCACTGATGCTCTTTAGTGACAGAATATTTATTGAATTAACAAAAATAACAAACTATCAGCGACGGAATTAGCGACGGAAATTCCGTCACTGATGCCTTTTAGCGACGGATTTTTTTATAAAATAAAATAATAATAAAACTATCAGCGACGGAAATTTCCGTCGCTGATGCCTTTTAGCGACGGATTTTCATGTAAATTAAAAAACGAAATTATGTTTTTAGCGACGGAATTTTCCGTCACTAATGACATAAAATCCGTCGCTGATGTAAAAAAATTCCGTCGCTAATTAGCGACGGAATTACCGACGGAAATGAAGTTTTAGCGACGGAGTGAGCATCAGCGACATCGATTTTTCCAAAAGAAAAATTTCCGTCGGTAATCCGTCGCTGAAGACCATCAGCGACGGAATTTTCCGTCACTAATTCCGTCGCTGAAAGTTCATTTTTTTGTAGTGAATTAAACAAATCAAAACATTTACTAAAATTTTCTTTGAGAGTTTTCAAACGATTTTTTAAATGATTTTTATCGAATGGGAAATTAACTTTCTTAGTTAATATTTTCACCATGTTTCATAAGCATGAGGGGTGAATGTGCCATCAACTTTGTTTCCATTCACTTGTTGCTCCAACATTGCATCAATATATATATTATCCTTCTCTTCTGTCCATTTGAGATTAACCTTCTTAGCCTCACTAGTGCACTCACTATTTTTAGACTTCTTAGCCATTATCAAAACTGCATATTAAAATACAAAATAATTCTATATTAAAATACAAAAATATAAGATAAAGTAGAGAATGAAACTAGAGAAATGAAGGTATATTAAAGGAAATTGAATTAACATAGGGAAGAATGAAAGGGAAAGAAAGGAGCATAAGCAATCCCCATGAACCACAAAAAGAGCTAGCCATAGCAAGATGATCTGAGCAATAACCAGCAGAGACACTGTATCTATATAAATGCTACAATAAATTATTTAATATTAATAGCTATGTTAAATTTGTAAGTTAATGTTAAATTTTTTTATCATGACCAAAACATAAAATACTTATAATACTAAATAAAATACGGTTAACTGATTCGGCACAGTTAACTGTTACCTATAGTGTTTCCTAAAAAAATATTAATAAAAAACAGGGTTGCCTCATTGGCAATTCTAGCTTCGGTTAAAATAAAATTTGATGATTTGTTCATATATTTCATTATCATGTTGCATTTCATACAAATTTTATCATTTAAAATTCGCATAAATATGTTAAACACAAATTTTTTTAAATTTTTATCAATATATTTTTTTATCAACTTCGTATCGTATCAGTCTATCTTGTTTAAAGTTAGGGACTAGTTAAAATAGGAGACAAGGCTCCAACTGTTGAACCCAAAATGGTTAAATTTGGGCACTGCAAAAAAAGTAAGGAAATTATCATTTCCAGAGAGTAGTAGCCTGGAAGCCTACAGGATACAGTGTTGGTTCTCTGTTAAAAAGAATAATGGACTTATAACTTCAGAAAATTTCCCCTTATAATTAAGTGCTGAAAACGCACTGTAAATTAAAGCAAAATAAACGAAAAGATCTAAAGATTGCATTACAATGGAGACTGAGGTATGGTCTTATGATGACTGAAGTACAATCTATAAACTAAGCAGAGCAATCTGAACCAGAACATTGGATATTTTCTTTTCTTTTCTTTTTTTTTCTCTTTTCTACTTCTGGGTAATACCGTAATGGATAAACCATTACACTAATTAAAACACACATTTTTGCATAAAACATATGATAAAATTTATTATTGGAAGTGAAGCGTGGAGCTAACCAAGCACTTGCAATGCACGCAAGAAGGCTCCCTAGTAGAAAAAATGAAAAGCAAAGAGCAAACAACAGTGTCTGTGTGTGGGACGCATAGGATGAAAGCACCTAAAACTAGGAATTCGAGGACAATAGCTTGCAACAGAAAACGTCAATAAAGAAACAAAAAAGAGTGGTATCATGCAAGAGAATCCCATAATCCTTTAAAGGTCCAATTATTTCTCTCCCCTTATCTAAATTATCAAACATAAATATATGACTGACTAATTTCAACAACCCAAAACAATCACCACCGGAATCAAGTTAGACCCAAACTGCAAGCTAGAGTGGATAAAGCGCAGTCAAACTCAATACCTATCAAGATTAGCTTAACAACCTAAAAGAAAGACTGAAAAAAAGATAACCAAAACAAAACCCAAGCACCAATAAGTAATCATATAAGAGGCATTAAAGTTCCATTTCTACCATTTCCAATACCAGCATTACCACTAAACATTCCAGCTACGTATAGTTTAGTTACTTGTAGCAGTAAAAAGTTTATACAATTCAATGCACCAAGCAACCACTTTTGAATGTAGAAACAAATCAGCAAATCGCCTAAAACTCATCAAACAAACAATTTCAACAACGAAAAAAGTTCAAAATTCACACAGGTATGCAAAGCACAAAATTCACATCTAATCTCACTGTACAGAATCCCAACTCAGAAGTCCAAATGGGAGATTTGGACTAGTAGTGTGATTCTATAGGTATTTCAAAGGAACATACGACAAACCAAGACACAATACAATTGATAAACCCTCTAGCATTTATCCTATGATTAGTAAGGTGAACATAGCTTAGAATATTCTAAGAAAAGACAAAATAAAAAAAAACCAGTAAATGACTGTTTGCATCTTACTTAATGAAAGTCTTGCTTTTTAAAGCAATAATATTGCTTTCTTTTTCGTGTTGTGTTTGATTGAGAGCTGCTGGCATTTATAGATTTTACCAGACAGTTTCAAGTGTTGTCTGTTTAATGAATTCAGGTTTCATAGCTCTGTTTTTAAACAGTCTCAAACACGAATAGATAGATTTGCAGCCTGTAAGCATACGGTTGTGTTTATGATGTGATGAAATTCACATCAGAATCTGCTATGAAAATGTAAAATCTCAGAGAACTTAGCTAGCAGTGTGATAAATCTGTTGTTTGTTTTATCTTTTTCACAGCTTTGTTTATGGTGCAATTTGTGAACTCTACCAGCAAACTTGTTTGAAACAAACCACGCCATTCTCAATTCAACACAAACAATCCAATAACCAAAGAAATAGAATTATGATAAGGCATTCAAACACCATTCTGCAACAGCTAACATTTGCTTCTAGAATTTAGGGATCGAAGCATACCTGACTAATTAGAATGAAATGAAAGGAGATCGGAAAATCAAGGAGCTCCAGAGTCCACAAACAAGCTCTAATCATCTAACCCATTACAAATGGAGACTTGAACAGCGGCTCAAATGGCTGTGGGACAGAGGATATTGACAATAGAGAAGGAGAGATCAGGACTATGGGGAACGAGAAGCTCAATGTTCATGAAGAAAAAAAAGCAAAGTTGATAATTTTAAGTTTTATTAGGGCAATTTGGTCTTTTTAATTAATTTATTCACATGCCTCCGTTTTCTCTTCTTTTTTCTGTCCAATTTGGACGGATTGAAATTTTTGAAGGAGAGAAAAAGAACTTTCTCTCCTCTTTTCTTTCCTTCTCATTTTCTATTATACCAAGCAATCTCAAATTTTGTTTTCTTTCCATTTTTCCTTCCATAACTTTCTTTCTCTCCACTTTTCTGCTGTACCAAGCACAGCCTTAATTTCTCTTCCTTTATGTTGCATTTTTACACCACAAAATTTTACTTTATTTTTCCTTTAGATGAATCACGGCATGCAGCCTATAACAGCAGAAAATTGGCGTGCATTCCCATTTTACTGCACGATTTTAACTTATTTTTCCACCTCTTTAATATATTCCAACCAATGACACTTTAACATATGTCCAAAATAAAGATTTTCCTCTCTTATAAATCATATATTTGCAAAATATAATATGGAATTATCACTTCCATGTATAATTTTCAGATTTATTTTCTTTATTTATTCAACACCTTCAATTCATCCTTTAATATTTATTTCACCTCATATACACCATATTATAATTCATAATTCTAATAAATCCAAATCCAAAGTGGAAATCTAAATTAAATATTTATTTAATTTCACTTATTAATTTATTTCCACTATCAAGGATTTATAAAATATGGTGTACAGTACTATAAAATCGGGTCTCACAATATGAATATGGATTAATACTTTATGATAGTGTGCTAATGTTCAAATAATCCATATGCATATTTGATGATGTGTGATTGTGTTCTTGCATATTTAGAATGATTATTTTCTTGACATGAACACACTACACATAAATATTGGATTCATGCAAAATGTCTAAGTCAACCATTAGTAACAATTGGTATTTAGATTGAAATAACCATTGGTATCATTGGTAACCATATTTTCAACAATTGGTAAGCCAAAACTAAATTGACTATTGGTATAAGCTTTAAATTGACAATTCTTCTCATGCTCTTTAGATTGAAATGACAAATAGGGAAGAATTCATATAAGACACTTTTGCATGAAACACTTTTGTGCTAAAATTTGTGGTTAATTGATATATGATTTAATTCTAAGCACAATATTTCTTGCAAATGATTTATGAGCTCATGCATATGATATGTTATCTAATTTCAGCTCATAATCATGATGTATTGACATGCACCTTAGTTGGACTTTAGAGAACAATTGATATACTTAGATGCTTAATAGGATTGAAATGAGCAAGTCATAGACCTTAGTAGATATGTATACACAACTTGCTTCATTATTTACCAATTGGGAACTTCTTGCAAAACTATTTATAAACAATTCGTATAGGATCATAAGTCATATTCTTTGAAAGAATTTTTCATACTCTTTGTGGATATTGACTTATTTACTTGTGCTATGAGTCCCATGTACTAACACGTTCCTTGTTGGATTGAGCATATTTATTTGTTCTCACATAACCATAATTGTAAGGGGAGCATACTTTTTATTTTTTCCTTCTTTTTGCTATGACAAAAAGGGGGAGAGATATTAAGATATTAAGGGGGAGAGATAGATAATGGGGGAGAAATAGTTTGAAAATCTCTTTTGGAAAATTCTCTTCAAACCACGCTTACATTAAGGGGGAGCTTCATAAAATACTGCTTTATTTGAGGGGGAGTATTTTATCAAAGAATTTTCAAAGCAAATTTACCTTAAGTTTTGTCATATCAAAAAGGGGGAGATTGTTAGCTTGAAATTGACATGTATTTTGAAATGACAAAAACTTAAGTGATCTTTTATGTTTTGATTCATATTGTAAATTTGCTTTGCCACACATGATTTTCTCAATACATTTTAAGTGCTCATATCAAACATTAAGACCATGATTTAATGATATATTCTTATTGGTCTTAATACTTTATAAAATGTTTTGAATATTTTAGAAAATTACTTAATGAATTTTTGGACCATGTTTTCATCAGAGAAAGTCAAGAAAAACTCCCACAAAAATGCCAAAATGTTTTGGGTTGAATTAGGATCAAAGGCTATATCATTTCTAACCCAAAATGGTGCAGGAAAAGCTTTCTGGAGGCATGGGATCGATCCCCTAGGGGAAGGGATCGATCCCTTCATGGTAGAATGGTCCTCAAGCCCAGAATTAACAATATGGAAGCTTGGGATCAATCCCTCGGGCGAAAAAGTGCAGTAACGGCTAGTTTCTATGAGACACAACGGCTAGTTTCTGTTTTGGCTCCAACCAACGTTCACAAACCATCCAAGGGACTATAAATAGATGCTTAGAAGCTAAAGGAAGTAAGAGGAACTACTCAACAACTCCAATACTCATTTTCCTCAAATCCTCAAGCCTCAACAATATTTCAAGAGCTACAAAGTCTTCATCTTCTATCATACTCACATTCCTTGTATAGCTTAGCACAAATCTTGTATAGGCTTTTACTTGAGCTTAATCTCTGTAATCATTTGCCTATCTAGAGGCTCTTCTTTGATTACACAATTTGTAAACCAATTCATTCCTTGTAAAAGGGGAGGTTTCTCTTTGGCCTAAAAAAAAGAGGAAGGTTTCTCTTTAGCCTAAGAAAAAGAGGGAGGTTTC
The DNA here is from genome assembly GCA_032173925.1 of Heritiera fomes. Lineage (NCBI taxonomy): Eukaryota > Viridiplantae > Streptophyta > Magnoliopsida > Malvales > Malvaceae > Heritiera > Heritiera fomes. Next base: position 5,324,318 of record JAPDPM010000019.1, read on the forward strand.
TCTTTAGGCTTAGAAAAAGTGGGAGGTTTCTCTTTAACCTTAGAAAAAGAGGGAGGTTTCTCTTGAGCCTGCAAAAAGAGGGATTGTAAAGACAAATTCAAGTTAGTGAATTTGGGGAAAATCTTTGGGAGCGTCTCAAGGTAGAGGACGTAGGCAAGTTGCCGAACCTCTAAAAATCGCTAGTGCAAATCTCTCTTTCCCTACTTTCTTTACTGGCAATTATATTGTGCTTATTGAATTGAATTTATATTGCATGCTTGAGTAGCCTAGAGAACTTAGAAAATATCAATCTAAGCTAGAGAATTTAGAGGAACAGAAAAACGAACCTAAGGTTAGTAAAAACCGATTCACCCCCCTCTCGGTATAGCCTATAGAGCCAACAATCTTTTTCATATATTTGTTTGTGGATGACAATTTCCATGCCACGTTTTAAACTCCTCCTTTTTTTCCTTTTTTACATCACAATGGAGTCAATGCATGATTCACAAAAAAAAAAAATTTTGGAACCTCTTCCTTTATTTCTAGCTTGAAAATATTTCTTGAATCACATCCCCTCAATGATAGATATGTGCATTAAAGCTCTCTTTATGGGTACATTCATTGTTTTTTAGGCTAATTTGGGTAAGGTCAAAGAGGTTACAAGAAAATTCGAATGGTGGCTATTCATATGCTTTTGCATATGCCATTCTTTCAATAAGGCTCAATGGGGTATGCTAGTGAATAATTTGTAGCATGGTAGGCTTGAAAGGCTCATACGTTCCCAGAAATGCCTAAATCATCTCTAAGTCAATCAATTACCAATGATTTCGCCTCAAGTGCAATAAAACAAGTTCTAGAGTGTCATCCATTATCACTAATTTCACAAGTTCACATAATAGTCACTAAGTATCAACAATTCATAAGAGTATGACTTATGTGCTCAATCGTTCATCAATCATGAAGTGAATAAAATTAACATCAAATTATTTAATTACCTAAGTATGCATTTCTCACAATCACTTAACCATAGTAAAGTTCTCTTATATTCATCATAGGCTAGTGAAAAATTATAATGAAAAAGAAAAACATAAATCCAAGTAAAATTTTTTTTAATTTTAAAATTTTTTTATTTTTTTATTTTTTTAAAAAATAAACTAAACAGACACAACTAAACCATACCCCCAAACCTAAATCAAACTTTAAACTAAACAGGCACAACTAAACCACACCCCCAAACCTAAATCAAACTTTGTCCTCAAAGTTGAAAAACAAAGATTAATAAAAGAGTAAGAATGTGCACACTAAAAAAAATATTAAAAAAAAAAAGAATGAAAAATCATACCTAGTTGGGTTGCCTCCCAACAAGCGCTTTATTTAACATCTAGGCAAGACAGGATGCTTGGTCTAAGGCTTCTCCAAATTAACAAAATCCATTATCTGGCCTTTTGGAGTGCTTTCCAAGTATGGCTTCAATCTATGCCCATTCACTTTGAAACTAGCTCCTGTTCTCATGTTCTCAATCTCAATTGCACCATACGAAAGCACTTTCCGAACCAAAAATGGTCCACACCACCTTGACTTCAACTTTCCTGGAAAGAGGCGCAAACATGAATCATAGAGTAAAACTTTCATACCTTGTTTGAACTCTTTCCGGAGAATGGATTTGTCATGATAAAGCTTTGTTCTCTCCTTGTAAATTTTTGCATTCTCATAAGCTTCACTTCGAATGTCATCCAACTCATTCAATTGGAGCTTCCTAGCTTCACCAGCTTTGTCCATATCGAAATTCAACTGTTTGATCGCCCAATATGCCCAATGCTCCAATTCTACAGGCAAGTGACATGCTTTTCCAAAAACAAGCCGATAAGGGCTCATTCCAATTGGAGTTTTGTAAGCTGTTCTGTAAGCCCATAGAGCATCATTTAACTTTACTGCCCAATCATTCCTTTTTGTGTTCACCATCCTTTCCAAGATTGACTTTATGTGCCTATTGCTCACTTCAACTTGTTCTGAAGTCTGCGAGTGATAAGACATAGCTACCCGATGGGTGATGTTGTACTTTTTCAGTACTACTGCAAAAGTTTTATTACAAAAGTGAGTTCCCCTATCGCTAATAATAGCTCTAGGAGTACCAAATCTTGTAAAAATCATGTCTTTCAAAAAACTATGTACAATCTTACCATCATTAGTCCTAGTAGCTATTGCCTCAATTCACTTAGAAACATAATCAACAGCAACAAGAATATAGTTATATCCAAAAGATGTAATAAAAGGTCCCATGAAATCAATACCCCACACATCAAAAAGTTCAATTACTAAGTTACCTGTGAGTGGCATCTCATTTCTCTTGCTTATATTACCTGTTCGTTGACATCTACCACACTTAGCACAAAATGAATTTGCATCCTTGAACAAAGTTGGCCAAAAGAATCCAGATTGCAACACCTTAAGTGCTGTTTTCTTACCACTATAATGTCCTCCACAATTCAATGTATGACAGTGGTCCAAAATATTGTGTTGCTCACCTTCAGAGACACAACACCTAATGATCTGATCAGGGCAATGCTTGAATAGATATAGATCATCCCAAAAATAATGCTTCACTGTGGACAAAAATCTTTTCTTTTCCTGTGAAGTTAAATCAAGATTAAAAATACCACAAGCCAAATAGTTCACAATATCAGCATACCAAGGCTCTTTTCCATGCACTGAGAATAACTGTTCATCAGGAAAAGTTTCATTAATGAGAATAACATCATCCCCATGACACTTTTCAAGCTCAGTCACTTCAGCAAGTCGAGATAAGTGATCAGCCACTACATTTTCACTTCCCTTTTTATCCCTAATTGTCAAGTCAAATTCTTGCAAAAGTAACATCCACCTAATCAATCTAGGTTTAGCATCCTTCTTTGTAAGCAAATATTTAAGAGCAGCATGTTCAGAATAAGCAATCACCTTAGAGCCAATCAAATACGAGCGAAACTTTTCTAAAGCAAAAACAATTGCTAAAAACTCCTTTTCAGTAGTAGACTAATTCATTTGAGCATCATTTAAAGTTCTACTCGCATAATGAATAACATGAGGTAAATTATTTATTCTTTGTCCTAAAACAGCACCAATAGCATAATCTGAAGCATCACACATCAATGCAAAAGGAATAGACCAATCAGATGCTACAAGAATAGGTGCAGATGTTAATTTTTCTTTCAAAGTATTAAAAGCATCAAGGCAAGATTTGTCAAAATTAAACACATGAGCTTTAGCCAACAAGTTACATAAAGGCCTACAAATCTTAGAAAAATCCTTAATAAAACGCCTATAGAAACCTGTATGACCATGAAAACTCCGCACACGCTTGACAGAAGTAGGGAATGGTAACTTTGCAATGATATCAATTTTTTCCTTATCTACTTCAATACCTCTACTAGAAATAACATGTCCTGAAACAATTCCTTGTTTGACTAAGAAATGACATTTTTCCCAACTCAATGTCAAATTTGTCTCCACACATCTTTTAAGCACTAAGGTTAAATTATCAAGGCAATTATCAAATGAATCACCAAAAACAGAAAAATCATCCATAAATACCTCAATAAACCTTTCAATCATGTCAGAGAAAATTGACATCATGCATCATTGGAAAGTTGCCGGGGCATTACAAAGCTCGAATGGCATTCTATGATAAGCAAAAGTACCTAATAGGCAAGTGAATGTTGTCTTTTCTTGATCCTCTGGTGCAATAGGGATTTGGTTGTAACCTGAAAAACCATCAAGAAAACAATAGTAAGCATGGCCAACCAACGGTTCAAGCATTTGATCAATAAAAAGAAGAGGAAAATGGTCCTTTTTAGTTGGAGCATTGAACTTGCGGTAATCAATACACATTCTTCATCCTGTTGTTGTCCTTGTTGGCACCAACTCATCATCATCATTCTTGACAACTGTAATGCCTGATTTCTTTGGTGCTACATGGACAGGGCTCACCCATTTACTGTCAGATATCAGGTAAATAATGCCTGCATCAAGCAACTTAAGCACCTCAGCCCTTACTACTTCTTTCATATTAGGATTCAATCTTCTTTGGGTCTCCCTTGTAGGTTTTGCATCATCTTCCAACAGAATCCTATGCATGCACATGGTTGGGCTAATCCCTCTAATATCAGCTAGGGTCCATCCTATGGCTGTTTTATGCTCTCTCAAAACACTTAGCAATTTATTCTCTTCCATTGTGGTAAGATTAGCAACAATAATGACTGGAAGAGTTTGATTTTCCCCAAGGAAAGCATATTTAAGGGTAGGTGGCAATTGTTTCAATTCTAGCTTGGGTGGGGAGATAATTGAAGGGGCTAGCTGTGGGTTAAAATACCTTAAAGACTCACTAGGATAGTTTGTAGGGACTTATGTCAATGCACTATCTAATGCTATCGTGAGTTCCATCACATCCTCATCATCCCTTCCATAATCATCTCCAATTAAGGCTAGCTCTAATTTGTCCTTTGTTTCATCCTGCACAAAATTAGAAATAACAACTGAGTCTAAAACATCAACTGAGAAACAATCATTTGAATCTGTAGGCAATTTTAAAGAATTAAAAACAGAAAATTTCACAGTCTCATCTAAGGCTGTCATGGTTAATTTCTCATTTTGAACATCAATGAATTTCCTTGCTGTAGCCATGAATGGACGTCCAAGCAAAATAGGCAACTCATTTTCATTATTTGACTGTCTCTCCATGTCCAAAACTACAAAATCAACAGGTATGATTAGTTTATCAATTTGAACTAAAATATCCTTCACAATGCCTCTAGGATATCTAATTGAATGATCAGCAAGTTGTAGAGACATTGTGGTAGGTTTTAGCTCTCCCAACCCTAATTGCAAATAAACAGAATAAGGCATTAAATTAATGCTTGCACCCAAATCTAACATTGCCTTTTCCGTCTTTGAACCTCCCACAGTAATGTTGATGTTAAAGCTCCCAGGATCTTTTGATTTAGGTGGAAAATTGCATTGAAGCACAGCACTTACCTTTTCCGAAACAATTACCTCTTCATGAGGCTCATACTTATGCTTGTAAGTGTTCAATTCCTTTAAAAACTTTGCATAAGATGGCATGTTCCTGATCATATCAAGCAAAGGTAAGTTCACATTAACCTTAGACAAAATATCATATATTTCAAAAAATGACTTATCCAATTTGCTTTTCTTGAGTTTGCTTGGAAACAGAATAGGAGGAACATAGGGGTGTTGAGCCTTGTGTAACTTATGAGTTTCACAAGATGGACTGGACTCCTCACTTTGATTTGTTTCCTCAATATCCTTCTTTTTGCCACCACTTGGACTTTTCTCTTGTTGCTTCTCCTTTGTAACCTCATCACCTGCAAGTAAGGTTAAACTTTCATCAGATTCATCATTCATTTTATTATCAAATACCTTATCGTTTCTTAGAATGGCAATCGCTTTGGCTTGCTCGAGCTGGCTTAGAAATTTTCCAAGAACATGGCCTTGCAATGTCTCTGCAATTTGCCCCACTTGGACCTCCAATTTTCTCAAAGAAGCCTCTTACTGTTGGAAACGCTGTTCATTTCTCTGTTGATTACTCTGACAAACTCTATGAAGTTTTGCAAAGTATCCTCTAAAGCTGGCCTCCGCGGTTGGAAAGAAGAGCTTGCTTGATTCTGGTTCTGGTTGCTACTTCATGAAAAATTAGGATGACTTCTCCAACTTGGGTTGTAAGTATTTGAAAAAGGGTCATTCCTCACCTGCAGGTTATGAGAGTTCATCACATTGGCTTGCTCAACAAAATCTGAGAATTTTTCACTAGAAGGACAAGTATTAGTAACATGACCATGAATCCCACAAATTCCACATACCTCATTAGACACTGGCATTCTTTGACCCATCATCATAGCACACATAGACTTCATTTGCTTGGTTAATTCTAAAACCTGCATAGCCAACTCAGTGTTAGTGTTAATCTCATAAAGACCTCTAGATTTACCTCTAACACTCTTTTGTTGTGAATTAGCTCCAAGCATCTCGTAGAGCTCGTAGGTCTCTTATGCAGTCTTTTCTCCCATGGCACCTCCAGCAGCATTATCAACCATAGCTTGACAAGCTTGAGTTAGTCCATCATAAAAAATTTGATTTTGCAATTCTAAAGGATACTGATGATGTGGACATTGAATTAGAAGCAATTTAAAACGTTCCCAAGCTTCATGGAATGCCTCACCATCTGCTTGTGTGAATGTTGCAATCTTACCCCTCGATTCAATGGTTTTGGCATGTGAGTAAAACTTACCTATGAACTTATTGTACAATGCATCCCAAGTGGTAAGTGAGGCTGGTGTTATAGAAATGAACCACGTCTTTGCCGCATCCTTCAAGGTGTAGGGAAAACATCTCATTCACAGTTGGTCCTCAATTAACCCTTGCAAAGGAAAAGTTTGAACAGTTGCGTAAAAATTACGAATGAATGTCAAAGGATCTTCAATAGCAGCACCATGAAAAGAAGGAAGCATATTAAAATGAATATTTTTAAGCTCATAGTTTCTGGCTGCATCATTGAGAACAATGCATGATGGTGATGTTCCAACAGTAAGACGTGCAAATTCTTTAATAGGATGATTTGCAACTAGATTTTGAACTTGATTTTCAGCTTGATTCCCAACTTGTAACTCCATGTTGGTTTCAACTAGTTCCTCTCCTTATGCCTTTGCTTTCCTACCGATTCTATCAATTTGATCGTTGATGGTGTTGGATTATGCCCTTAGAACCATTCATTAGATGATTGACTTTGGCATTTTATGTATCATGACATTTTATTATAGCTCATTATTAATTCTGTCTTATAACTGCGTAATGTAATCTTATATGATAATGTCCTTAGAATAGTAATAACACACTATTCTTAAAATATCCCTAGTCAAGTATTATTGTGAACAAGGATAACAATGTACGATAAGACTAGTATGTGGTTGACTGATGACCATTGTCATGGATATAGGATATCAAGTCATCACATAGGTACATGTTAGAGAACTATGTACTGGATCGACCCTCCATGAGAACGCTACATGGATTGTTATATGAGTGTCATAAGCGATTCTCATAGTGATGATGGTGTATGTGATCCTTTGACTTGAGATCATCAGAGATCCCAACATAGAGAATTGCATACTTTAATGCTGCTAGATGTCATTCGTAATAGGATGGACTATAAAGGTAGTAATTGGGTATGCCTTGATCTATGTAGAGGGATGTTGAGTGATCAAGATAGGATTTATCCCTCTTATATAACAAGAGTGATGTCTTGGGCCCTTTGATAGAGTGAGACTAAGAAATGCATGGCCGTGCTCGAATAAGTCAATATGAGATATTGATTTTATTTGTTTAATTAGTCTACTCAGGAATCAAGAAACGCTGATTAGACTATACAAGTGTGACACATTCCATGACTTGTGTCTAATCAAGACGTCAAAGGATAAAGGGATTAGACTACACGGTAACATCTATCACGCGTAATGTTATGTCAAGTCATTGACATTCTCGTTACATGGGTAGCAATGATGTGTTGCTAGATACCGCTCATTGCCTATGACAATTTTGTCATTGCCATTGTTTTGAGAACCTATTGGGTCGCACACTTAGAACGGATCAATGAGGAGCTTAATTAATCCTATTCTGAATTGGATTAAGGATATATCTAATCCTATTCTGAATTGGATTAAGGATATAGCTAATCTTATTCTAAGTAGGATTAGAGTTCTGTTTGGCAGTAAATTTTAGGGTAAAATTTACTGCCTATAAAAGGATGTTTTTCTAAAACAGAGCCGCATAATTAAAAAAACAGAAAAAAAAAGTATTCTTTTAATCGAAGCTAGCAATTCGATTATAAGAAATCAAAAACGCTCTTTAAGGCTTCTGATCGTGAGACATTCAAGAGTCGTGAGATCCGTTCGTGTGGATACCATAGAGGCAGGAACGAAAAGTTGTTGCTTGTGACTTGACCAACGACAGAAAGTTGGAGAAAACGTTAGGTAAAATCTCGAAACCCTAATCAGGCAACCCTCCGAATCGATCCTGGTGGAGGCCAAATGATTTAAATTCTGCTGCGTGTTTGTTTTGGTTTCCGTCACTGGCATCAGAGCCAGATTCGGAGTCCCTGATTTGTTTTGATAAGAGAATGATCTCTGGTTACTTTCTGTTTATGATTACATGCAATCGGTTTAATGAGATTAATACGGATTAGAATGTATATGATATATTCAGAGGCTAGAAATCGAATTGTTGAAATTATATATATTATATATATATCAATTTCGATTCAACTTATATGTGAGATATAATCTGTGATGCAAATTATTAATGGCGGTTTCTGTTCTGCATAAACGTTATGGAAGAAACAAAATAATGTCAAAAGTGTATAAAGATCCTGATAAGATTGAAACACTTTTAGATAAGAGTTCTGATGCGACTAAAATTATAATCAGTATGACATACTGGCTGGAACATCCTGATAAGATTAGGACACTTCCGGATAAGGAGCGTTGGCAATGTCAATACTGTTGACCTTTTTTTTTTCGGGGGCTTCGCCCCCAAACCCCCGCAAGGGGCGCTGCCCCTTGACCCCGCAGTCGGGTCATAATTCTTTTCAAATGTGCATCATTAATAAAACTAAAAGTTAAAATTGCATTACACTTGTTTGTATAACATGGTGGTTGTTGTTTGAGCATGGTGCATAGTTATTGCCCTAGCCCAATATGATTGTATTTTGGTGGTTGTAAATTTTAATAAATATGACCTGCGTGTCGTGCCTTGTTCTTGAAATTCTAGTTGTACATTCTTTTCTCATCTTACTCCCCTCGAGATGTAACTCGAGGTTTCTCTTAAACTATGTAATTGTAACGTAGTATAGGGTTAGAATTTAGCTAAGTATGAGTTGATGGTGATCAACACTAATGGAGCTGACAACCATGCGAAGGATGACCAAAGAGGCACTTGGAGAAGATGCTATTACCTTTAGGTTAACCCTTAGGGTTTCTCATTGGCTTGGGAAATCCATTTAGTTTGGGCTATAACTATGTCACGTTTATTTTATTGCTTAATTGCATGAGATGCATGGTTTATTTTGTACGTTTATGATATGAAAATCATATGATAATTTTAGAAAAGTAAAATTGGTGAAATCTTATTCAATAAACTAACAAAATCCTTCAAATTAAATTAAGTCAATAATAGATGCCTACCAATGAATAGCACTCGTCAAGGCTAGAATCAATTTTGTTATGTTTGCCAAAGCAAAATATCATATCTATCTTAGTAAGACGCGATGGGATAATAGTGATATCCAAAGGCTATAAATTGGGTTGACTTAACTAGATTTCCTCAATAGGATTGGGAATTTCGAGGCATAAAGTTGGGCTTCCATTCATGAGATGAATTAGAACAAGTGTTGTTCACCCAACTATCCAAGAGTTACATGAGATGTAATTGGTAAGTGTTGCCTACCTAAATAGCCAAATCTTGGGTGATTAGCCAAAGCTAACTCTAGATAAGGTGAAATATGGATCTTGGCCCACTAGAGAAATTATGTGATAATTTTTTCGAATTAATAGTGAGGGTTGTTGATTCGATAAAAATAGTGGGAGCATCATTTAATAAATATTTAATTAAATGAATGCATTCATGATACTTATATTTTGCATATTTTTGTTGTAGATTACCATGGCATCAAACACAAATAACACACTTTCACTGCGATCTGTCCTTGAGAAGGACAAGTTGAATGGGACAAACTTCCTGGATTGGTACAGGAACCTGAGGATAGTCCTCAAGCAAGAAAAGAAGTTGTATGTCCTTGAGATTCCCTTACCTAAGGAACCACCCTCTAATGCTCCAAGGGCAAAAAAAGATGCTTATAAGAAGCATCAAGATGATGCATTGGATGTTAGTTGCCTTATGCTTGCCTCCATGAATCCTGAGCTTTAAAAGCAACATGAGGAAATGGATGCGTTCGATATGATCGAGCATCTCAAGCAACTCTATCAAGAGGAAGCTAGGCAAGAAAGGTACAATGTCTCTAAGGCATTGTTTCAGTGTAGGATGGCAGAGGGGACTCCCGTTGGTACTCATGTGCTCAAGATGATTGGGTACATTGAAAACCTTGAAAGAATGGGATTTCCTTTGGGTCAAGAGTTGGCTACTGATGTGATTATGCAATCGTTTCCAGACAGCTACAGTCAGTTTGTTGTTAATTACAACATGAATGAAATTGACAAGACTCTGCCATAGTTACTTAGCATGTTGAAAACAGCTGAATCCAACATGAAAAAGGCCAAGCCCAAAGATGTCTTAATAGTTAAGAAAGCTAAGGGCAGGGCTAATGCAAAGGGCAAGAAAAAAGGTAATAAAGCCAATGGCTAGTTCAAGCCCAATGATACTGCACTGAAGCCAAAAGGTGGGGTTGCCAAAGAAGGGAAATGCTTCCATTGCGGTGAGACCGGACATTGGAAGAGGAACTGCAACAAATACCTGGAAGAGCTAAAGAAGAAGAGAGGAAGTGAGAATTCCACTTCAGGTATTTATGTTATAGAAGTTAATCTATCTACTGCTTCATCATGGGTATTAGATACTGGATGTGGTTCTCACATTTGTGTAAATGTGCAGGAACTCAAAAGGAGTAGATCGTTGACTAAGGGCGAGGTCGACCTACGAGTGGGAAATGGAGCAAGGGTTGCTGCATTAGCTGTAGGAACTTATATTTTGACATTGCCCATGGGGCTTGTTTTAGAATTAGATGATTGTTATTATGTGCCTTCCATCACTAAAAACATTATTTCTATTTCTTGTTTGGACAAGAAGGGTTTTTCATTTATAATAAAGGACAACTGTTGCTCCATTTATTTAAATGATATCTTTTATGGTAGTGCACAACTAATTAATGGTCTTTACATTCTAAATCTTGATATGCTTATTTATAACATAAATGCTAAAAGGATTAAATCTAATGATCAAAATCCAACATATCTCTGGCATTGTCACTTGGGACACATAAATGAGAATCGCATTTCCAAACTCTATAAAGATAGAATTTTGGACTCATTTGATTTTGAATCGTATGAGACATGTGAATCTTGTTTGATGGGTAAGATGACTAAAGCCCCTTTCAAAGGACACAGTGAAAGGGCAAGTGATTTATTGGGCTTAGTACATACAGATGTATGTGGACCTTTAAACACACAGGCCAGAGGTGGGTTTATGTACTTTATTACATTTACTGATGATTTCAGTAGATATGGCTATGTGTATCTTATGAGACACAAGTCAGAATCTTTTGAAAAGTTCAAAGAATTCAAGAATGAAGTACAAAACCAACTTGGCAAGAGCATTAAGGCACTTCGATCAGATCGAGGTGGTGAATACTTAAGCCAATAATTTTATGACTATCTTAAAGAGTGTGGGACTGTCTCACAACTCACTCCTCCAGGTACACCACAATGGAATGGTGTATCTGAAAGGAGAAACCGAACTTTATTAGATATGGTTTGATCAATGATGAGTCATACAGATCTTCCAGAATCCTTTTGGGGACATGTATTAGAAACAGCTGCTTTTACACTGAACCGTGTTCCATCTAAATCGGTTCCAAAGATACCATATGAGATATGGACTGGTAAACGTCCCAGTATGTCTTTTATGAAGATTTGGGGTTGTGAGGCTTATGTAAGACGTCAAGTCTCTAACAAACTTGCACCTAAATCTGATAAGTGCTATTTTGTGGGATATCCTAAACTAACTAAAGGATATTATTTTTACAATCCCACTGAGCACAACGTGTTTATAGCTCGAACAGGTGTCTTTCTAGAAAGAGAATTCATTTCTAGAAGAACTAGTGGGAGAAAAGTAGAACTTGAAGAAATTCAAGAGCTACAAGATAGCGCACCCGATGTTGAGATGGAGCCTGAGCAAGCACCACAAGTTGTTGTGGAACCAGAACCACAAGCTGTTGTAGAGCAACCGCCTGCTCAAGAGACACAAGCCTTGCGTAGATCAGTTAGAACACTTCGTGAGCCACAGAGATATAGATTTCTAATGACTCAGAATGGTGATGTATTGCTCATGGACCAAGATGAGCCTACTACCTATCAAGAAGCTATTACAGGGCCAGACTCTGAGAAATGGCTTGAAGCCATGAGATCTGAGATGGAATCCATGTATGCCAACCAAGTTTGGACCTTGGTTGACTTACCCGAAAGGGTAAAACCTATAGGGTGTAAATGGGTTTTTAAGAAGAAAACCAACATGGAAGGAAATGTTCATACCTATAAAGGGTGATTGGTTGCTAAAGGTTTTAAACAAATTCATGGTATTGACTATGATGAAACTTTTTCACCAATCGCGATGATCAAATCCATTAGGATCTTGCTTGCGATAGCTACATACCATGATTATGAAATCTGGCAAATGGACGTCAAGACCGCTTTTCTTAATGGAAAGCTACTCGAGGATGTGTACATGACACAACCTGAGGGTTTTGTTGATCCAAAAAATGCTGGAAAGGTTTGTAAGCTGCAACATTCTATTTATGGACTAAAGCAAGCTTCTCGAAGTTGGAATCTTCGTTTTGATGATGCAATCAAAGAGTTTGGTTTCATCAAGAACGAAGATGAACCTTGTGTCGACAAGAAGGTCAGTGGGAGCACTATTGTCTTCCTGGTGTTGTATGTAGATGACATACTACTCATTGGGAATGACATCCCTACCCTTCAGTTTGTAAAGACTTGATTAGGGAATTGCTTTTTAATGAAGGACTTGGGCGAAGCTACCTATATACTGGGTATAAGGATCTATAGAGATAGATCAAGGAAATTAATTGGCCTAAGTCAAAGTGCATACATAGATAAAGTGCTAAAGAGGTTTAGCATGCAGGATTCCAAGAAAGGATTCTTGCCTATGACACATGGCATTACTCTCTCAAAAGAACAGTATCCCACAACACAAGAAGAGAGAGAACGTATGAGTAAAGTTCCATATGCTTCTGCTATTGGACCATTATGTATGCCATGTTATGCACACGTCCTGATGTCTCGTATGCCTTGAGCATGACGAGTAGATATCAAGTTGATCCTGGTGAACGTCACTGGATCACTGTCAAGAACATTCTTAAGTACTTGAGAAAGACTAAGGATACATTCTTGATATATGGAGGTGAGGAAGAGCTCATTGTAACAGGTTACACTGATGCTAGCTTCCAAACTGATAAAGATGACTATAGATCGCAGTCTGGTTATGTGTTTTGCCTTAATGGTGGTGCTGTCAACTGGAAGAGTACAAAGCAGGCGACAGTGGCCGATTCTACAATAGAGGCTGAGTATATAGCTGCCTCTGAAGCTGCTAAGGAGGTTGTTTGGATCAGGAACTTCATTACTGAGCTTGAAGTTGTTCCTAGCATTATAGATCCAATTGAGCTCTATTGTGACAACAATGGAGCCATCGCACAAGCTAAGGAACCTAGATCTCACCAACGATCCAAACATATACTACGGCGCTTCCATCTCATTCGAGATATCATCGAGAGAGGAGATGTGAGGATATGCAAAGTACCAACTGACGATAACATCGCCGACCCACTGACGAAGCCTTTGACGCAGCAGAGACATGATCGTCACACTAGGTCACTAGGTATTAGATACATGAGTGAATGGTCTTAGTGCAAGTGGGAGATTGTTGGATTATGCCCTTAGAACCATTCATTAGATGATTGACTTTGGCATTTTATGTATCATGACATTTTATTATAGCTCATTATTAATTCTGTCTTATAACTGCGTAATGTAATCTTATATGATAATGTCCTTAGAATAGTAATAACACACTATTCTTAAAATATCCCTAGTCAAGTATTATTGTGAACAAGGATAACAATGTACGATAAGACTAGTATGTGATTGACTGATGACCATTGTCATGGATATAGGATATCAAGTCATCACATAGGTACATGTTAGAGAACTATGTACTGGATCGACCCTCCATGAGAACGCTACATAGATTGTTATATGAGTGTCATAAGCGATTCTCATAGTGATGATGGTGTATGTGATCCTTTGATTTGAGATCATCAGAGATCCCAACATAGAGAATTGCATACTTTAATGCTACTAGATGTCATTCGTAACAGGATGGACTATAAAGGTAGTAATTGGGTATGCCTTGATCTATGTAGAGGGATGTTGAGTGATCAAGATAGGATTTATCCCTCTTATATAACAAGAGTGATGTCTTGGGCCCTTTGATAGAGTGAGACTAAGAAATGCATGGTCGTGCTCGAATAAGTCAATATGAGATATTGATTTTATTTGTTTAATTAGTCTACTCAGGAATCAAGAAACGCTGATTAGACTATACAAGTGTGACACATTCCATGACTTGTGTCTAATCAAGACATCAAAGGATAAAGGGATTAGACTACACGGTAACATCTATCACGAGTAATATGTCGAGTCATTGACATTCTCGTTACATGGGTAGCAATGATGTGTTGCTAGATACCGCTCATTGCCTATGACAATTTTGTCATTGCCATTGTTTTGAGAACCTATTGGGTCGCACACTTAGAACGGATCAATGAGGAGCTTAATTAATCCTATTCTGAATTGGATTAAGGATATAGCTAATCCTATTCTAAGTAGGATTAGAGTTCTGTTTGGCAGTAAATTTTAGGGTAAAATTTACTGCCTATAAAAGGATGTTGTTCTAAAACAGAGCCGCATAATTAAAAAAACAGAAAAAAAAGTATTCTTTTAATCGAAGCTAGCAATTCGATTATAAGGAATCAAAAACGCTCTTTAAGGCTTCTGATCGTGAGACATTCAAGAGTCGTGAGATCCGTTCGTGTGGATACCATAGAGGCAGGAACGAAAAGTTGTTGCTTGTGACTTGACGAACGACAGAAATTCGAAGAAAACGTTAGGTAAAATCTCGAAACCCTAATCAGGCAACCCTCTGAATTGATCCTAGTGGAGGCCGAATGATTTAAATTCCGCTGCGTGTTTGTTTCGGTTTTCTTCATATGGGTACTATCTCTTGATCAAGTGATCGTCGACCTTGCATCCACTACCTAAAGAAAGAGAGAAAAAAAAACAATTAAATAAATTTAGTAAGCTATAAATAATAAAAGAAAAATACCCATAGTTAAATAAAATTGAATAAACTTAAGACAAATCCCCGGCAACGGTGCAAAAAACTTTATTAACAAAAAGTTATATTCTCGCAAGTGCAAGAATCAAGGTAGTATAGTTTGCAAATACAAGAGTCGATCCCATAGAGATTTGCTAAATTTATTCAATTAAAATCTAACTACTTTGCTAAAAAAATTATGAAAGTCAAGAAAATTACCTAAGTATCTAATTAATTACTAAATTAACTAATTAAATTAATTAACCTAATAAAATCAAGAAATTAACCAATAAAGAAAAGCCTAGGAATTTGATTTCACCAATACATTGCAATTTTACGTCTTCAATCCTAAAAATCTCAATTCAATTCTAGGGTTTATTCTTCCTAATATATGATTACTCTTTTTGATGGCAGCTATAATCAAGTATTTTTAATCATTAATTACTTATGATGTGTAGCATAATCAATGACTAAAAACCCATTAAGAATAGAAGAACATATAACAAGAACCAAATAAATATTCTAGCTTGATGTATGCAGCAAATATTTATTCAATCATTTAAGAGAGCTATGCATGGCTTAGCTTATGATGTGTACCCTTACATGGCTTAGCTTATGATGTCTCAAACAATCAATTAATTTATATTAAAGGTGGCCAATCAATAACACAAATCAAAATATTGAATTAATCACAATGAATGATACTAGAATTTTAGAATTGATCAATCAATCATAAAGACATAAAATATGCAAGTAGGCGTAATCAAATTCCTAGCAAGAAAATTAGTTCATGTTTAATTAGCAAAACACATTATCAAATAAAATTGAAACATGCTTTAAATTAAACAATAACCAATTCAATATATAAATGTAAGAATATAAATAAAACAAAGTTAAAATAATAAATTAATAGCCCCTGGAAGCAAACTTTAATGTGCACATGGACAGCAAATGCACGTGGCTATTAAATTCAAGCTATCTTTCAATAGCTTGTGAAGCTGCTGTGTTTCACGCCCAAGCCGCCACACACTTGCTTCAACCAATCTTGCACAAAGCCAACACACGACAAGCTTAAGCAGCCAGCCTCTGTTTCGCCTCTCAATTCTGTTCTGCCCAGCAATCAATGGTTCAGCTCCAAAAGTTTACCAACCAGCTACAGCTTTGTTGGCTTTTCGATGGTAACCACAATTCCAGGTACAAGGCTGCTCACGTTTTTGTTCTTCCTCAAGGCTCGGTCTTGATTCTTCCTCTTCAAGCAGCAAACGCCAAGCCTTCACAGCTCCAACAAATTTTAGTTCTGTCTCCTTCACAGCTTGCGTTTTGTCGTTGTCTGCAAAAAATAAAAGAAACACAAAGAAAGAAGAACAAAAAATTTTGCCTAAAACCGATCTTTCTCCTAAATTCCTCTCTTTTCTTTTCTGCAATTGCTCTCCTTTTCTTTTCTCTACTGCCGCCCCTCTCCCTTTTATAATTTTTCCTTTAAGATTTCTAGGGTTTCTTTTTTATCAAGAATAAATCTCAGCCCTCTTTTCTAATTTAATCCTATGGTCCAAAAGTTTTTAAAACAAATTAGAATTTAATTACAACTTTAGAAAGTCAAACAATGTATATTTCAAAAATTTATTCCAATCAAATAATTTATTGTTTGATTTCATACCATAATTTCTAAAATTAATTCCAAAATCACTTTCTCTAAATTAATTCACAATAGACATTTAACAACTAATTTTATACAAGAATATAGCAATAAATGTGGTAATAAATAATAAAATAATATAACAAATATATTATTATCAAGAACCTATTCACAAGAAAGCCTAAGTTAGCTCAATACCAAAGAATAATCATAGATAGCACCATAGCTACCTTATTACTATAAAGAAAACTACCCAAACCGGCCAAATCTAAGCTTCCTCAGAATTCAAGAAAAAAAATAGTTGTTAAAGCTACCACATCTTAAACAAATTGACAATAATTCAAAAATAGATTACTACATTATAGGTAACTCTACAAGGAAAAATAGATTCAAACCTTGTATCACATCAAGCAACGCTAGTACATTTTTCAGGGCTATCAAATGCAATAAATATAGGTAACTCTACAAGAAAAAATAGATTCAAACCTTGTATCACATCAAGCAAGGCTAGTACATTTTTCAGAGCTATCAAATGCAAAAAAAGAGGAGTAGCAAAATGCTTGTATACAAGGTGACTATCCTGCAACTAGAATTCAAAAACAATTAAATAGAGTTCTACAATGGCAAAGGTAAAATAAAGCTATGGAAGTCATTAACAAGATTCAAGCAACAATTTTAAATGAGAAGAAGAAAAGTTTCAAAAATTAAATGGTTTCTAACCTTAGCAATGAAACAAAATTTAAATTAGAAATAAAGAAGAATAGAAAATAAAAAAAATTACCATAGAAAAATTATACTTAATCATCATAGAACAATCCACGATTCGAATAATAATTGAAAGAAAACTTGACATCTAAAGAAAAGCTATTTAAACAAATTCATACGAGTTACTTACATAAACTATGGTACTTAATTTAAATACAAAACCAAAAGCTCTGTATCGTCATTGACTTTAACAGCAACACAATAACCTAAAAAATAAAACTATAAGCAACAACACACCAACTGAGAACCTCAAAATCCAAGCTTCATATGATCGCCGGTGCCTATGATTTGCATCTTGTCTGCAAAAATTTTAAAATAATTAAAAGCTAAAAGAAGAAGATAATTAGAAATAAATTTTAAAAAAAAATCTGATGGCATTGTCAGTGCTCATCCGAATCCAATGAGGGATGGGCGGAGATGATGTAAATAAGAAGTGATGCAACGGAGCAGTGGTTATGATGGTGGCGGAGATGACGTGAGATAGAGAGGTAATGATTTTGATTTTCAGAATTAGGGACTTGGTTTGATATAAGGGAAGTTAGGAAGGTTTTAAAAAAAATCCAAAGAAAATGAAAAAAAAAATTGAAGAGAGGAGAGAGAGGAAGATGAAATTTGACATATAGTGCTACAATGCCGGGAAAAAGTAAAATGATACTGACGGTTTTGATTGCACCGAAAAAACCAAATGAATTATTGGAACTGCCGACAGTTTTACAAATTTGGAAAATAAAATTAAAAAGGTAGAGTTTAAAGGGAAAGTCAATATACAAATTGTTTAATATATTTTTTATTTTTTATTTCTAAAAATATATAATGACTGTTTATTAATAACGTGCTATGTCATACATTGTATATATTCCTTTCAGTTTTTAAGAAAAAGGTTGTAACTCTTTCAAATTTTTGTGTTTGGGTGAGCTTCCATGACTAAATAGAGATTTATTGTCTGCAAATGGTATAAGATAAGAATGAACCATTAAGATAAAGGTGTTTGCATTAATTGTAATTTTAACTAAGACTAACAATAGATTTCAGAGTTGGCAATCTCAGAACTTAAAACATTTGCGTGGGCGGGGACCAATCTCGGGAAAGAACACAAGTTTTGGACATGATGCAATCTGCAGTTTCTTTAGAGATGTGATATATGGCCATGCGACTCAAACAAGATTACCACAATCAAACAATTTCCAATCTATAAGTTGAAAGATAAGCCTGCTTGTTTTCAGTGAATGATACAAATTGAGGATAAAAGCTCAATTCATGAAGTTGCATTCCGGAAAGGCTGTTCAAATTTTATTAATCTTAAATATTTGAGTATCGTGGCATTCATTCAACCATGCATGACTGAGCTGAAAGTTGCAAACTAGCTAAAATTTGAATAAACAAATTCCAAACATTGAAGCAAAGTATTAAACTTAAGTTCATTAGCTCAAACTGAAGTCATCATTTGGCAAACAGAACATAATGCAGAAATCTAACTACATAAACTAGATCAATTTCCATACTAAAAGCTATATAACTCCCAATCTTCATCACTCAACAATGACATTGAATTTCCATGCTAAAAACTAGATCAATTTCGAACAAACAATTTCCAGTTCATAAAACTTTTCATGAGTTAATTATTTTCCTGCAAAATAAAAAAATATATATTAATATTTATATTTAAAGAGATCAATTGGTGTGGCATTCTTAAAAATTTAAATTACATACATTATTATAACATAAATTATCAAAATATAAAGATCATATTCCATACCAAAGGTTCTGACTCGGTGGAAGTAAAGCTAGGAAAACCCATCGGGGTCTGCATCAACATTTTCTGTATTTCGTTTGTCACTTGTTCACGAACTTCCAATCGAATCCTCTCCTCACGTGCTACTCGATTTGCTTCAAAAGTATCAATTTTTTGTTGAAGCTCAGTCATCTTATCACATAGTTTTGATACCTCTTCCTCATGATGTTGTGCAGCTTGAGAAACACATGCTCCTTTAGTAAATCCTTTCTTCCCATAACCAAATACCCTTTTATATCCAGATCTAACTCCCATGGCTTCATCATACATGTCTTCTTTTGTCATTGGAGTAGCTCTGTCTTGAGAACATTTTTTGACCAAGCTTTTGAGTTTATCCTACATCACATCAACAAATTTCTTAATAATATGCAAGCATTATCATACAATACCTTTAGTATGACTTTAATTTAAAAAAATAAAATAAAACCATACTCTTATCTCTTTTGAATACTCATCGGCCCATTCCAATTTCCCATCGTTGGTTTTCTTAGCATGTTCATAAAACCAAATTTCATCAACCGTAAGCTTCTCTCCATTAGCATGATCAACCTATTATATATTCACACAATTAAAAATAAACAAATTAAAATGTCAT
The DNA here is from genome assembly GCA_032173925.1 of Heritiera fomes. Classification (NCBI taxonomy): domain Eukaryota; kingdom Viridiplantae; phylum Streptophyta; class Magnoliopsida; order Malvales; family Malvaceae; genus Heritiera; species Heritiera fomes. The sequence goes on from JAPDPM010000019.1 coordinate 5,344,265, forward strand.
TTGGTTAATAAAAAAATGATTCTTTAAATTACAATATATAATTTATGCTTACCATTCTTTCTTCAGTCTCAGCAAATGAAACATTCCCAGTGGTGTGTATTTGCTTCCGTTTCTTTGCATTAGCAGAGTTGCGTTCACTGATCATCTATCATAGTCGATAAAAAATTATTTAATCCATGAGTAATATAAAGTGAAAAGTTTTAACAATAAAACTTAATTTATACCTTAAACTCTTGTGATCCAAAATATTGTATACAATATAACCATTGGTCCAATGGTATATCAATAGGCTTATTTTCCAAACGCTCTCGATCAGACGAATATTGTTTGTAAAACCCATGTAACCTATTCTTCCATCTCTTGTATAAGCGTCTCATGGTTGTTAGAACAAAAGATTTAAATCTCTCTTCATTGCCAGGAAAATCAAACCGATCCTGATGAAATAATTGAACAGACATATATAAATGCATGAATGTGTTGACAGAAACTAAATAAATAGGAATTATTCTTAAATTACCTGTACATGGCTCCACATTGATTCGCCAACTTTTTCATGTACTTCTTTCTAGTTTTTGACATTTAATGGGGCATTTGTCCTCACTACATAGCCACAATAGTTAACTATATCCCGTGCATTATCTCCAACAGCATGTTCTATATCATGAGGCATATTAATTGTCAATTTAGATTTTCCACCATGGGTTTTCATATCCATTGTGTAGCATTTATATTTACCTCGACCTTTCCTTGTAGCTTTGTGGCAAAAGCAAATTAGTAAACAAAACTATTACATAGCATTTATATTTAAACCATTACCTACTATTTTAAATGTTTTAAAAGTCATCTAGATAGCAATTTTACTATAAAGCATCCTCTAATTATGTTACGACAAAACAAATTTATTTCTTTTAACCCAAAAGGCAGCAGATGAAAACTAAGAACACGGTAAACCAATAAATGGAAGTAGTATTTCTAAAATATAAAACCAATAAAGGATCAATGCATAAAGCAAGTTTGACGGTAACAACCCATTCTATCCAGCACTGGGTTTGGTTCTGCTCAATCAATCTTCTGTTTCAACTCCCCTTTCCTTCTTTTGGTTTCTGTGGCTTTAAGCTTCTTTAGGTTGCTGTGGCCTCTCTTTATACATGTTTTCGTAACCTGCTCTCCCTTATATTATATAGAGACAGAAACTTGCAGCCCACGTATAAAAAACCTAATGAAAACTTTCCTTACCTTGTGTTTGTCAAATCTCCTCAATTATTGTTATATTTTATTTCCCTTTTTTTTGCACACAAAGCTTATATATGTGTATAATAAGAAAGAAATTACTTGCTACAAACTCATATCTAGCTCGACATAAGTTGGTTGCTGCTGCACAATAGATGTTTGTGAAATTTTCCTAGTAGGGTTGATTTATGTTGGCTGTTTGATTGGTTTTACTTCTCGTTTGATTTTTGGCTTGTCTGTTTGGTGAGTTTGTCTGTTTGGTGAGTTGGTAGCTGCTGTACAAGGTAACTGCTGCACAACAGATTTGTTTTTGGATGGCTATTTCAGTACAAGTTGCCTGAGGTGTTACAGAGGTTGTGCTTTGCTCTTAGGGTGAGGTGAGTTGAGAGTGGAGTTTACCGGTTCTTTGCCTCCACTGATCCTTCTCATAGTCCTGTTTCTGAGGTTGGTTCTTTTCTTTCTTTTCCCTGTTTCTGAGGTAGGTTCTTTTCTTTCTTTTGAAAGAAGTTCTTTTATAATTGTATTTGGTTTTTGACGGGAATGCATCTTCTTGAAAAAGAGCTTTCAAGAGTTTCAGCATTATTACGTTGAATTTATTTATATGGAATGATTTTAACAACATGAATATGGTATATGGCTGTTAATTTGCAGAAGGTCCCATTTACAGTAGCCCGCTTATGCCTGCTGGAACAGGAAGAAATTGTGGGGGCGTTTATAGAAGAAAGTGCTCACCTGCACCGCCTCGTAAATGCTTACCACCTTATGCCGGGGGCTGCAGCCTTCCTACAGCTGCACCATGAACGTGGTAGAAAAGCTATGGTTGATTTATGGATGAGTCTAACACAGATGGTTCATCTCTAGGGAATCCTGGAGTTGCAGGTGCTGGTGGTGTGATTCGATCAAATATTGGGGAATGGCTAGGTGGTTTTCGAGCTCACCTTGGGGTCTGTTCGAACATAACAGCAGAACTAGAAGCGGTACGCTTTGGTTTATTACTAACCTGGCAACTGGGCTATAAATTTGTGATATGTGAGTTAGACGCTACGGTGGCTCTTGATCTTATCAAGTCTGCAAATATGCATCTACATCCTCTTGGAAGCATCATTGGGGACATAAGTGAAATTGTAAATAGACCCTGGATTTGTCAGTTACAACACATTTTGAGAGAAGGGAATTTTGTAGCTGATTCGTTGGCTAAGTCTGTTTGCTCAATGGATGACGATTATGAGTTCCTACCGGAGCCTCTGAGCTATACAAAATGGGCATTGCTAGCTGATGCTTTGGGTGTTTCTTTTCCTAGGAATTTCAGGTTGAGTTAATTTTATTTCCTCTGTAACCAATAAAAAAAAGGAAATTACATGTGGAATTTATATCCAAAGCAATAACAAGATCGTGGTAAACGATGTTGCAGTTTGCCATGATTTGTGTTTTGAAGATTACTACAACTTTGTTTAGTAAAGTCAATGTTTTGTATATTTGCAATAAAATAGTTCTCAAAGAGCTCAGTTATTGAGAGTTGAGACTTTAATTAATTTGGAAGCTTTATATTTTATGAGAATTAAAATTTGGAAGCTTTATGTTTCCCCTGGAGTTTGATCTTTATTGTTCCATCTTCTTTTCTTGGTGGTTTGCTCTGTTTTTTCCTTCTTCAGTTTTTGACATCAATGTTTTAATCAATTTGTGTCGTTAGACCCTAATATACAAGGATTTATCTGCTGTAATAACATTTTATCAATGAAAATTGACTTTGTGTTGAGCAAAATTTTTTTTAAAATTAATTAGGCAACAACAACGAGAAATCGTTACAAAATATAATAAGATATTGTAACAAGTTTCTTTATCGTTCTTAATTTCATAAGAATTCGAAACAATAAAAAAATATCGTTACATTAAATATAAAAAAAATTAATTAAACAACGACTATGAAATATCGTTGCAAAATATAACAAGATATTGTAACTACTTTTTTTATCGTTGTTAATTTCATAAGAATTTGCAACAACAAAAAATATTGTTGCATTAAATATAAAAAAAATTAATTAAGCAACGACTAAGAAAAATCGTTGCAAATGTCATGAAATTTTGCAACGATATTCTTAGTCGTTGTGAATTATGGTTGCTAAAAACCCTTTTTCTAGTAGTGAAATATGTGCCCTTAAAACTTATGATTTCTGTAGTGTTTACAGGGACTTCAAGTCCTCCAACATATTACTGGATGAAGGATTTCATCCGAAGTTATCAGATTTTGGGCTGGCAAAACTTGGTCCTGTCGGAGATAAATCACATGTTTCAACCAGGGTTATGGGAACATATGGCTATTGTGCTCCTGTGTATGCCATGACTGGTCAATTGACGGTGAAATCTGATGTTTATAGTTTTGGGGTTGTCTTCTTACAGCTAATTACTGGACGGAAAGCCATTGACAGCACACGACCCCATGGAGAACAGAACCTTGTCACATGGGTAACGCATTCGGAGTGGTTTTTCTTCTTGTTTGTTTTCCTATCATGTTGTGGAGGGTTGGTCATTGGTGAATAAATGAGGGGTTTTTTTTTTTAATGTTAATACAGGCACGTCCATTATTCAATGACCGCCGCAAATTTTCAAAACTGGCAGATCCCCAGTTGCAGGGACGATATCCAATGCGAGGACTCTACCAAGCTTTAGCTGTGGCATCCATGTGCATTCAAGAGCAGGCAACCATCCGTCCTCTGACTGGGGATGTGGTCTGGTCACTGCTCTCTCGTATTTGGCAAATCAGGCATACGATCCCAATGCAGCAGGGCATGGCTACAAAGGCTCAGGAGATAAGGATGACAAAAGATTCAGATATGACACAGAAGGAAGGGTATCGAAGAACAACGAAAGTGAAGCATCTGGCATTAGATGGGATTTGGAAGGCTCAGAGAAGGATGACTCCCTCAGAGAAACTGCAAGGATGTTGAATAGGGATTTGGATAGACAACGCGCTGTTGCAGAAGCCAAGAAGTGGGGCGAGAATTTGCGAGAAAAAAGGTGACAAACTGCGCAGGGTAGTTTCGACGGGTCTAATGGATAGTATCCCAGTACTTATCCGGTGTTTATCCAGGGTAGTGAAGAAACATTTCCAGCTTTCTTCTTGAGTGGTCCACGCAAAAAGCTTGGCTAAGCTTTGTTCCTTCCGTTGAAGCGGAGACAAGTGTTGCTCTTTGTAAGGACTTTGGTGCTCAGGTGCTGTCAAACCTTTTTTTTTGTTTTATATTTTTTGTTGCTTCCTGTTTTCTTTAATTTACATCCTCTCATTGAAGCATATAAAAAGAAAACGACGATTGACAGAAAGAGAAGAAGAAGACGTTTTTATAAAATTTTGAGAGTAGAGACGTCTGGGTCAATGTTACCCTTGCTCTTGTAGGGTCCCCTTCTGTACGGAACTCTTCTGTTGTTTGTATGTTGTATTCTAGTGTACGCAATTGCATTTTACCAACTAATTCAGATAATTTTTAGCCCATTCTGTGTAAGAATAATTATCCATTGTATTATTAATAAATTTTTTAACTTTACAAATGAAATTAAAATGATGATATATATCTTTTAAAATATTAATAAAATAAAAAATAAATAAAATAAAACTTGTATTATTGTTCTAATATAGTTTATAGAGTCAAAAAATTTTATTGATGATGTATTAAATATTAATTTTGTGTTATTATTCTATATGTCAATAGGTCCCAGGAGCTTTAATTGTGACAAAATTCTAAATAAAATTTGTTTCAAATCTTTAAAATAGATGAAAATACTTGTGATTTACACAAAAAAAAAAATCTTTTACTCTATGATCTAGCTTATTTAATGATGGCTGCTGATTCTGCCAGACAAGTACTAAAATTGACTCTTTTTTTTTTTGCTCATATTGACTTTGAAGAGTTTTTTTTATCATATTATTATAATTTGAAATTTTATTTCTTAAAATATGACACTTGAAAACGTATTTCGCAATTGTAATATTTTTGACATGTCATCACTAGACCTGCTCAACAGCCGGGCTATCCGCCCAAGCTCGAAAGCCAGTTCAAAATTTGGTCAGATTTTGACAAAAATATTTGATGAAAAAATGGGCTTGGGCAAAATTTTTAGGCCTGTTTAAAAATCAGGTCGAGCCTCTGGCTAGATTTTCAAAGCCCGAGCTCAGCCCGACCTGAATTTATAGTTTTTTATTTTTTTATATTTCTTTTTTAATATTAATTAAATTTTTATATATTTACTAAATATAATATAATTATATGTATATAAAATATTATTGAATAATTAACATGATTATAAATATTTAATATGGAAATTGACATATAAATTTTGACAAATTAAATTAAAATTTAAAGGGTATAAAATAATAAAAAATAAATAAATATAAAAATAAAATATAAAAAAATTATTTTCAGATCTAGACGGGCTCGGGCTTCTAGTATAAAAATGAAAATGGACTTTGACAAAAAATCAGGCCCGAATTGTTGGCCCAAGCCGAGCAAGGCTTGGGCATGCACGAACTTATTATTACCTGTCATGGGCCCGACTCGACCCATGATCAGGTTTAGTCATCACTCTATCATATTTTTTAAATATAAAAATTTAAACTTATATCCAATTATTTAAAATTAATCTTGAAAACCTCTAAAAAAACTTTCTGCTTTTAACTCTCTAGCTTCTTTTTGTTCTTTCTCAATATCTTTGATTTTATTTCTATTCTTTCTCCAACTGCGACTCCTTAAGTTATTTCCCTTTTCATCCAATTTTAATAATAGAAATACTTTTGATTTATTAGTTATTTCTTATCTTTCACTTTTTTTCTAGGTTTACTAAGTTTAATTTTTTGTTTAACCTAAAATTTATTTGATCTATTTACTAAAGCTTTCAATCTTCTTGTTCATAGCAGCAACATCGTCCTCTCTTTCTAGCCCCAAAAAAAAATCACCACTTGTTGATGATATGGCTAAGCCCAGATTCACTGGACTGAGGCCCGAAAGTCGACAGAGTTCACCACGTGGCATAATATTATTGGGCCACGTGGCATCTGGCGAGAGACCTCATGAGCTCACGGTTCAACGTGCAGGAGACTCGTACTGCCAGCAAAAGAGATATGTAGAGTCAAGTATGCCGCCATGCGATCATCAGCGTTATGTCTGCTGCCAGATGAGTGTTGATACATTCTGTAATCACTCGCCATGTGACAGACCTCTGTCGCCTCAGATTAATGACATTAAAATTAGAGTCATACTAGAACAAAAGCTCTTTCAAAAAGGATGAAATCGCCCTCCACTAATTACCTTGCGGTATTGGTAATTTATTTGCCTATAAATAGGCCATAGGTATTATTTTATTCTCTAATTTTTGACTTCTAGCTTTTATGTTTCCCAATATTCAAGAATCTTTTGCAGACTTAAGCATCAGAGTGCCTACGTAGGGAACCACCCCCTGTGTTCCTCTAACTTTTCTTGTTTTACATAATCTTTTTGGGGACATGTGGAGAAAGAAGATAGACATTGACATCAGCAATCACTTATTGTTATTTTGTGCAACAACAATTGGCGTCATCTGTGGGAAATGAAATAAAAGCTAATCACTGCTTTCAAGATGGTGAGAACAAGTTCAACTAACGTGAAAGATGGAGGTGATGAGAATTTCGTGAGTCGATTCGCTAGAGAACATAGGAAAATAGGGAAGAAGAAAGAGCGGCGGTATCTGTGGCAGAGTTCGAAGCTCTGAGGCAGCAGAGTGAGGAAATGACTCAGGCGTTGAGGGCTATGGTGGATCTGTTTAAAGGAGTTCTCCCACAATTGAATCTGCCGCAGGCCATACAGAACTTCATGGGGGAGACGAGCAAAGTCATACCACCTCAGGCGATTAGGCGATAGACTAATCACGTGGCAACAGACCCCCCAGTGCAACAAGAGGTGCCACCCGTGGGAGAGGCTCACAACCCACAGAATACGGCAAGACTGGGTAATCAGAGGCTTGTCGCGGGTTCTCAGCAGGAGGCTGAGGATGCAGTAAAGCTGGGACCTGCGACAGGGGCCTGGTGTAGTGCGACAAGGTATTAGGTGACAGGATGTTGAAGCTGCAGTAGGATCTCCCACCCACTACTGTAGTCTATCAAATTTCGTTGGGACTGACCTGGGACATGGTGTGGGAGGTGCTGGAAAGAATGGTGTCAATGACGAAAGCACTAGGAGGGTTGAGTCGGAGTTTGACCCTACCTGGAACACACAAATAACACAAGGCGGTGCACCTCGAAGTAAAGGAAAGAAAATAGTTAAAGAGTATTGTAGACACCTTATTTTGTTCGGGGTCTTAATTTGTATAAATAATTAATTGGGTTGGGTGACATTTGTATTTTAATTTAACAATTTAGAATTAGGCTAGAATTAAATTAGAATTTAGAATTTAGAATTAACATTAATTAGGAAATTAAAATTAAAATAGGATTTAGGAATAAAAAAAAAGAGAAAAGAAAAGAGAGAGAAAAGATAAAAAGAAATAAAAATAAGATTAATTTTAGGATTAGATAATTAGGATAATTAGATTTTTTAGGATAATTATATGGATTAATATTAAATTTGGTAGAGCTAGATTAGGATTAACATAAGAATTAAATAGATAAAATATTAAAAGTAAGAGATAACTATTAGAATAAGTATAGTTGTATTAGGACTCTAACATATTGGTGGCTATAAAAAGAGATTTAGGAGACACAAAAAAAGATACGGAATTAAGCACTCAACCCGATCACCATCGTTGCTATTCTATCAGCTCATTTTTCTGCCTGCCTCTCGCACCACCGTTGCAAGCCCAATCACCGCACAGCTACTGCAGGTTGCCAACCCATCACGTGGATGTTTGCATGCCTCCGTTTTTGTTGCTCTTGATGATTGTTGCAAGAAAATAGGAAAGCTTTGTGAAAATGCTTGAGGCACGCCACTTTGGAAATATTAAAGAAAAGCTATAGCAAGAGAACACGTAGAAAAGGGGAATATAAAGGAAAAGAAAAAAAAGCCAACAAGAGGTGAGGTTATTGCCCAGGTAAGTTTTTTTGTTTTATTATATTAATTGGTCAATAATTTAATAGGAGGGTTAGATAGTTAATTAATATTAGATTAATAATTTGTATATTAAAATACTAATGTTGCATGATTTAATTACTTTGATAACATTTGATTAATACATATTGAATAAACAATTTGTATGTTGATATGATTTGTTTAGTTTAATTTGTATGATATATTTTATAGTTTGTATGTTTAGTATGATAGATGTTAAATAAATAAAATAGTATAAAAATAAAATAAATTAAAGGAAAAATGCAAATAAGAATACAATAGAATAAAGATTGAATAAGGAAATAATACAATTATATTAAGAAGATGAATGCAAATTATCCAATGATGAAATTCCAAGAAAGTCGAATGGTACTCCTTTGAAATTTCTAGGTGAGGAGTTTGCTCTAGACTGAACCAGATTGATGGAAGGTTTAGAGTAAATTTTCAATACAATAATATGTGTTTATAGAAATAAATAAAATATAATAATAAAGACAATTAAAATAAAAATAGAAATAGGATATGGAAATAATTTGAATTAAAATATCAAATAGTAAATATGATTAAGACAATAAAAAATAGAAAATTAGTAAAGAATTGGGCATAGAGCCAAAATTAGGATTTTCATAATATATTCCGACGACGGAGCCTCTTCAAGCAAGTCAATCGGTACTACTTGAATACTCCTGAGGTGAGGGAATTTACTTATTATCTGAACCAGATTGATGGAAGGATTTTAAGTAAATTTTCAATGTTTTAAGCATATCAAAATTAATTTAAATTAAATTTAGAAGGATTTATTGGGTATAGAGTTAATATTAGGGTTGTCATAATGTATTTAAATGATCTGACGACGGAGCCTCTTCGAGCAAGTCAATTGGTACTACTTGAATACTCCTGAGGTGAGGGGATTTACTTATTGTCTGAACCAGATTGATGGAAGGATTTTAAGTAAATTTTCAATATATTAAGCATATTGAAATTAACTCAAATTAAGATAAATTTAGAATGACCTAGAATAGTTGGTACCATTTTAAGATGGGCGTTGTGGGGGTGCTAATCCTTCCCCGCACGTAACCGTACTCCCGAACCCTAGATTCTTTGAACGTAGACCAAGCCTTATCTTTAGACAAGAATAGGTGACCAATCACACTTTAGGTTTGGATGGTTGGTGGCGACTCCTAGAATTTTAAAGTCTAGCGGTTAGGTTCACGGACCTAGACGTTATGACAGTTTGGCGACTCCACTGGGGACATTAGAGAGTCAAGCCAACATATATTTTAGGTTATTAGAGTTTTGCCTAGAAATGAGTTTAATTTCATAATGCTTAATAAACATTTAATACACATTTCACATGCATACATGCATAAGCCCTCAACCCGGGCTCTATCCTTATTAGTAGGGAGAAAAGTACCCACGCCTTCGTGAGGTGATAACCTCCGCATGGGCTGGCGAAAAACTCCCACTCAAATTGAACCTTTTCGCTTGCAACCTATAATGGGTGAGGATTGGGTGCCTTACTAGTCCAATGTGGATGACAGTGAGGAACAATTTGGGAACCTTTAAAACTTGAAATTATCCAAACCCAGCATAAGACTTAGCCTTAGGGTAGAACCATACTAGATTGAAGTGTAGACTCAAACCTAAGATAGGACACATGAAGGAATAAGTTTTACTTCCTCTTTTGTACATTGTTTTTACAAAAAAAAAATATAGTTTTTCTTTAAAAAAAATTAAAAAAATATAGTTTTTCTTTCTTCCATTTTTCAAAATAAAAAAGAAAAAAAAGAGTTTGTCTATATCATTAAGTCATCCATAGTTGTGTTTGATTTTGCTTCGCATAACAACTCATTCACATAACTTTGCACTTGTCTTATCATGAGCATGAACATACTTTTGATTGTGAAGAGAGATTGGTAGACCTAAGTGCATTCCATCTGCATTCATTTTTTGTGCATAAACATATCACCACATGAAATATAATTTCAACTTAATTGTGGCACTTAAGGTATCAAAATTGCATCAGACATGGTGTTAACAGGTGAAGCTATTGAAAATGCCCTCAAGAGTGGTAAGATTGAAGCATCTATGGATGATAGCAAGAGGAATGGGTTTTCAAAGAAGAAGAAAGAAGATGCAAAAGCTGTCTCCAATAACTCACGTCGCTCCTATACCCCTTATTCACCTTCAATGAATTACGCCTATTCTCAACCTCACCCACAAACTCATCATCAAAATGCTTACCAACCCATTTCCCATTCACAAGCCCCTACTTTTTCACCTATGACCAAAAGAATACTCGAGCTAGCTGAAATGTCACCATAGACCCTATACCAATGACATACACAGAGTTGTTCCCACAGTTGGTAAGGGATCACCTTATTGCACCTATTTATGTGGAGCCCTTGAAGCTTCCCTACCTAAAGTGGTATGATCCTAATGCAAAGTGTGCTTATCATAATGACAATGTTGGTCACTCTATTGAGAATTGTATGGGCTTGAAGAGGAAAGTCTAAGAACTTGTCAACGTTGGAATTTTGAGTTTTGGGGCAAAGAATGATCTAAATGATAATTCTCTACCAGATCACACAAAGGGTAGCGGTTGATGCTATGGAAGAAAGTGGATGATATTGATTGATTCACTGAATTTGAAGATAATGGTTATTTCTTTGTGTCTAAATTCATTCATCTTAGGACATTTCTTAAGTAATATAGGAGTGCCTAAGCCCAAAAGGCATTAAAAATTCTTTATGTATTGGGCCAGCTTTCATTCGTTTTCATTTTAATAAAGGTTCGGTACAGTTCATTTTTCTCAATTCCTCATTCCAATCTTGTTCTTTTATGTAAAACACCAATACCCATATTCTTTACATTGTTACCAAGCTTGAAAGTATCCAAATAATGAACATGATAATGATAATGGCAATAAGTGTAAAATTCAATTTTGAAAGAACCACTTTGTTTAGTTAGATGGACTTTCAGTTTGCCAAGATTGGTCAAGCAAGAAGAGAATAGAATATATTTGTCTAAAATCTTCACCTATAGAATGTTACGAGTAAAGGTGAATCTCTACATGAAATTCTAATGAGTTTGTCTTTGTTCAAAAGATGACCTTTAATGAGAGTACTTGTATTGAGATGAGAAATGGCCTTCTTTCATTACCTTTCAAGCGTGAGTAAAATTATCCATTGATTACCCCTTTTGAGCCTATTATATTCTTTTTGATATAACCCACCAAGAATCACCCTCCACACTGGGGGGCAAAGAGAATAGAAGATGAAAGATCAGTGGGGCAAAGAAAAAACCCTTTTGTGAAAAAAAAAGAGAACAAAAAAGAAAAAGAGAATGAAGAAGGAAATAGGGTTTGAATCAAGAAAGTGAAAACCCTAGTCACATTTGAATAAAAAAGGAGAGAGAAAGCAAATTAGAATAGGACAAAAGTCGATTCATGAAAAATGATTCTTGGTTTGATAAACCCTGAAACACTTATTTTGGGCCTATATTATCCTTTCTTTCATAAACCCTCACCTGAGCCTACATTACGTGCTTTAAAAGTCCATTTTGATCAAATATGAGTACTCCTATTGAAGAATCATGTGTTGAATAACGGCATACTTACACTATGAGATGATAATCCTTTGGATGGAAGTAGGACAAGCAGATCAAGATAAGGAAAAAGATTTCTCTAGATGGAAGAAGTGGGATTCCGAAGACTCTCTTAGATCCATGTGAGCATTAATTGGGTGAAGAAATATCTGATGTTGGGGCATGAATCAAAATGGAGAACAAATAAGAGAAGTTTCATCAAGGACAATGAAGTTGAAAATAAAGAGAAATGAAAAAAAAAAGAAGAAAGAAAAGAAAAAGAAAAAAAAGAAAAAGAGAAAAAAAATGAAAGGAGGATTCAGATCGAAAACCCAAAAAGGTCGGTTTGGATCAATAGAGTGCGTCTAACTTGAAAACCTGAAAAGGCAGCTTAGATACCAGAAAAACTGGATGTCAATGATACAGGGGTAAGAGGATATTTTAATGAACTCAACATGATCAGATAAGGTGGACCTTTGAAGGGAATTTTGTATTCATTGATCAGAATTGTTTGAATTGTTATTATTTGGATACTATTACCTAATCCTAAAAATTCTCACTTTTCATTCAAGCCTACTTTCCTTTTAAGCCTGATAATTTCTTGTTAAATCTTTTCAAATGTTGAATGATACCACTCTTTTCATTTCACCTATCATTTCTTTGCTATATCCTAACCTTGAGGGATTGAGAAATTGTATTGCATTGATTTTGAAATTGAAATGATAATAAATGTTTGCTTGGCAAAATATGTGAAAGACTCATATATTATTTAGGAAAATGAAAGAAAAGAAAACTTGTGAATGAATGAAAATTGGAAATCAAGAAAAACCAATGAATAAGAAAGAATGAATGATGAGGTCTCAGTAAAGATTTTAATGAGCAAATGAATGACCAAAAAGAGAGGAAAATAAAAAGAAGAATCAAGGGAGAAGATAAGATAAAGAGGGCATGAAGACAAGAGTTTCATTGGGCAAGAAAAACGGAAGAAGGAAAATGAGGAAAGAAATAAGAAATAGAAGGACAAGAGGACAGATGAAAGAGAAGAATGCATGAGATGGATTGATAAAGAATAACCTTGTTGTTGCCACAATTGAGCTTGAAATGTTTTTCGAAAAAACATTGCATGGATAGAGTAGATTGCATCATAGAGATAAAACAGATTGCTTGAATGACATTGCATGGATAAAACAGACTGCATTACATGGATAGAATTGATTGCATCAATAACATTGCATGGATAGACTAGATTGCATGAATGATATTGCTTGAATAAGATAGCTTATATGAATGACATTGCATGGATAGAACATGTTGCAATTGCATGGATAAGATAAGTTTCCCAAGATTTCAAATTTTGGACAAGAAAAAGAAGTTTTGGAGGGGTTTCCCATAAATTTCAAAATTTGACAAGGAAAAAAAAGTTTTGGAGGAGTTTCCCAAAATTTCAAAATTTGAAAAGAAAAAAATTTTAGAGGGGTTTCCTAAAATTTCAAAAATTAGACAAGATATAAGTCTTGGAGGAGTTTCCCAAGATTTCAAATTTTGGACAAGAAAAAGAAATTTTAGAGGGATTTCCTAAAATTTCAAAATTTGACAAGAAAAAAAAGTTTTGGAGGAGTTTCCCAAAATTTCAAAATTTGACAAGAAGAAAATTTTAGAGGGGTTTCCTAAAATTCAAAATTTGACAAGAAAAGAAATTTTAGAGGAGTTTCCTAAAATTTCAAAATTAGACAAGAAAAGAAGTTCTGGAGGGGTTTCCCATAAATTTCAAAATTTGACAAGAAAAGGATTTTAGAGGGGTTTCCTAAAATTTCAAAAATTAGATAAGAGAAGTTTTGGAGGAGTTTCCCAAAATTTCAAATTTTGGAGAAGAAAAGGAGTTTTAGAGGGGTTTCCTAAAATTCCAAATTTTGATAAGATAAGAATTTTAGAGGGGGTTTCCTAAAATTTCAAAATTAGAAAGGAAAAGAAGTTTTGGAGGGGTTTCCCAAAATTTCAAAATTGAATAAGAAAAGGAATTTTAGAGGGGTTTCCTAAGATTCCAAATTTTGACAAGAAAAATTTAGAGGAGTTTCCTAAAATTTTCAAAAAAAAATCAGAGCTTTTTAGACAAGATTTTAAAGTTTGACTGCCTGCCTGTTTAGGAGGAGCTTTTAGACAAGATTTTAAAGTTCGACTGCCTGCCTGTTTAGGGGGAGCATTTTGGACAAGATTTTAAAGTTTGACTGCTTGCCTGTTTAGGAGGAGCTTTTAGACAAGATTTTAAAGTTTGACTGCCTGCCTGTTTAGGAGGAGCATTTTGGACAAGATTTTTAAAGTTTGACCGCCTGCCTATTTAGGGGGAGCTTTTTAGACAAGATTTTAAAGTTTGACTGCCTTTCTGTTTAGAGGGAGCTTTTTGAAAAAATAAAAAAAATTAAAAAAAACAAAAGTCAGACAAAATAGGTGTTTATGTCTTTGTGCAATTACTGTTTCACAGCAAATGCACAAAGAGGGGCAGCTGTAGACACCTTATTTTGTTCGGGGTCTTAATTTGTATAAATAATTAATTGGGTTGGGTGACATTTGTATTTTAATTTAACAATTTAGAATTAGGCTAGAATTAAATTAGAATTTAGAATTAACATTAATTAGGAAATTAAAATTAAAATAGGATTTAGGAATAAAAAAAAGAGAAAAGAAAAGAGAGAGAAAAGATAAAAAGAAATAAAAATAAGATTAATTTTAGGATTAGATAATTAGGATAATTAGATTTTTTAGGATAATTATATGGATTAATATTAAATTTGGTAGAGCTAGATTAGGATTAACATAAGAATTAAATAGATAAAATATTAAAAGTAAGAGATAACTATTAGAATAAGTATAGTTGTATTAGGACTCTAACATATTGGTGGCTATAAAAAGAGATTTAGGAGACACAAAAAAAGATACGGAATTAAGCACTCAACCCGATCACCATCGTTGCTGTTCTGTCAGCTCATTTTTCTGCCTGCCTCTCGCACCACCGTTGCAAGCCCAGTCACCGCACAGCTACTGCAGATTGCCGACCCATCACGTGGATGTTTGCATGCCTCCGTTTTTGTTGCTCTTGATGATTGTTGCAAGAAAATAGGAAAGCTTTGTGAAAATGCTTGAGGCACGCCACTTTGGAAATATTAAAGAAGAGCTATAGCAAGAGAACATGTGGAAAGGGGGAATATAAAGGAAAAGAAAAAAAAAGCCAACAAGAGGTGAGGTTATTGCCCAGGTAAGTTTTTTTGTTTTATTATATTAATTGGTCAATAATTTAATAGGAGGGTTAGATAGTTAATTAATATTAGATTAATAATTTGTATATTAAAATACTAATGTTGCATGATTTAATTACTTTGATAACATTTGATTAATACATATTGAATAAACAATTTGTATGTTGATATGATTTGTTTAGTTTAATTTGTATGATATATTTTATATTTTGTATGTTTAGTATGATAGATGTTAAATAAATAAAATAGTATAAAAATAAAATAAATTAAAGGAAAAAAATGCAAATAAGAATACAATAGAATAAAGATTGAATAAGGAAATAATAAAATTATATTAAGAAGATGAATGCAAATTATCAAATGATGAAATTCCAAGAAAGTCGAATGGTACTCCTTGAAAATTTCTAGGTGAGGAGTTTGCTCTAGACTGAACCAGATTGATGGAAGGTTTAGAGTAAATTTTCAATACAATAATATGTGTTTATAGAAATAAATAAAATATAATAATAAAGACAATTAAAATAAAAATAGAAATAGGATATGGAAATAATTTGAATTAAAATATCAAATAGTAAATATGATTAAGACAATAAAAAATAGAAAATTAGTAAAGAATTGGGCATAAAGCCAAAATTGGGATTTTCATAATATATTCCGACGACGGAGCCTCTTCAAGCAAGTCAATCGGTACTACTTGAATACTCTTGAGGTGAGGGAATTTACTTATTGTCTGAACCAGATTGATGGAAGGATTTTAAGTAAATTTTCAATGTTTTAAGCATATCGAAATTAATTTAAATTAAATTTAGAAGGATTTATTGGGTATCGAGTCAATATTAGGGTTGTCATAATGTATTTAAATGATCCAACGACGGAGCCTCTTCGAGCAAGTCAATTGGTACTACTTGAATACTCCTGAGGTGAGGGGATTTACTTATTGTCTAAACCAGATTGATGGAAGGATTTTAAGTAAATTTTCAATATATTAAGCATATTGAAATTAACTCAAATTAAGATAAATTTAGAATGACCTAGAATAGTAGGTATCATTTTAGGATGAGCGTTGTAGGGGTGCTAATCCTTCCCCACACGTAACCGTACTCCCGAACCCTAGATTCTTTGAACGTAAACCAAGCCTTATCTTTAGACAAGAATAGGTGACCAATCACACTTTAGGTTTGGATGGTTGGTGGCGACTCCTAGAATTTTAAAGTCTAGCGGTTAGGTTCACGGACCTAGATGTTATGACAAGTATCCTAATTTATCACATGCTAAAAGGGATAGAAATCAACTCGGTCTTCTTATCGACATGAGAAAGATGATAGAATAAGTGCTAGAAGAGAAAAAGTTGGTGTCCATAGAGGAGAACCAAAGGATAAGGATACCATTTAGCACGGCCATAATGCAGAGACCATTGCCCCCAAAGTTCAAGATGCCACAGATGACAGCATATACGGGAAAGATGGATCCCTATGATCATATGCAGAACTACGAGGCTCTAATGCTACTACACGGATGGGAGGATGAGATAATGTGTAGGGCCTTTTCGCTCACTCTAACGGGGCATGCCATGAAGTGGTTCAACAGTTTGCCTGAAGGGTCAATAGCTTCTTTTGATTAGTTGAGAAATGAGTTGCTTAAGGCTTTCGTGGTGAATAGCCAGAGGAAGAAGGAACTGACTTATTTACTCACCATGAAACAAAGGAGGTAACGAGTCATTGGAGAGTTATGTAGATCGGTTTAGGGATGCCAATTTTGAGGTACGGGATTTCCAAGTGGGAGTAGCTGTGGCAGCCATGTTACAAAGGACCAGATCTGAGAAGTTGCAGGAGTCCCTATCGTTACATCAACCGACTACAATCTCAGACCTATTCTCTCGAGCAAATAAGTACATCACTCAGGAAGAAGTGATGAAAATGGTATCCAATGAGGAGCAAAAGGAAGGAAGGAAGCAAGGAAGAGAAACCTTTGGGGGTTCCTCCAGTCAATCAAACAAGCCCGAGAAGGCCCTTATGTTGAAATATACCACCTACACCCTACTTACTGAATCTCGGGCTTCGGTGCTAGCAACTATTGAGGGATCAGGTCTTATACAGCTTCCGAAGAAGACCTCTGAGAATTTGGATCGAAACTTGGATGCGTACTGTAACTATCACTCAGCGTATAGACATTCAACGGAGAAGTGTAGGGAGTTGATGAATCAACTTGAGAGGCTGGCACGGGAGAGAAAGACAAACCGACTTGTGTGGAGGAGTGACAGAAACAACTATCCCGCATGCAATAGGAAAAATTACCCTAGGAACAGAAGAGGTGAGAACAGGAGGAATGTGAAGAGAAATGAAACCGACAGGAGAAATAATACTAGAAGGCTAGATAGGAGGAATTAGGAGGAAGATAATGAGCCCACGAGGCCAGCGATCAACGTTATATCTGGAGGAGAATCGTTGGCTGGTACTTCCTCCTCGTCTAGAAAGTCTTATGCTCGACAAGCCTACCAAGTCAACTCGGTGATGGAGGAGAAACATGATGAGGAGCCCATCACTTTCACACTAGCCGATAGGGGAGACATTACGATTTCTCATTATGATCCAATGGTGATATCGGCAATTATGGCAAAGCATCCAATTAGTTGGATTCTAGTCGACAATAAGAGTTCGGTGAACCTAATCTACTGGAATTGCTTTGAAAAGATGAATATCTCGGAGGATAGACTGAAGTCGATCCCTATGCCCTTGTATAGTTTCTCTGGCAAAAAAGTGAAGGTGGTAGAGGCAGTTCAACTACCTGTCACGTTGGGGGAGAGCCCAAGGAGTGTTGTTTGTCAAGTAATGTTCATGGTAGTGAAGTCAACATCAATGGCTTACAATATGATCTTCGGGCGACCGTTACTGAATGACATGAGGGCGGTGGTACATCCTTGCTATTTGCTGATGAAGTTCCCGACTCTTCACGGTGTAGGTCAAGTGAGGGGAGACCAAAAGAGGGCTAGGATGTGTTATATTGTGTCCACCACGTGTAAGGGAGTCCAAAGAAAAGAAACCCTCACAATTGAAGAACCGCCTAAACTGAAGCCTGACAAGGAAATGGAGATAGTTTGATTCGATGAAGAATATGAAGAAAAGGTGGTATATGTGGGAAGTCAACTACCTGAAAAAACAAAGGAATAGATAATTCGATGCTTGAAAGAAAATGCTAATGTTTTTGCTTGGACTCCCGACGATATGCCTGGAATTGACCCCCGAGGTTGCTTGTCATCAGTTGAATGTAGTTCCAAGAGCAAAACCGATCAAGCAGAAGAAGAGAAATTTTGCTCCGAAAAAGCAGCAGATTTTAAACGAGGAGATTTCAAAGTTGTTGCAAGCAGGCTTCATCAGAAATGTTAATTATCCTGAGTAGTTGGCTCACATGGTGATGGTGAAAAAAGCCAACAAAAAATGGAGAATGTGCGTGGACTTCACCGACTTAAACAAGTCTTGCCCTAAGTATTCATATTCATTACCCCGTATTGACAAATTGGTAGGTGAAACTTGTGGATATGAACTGTTGAGTTTTTTGGATGCTTTTTCGGGGTACTACCAAATTATGATGCACCCAGATGATTAGGAGAAGACTTCCTTCATTACCGATAGCAGAACATATTGCTATCGAGTAATGCCTTTCAGTCTAAAGAATGCGGGGGCTACATATCAGCGTATGGTAAACAAAGTGTTCAAGGACTTGTTGGGTAACATCATGGAAGCATATGTGGATGATATGATCGTCAAGAGCCGTAGAGTCACATGCTGAAAAAATGTCAGAGGTGTTCAAGGTGTTACGGCAATATAAGATGAAGTTGAACCCCAACAAATGCTCGTTTGGAGTGAAGTCGGGAAAGTTCTTGGGGTTCATAATCACCAATCGGGGAATAGAAGCTAATCTCGAAAAATTTCAAGCCATCTGGGATATGAAGCCACCCAACACTGTTAGAGAAGTCCAAAGGCTAACTGGGAGGATAGCAGCCTTGAATCGTTTTTTGTCTAAATCAGTAGAAAGGAGTCTGGCGTTCTTCAAGGTGATAAAGGCGAGGAAGAATTTTAAATGGACCGAAGAGTGTCAAGATGCTTTCGAGAAGTTGAAAGATTACTTGAAAAGGTTGCCATTATTGTCTCGGCCTCAACTTGAAGACAAACTCTTTATGTATCTCGGTATAGGCGAAAAAGCTGTGAGCATAGCCTTATTGAGGAAGGACGAGGATAGGGACTGCCCAATTTACTGTGTAAGCAAAGTATTGCTAGATGCCGAGACGAGATCTCCCCAAGTGGAAAAAGTAGCCTTATCATTGGTAATGGCAACTCAAAAGCTAAGGCCATACTTTTAGGCTTACTCAGTGACTATCCTAACTGACCAGCCTTTAAGGTAGATATTACAGAAGCCAAAATACTCGGGATGGTTGACTAAATGGGCGGTCGAGCTTAGTGAATATGACATACATTTCCAACCTCATCAAGCGATAAAAGGGCAAGCATAGGCAGACTTCATTGTAGAATGCACCGGTCGAGAAGTCCTAGAAGATCCAGGGATAGTTTGGTGGAAGTTATTTGTGGATGGAGCTCGTAGTGTTGATGGTAGTGGAGTTGGGATTGTACTAGTCTCGCCTAAGGGAGAAACTTATGAATATTCCCTCCGTTTCAATTTCCCAAGCTCGAATAACGTGGCTGAATATGAAGCTTTGATAGTCAGAATGAAGCTAGGCGAGAAGTTAAAAGTTAATAATCTGATGGCTCATAGCGACTCGCAGTTGGTGGTAAATCAATTTCATGGTGAAAATGAGACACGGGAAGCAATTTTGGTACCTTACTTGCATAAGGTCCAACTATTAGCACAGTCATTTAAGAACTTCTAATTGACGCAAATAAACCGGTCCGAAAATAGTCACGACGATGCCCTTTCAAAATTAGCATCCTCTAGAGGAATAAAAGGTGAAGTAGTGAAGGTGGAGTGTCTGGCCAAGTCGAGCATTGAAGAAGAAGAAGTCCGTGATGTTAAGATCGGGAGTGAATGGAGAAACCCGATCAAAGATTATATATTGGAGGGAAAACTCCTCGATAACAAAGACGAAGCTCGAAGGCTAAAATTACGAAGCACCAGATTTGCGATGGTGAATGGGGAGCACTACAAGCGTGTGTTTACTATGCCCTTGCTGAAATGCTTAGGGCTTAAACAAGCTGAGTATGTATTGGCTGAAGTTCATGAGGGCATATGTGGAGAACACTTAGGAGCTCGAGCATTAGCTGCGAAGCTACTGCACACTGGATTTTATTGGCCAACTCTGAAAAGAGATGCTATTGAGAAGATGCGAAGGTGTGAAAAATGCCAGAAATTTTCTCCCATAACGTCTGCACTAGTATCTACCGTCCAGAACACCCTTCAACCAACACCGTTCGCACAATAGGGGCTTGACATTTTGGGACTCTTTCCCTTAGGCACTGGGCAAAGGAAATACCTGCTAGTAGCCACAGATTATTTTACAAAGTGGATAGAGGCAAAACCTTTGACTATAATCTCTGAAAAGAAGATGGAGGCGATGGTATGGAAAGATATCATCTGCTGCTTTGGAATCTTTCAGGTGTTAAATGCCGATCATGGCAAGTAATTTAACTGCGACGCCATTCTAGAATTTTGTAAAGGCCTGATCATTCAGCTAAGAATATCATCCGTATCCTACCCACAAGACAATAGGCAGGCTGAAGTGAGCAACCGAACGATACTATGCAGATTGAAAACTAGATTGGATAAAGTAAAAGTTGCATGGGTGGATAAGCTCCCAAGTGCCCTATGGGCTTACAAGACGACGAGTAGGGTGTCGACAGGAGAAACACTATTTAACTTGGTGTATGGAACTGAACCCTTATCCCGGTCGAAATTGGAGCTGAATCGCCTAAGCTAATCCCTTACGTTTAAGAAATTAACTCACGAAGGCTAAGAGAGAACCTTGATCTGATAGATGAACTAAGGGACACAACGAAGATGAAGTTGGCCACTTACCAACAACGGGTAGCCGCTTACTACAATGCTCATGTTAAGAGCAAGGAATTGCAAGAAGGAGACCTAGTTATAAGGAAATCAGCCATTACAAATGCTCACAGAGAAGATGGTAAGCTACGAGCCAATTGGGAAGAACCTTACAGAATCAGGAGGATGATTAGACCAAGCACGTGCACCTTAGAGACCTTGCAAGGGAAAAAGATATCGAAAACTTGGAATGTCAATCATCTTCAGTTGTACTGGCAATGAGAACATTGTACTATTTACTTTATTGTTCTTATCTTTCCTATCGTTGTTTTATTACTTCGTAGATATTATTACTTTGTTAATTTATTTATGAATAAAGGTCAGTTATTCATATTCTATACTTTCTGATGCAGCAATTTAGTTGATAAATGTGTTACAGGAATAACAATAATAGAGGTAAAAAGCTGGCCAAAAATGAAAAGTCCTTAAGCACAAAAGGGTGTGAGACAGGCAAATAAAAAGTCCCTAAGTACAAAATGGTGCAAGACGAGCAAACGAAAAGTCTTTAAGCACAAAATGGTGCGAGACAGGCAAACGAAAAGTCCTTAAGCACAAAATGGTGCGAGACAGGCAAAAGAGAAGTCCCTAAAGCGAAAAATGCACGAGACGGGCAAATAAAAAAATCCTTAAGCGAGAAATTTGTGAGACGGACAAACCAAATACACAAGTCCTTAAGCGGAGAATGCGCAAGATAGGCACAACACTCAAGTAAAAGTTCTTCTTTGAACAGGAAATAGCACTGTCTCAAAGAAAAACTTGGGTAGCTATACCATATGACACATGACAAAAGGTATGCTTTAAAATATGATATGTTATTGGAAGCATATACCTTTATGACATAGTGCGTAGCATTATTGCTATAAAATACTGAAATTCGAATAAATATGATGATATATCAAATTAAAACCGCATTGTAACAACACATCATGCATATAAATAGATTACATTGTATCACAAGTATGCAAATAAGAGAGCTACAAAAAAGGAATAGTTTCTTTCATTAAAAGTAAATTGATTATTTACAACTATGCATCGCTTGTGCGAATTTCAATCGAAACAAAAAACAACAAAATAAAAGAGAAAAAGATCCTAATCAGTCTATGGTGAGGATTGAGTCGGCCGATGGAAGAGGTGCTGTGTCAACACTAGGATCCTATGGAGCTGGACCTACAGCCTCGGAAGAGGGAATGTCACTTGAAGGCCCTGCAGTCTCGATGGTTGCGGAATCTAGCACGGGATCGACAGTAGTAGAGTCGGAGATTTGAAGATCTTCGCTGTCTAATCCTTGCAATGCCTCTATAAGCTCGAGTGGGTCATGTGCCTAAACAGACTAGGGCTGATCATGTGCCTCAATAGATTTGGGCTGATCGCGTGGCTGCCGAGGGGGCCAAGGACCTTCAAGGTGCTTTATATCACAATAACCTCTGCCTCCAAGTAATCCTCGGGATCCCTCGTGTTAGGTTCATATATGGTCCAGGAAGGAGTATTATAGAACTTGGCCTCTTTAGGAAACAGAAGCTCTAGGAAAGTCTCATTAGGCCTATGCTTTTCCAGCCAAGAACGGGCGAGGTAGAAGACATACTTGACAAAACCCGCTGAATAAACCTGCTTCCTTTCAAAACAATCATGGGAAAGATGATATTCCCAGACAGCTTCGGTTCGGGCCATCTTCAATTGGTCTAGCAGGTTCTGCATTTCATCAATGGCCTCGTCCCGTTGTAACCTCATGGCCTCAAAATCATGAGTTGCTTTGTTGTAAGCCTTCCAGTACCCATGGAGAGAAGCAACCTTTGCTTGCTCTTCTTGCAGCTTCAGTTTGAGGTTTACATTTTGCCACCTCAAGGCCTCGTTGCCCTTCCTCAACTCGTCAACCCTGTTGGAAAGCAGACAGAGTTGGACGACCTCGTTCTGAAGCGCCATGCACTTCTCTCAAAGATCATTCAGCTCGCTCTCTTATACTTTAGTGCTGCGCGTTGACAGCCACCACTTGTTGAGCCGCCTGTCAAAACATGAAGAAAGTGATCAAAAACTCAGACAGAAAAAGGTAAAATGTATGCACTCCAAAAGAAGCTTGAAGCTCTTACCTTCATCACGAGATAATTGGAGGTGTCCTCACCCGCGGAAAGGTTCTTGAAGACCTCTTTCTCGTCGCTCGGGAGGATAGTGCTCCACTCCAGACGAGAAGCTACGTTGGGATCCTCAATGCTATCATTATCATTAACGTCAGGGTAGGTTTGGAAGTCGTCTCCATCAACCACTCTTCATCTGTCTACTTGGTAACGCCTGAGAGTAGGAGACGCTACCTTCGGTAAAATTGGCCTCGCAGACATAGCATCTTCAATGTATAGCCTCTTTCAATTCTTCCTACAAGGCTTGCAAGGCACGCGCGCACCTTCGGAATGCTCGGGATCACCCTCTTGGGCAGCGAACTCACTCCTTTGTGGCCCCGAGCTCTCTTGATCGTTTGAGCTACAATCACGGATAAGATGCCTCTTTAGCTTGCTTCTTCTAGCTTCCTGCGCAGGGCGACTAGACTCGCCAGTAGTTGGAGGTGGAGGAGTAGGAGCGCGTGGGTTTTCTGAAGCAGGAGCCTCAACTCGAGGTTGTGCCCATGGCGAAAGAACTTCTGGTGAAACCCCGAAAGAGGAAACAGTGGCTTTCCTCCGACTCATTGCATTTAAGAAGCTCATATCTGGATAACACAAGAAGAAAAATTAGCATACCAAGTCAAAAAATGATAACCACGTATGCGATGATGATAAAAAGAATTATCGCTAAAAAACCTAAAGTGTCACCAAGACCGCCTAAATTAGCCAAGTTTTTATCCGACAAAAAGTCGTAGAAGGGACTCCCGAAGGCATCGCCTTAGTTCCACTCAAGATCTTCCTCAAGTAAATCATCGACGCCTACGGTCCCAAGTGTTTCATCCCTCGAGTCAGGAGAAGATTCATCCACTAAACGACTTATGGGGTTAGATGATTCAGCTACGGGAACCACGGGCAGACAACTAGAACTGGGACCAAGTGTATGTGAGGATCTCCACTTACTCCCCAACCGGGCCGCTGTAATGTTCTAAAGGTTAAAATGGAAAACAAATTTTGTTCCCGGTAGAACAAATAAGCCAAATAGACTCACCAAAATGGTCCTTTAAGGAGTCTAAACTAAATCTCTCCAAGCGTTTTGAGTGGTCGCTAGTATCATGGTTCCATCTAGTACGGATTCTTAGATCTCTTGGAATCTCAACAACGACCCACTCACTCTCGAATTTGTGTAATTTATTGGGAAAGTCCGTAAAAATCTTATTAGGAAACCCATCAACTTTCAACCTTTGGAAAGAAAAGGTAACTAACCCTTTTAATCCACGGACTCTAAAAAATGCACTAAGAAGAGGTACAGTAGGAACAACACCTAAGTTATGGCATACTACAGAGAATCCTACTAGTTGAGCCCACCCATGAGGATGAGGTTGGCATAGGACAATATCCTTCTACCTAGGGAAAGCTAGACCGAACTTGGGGAGAGGAAAACGAAAACAA
Organism: Heritiera fomes; assembly: GCA_032173925.1. Lineage (NCBI taxonomy): Eukaryota > Viridiplantae > Streptophyta > Magnoliopsida > Malvales > Malvaceae > Heritiera > Heritiera fomes. Next base: position 5,368,985 of record JAPDPM010000019.1, read on the forward strand.
AAGACTATGGACACTTTATGAACATCTACACCACTCGTAATTAGGTCAGGAGAATATTCTCTACTGCTTGGAAGCCTATATTGATAACCAAGAGGGGGGGGGGGAATGGGTATTGATTTCTTCTAAGTCCGCATTTGATAATGAGCACTCAACACCGCCCTTCCTCAGCACTTTTTTACCCATATGTTGGGAAGACATGTCTAAAGGACTAGTGACAAGTGACAAAGAAGAGACTAATAAAAGACCTGCGGGAGACTACTAAAGACCTGCGAGAGATTACTAAGAACTTGCTGGAGACTATTAGATTTGCAGGAGATAAAATCTACACGAGAGACTTACTGTTCGCGACAGATGACAAAGCGAAAGGCTCTGTATGAGAGCGAAAGACAAGTGTTCGCGAGAGGTTGTGTGACGCGACAAACTATGCTCAACGAGAGAGTTTGAAAGTGCGGCAGAGTGCTAATATGGAGGATTTCTTACTCAATTACCTCGAGCTTCTGTTGCTTATATAGTTGTGATAGGGAATACCAAACGCCGCGCACCACGAAGCACCTCCCTTAGAGTTGAACCTTTTTACCTACAAAAAATACCAAGAAACGACAAAAAATTCAGAAAAAGATCAAAATATCCCAGATCTTACTATATATATATATATATGTACACACACACACACTCTCTCTCTTTATTGTAAAAATCCAATAAGAGAGTGGGGAGCAATTGATATGGCTAAGCCCATATTCACTAGGCTAAGGCCCGAAAGTCGACAAAGTTGGCCATGTGGCATAATATTATTGGGCCACATGGCATATGGCGAGAGACCTCATAAGCTCGCGGTTCAACGTGCGAGAGACTCCTACCACTAGCAGAAAAGCTCTGTCGCGTCAAGTCTGCCGCCATTCGATCATCCACGTTATGTCTGCCCCCAGATGAGTGTTGATACATTCCGTAATCACTCGCCATGCGACAGACCTTTGTCGCCTCAGATTAATGACATTAAAATTAGAGTCATACTAGAACACAAACTCTTTCGAAAAGGATGAAATCGCCCTCCACTAATTACCTTGCGGTGTTGGTAATTTATTCGCCTATAAATAGGCCACATGTATTATTCTATTCTCTAATTTTTGCCTTCTGGCTTTTACGTTTCCCAATATATAAGAATCTTTTGCTGACTTAAGCATCAGAGTGCCTACACAGGGAACCACCCCTTGCGTTCCTCTGACTTTTCTTGTTTTACAAAAGCTTTTTGGAGACACGTAGAGAAAGAAGATAGACATTGACGTCAGCAATCACTTATTGTTGTTTTGTGCAACAAAAGTTGAAAATTTTTATTTTTCAGAATTCAACTCTACACTAGTTTGCTAACCTAATCTAATAAATTGTTTATCATTCTTGCCTAAAGAATCGAATGTGCATCTTATATGCTCTCATTAGCATTTTTGTTTCCTTTACACTCTTCATAATATTTTTTTAAAAATCATCTTTCAGACTTGAATATTATTGAAAGAAGGAGAAAAGCAAAAGAACTAGGCTAATACGAAGAAAAGAAATGTTGAAATTAAAAGGTTAGTTTGTTTAATTAGTGGATTCTTAAAACCCCTTTACCCATGAACTAACACAGCAAGGCTAATTCCCATGAAGTAAAAAGAGTAAAGTTGTTTTCCTAAAATCTGCAAGAGACTAAAGACAAGTAACGGAAATATTTTTTTAATTTTTAAAATAAAAATAAAATATATTGATGACATGGCAAAAACTATTATACATTGGAAAATAAGTTTAGAAATATAGCACCTGGAGAATTAAGATTTCAAATTACAATACTTAAATAAAAAAACTCAACTTTTGAGTTTGTATGAGTGAATGAATTCTTATAAATGAATTAACTTTGAGAATTTATTTTTGAATTAGTTGTTAATAATAATATATATTTATTACAAGAAAAATATTTGATAGTTAGAATGAAGTTGCTTGTATTTGAAGTTAAGCTTTATAATAAATCACAATTTTTTAAATCACTTTATCAAAAGATTGTCAATTGTAGTATATTTGGATAATTATTATTATTTAAATTAATTAAGGCAACATATAAGGAAGAATTTAAATTAAGATAATGTTTAAAAACTGTGACAGTTAATAAGATTTGGTTTATGTTAAATAATTTCAACTTTCACTTCTTTAATAATAATGATGATGATGATGATGATGATGCTTTGGCTCAGTGGTAAGAAGGAAGTCTTGCGACTTTGAGATCCAAGTTCAAGTCTTATCAAGTGTAAGATCCAATTTAGTTTTTTTTATTATCAATTTAATTTATTATTATTATTTGTATTTCCTAGTTTATCAAGTTATGGGTTCATAAATGTACTATTCAAATAATAAAAATAATAATTAATGTTTGATAGGTATTTTAATTTTGAATAATTTTTTTTGAAAGGGTAAATTTCATTCAAAGTTACAATCATAATCAGATATTACATTCGATGAACAGATAATTTGATGAACTGGTAAAAACGATAACTATATTTAACAAACTAAGTAAATAATAACAAACTAAACAAATCTCACATTTAGTGAGACTCGAACTTGAGACCTCAAAATCTCAAGGCTTTCTCCTTGCCATCAAGCCAAGGCCTCATCAACTGAATAATTTTTTTTGAAACAAATAAAAAATATCTATCAAATGAAATTTAGGTAAAAAAAGCAAACTAAAATTAATTTTAATATATGAAATAAAAAAGAATTTATTATCGAAATGTCGCTTTTATTTGTGAGAAAAAAACCTTGTCCTGCTCCTTGGATCCCCGGCAGATAATTATGCAACTTCAAAAAAAAAAAAGTTCAAAGAGCTTAAAATTAAAGATGAAGGCCTAAGATAAAAAGAGGGTACAAAAGATGAGAATTCAGAGGGTACTGCAGCTGATATTATTCTTTTCAAATCCACAGCCTGAGTTTTAGTTCTCTTTTCTATAAGAAAAATGAGTGATTTTAAATTCACAATTATGGTTGATTAATTAGTCCTATGTCGTAGAGTCATTGCAATTATATAAAAAGGGAGATCATAAATACTTCTGATCATCCACCATAAAATTACTTCTAATTCCTACCATTGCATGCTTTATTACATCCAGCTGTGTCTTGTTGGTGATGAATAAATGCTTTGGAGGGGTGGTATATTGGATTCGATTGACTTTAGTGAGATCGAAAACAATGATGACGGTAAAATTGATATCAAATGGTGAGACATTTAAATCCAATTACAGCAATAACAATGAAAAAAGTGATAAAATGACAATTATAAGTATTGTATATTAAAATTTAAAATAAAAAATAATGAATAAAATTATCTTTTAACTTGAATCTCACCGCACCTATCTCATCTGTGCTGCACTCCTGTAAGAGACACATGCCAACGCAAGGTGTCAATTTTTATGAGCCCAACAATGAGCAAAAGCAAAACATTTCCCTCCTTGCATGTTCAATCAACTTTTCGCCTCAATCATCAACAACGCCAAACAGAGAATAGTTGTCGTCCTTGGATTTTGAGGAATAGTGGAAGTACATATTCTCTATCAATGCCATACATCGTTATTAAACATGGGTAAAAGCACATATGCATAGAACCTGTTTCTGTGTACAAACACAAAAGATGGAACATAAACAAAAGGCGGATGAAAAGAAATGACGGAGGCGGTTTAAGGCATCATAACTCTCAACAAAATGACAACCGAGTGAGTACAGTTTTAGCATACAATCAAACTGGACATTCATCCGACTGGACACTGGAATCATCCAAGCTTTTGTGATCAGTTTTATCAGGCTCCTCTGTCTGCTCATCTTCACTTGTATTATCAGAGTTAGTATCACCAGCTACAGGATGAATTTCAGAGGCGCCTACTGTGCTCAGGACAACAATACTTTTCATTTGTTCCGAGAGCTTCTTCTCCACTATAATCTTTTGGGTGTTCCTGTAAATTGCATACAACAGCATCTGGAGCATCCCCAGGATGAAGCCTAGGACATTCGGGAGCTGTCGATTGAAAAGGAAATTAACAAATAAGAAAAATTATATAATTAGTGGCTCAAAGTGAAGTGAAAGTGGAACAAAATGTGTCCCACACAAAGGAAAACAACAACATACAGCTACGCAGAGGTCCTTGATTGATAGTCCGTAAGCAAACCACATTATTGCACTCAATGTAAGGAAAAATGATAGGTTGAAAGGCATGAACTCAACACTCCTGGTTCGAATAACTCGCGCCTGGGACAATAAGAAAAATATATGGTTAGTTAGAAAAGTAATCAATTAACTGTAAGTTGAAGAAATTAATTAATAGGCAAAAATATATGCATGAGTTTAATATATTTGCATATAATACCCACCACAATGTTTAAGGGTGCTGCGAAGACTGATGCAGAGATGGCAACACAAATCCAACCAAGAACCTGGATTCGAATTGGAGCTTTCACCAGAAAGTGTGTGAGAATAAGAATTAAAGAGAAGAACCCCACGTTCATAGCTACAAAAAGTTTCATGGCAGACATCTGCAACTCCAAAATTAGAATAATTAGTTAATTATATATTCTCACAAAAAGACTTTGGAAAGTGAATTTGGTCATATTAACTTCGTACCCTGCTGTCCTTCGTTGCATAAGCTATGTACATAGATATGTATACCGTCTCTACAAAACATCCAAAGGAGTTGACGGTGATGAGAAGGAAAGCATCCTTTTTTATCACCGCGTAATACAGCCATAGCATGGAGCTGAACAATGCTACCTGGTAAGGCAGTGATTGGAAACTCTCCGTTGATTTCTTTCTGTAAATCCGGTAGAATGTTGGTCTGAATTTTTTTGCAACAGAAGAAAGAGAAAAAAGGGTCATCTAATTGATAGTTTAAAAATCCTTCGATCCCGAGCCATGTAAAAGAGGAAGAAATGGGCTGATGCTTACACTGGAGCCAGATATACAAGGACTGAAATGATGTTACCTGTCATCAATTAAAAAAAATCAACCTCTTCACCGTTCAACTAAAAAAAATCTTTTTCATAAAAAAAAAAACTAAAAAAAATCTTATAAAAATGCATTCTTGCAGATACATCGGTACCGTTTTCAAAATAAATGAAGTATTTCATATGATTGGAGAGGTGGATATCATTGAGGTGACAACACTAAATTTTTGAAAGTGAAATTACATTTATTTTTATTTCGTTAAAAGGTATATATAACTAAATATTAATTATTACTCTATCATTAGAACTTTAGGTATATAATTGGTGGCACTTCTAACAATGACACAACTAGCTAGGTAACTTACTGTTCCACAACTAGCTAGGTAACTTACTGTTCAAAGCTAATATTACATCTATTATTAATTGTTTAACCTCCAAAAATAAAGTAGAGGATGGAGGAAGAAGGGAAAATAATGAAGAACCTAAACCAGACCCAACATCTAAATACTAATCAAACAATGAAGAGAGGGCTTAAACAAAGAGGAATTAATTTCAAAGTGAAAAAGGCGAAAGTGAACTATAATGCCAGCAGTCGTGTGAACTGTTAGAAGAGTTTTAAATTTAATTTTAACGTTAAATAAAACTGAGATGACTTAAGAGAAGTATGTATCCTTCTTCAGTCTTCAGTTTCATGTCTCAAAAACTGTTATGGAAGTGAAGAAAAATGAGGGTGCATGGTAAGAGCATTTTGGTATTACCTAAGACTCCAAATGCAACTGCCCATGAATGGTGCATGGCAATGGCCATCTCTTACAATAACAAGAAAAGAAGAAAGGTTTGAGGAGCACTTGAGAGAATTAGTCTCTGTTTAAAAGAAGAAGCATGCAAGGTGAGGAACCCTAGCTCTCTTTCCCATACACTCTAGCTGGGAGACCCTAAGGCTTTGCATCTTATGAGCTCCAAAGACTGGTTTATATAAGAGGACGATGTGGTGAAATTTGGTGATGGAAGCACAGAGTGTGCGTATTGAACTCTTTTACTTGCATGACAAGTGGAAACATTTGTTGGGAACTTCGCATAATTTTATCACTTTGTCCTTACCAAATTGCTTTTTTTTTTTTGTCTAGATCATCCGGTATCTTTGCTAAATTGCTTCTTAACCAACGTGCCTCTTTACTCGTGTGTCCAGCGTTCCAACCTGATTGGCAATGTCAGCAACAACAATATTCCTAAGATAAGCTTCAAATTTTTTTTTGAATCATGAAATCAAATTAAGAAATTATTCTAAGATATTCCTTTGCAAAACGTTTTTCTTTCTTAACACAGTTTGAGTATTTTCCTATTTCTTTTTGGAAAAAAATAGTATGCGATCTTTTGGGTTTAACTCAAAATTATTTATTTAATTAGTCATAATCAAATAGTCATCAATTTAGACAAATATAGTCTCCTTTTGGTCTACGTAAGGAAGAACTTACGTAAAGTTCATTAGATGAAGCTCCTAAAATTCTTTATTGAAAAAGTAAAATAAAAACTAATCTTAAAAGTAAAAAATTTATAAATTAAGAAGTCTTCTTACATATATATAGATCAAGTGATAGGTATTTTACTGAAAAATATGACAGATTTTTCATCATTCAATAAATGTTGATTTAATCTTGATTATACAGATCATATTTTTAATATAATATTTACATATTAGTGATCTTTTCATCAAACTATTAATTAAAAGGCTTATATATAATGCATTGACAGTGTATGATTTCTCTATACTGTCAATACATCATAGGTTAATACCTTATCAACAAACAAACTAAAAATAAATACAAATAATTTTTTTAATTTGCATATAAAGACTTATTGATAATATGTCAACTTCTAGTATATTGACAGTGTATAGAATCTATACACTATCAATGCATCATATATAAATTCTTAATTAAATTATAAATTTGACTTTCAAAAACAGTTCTTATTTGATTTTCTTTGATACAAAACCAAATCCTTAACATAAATTTTTTCCCAACTGTAGGATTAGAGATATGTCAAATTAATCACTCGTTATAATGTTAAATTTTATGATATATATCACAAAAAACTAGAACTATTACTTAAAAAATTAAATATAGTAAGAGCATGCCTCCTTCGTTGGAAAATTTAAAACGATATTGTATTTTGTCTGCTGTATGATTTGTTTTTGTTTGATTGCGCTTGTGCAGTGCATGGCCAAGGTTTCGTGTGACATAGGAGAATCTGACTTGTTTCACCTTCAACTCTTTATTTATTTATTTCCAGTTATAGAGAAAAAAAGTTAGGTTGAAAACAAAACGGCACCAAAAAAGTAATGAATTGCAAAGCAATAATGATGTTGTCATTGTTTTTTATTGTATATTATATTCATGGCTGAGATTTGTCTGGGAATGCTAGATGGAAATCGGAGATATTGCCAGGTTCGTGGTTGAACGTAAGCAGATAAAAGTAAGCTTTTAAATCGGCCGGATTTGTGCCACTGATGCATAATTTTTTTAAAAGCCTTGTTTACTTTATGATGTAATCGGTCACGCACCAATTGATTTGCTATTGATAGAGTTGAGTAGCTTATAGTATAAAGCAAACGGACAAAATGTAATCTACTTGCCTTAAAGCATTGTTAATTATTTACCGCTGTTTTCTAACCGATATTGCTGGATTTCGGTGTCTCAAACTTCCCAGGCCCCACAGTCCATTGCTCTCTTAAGTCTACTATTCTCATTCATTCATACTGACAAAATGAAGATTTTCTCTAATTTTTTCTTCATTTTGTAGCCTTTCATGACATCATTGTTTTTACTTGGGAGTGAAAAAGTCATTTATCAACATAGCTTTTTTGAGTGCTCAATCTCATCTTTAAATCTTTGCCTCCATTTGATTTGACTTTAGCTAAGAATCATCGTACGTGATTTAAAGAAAAAGCGAAAAAAAGGAAAATGATAACGATAAAGATTACACTCATAATTAATCATGCATTCACTGATTCAATTAATCAGGATCAGAAAAGGCTTGACTTTCCTTGCATCTTCAGGAAAGGAAAGGTAATTCATGGCTGCTGGTTGGCTCATTTCAATTTGCAAACAAAATCAGAAAAACAAAAACAAAAAGAACACTATGGAGTTTGAAATTAATGGGAATAGCTAATCCCAGTTCATTAGCTCATCATTATTGGCATAGAGATAATGATAAGGGTACTGTTATTGGCATTGTGGTGGGCCGCAAACCTGATAGTGATGGCCCCGTTTAGGAATCAACTTAGGCTTATATCATGCTGGGTCCATTTCATTTCATTTTATTTTATTTATCAAAACATTATTATTCTTCTTTTTGGATTTCCTTCCTTTTCGGATTTGCTCTTTGCCTAATTATTTCAAAGATACTTTGTATTTGAATTTTTATCAAATCAAATTTTTTTAGGTTAGTATCAATTATGAATTGTGAATGGAATTATTTTCATATCCAATATTGTATGATAACAACTTGTGAGTTATATAAAAAAAAATTGAAACTTATTTGTTGATAATGGCATATACCACAAAAAAAAATATTACATACAAAACTAGCAATAAGTAAGTTTGACTCACATATATACCATGATTACTATCTAATATATTGTTGATAAAATTTTTAGATTCTATAAGCAGGGCTAAAATTGTGACACATATCATTTAAAAAATATTAAAAAAAATAAAGTAAGGATATTTGTTATTATATTAACTCTGCTTGTGAAATTTAAAAATTTCACAAACAATATATTATACAATAATCCTTACACAATTTCAATTAATTGTTCTTCATATATATTATTATTAAGTCTAAGAAGATTGTTTAATCTGTAAGTTTTGGTTTAAAACTCTATATTTTATATATTAAACTTTATATAAGTTTTGTATTTTCGTTTTTAATTTTTGTCATGAAATACATACATACATACATACATACATACATACATACATATGTGTGTGTACTTACAAAATCATCGTGCAAAAGGCAGGGTCCGATAATGCTTTTTCACTTTTTATCTTGTCTTCTTTTTTTTATCGTAAGCAATTGAAACATTTTATGCGAGGGAAACATGATCCAATCAGTATTCCGCCTTGTACATTATTTAAATACGTGTTTGACCCCATTAAACATGAACTAGTAAACGTACTAATCGCCAACAACCTCTTCGAACCCAAGCACTTTCATCCCCAATTATTTAATATTTTTCTTGTAACAAAAAAAAAAGTAAACGAACTAATCATTCAAATATAACCCCCTTTTACGTCAATAAAATAATGTACACGGTAATTATTTTTTTTGGCAACTGAAAATTTTGTAGGTAATGCTCTCGTTGGTAAAAAAAAAAAAACTTTGTTTGTTTCTAAAATTAAAAATTTATTACTCTATTTTTTGCTTAATTATTAAATTGAAAATTTACAAAATAAAAAATTATTATTTATAAATTATTAATAATATAAATACATTAAAATGCATTTAAAATAAAAATATATAATATATTAAAAGTCATCTATAAATAAGTCATCCTTATCCAAAAAAGAAATAAAAAAATCATACATAATACTAAAACTATAAAAGTTAAAGGAATACAATTTATCACTAATTTATTATTAATAATATAAATATATTAAAAAGTTTTTGTGTTATTATTTGTTACTGTTTTTAAAAAAAATTAGATTTCTTATTTTTTAAAAATAATTTTGGTTTAATTAATCGTAATCTGATTAGTGACTTGATTAATTCAATTAATAATTTAGTAAATTAATTTATTGATTAGTTAATTTAATTAAGTAGATAATGTAATTGTTTAAGATTAATTAGCTTGATTAATATTTTGTTTAATGTTTTTATTTATGTGTATATGTTGCTTATTTATTTGCATATTATCTTAGGATTAGTATTAATTGCATATATGAAAGGGACTCCTTTGATATCATCTTAAAGGCACAAACAACAGATGAAGATCTCACGGCCGCTGGAGTGCTCACAGATGAACCACGACTAAAATCTGCTAATGTCATTTCATGTTTCTTCATGCACACTAGTATCGCTTTAATAATGTATTGCTTAAAGAGTAAAGGCCTTTGTATTACAAATATTGTGCACGAATTCTTATTAAAGAAAAAAAAGATTAGTATTAATTGTTAAAAAATTAAAATTTAAAAATTGTGAATTATAAAATTAAATTAGAATTAGTCAATTTTGTAAGATTTAAATTATCTGTAAATTAAAATTTCATATATTATGAAGGTGAATGTAAGTTATTCGATAATTAAAAGAAAATCGAATAATACTAGGAAATTTTTAGGCAAGAAGATTTCTTTTAGACGGAACCATATTGATCAAAGGTCTAAAAAAATTTTCTAATAACAAATAATTAACATTAATTTTTCAAATAAGACATAAAATAAAATAAAAAATTAAATATAAAAAGTTTAAAAGGTGAAGCAAATTGGATCAAGGTTAGGAAATTTCATAAAATATTTAACTGATATGAAGCCAAAACCTTTTCAAGAAAGTTCAATGATACTCTTTGAATGCTCTTGAAGTGAGAGAAATTTTTTAGCATTGGAGCCAAATAGATGGAAACATCTTGAAAAATATTTCCGATATTTAATTATTGAAATTAAAGACAAATCAAAGGCAAATTTAGAATAGCCTAAATCTAAGTTGGTATCATTTTAATTTAAAATGATGGAGTGATTGAAACTCTTCCTAAGGTATCATTTTAAAAAGTGATGGAGTGATTGAAACTTTTCCTAAACGTAATCGTATACTCGGACCACATTCTAAAACATAGACCAGTGCTTATTTTTAAGAACCCTTAATCAAGCCGTCGTGGTAGACCACACAACACAATGGAAAGCATAGTCTACTGTCCTTGTGGTTGAAATATACAAGGCCTACTTAACGTGGGATTTTAAAACGCAAATAACTTTCAGATAGGGCTGTTCAAAAAGCGGCACTTTTATGAGCTTTTTGTAGATGTGGTAAAAATTGGTCCGAGTCCGAAAATCCGTCCGAGATCGAGCCGGGACTTATCTGAATTGACCAAAAAAGTCAAAGGTCTGAAACTGAAAAAGCTTGAAATTGAAAAAAACTCAAACCCGACACAATCCAAATCCGACATAACCCGAGCCCAATACGATCCGAAACTAAGACCGATCCGATCTGAAACCCGTAAAAAATCGAATTTATAACCCGAGAAAATCCGAATTATAATTATATAATTATTATTTAAAAATAAATAAATAATTGATACACTTTTTTAATTAAAAAGTTTAAAATTTTGAAAACAATTATTATTTATTATACAATTTTATCAATTATGTATTATTAGCAAAATAAATTTTGAATCTTTTTAATTCAATTAAATTAAATTAATTTAAAACACCATAATATATGATATCAAATAATCTTTAATATTATACTTATTGCATTTATAATAATAAATATATTATTAATTTAACATTTGATTTTATTATAAAAATCATTTTAACATTTTATTATTTTTATTTTATAATAAAATTTTAATTTTAATACAATAATAAATCAAATATATAAAAAAAATTATATAATTTCAATATTTGTTTGAAACTTTGAATTTTATATTTTGTGCAACATATTAAAAATATTTTTAATAAAATTAAATTTAAACTATATTTTCTTAAAGTTTCAAGTATAGAAAGATATTAAATTTAGATTTAAAAAAATCTAATCTTAAAATTAAAATTCAAGTTTTTAAGATTAGAAAAAGTTAAGTAATTAAATTAAATAATACAAGTACAATTTTTTTTATAAGCTTGGGCATCATTAAAAGAGAAAATTATAAATCAAGCTACTGGTAATTTTATTTTGAGTTTGTATATGATGCACTGACAGCGTATAGTTTCTATACACTGTCAATGCATCAAAGGTTGACATCTCATCAATAGGCCCTTATGGGCAAAGTAAAAAAATTTATTTATATTTGCATATAAGGACCTATTAATGAGGTGTCAACTTTTGGTGCATTGACAGTGCATGAAAACTATACACTGTCAGTGCATCATATACAAATCCTTTTATTTTTAGCCTTAAAACAAAAGACATTAATAATTCAAGCTATTGGTAATTAATTATTTATTATATTATAATAATATTATACATGAATAAACCAATTTGATATCTTATAATAATGATTTAAATATTATATTATAATAATCTTTTAAGAATAAATTATGTAATCTCTTAGTGTGTAAGTATTATTTTGATAGAATTAAGTATTTATTAAAAATAATTTATTTATTATCTATTAAATGTAAAATTAAAGTGTGGATAAAAATAATAATTCTAATAGTAAATTAAAGTGTAATTTAATAATATATTTGTTAGCTTTAAATTGACATATATATTTTGAAATGACAAAAACTTAAGTAAGCCTTAATGTTTTAATTCATATTGTAAATTTGCCTTATCACACATGATTTTCTCAATCCATTTTCAAGTGAACATATCAAACATTAAGACCATGATTTAATTACATACTCTTATTGGTCTTAATACTTTATAAAATGTTTTGAATATTTTAGAAATTACTTGATGAATTTTTGGACCATGTTTTCATTCGAGAAAGTCAAAAAAAACTCCCACAAAAATGCCAAAATGTTTTGGGTTAGATTAGGATCAAAGGCCACATCATTTCTAATTCAAAAAGTGCAGGAAATCACATTTTGGAAGCATGGGATCGATCCCTTTATGGCAGAATGCCCCGGAGGCCTAGAATGAAGCATGGGATCGATCCCTTTTGCAAAAGGATCGATCCCTTTATGTCAGAAAGCCTCCAACGGCTAGTTTCTGTGAGATACAACGGCTAGTTTCTGTTTTGACTCCAACCAACATCCACAAACCATCCAAGGGACTATAAATAGAGGCTTAGAAGCTAAAGGAAGCAAGAGGAACTACTCAGCAACTCCAAAACTCATATTCCTCAAATCCTTAAGCTTCAACAACAAATCAAGAGCTACAAAGTCTTCATCTTCCATCATTCACATATCTCTTGTATTGCTTAGCACAAATCTTGTATAAGCTTTTTCTTTGTGCCTAATTTCTGTAATTATTTACCTTCTTAGAGGTCTTCTTTGATTACATAATTTGTAAACCAATTCATTCCTTATAAAAGGGGAGGTTTCTCTTTAGCCTAAGAAAAAAAAGGAGGTTTCTCTTTAGCCTAAGAAAAAGAGGGAGGTTTCTTTTTAGCCTAGAAAAAGAGAGAGGTTTCTCTTGAGCCTGCAAAAAGAGGGAGTGTAACACAAATTCAAGAATAGTGAATTTGGAGAAAATCCTTGGGAGCATCTCATGGTAGAGGACGTAGGCAAGGTTGCCGAACCTCTATAAATCGCTTGCGTACATTTCTCTTTCCATACTCTCTTTAATTACTTGCAATTATATTTGTGCTTATTGTATTGAATTTGGATTACATGATTGAATAGCTTAGAGAACTTAGAAAATATCTATATAGGCTAGAGAATTTAGAAGAATCGAAAAATGAGCTTAAAGTTAGTTAAAAACCGATTCACCCCCCTCTCGATATAGCCTATAAGAGCCAACAATATTAGAGTAGTATTACTGTGTAAGTGGTAATTTTAATAAAATTTGTTTTTTATACTTTACTAATATTATTATTAATTATATTTAAATAACTCACATTATATTAATTAATTTAGTAATATCTACTATTTAACATTTTAATTAGATATTCGATCAATTGGTGTGTATCTAATATTATTATGTTAATGTGAACATAAAAAAATTAGTACTCAAAAAGATTAGTACTCAATTGGTGCATAACTGTATATGATATGATTATATCTAATGTTATTATTTATAGTATAATGTCAACTGGTGTATATAACATGTTTAATCTGACGTTCTAAATTTTTAATGAGATATTTGATTAATTAATATGTATGAGTACGATTATTTTTAATATAATAATGTTATATTATGATTTATGTACAAACCAAAAATAAAATAAATATAAAATTGAGGTAATTAATTGACCAATTATTCATAATATTAAGTATTTTTTTTAATGTATACTATAATCTTATTCAACATTATAATTGAACAATTAGTTAACTAGTTATGCGGTTAGATTTAATTTAATTACTAATTACGTTGGTATTTAAAAGACAAAATAAATGTAAAAAAATTCTTAAAAACTTAAAATTTTATTAAAAATATAATATAATTATTAAAAAAGCTAATAAAACAAAGTATAGAAAAAAAAATTATTGAACTAAGAGTGTCTAAATTCCAATGGCCCAATGTTGACCTAAAAAAAAACAATAACCCAATAAGTTATTTTTAAGAGCATAAAGCCATTTATATAAATGTTTAATTATTTAGTGTGATTTATTTATAATTTGTTAATTATTTATTTGTATAGCTAATATTTTTGGATTTTTACTTTCTTTTAGTTTTACTATATATATTTGGCTCACTTAAAAAATAATTTTTATATAATTATTAATATATAATTATATATTTTATAACACATGTGAATATCACAAGAAATTAAAAAAATAAATAATAATTGTCAAGTAATAAAAACATTAAAATGTAAAAATTTATATTTATATAAATATTTATTAAATTTTAACTTTAATTTAGCATTTCTATTATAATTTTATTTAACTATATAAAATTAAATTAATTATTACATTTAAAATTATAAAAATACTTATAATTTATAAAATTTTAAAATAATTTGACTAAGCCGGCTAAGTCCACCCGATTAAAACCAGACCGAACCCGAAACCGGACCGAAACTGAAAATAACCGAAACCGAAAATATCCGAAACCGAAATAACTCGAAACCGGAAGTACCTGAAACCGAAAAAACTCAAGATCGAGAAAACTCGAAACCTAGAAAAATTGAAACCAAAAAAACCTGAAACCGAAAAAGCCTATAACTGAAATAACTCAAACCCGAATATAACCCTGACCGAACCCATCCAAACCCGCCCGTTTGCCACCCCTAGCTTTTTGTTTGGATCGGACAGATTACAGTGCAAGCGTTGCTTGGTAAATGGCATGGTATTTATGCAACAGAGACATCTCCAATATTTTTAACAACATTAAAACATATGAATCTAAATATTTATGCAACAAGATTGTGTTCTAACATTGCTGCAGAACTTTAAGCCCTGCGATTTGGTTTATTGCTTGCATGGCAGCTGGGATTTCGACATATAATCTGTGAACGTGATGCAATGGCGGTTTTAGATCTAATCCGGAAAGCTGATATTAACCTTCATCCCCTAGGTAGCCTTACTGGGGATATACGCAAACTTCTACAGAGACCTTGGCAAGTGAAACTCCGACATGTTCTTCGAGAAGGAAACTTTTTTGCTGATACATTAGCTAAAGCTGCTTGTGATCTTGAAACAAGGGTTGAGATACTGACAAGCCCACCTTTATCTATCCAGGGCTTACTAGTAGCAGATACATGGGGAGTTACTTATCCCCGTGCTTTTAGGATGCCTCCTACTTTATTTCTTGTTATTTGCTTTAAGTTCCTTTGTAACCAAAAAATAAAAAATCTAATCTACCATGAGAAATATTTTTTTTATAGCCATGGGACTCTCGTTGTAAATGACCTCTCCGAAGCCTGAAAATCTGACAAAAAGCTGAATACTAAAATCTTTCTTTCCTTTTCCCTTTTTGTTCTTCTACAACTTACGAGGAATTGAATTTCTCATGCATTAAACAACCATTCATTCCCTGAAATGAATACCTAGGCATTTAAGTAGTACTGGAGAAATTTTATTAACATGCCAATCATGATAACATGCCACAAGACGCTATGAGCATACTATTGGTTAGGCCTGACGTGAAGAAATCAAAATCTTGTGATTTGTTGCGTGTAAATTATGCAAGCTCACTAAATGAAGGATCTCCTAAAACAACTGTAGGAGGTATAAAAACTATAAAGACGAGAATTCTTAAGTTTGTTATAGTTTTTCCAATGTGAAAATCAGCCTTCTGGGCTTCAAATTCCAACTGCCAATTCCCGGTGATTTCGAGTACTCAAGCTTTCTTTCGGTGATTTCGAGTCCCCATGCCAATTCCAACTGCCAACCCCCGCTTCAATACCAAACTGGACCACATATTCTTATAACAAAAGATTCAATGTTATCTTTGTGACGACTATTGGTAAGGGAGAGATTCTTTAGGAAAAATATAAGATTCCATCAAACCTTTAAGCTTAAAAGAGGGCCTTACAAATATATGCTTTTGCCAATATGATGTACAGATCTGCACAGGGAACTCCACCAATTCAATTAAAAACCAGTTTTTATCATGAATGCCCTGTCAACAGCCGATGCAAGCAAAGCAGAAGCTGCTGAATTTTAAGAATGTGAACTTTTAAGTGAACCCTTTCATCTCATACTTCACTCCATAGTTATTATTGTGAATTGAAATTTTTTTTAAGAGTTGAGTATCGTATCATAAGATATGGTAAAAAATTTTAAAATTAATTATAAATAATATATACAAGTGTAAGATAAATAAAAAATAAAAAATATTATACATATTAATAGGATTAAGCAAGTATATGATAAAAATAAAAAATATGATTGTTTTCAAACTCTTAACTTACTTATTAATAATATATATTTTTAAATAATAGTTATATATATATATTTTATTTTTAATTTATTAATTAAAAGTTTAATTTTTTTCAATATTTCAAGATTAAATTATATAGAGAATATGTTTTTAAGTGTTTTTTAAGTTAAAAATAATTAAATTTGCATTTTTAGCTAATTGGATTATATTAGATTTTTATTGAACTTGACTCAATTTCACTATAAAATGTATCAGAATGTATTGATGCATCATACGATATACATCGATTCGTTTGTATATTGATAGTTACACTACCGATTAATGATAAAAATTGATATTTTATATTGATACGTATTAAGTTTATAGTGAATCAAATTATATCGTACGATATGTATAACGTATCGTACAATTTTGATAACTATGCTCCACTTTTTGACCTATTTCAATATATATATATATATATATATATATATATATAAACACACACACACATATACATACATACATACATACATACATACATACGATCATATTGCGATTTACACTTTAACCGTGATGTGATCATCCGAGAATAAACAGGTGTTTTGCAAGGGGTAGGAAAACCATATTTCATCAAGCCAACATGGACCAGTTAAAAGATTCACATCAGCAACTTCAGAATATTTCATTCACATGGTAGTGTTCACACGAACGTTGCTAAGAGATATGATATTATGATCACCTATGTCTAGAAGTGGCAAACGGGTGGGTTTGGTCTGGGTTATATTCGGGTTCGGGTTATTTCAGTTTCAAGTTTTTCTGGTTTCGAGTTTTTCCGGTCTTGGGTTTTCTCGATTTCGGATACTTTCGGTTTTGAGTTTTTCCGGTTTCGGATATTTTCGGGTTCGGTCCAATTTTAATCAGGCGACCTTAGCGAGCTTAGTCAAATTATTTTAAATTTTTATAAATTATAAATATTTTTATAATTTTGAATGTAATAATTAATTTAATTTTATATAGTTAAATAAAAATATAATAGAAATGCTAAATTAAAGTTAAAATTTAATAAATATTTATATAAATATAAATTTTTACATTTTAATGTTTTTATTACTTGACAATTATTATTTATTTTTTTAATTTCCTGTTATGTTCACATTTGCTATAAAATATATAATTATATATTAATAATTATATAAAAATTTATTTTTTAAGTGAGCCAAATATATATATATATATATATATAGTAAAACTAAAAGAAAGTGAAAATAAAAAAGTATTAGCTATACAAATAAATAACTAACAAATTATAAATAAATCACACTAAACAATTAAACATTTATATAAATAGTTTTATACTCTTAAAAATAACTTATTGGGTTATTGTATTTTTTTGGGTCAACATTGAGCCATTGGAATTTAGACACTCTGAGTTCAATAAATTTCTTTTTTTTTACTTTGTTTTATTAGCTTTTTTAATAATTATATTATATTTTTAATAAAATTTTAAATTTTTAAGAATTTTTTTACATTTTTTTGTCTTTTAAATACCAACATAATTAGTAATTAAATTAAATCCAACTGCATAACTAGTTAATTAATTGTTCAATTATAATGTTGAATAAAATTATAGTATACATTAAAAACAAATACTTAATATTTTGAATAATTGGTCAATTAATTATCTCAATTTTATATTTATTTTGTTTTTAGTTTGTACATAAATCATAATATAACATTATTATATTAAATATAATCGTACTCGTATACATTAATTAATCAAATATCTCATTAAAAATTTAGAACGTTAAATTAAACAAGTTATATACACCAATTAACATTATATTATAAATAATAACATTTGATATAATCATATCATATACAGTTATATACCAATTAAGTACTAATTTTTTCATATTCACATTAACATAGTAATATTATATATGCACCAATTGATTGAATATCTAATTAAGATGTTAAATAGTAGATATTATTAAATTAATTAATATAATGCTAGTTATTTAAATATAATTAATAATAATATTAATAAACTATAAAAAAACAAATTTTATTAAAATTACCACTTGCACAGTAATACTACTCTAATATATTATTAAATTACACTTTAATTTACTATTAGAATTATTATTTTTATCAACACTTTAATTTTACATTTAATAGATAATAAATAAATTATTTTTAATAAATATTTAATTCTATCAAAATAATACTTACACACTAAGAGATTATATAATTTATTCTTAAAAGATTATTATAATATAATATACAAATCACTATTATAAGATATCAAATTAGTTTATTCATGTATAAGATTATTACAATATAATAAATAATTAATTACCACTAGCTTGATTTATTAATGTCTTTTGCTTTAAGGCTAAAAATAAAATTACCACTAACTTAATTTATAATTTTTTCTTTCAATGATGTCCAAGCTTAGAAAAAAAAATTGTACTTGTATTGTTTAATTTAATTACTTAACTTTTTCTAATCTTAAAAACTTGAATTTTAATTTTAAGATTAGTTTTTTTTAATCTAAATTTAATATCTTTCTATACTTAAAACTTTAAGAAAATATAGTTTAAATTTAATTTTATTAAAAATAATTTTAATGTGTTGCACAAAATATCAAATTCAAAGTTTCAAACATATATTGAAATTAAATAATTTTTTATATATATTGATTTATTTTTGTATTAAAATTAAAATTTTATTATAAAATAAAAATAATAAAATGTTAAAATGATTTTTATAATAAAATCAAATGTTAAATTAATAATATATTTATTATTATAAATGCAATAATTATAATATTAAAGATTATTTGATATCATATATTATGATGTTTTAAATTAATTTAATTAAATTAAATTAAAAAAATTCAATATTTATTTTGTTGGTAATTTATAATTGATAAAATTGTATAATAAATAATAATTGCTTTCAAAATTTTAAATTTTTTAATTAAAAAAATGTATCAATTATTTATTTATTTTAAAATAATAATTATATAATTATAATTCGAATTTTTTCGAATTATAAATTTGATTTTTTATAGATTTCGAATTGGTATCGATTTCAGATCGTATCAAGCTCGGATTATATCAAGTTCAGATTGTGTCGAATTTGGGTTTTTTTAGATTCGAGCTTTTTTGGTTTTAGGTTTTTTCGATTACGAGCTTTTTCGATTACGGACCTTTGACTTTTTTGGTCAATTCGGATTGATCCCAGTTTAATCTCGGGCGGATTCGAGTATGTTTTGGGGCTTGGGCTAGTTTTTGCCACCTCTACCTATGTCCAATAACCCACAAGCTCCGTACTACTATATGCTCAAAGATGATACATCATGGAGTTAAACAAGAATAAAATAGTTGTCACTGATGGCATCCAACTAAATGCAAAACTCAAATTGTAGATATTTTGCAACATGATGACAAGAATCACCAAAAGTCCTTTGAGGCTCATGTAGTGTCATAATCAATTTGTCGATTCAGATGGCTGTTCCTCCTCTTTCTGACCAGCACCACCGGCTACAACATCAGTTGTTTTTGAAGGAGGTGGTTCTGCGCATGCCCTCAAAACAGCTTCATTCTGAGAGAAATTAACATTTCGAGTGTCTCAGGGATATATAAATTTTGAATGATGATATCTGAACTGCATTAAGAAAGAATAATATAATGATACAGGAACCCAAAATTATGGGATCAACACTGCAAATTCATTGGTATATACAGGGTATAAAAGGGTAAAGAAAAAAGGGTAATTACAACAACATAAACATATCAGGATTTAGCAACAAGCAGGTAGATGAAAGCCCAGGAAAAAAAATGCTTCAGGAACTGATACTAAATGCAAGGCAAATAGAAGACCCCATGCATATTTATTTCTTATTGGTTATAAAATTGTGGCTAAGTTCCAACAGCAGCAAATCATATCTCTGAACTGCTAAACAAAAGCTATGTTAGGCTTCTTTCAAATATTTGTTGAAGTCATAAGTCTATTTCACAGATAACAAGCATGAAATAGGATTTGAGTTCAGCATCTTAAGGCTGCAGAAAAAGGTCAAGTTTTATCAAAATAATTCTTTCTCA
This sequence comes from Heritiera fomes, assembly GCA_032173925.1. Lineage (NCBI taxonomy): Eukaryota > Viridiplantae > Streptophyta > Magnoliopsida > Malvales > Malvaceae > Heritiera > Heritiera fomes. Next base: position 5,389,672 of record JAPDPM010000019.1, read on the forward strand.
CAAATTACATGGTTGAAATTAAATAATTTATTTTATGCAGAAGTTACAAACTCAAGGAGTATTTAGATCCAAGCAAGAGAAAGGCCATGAGACAATAGATGCTGATTTTCTTAACCGAGTACCAGCACAGCCTGACAACAAACAAATTCATGGTAAGCAGACAGCCCAATGCAAGAAAGTTTAAACTCCATTATGTCCACATAGAATGAGTGCAGTCAATCGACCAGCCAAATAATTAGATATAAAGAAAAAATGTCCCAGGGCACTTGAGTCCTGTGCCATCTCTTCTTCAGGACTCAAGATTTTCTATCCGGTTCTGGATGCTTAGTTTAAACCACTCAACTTGAATTTACTGATCAGACACATCTAATGCCAGCCTACGTCTGTAAGCCCATTAAAAACAACACAAACAGAACTTCAACTCTCAAAGCTTGGAATATCCAATGCCAAAGACACATGAAAGGACGAACCATCTACATAAAAGGGACACATACACAAGCACAGAGAGGAAAGCATCACTCCTGAATATTGAATATTCTTAAGAGGAAATCCCAACTAACAGGACACTATAACCGGTGAAATTAAACTCGGCATGCTATCTTGAGCGTGTATGATTGACTTTTGCAATGTATAGTGTATAACATTAGCAACTAAATCCAGTGTCTGAGCCCAAACATAAATAGCTATACATGCAATAAACTGTCAATGTTAACTTGAACCTTGTATTGTGTAGTTGACAACCTTCCCCCAGAGTTTATGTATTTTTTGCCCCTGAATTCTAAATAGTTGCCAACAACTAACCGAATCAATTCAGAAAACAAATTATCAATTACCAAGAAAAGAAACCGAGCAAGAAGAAAGGTTTTGGCATAGAAAAGTTGAATCTGAAGCATTGAAATGATATAAAGTGTGTAAATAAGCGAAAAAGGATAAAACCCTAAAATAACATATTTGCTATTAAAACAGGAAAACGGGAGAAGGTAATGTAAAGAGTTTTAGGACCTGCCAAACACGATGGAGGCGCTTCTTGGCGTTGGCTTTGCGGGTAGAAGTGAGCTTAATTCGCTTCCAAACAAGGCCTCCGGAGTCATGCTTCTTCACTATCTCCATCACTCTTGTTCCCCAAAATGCTCCTATTCCTCCTGCCATCTCTCTTACCTCTGCTTCCTCCGATCGCTCTCAACTCCTTTTCTATCTTCCAACTGGGCCTAATCCCCCTCCCCCGGTAACAGGAAAACAACCAAACAATGCCTAAACTCTAAACTTTACATTACCCCAGATTCTGTATTTGGGTCGATCCATAAACAAAGGCCTTGTCTTAATACCCGCACCATGAACCTAAGCTGATTTGCCAGCTTTTTTTTTTTTTTTAAAGAAGATTACATGTTTATTATCAATCAGGATTAGGAGTAGTGGTAGTTTTAGGCTGGACCGGTTTGAGTCGGGCCAGACTGATTTCGGCCCATAATTTATGTGAACCGGTTTAATTCACTTCAAAAATAGGGCTGTGTCGGGTCTAAACGTGTTGGCCCCATTTTTTTAATTTTTTTTGTTTTTAAATTTATTTATTAATTTTAATCAAAATAAATATTAATATATTTTTATGATTTAATCTAATAAATTTATTTTATAATAAATAATTTTAATTGTTATTATAATAAATAAAGTTATTATAACTTTTTTAATAAGGTTATTAGTTTAACAAATTATAATACTTTTAAAATTTTTTGAATTTTGTTACACTTATTTATTACATTTGAAATATAATTAGACTTATCATTTATCATTTGAAATATAAATAAGCCTGTCATTTTGCACTTAAATATTTATTCATTTATTTAGTTTGTTTTTAAAATATTCATTTATTTTGTATTTTAAATATTTATTTATTTTCTAAACTTATAAGTTATAACATTAATTTATTTAGTATTTAATAATAATAAATGAGAAAAAGGAAAAAGTTAGGAGACCAAAGATATATTTTTTTTACGTAGAAAATTCCTTCAAAAGTTAAAAAAGCAAAGGATCATGGGACTGTAGTACAATATATTTACAATTTTACATTCAATTTACAAAGAAAGAAAAAAAATTATTTCCTATTCCTATTAATTTATATTAATTGCCTTGAAAATTTCTTCCTCCCCCAAAATATTATCGGTGAACTCATTTGGTCATTCCAAGTTTCTTATTGCTGGATTCTGCTTCAATCCAATCTTTAAGGCATACTAGCATGTATAATAAATTTAGATTAAGACTGGTTTGATAGTCTCCAATGATTCTTCCATATGTCAAGAATGCAGATTCTGAAGTAACAGATTATACTTTATCACGGTCTGAAATATCATATATTTTTCTAATTTCTCATAAACAATTCACATACGGTTGTGTTGGCTCTATAACAATACCGAGAAGGGGGGTGCATCGGTTTTTAGTTAACCTTAAATTCGTTTTTTTGTTCTTCTAAATTCACTAGCCTATATTAATGTTTTCTAAGTTCTCTAAGCTATGCAAGCATGCAATCCAATTTCAATACAACAATCACAATATAGTTGCAAATAAATAAAGAGAGAAGGGAAAGAGAAATGTACACAAGTGATTTATAGAGGTTCGGCAACCTTGCCTATGTCCTCTACCTTGAGATGCTCTCAAGGATTTTCCTCAAATTCACTAACTTGAATTTTTCTTTACATTCCCTCTTTTTCGCAGGCTCAAGAGAAACCTCTTTCTTTTTCAAGACTCAAGAGAAACCTATCCCTTCATTTTTCTGAGCTAAAGGAGTAAACCTTATCTATCCAATATGGCACTCAAGGGTTCACTCCCCTTTACAAGTTGTGATTAGGTTTACAAAGAGTGTAATCAAAGAAGGCTTCTAGATAAGCAAATGATTACAAATGTTAAGCTATAGAAAAGAAACTCTAAAGTATTTGTGCGATAAAATACAAAGATATTAAGAGTAAAGAAAGATATTGAATTCTAGCTCTTGTAATATTTGAGATGCTTGGAGAAGATGAAGAAATTGAAGAATGAAATGTCTTAGCTGCTCTCTCTTATTTCTTGAGCTTCCAAACCTCTATTTATAGTCCCTTGGATGTATTCTTGACGTTTGGGTGAAGCCAAAACAAAAGTTACCATTGTATCTCACCAAAATTAGCCGTTGGAGGCTTTTCACGTGTTAGGGGATCGATCCTATGCCCTAAAGGATCAATCCCATGATTCATTCCACACCTCTAAAGCATTCTGCCATGAAGTGATCGATCCTTTCCCTCAGGGGATCGATCCCATGCTTCAATTATGCTTCCTGGAGCATTCTACCACTTGGGGATGAATCTCTCAACATGGGTCGATCCCTTAACTTGTTCCTGCACTTTTCTAGGCCATTTTAGGTTAGAAATGATGTGATTTTTAGTTTTAATTCACCCCCTGTAGACACCCTATTTTATCCGGGGTCTTAATTTGTATAAATAATTAATTGGGTTGGGTGACATTTGTATTTTAATTTAACAATTTAGAATTAGGCTAGAATTAAATTTTAATTTTTAGATTTAGAATTAACATTAATTAGGAAATTAAAAATAAAATAGAATTTAGGAATAAAAAAAGGAAAAGAGAGAGAAAAGATAAAAAGAAATAAAAATAAAGTTAATTTTAGGATTAGATAATTAGGATAATTAGATTTTTAGGATAATTATTTGGATTAATATTAAATTTGATAGAGTTAGATTAGGACTAACATAATAATTAAATAGATAAAATATTTAAAAATATGAGATAATTATTAGAATAAGTATAGTTGTATTAGGACTCTAACTAATTTATGGCTATAAAAAAGATTAAAGCTTAGGATTTAATGAGGGGGAAAAAAAGAATCAAGCTTCTTGAAATCATATTATTATTCTCGTACAAAAGGCTTTAACCTAACTTTGCTGCTTACACCAACATCACCGCCATTCTTGTTCAAACACTGCCTGAACCCAGCCTAGCACCACCCTTGTGCCTTTCCGCCAGAAGCAAAACCAAGATTCCCACCATCTTCCTGCCCTACTCGCTCTCCTTCATAAGCCGAACCATCCTGTCGCACCCCCGCTTGACAACCTTGCTGCCAATATACACAGCCATCATCGCCGACCTGCTGCTGTTCCAAACGTGTCCTAACCGTCCTCTGTTTTCTACTCAGCCCAGCCATCCTTTATCATCATCCACCACCACAGATCGAGCCTTCGTTACAGCCAACATGATAGTCATCATCTTCACATCGACATCGTCATTATTGAACCAAACCACAATCCCCTTCTTGCACAGCCTGCTCCTTGGTTCCGCTGGTGTTTGCTCAGCCTTGTACCGCCCTTGCTGCTGCATTGTTGCCACCGTGCCTGCAGTTCTGAGTTTGCTACGCCTACTGCCAAATTTCCTGCTGCTACCTGCATCCTCGCCCCGAAACAGCTCACTGCCTTGTTCCAACATCGTTTTCAGCCGCCCATATCCTGCTTTGCGGCAACTTCTTCTGCTACCAACCACCGCCCCTGCACCAGTTGCTCGCACGTTCTATTGCCGCGTTGCCGTACCAAGTTTGCCCTACTGATTTGCTGCTGGCTGTGCCCGCCACCATATTCCATTGCTCCATCATTTGCTGAGGCGTCATCAAACCGATAAGGAAAGAAAGAATGCAGAGCTACGTGGGATAAACAAGAAAGAAAGAAAAGCATCAGTAAAAGAGACGACAAAAACAGTAAGAGAAAAGCTTATTTTTGTATAACAGTTAATGGATAGATTAGGATAACATCTACTTGATAATATGCAATTAAATAAATCAAGATTTAAATTAACAGGATTTAATAATTGGATTTAATTTGTAAATAGAAATTTTGTATGAGGACTAATTAATTTGGTTAACATGATTTAATAATGTAATATGACTTAATTAATTTAATATGAGCTAACTTATGAGAATACATTTGCATGACTTGTATGATCGGATTGATTTTGCATGATTTGATTAATTTGATTTTTTTATATATATTGAATAAATAATTTGTATGTTGATATGATTTGTTTAGTTTAATTTGTATGATATTTGTATGATATATTTTATGTTTTATATGTTTAGCATGATAGATATTAGATAAATAAAATAATAGAAAAATAAATTAAATTAAAAGATGCAAATAAGAATAAAATTGAATAAAAATTGAATAAGGAAATAATAAAGTTATATTAAGAAGATGAATGCAAATTATCCGATGATGAAATTTCAAGAAAGTCGAATGGTACTCCTTGGAAATTTCTAGGTGAGGAGTTTGCTCTAGACTGAACCAAATTGATGGAAGGTTTAGAGTAAATTTTCAATACAATAATATGTGTTCATTTTCTAAAATAGAAATAAATAAAATATAATAATAAAGACAATTAAAATAAAATAGAAATAGGATATTGAAATAATTTGAATAAAAAAAATAATGAAGATAATTAAAAATAAAATAAAAAAATTAGTAAGAATTGGGTATAGAGCCAAAATTAGGATTTTCATAATATATTCTGACGACGGAGCCTCTTCAAGCAAGTCAATCGGTACTACTTGAATACTCCTGAGGTGAGGAGATTTACTTATTGTCTGAACCAGATTGATGGAAGGATTTTAAGTAAATTTTCAATATTTTAAGCATATCGAAATTAAATTAAAGTAAATTTAGAATGACCTATTGGGTATAGAGTCAATATTAGGGTTGTCATAATGTATTTAAATGATCCGACGACGGAGCCTCTTCAAGCAAGTCAATCGGTACTACTTGAACACTCCCGAGGTGAGGGGATTTACTTATTGTCTGAACCAGATTGATGGAAGGATTTTAAGTAAATTTTCAATATATTAAGCATATCGAAATTAACTCAAAATAATGTAAATTTAGAATGACCTAAAGTAGTTGGTACCATTTTAGGATAGGCGTCGTAGGGGTGCTAATCCTTCCCCACGCGTAACCGTACTCCCAAACCCTAGATTCTTTGAACGTAGACCAAGCCTTATCTTTAGACAAGAATAGGTGACCAATCACACCTTAGGTTTGAATGGTTGGTGGCGACTCCTAGAATTTTAAAGTCTAGCGGTTAGGTTCACGGACCTAGACGTTATGACAGTTTGGCGACTCCGCTGGGGACATTAGAGAGTCAAGCCGGCATATATTTTAGGTCATTAGAAATTTTCTTAGAAATAATGTTGATTTCATAATGCTTAATAATCATTTCATACGCAAACGCTTCACATGCATACATGCATAAGCCCTCAACCCGGGCTCTATCCTTGTTAGGAGGGAGAAAAGTACCTACGCCTTCGTGAGGTGGTAACCTCCGCATGGGCTGGCGAAAAACTCCCACTCAAATTGAACCTTTCCGCTTGTAACCTATAATGGGTGAGGATTGGGTGCCTTACTAGTCCTATGTGGATGATAGTGAGGAACAATTTGGGAACCTTTAGACCTTGAATTATCCAAACCCAACATGTAATGAAACATAAGGCTTAGCCTTAGGGTGGAACCATATTAGATTGGAGTGTAGACTCAAACCTAAGATAGGACACATGAAGGAATAAGTTTTACTTCCTCTTTTGTACATTGTATTTACAAAAAAAATAAAAAAAACATAGTTTTTCTTTCTTCCATTTTTCAAAATAAAAAAGTAAAAAACAAAAAAAAGAATTTGTTTGTATCATTAAGTCATGCATAGTTGTGTTTGATTTTGCATCAGATAACATATCATTCATGTAAGTTTGCACCTGTCTTATCATGAGAATGAACACACTTTTAATTGTTAGGAAAGATTACTAGACCTAAGGGCATTCCATGTGCATTCATTTTTGTGCATAAACATATTACCACATGAAATAATTTCAACTTAATTGTGGCACTCAAGGTATCAAAATTGCATCCACTAGACGGTCCACCCTCCACAAATACCATACAAGATATCAAGCACGCATAATGGAAGAGGATCAAAATAGCAGGATAGAAAAGTTGGAAAGGGATAATGTAGAGATGAAGGGGCAATTAAGCGAAATTACTCAGTTGCTAAATGTCACGACCCGTGACCACATTTTTCATCTTCTTATACACATCTTAACCGGTTGGGCTGTCTGTGATACTTCACTTGTACTGACTGTTAAACAATTTTACAATGTATTGTTTATATTATACACATCCCCTATCGTAATTTATCAGATAAGTAGTACTGTTGACATGTCTAAATACAGAGAATAAATGATCATACCTCAAATAAACAGTCGGTCTGACACATTGTCCTTCGTGTACAACCAGGATCCACAATCCACTGAACTCACATTCATCAAAACCTGAAATGTTGAAAATTAAGGGGTGAGCAAAACCACGGCTCAGTAAGAGAATTATATGCCTCACTTGATACTCAGCTTCCTATATGCTGAAAATCTTTTTCATTTTTCCTATGGGCTCTAGGCTCGCATGTAGGAAGGATACTACAGTCGGCTAGGGATCCGATTAGAGTAAGGTAGGTATTTTAGAATACCATACTTGTTCCGGAACCTAGAAGCAACTGTAGAGAGATTTTTATTTCATTTTGACTTAATAAATCCTTTTCCTTTTCACCGCAAAAATCTTTTCGTATTCTTTTCAAAATGATGCTTTTATGAAATACAAGGGTTTAATTACAATAACTAATATTCATATATTCTTTAAAAAGAATATTAGTTAAATCATTATCATTTTTCTTTAAAACTTATTTCATATACATACGGACGTCTCAAACTTGTTTATGCTTTCATTCTATTCTTAAATTCCTAAGGCACCATTCTTTTTATCAGTATGATTAAGTGTGAAAGAACGAACTCATTGTAAGGACCGGGAGTGCCTAGATCTCTGTTAACCAGGGATTTACCACCCCAATGCCTTACTCATCCGATATATCACACACATCATATGTCATATACACCAGATCTATTTCATCCTTTGACATTTGTCGAATTCACGAATCACAATCACTTACTTATCGTCACAATATCCTACGATTTCTCATACTAACATCGGAACACGTGTAGCACTTAGTTCCCGAAGGACTTTAGAGGTGGCTCCCACGGTTCAATCATCGAGTCTCTGCTCGGTATGGCCTGTACTGAAACATCAGAACACGTGTAGCACTTAGTTCCCGAAGGACTCTAGAGGTGGCTCCCACGGTTCAATCATCGAGTCTCTGCTCGGTATGGCCTGTACTGAAACATCAGAACACGTGTAGCACTTAGTTCCCGAAGGACTCTAGAGGTGGCTCCCACGGTTCAATCATCGAGTCTCTGCTCGGATTGGCCTTTATGCCATATGTATTTTCCACTGTCTTATCAGATCTCATGTAGTACCTATGATCTAATATTTCATTTGAGACCATAGAAAGAATATTAGAATTATCATTTCTTCCTTTTGAAAACATATTACCTATAATTTATGGAGTCTAAGATAGACATCAATCTTTTCATATTGTATACCTCGGAGGGTAAGGAAGTACACCGGTCAAATCTATGACCATAACCTATATTGTCCTCGGTGGATCACTGATTAGATGTCCATCGGGACTAAACATATCACATATCATGCATCAGCATGACAAGAAACCAATCAGTCTAAAAACCGTAATTCTCATCATAAAATACGCCTTTATGGAATTTATATAAATATATAATTCCATGATTTAAAACCATAAGGGTTAAAATCCTTTAGTGAATATTTATAAGAATATTCATAAGAATACTCACTATATTTCACTTCAACTTTCGTCTCGTAATTCGTGTAATTTATCTATTCTGAGAATTTTCGGTAATTTCATTATCACCATTCTCGAATACATGAATATTCTAAAGTTCCATCTCATTATATTCATATTTGATGAAATTTAGAAATTTCCTCATGTCTCGTGGTTTACTATCGAAATTCGGAAATAAATCGTTTAATATGATTTTATAAAGTTTTTCTAAAATTTTCGGCAGCATAACGACTGCCGATTTACTAACCTCCTGCACAAAAAATACAGTTTAAAATCTTTCAGCCAGTACTTCTCCCCAAATTATTTTCAGCAAATCATGCATTATAATAATTTTCATAAAATAATTGCATAAAATATTTCAAATTAAATTATGCAGACTGAGTATCCTTACAGTGCTGCACATGCATCCCTTACCTTTTTCCGGGTCGGCGACTTCCGCTTATCGATCGCGCCCGCACTCCATTTCTCCGATTCCTTATCCCGATTGCTGAAAATAATTTCTAGAATTAAAATTCTAATTTTTAGAATTTTTCATAATTTATTTAATTTTTTCTGAAATTAAATTCTCGGAAAATTTCTTACCGAATTTGTAAAAATCCCGGGTTGTCGAATTTCCGGGAATTTTTCAAATTCCCGAAATTCTCCTTTTCCTCTTTTTCTTCCTTTTTTTCCTCTTTTTCTTTTCTTTCTTTCTTTTCTTTTCTTTTTCTTTTTCTTTTTCCTTTTTCTTTTCTTTTTCTTTTCCTTTTTTCTTCTTCCTTTCCCGGTTCAGACCGGTCCAGCTCCTGTCCTCGCCGGTTCCTCGCCGGCGGCCGGTTCTCCGGCGGCTCGATGGCTCAGCAGCTGGCCGGCGCTACGGCGAGCTTGGATCTGACCTCCGTTCATCCCGAATCGACCGCACGGCGACAGATCGAGGCGGTTTTGCCTCGGTTTCTTCTTCCTCTTCGCCGGCGTTCCTCCGCCGTCCATTGCGTCTCCGGTGGCCTCCATCAGCTTCCTCTCCCTCCGGTGAAGCTTCGGTGGCAGTGGCGGTGCCTGGATCGGCCGGCACCGCCGTCCGCCATTTTCCTTTTCCTCCGACTATTGCTTCGTTTTCCGTCGATCCCATTCCGTTTCTGCACGCCGGCGTTGGCATCGGCGTCCTCTTCTCTGGCCGGTGGCGTCCCGCCTTTCTTTTCCCCTCGCCGGCGGTGGCATCTCCGCCACTGATGGTTGCGGCTGGGAGGGTCGGGATTGCTTCCCCCGATCCTTCCTTTCTTTTCTGTTTTTTTTTTCCTTTTATGCTTTTGTTCTCTTTCTATATTTGGTATAAAATACACTATATTTTATATTTTATACATATAATATATATTATATGTTATACACACATTATTTCATACATAATATTATACAATATATATTATATACAAAATACATATTGTACATTACAAAATACATGTCTAGTATATATGTGTATATATATATATACTTAAAATTAAGTAACATTTAAATATATAAATTATATAAATGCTATAATAAAATATTTATACATATAAACTTTAATATAAAACCATACTTACTTTTCTTCTATATGTATTTACATAATTATATATACACATAAAACATTATATTTATATACATATGTATTATTTGAATTTATGAAATAGTATATATATATTTCTATATATATAACAACGCATTTTAAAATATACTATATAATATTTTGAATACATATGTATTGTTATAAAAATACATTTATATAATAATATATAATTATATAAATATATTTCATTTATTTTCTTATTTTTCTTAATTAGATTTGGATTTTAATTTATCCAATTTAATTCTTTTCCTCTCTCTATTATTTTTATCTTCACTTCCTCATTTCTCAGGATTTTCAATAATATCCCGTTTCTCGCAAATTTATATTTATTTCGTCTTATTTAATTTCTCTAATATTTATTTTCAATATTTCTAATTTCCAATAAATGGAAAAATTTACGGTTATCACATCCTCCCCACCTTAAGAAATTCGGTCCTCCGAATTTAACTTAAGTCCAAAGGTGGTACATGCCGTATACTTATGACTTCTGACCTCTAGTTCATCCTCCAAGTAATACTGCCAGCACACTTTCAACATCAAGAGTGCTTTAGACCACTACATGCTGTCTTTCATCGTATATGTCTATACTCCCGTAAGTTCATTTCTAAAATCGGGAGTTATTCCCTTTTATTCTTTTCATATAAGAGTCCATACACAATATTTTTCATATTACAGCTGATCTATGCTGTTCATCATCCATTCTTCTCACTTAGTGCCGAGTCGACATAATTTGGTACTATCATGTACTCATATCAATCAATTATATGTAAGTGTCCCAGTAGCTTTCACATCTCATGCACATGCTCTCTCAATATCATGGAGCGTTTACATCTCACGCTCATGTATATAAATATATATCAGTATGGAGCGGTGCTATCAATACACTTGGGATCTCGAAAGCCCTTTGCTATCTCTCATTAGCATATGGCAACACAGAGACTCCCATCACATGTAAGGCTCACTGGAACTGTACATACACATTCATACCGTTTAACACTTATACTTCGACTAAGGCACTAGAGAATCTAGATGTCTGATAAGGGAAAGTGATTCTATTTAGATCATCAGTCTTTAATCACTCCCATATCATCATTTCTCTTTTGGACTCTTTATTGTCCACAATATTCATTTTCACACTTATTCCATCAAGGCTACATCTCATTTGCCGATTTTACTATAGATCATCTCTTACGATCATAATTCATGAGACTATCATATTCTCTTCATGTAGTATGGTCTTTAAATCTCCAATTAAAATATATATATATGTATATATATATATATATGAAACGAGTATCCTGATTGGAAAAGTCCTCTGTTCAAGACCAAAAGTTCCGAGGTTCGAAGCCTTCCCTTTTTATGTGATAACCAACACAAATCACCCTCAGTCTTAACTTCGGGAACTGTTTCATATTGATGTTCCCTTCTCATCATGCAGTTTATTTTCTTATTCCACTTTCACTTTCGTTTTCATATTCTTACTCTCATCCCTTTTTGTCGGTTTTCTCGATTGATATGGTACTATACTATTAAGATCTTTTAAAATCTTGTATACCATCTTTTTCTTTACACTAGCCATCTACCGACTTTAATTTCTTTAATTAGATCTCGTCTATAGAGCAGCTAGTCTCATCATTCTTTTATAGGCTGACAATAGGATTTAGCTAGACTCATTACTTTCATATCTCAATCATTATCTGTATATCATAGACAGGTTCACTGTCATCCTGTCGTTTCGAGATTTTATATCTCAAGAAGAGATACTATCTAGCCAAATTTCTTAGTTGCTAATCTTAGCACAATTTCACAGCCTTTAAGAGTCTAAGGATCATATTACAATGCTGCTCATGTTCCATTTATACTTTAGACTCTATCAATATTTCAACTATTTACTCATGTAAGAATGCCTCATTCTTTAGGCTTATATACTTCACAAGGCAACTCATTACCCTTGTAACTTCAATAGGAACTCGTAAAATTCACTCCGAGTTCGAATCATTATCTTATGGACAGCAATCTTCAATCTTTTATCTAATGACGCTTTATACTGAGGCTAGTCTTATTTACTCCTCACGTATCTCTAATTAGATCAATAAAGCGTCCATTTTCACGTAGATTAATGCTTGTTCTTCACCAGAACTTCATCAATGATAGAAATTTAATATATCCTTTTTGATTCGTCTACAACTCAACATCATTTGCATTTCTCTCATTTACACCTATACAGATAACTCCTTTATTCTCAATTTTTTCATTATCAGTATTTTCGTCATCCAGACTTCTACACGTAAATTTCATTATTCACACCTTTTCCAGAGTTATTTTCTTAAGCTTTTCAGATTCTTCCTACATCTTCCGATATAAGCTTAGAATTTAACTTCATATTCAAAATCGCACCAATGTTATCTCGATTCCTCTAATTTATATAACTTTGGAAGTTTTATCGGAAATCAAATCTGATACTTTCTTTACTCGTACCTTTCTTATCATCTTGTGACCATCATTTCACAGTGTAGTTTCAAGGCAGAGACATTCCATATCCAATTCATTTTGATACCTACTCTACCTTGATTTCATTACCTAGTCATGCTTTACAGCGTTACGAATCTCATTCTGGTAAGCTGTATCAAATACAATGGTTCTCAACACACTTCACAGCTACCCGTTTCAATTCCGTTATTCACTCTAAAACTATTTCCATTTACTAAATTCAGACTTTGTTTCCTCGAGTATATTCTCCACAAGGTTTGAACCTTGGCACCTCTTACGTACCTAGTTCTTTACTCTCGTGTTACCATTAAGATAATTGTAAGAGCCTCGCCCGTTCATATTGACCGTCGGCGAGCATTCCCTAGGCGATCCTTTCGCCTCAGGTTTATCCTTACTAGTGAGTCGGCGATGAGATAGTTCGCCTATATCTCACAACACATGATCCGCTACGGGTCGCCCACCATTGGGTCACCCATCACAGTTCTGTCTCAAAGGTCTTGAAGAACTTAGGTTAGCGGTCATCTTCCCTTTTTATTACTAGACTGTTCTTATAATTATCCTCTAATTCACAGTACTCCACATAGTACCTCATTGTGTAGCACATATTCCAAGATACGTCGGTTCTATGTACGATTATCTGTTTGATACCTCAAAGTAATGAAAACGTACAGAACCATAAGTAATCACACCAGTATGTATATCATTATCTGTACTTTTCACCTCATCAGTCAATTCTTGTAATCATTTCACTTTTCATAGTATTTAACGATCCCATTCAATACACTCTAAATTTTTCGACCCTTACAGTCAATAACCGGGTCAATCATCTGATGACATTCCACTACACTCTTTGGATCGCATCATACCATTTTATTGTGAAGCCCCGGACTTACCGTTTCTTTCAGGGATTTACCGAGCCACTTCACTCATCCGTACTCGTTTTATTGTGAAGCCCAGGATTTACCACTATGGCCCAAAGTCCACTCGTGGGGGGGCCCTGGCCACCTCACTCAACCGTACTGTTATCCCCTATGGCCCACAGTCCACTCGGGGTTTTTCTTTCGCGTCCGTAATTTAAGTGTTAGTGGAATCAGTAATAGGGATCGTTAGATTCATATGACATCTTCTATGCCATTAATAATTCCATTACTATCAATGGATTCCAATTCAGCTCGGTTTTTAACACTATTCCGAACATCGCCCAATATAGGGGCATTTTCGTCATTTCGACATTTATTTCTATCTCCTCAATATCCATTTAAATCAATGAACTAATCATCTATATGTTGATAGTATCCTTTCTGATACTTATAACAGCAATTTAGATCTCATTCGATTTTCGACAGAGAAGTTCACTAAAATCCACAATGAGATTATTTTGCTTGTGATTCAGCTTTATATCATTAATTTCTCTGTCAAATCGATCAATTCCAACTTCTGGTGATCTATTTTGACTCCCAGTAAAATTTTGGGGTAGGGGTATTTTGGTCATTTTTGGCTAAAAATTTTCTCTCTTCAAATTACCCTCAATCGGTGATCTTAGAGTCTATTTAATGATGATATTTCATTCCCCTATTTTATACCATCACTTTCAGGTCTCAGTTCGGTTCGGACAGAAAAGTACTGGTGGGGCCCTCACCGAGTCCATTTCTGTTCCTTACCGAACAGGCCTTCATATAGATTAGATGAATCACCAATTTTTCGGTAATTTCTGAGCTTATTTTCTTCTTTAACATTCTCAATTTATACTTTCTCACTCCCTTTAAATCATTTTACTCCATTACAATCATTTATTTTCTCTATATATTTAGACGACACAGTACTACCGGGGATGTTTAACTCTTTTCTTTCCAAAGTATCCACAGACATCAGGCCAACCAATGCTCTGATACCATTAAATCTGTCACGACCCGTGACCACATTTTTCATCTTCTTATACACATCTTAACCGGTTGGGCTGTCTGTGATACTTCACTTGTACTGACTGTTAAACAATTTTACAATGTATTATTTATATTATACACATCCCCTATCGTAATTTATCAGATAAGTAGTACTGTTGACATGTCTAAATACAGAGAATAAATGATCATACCTCAAATAAACAGTCGGTCTGACACATTGTCCTTCGTGTACAGCCAGGATCCACAATCCACTGAACTCACATTCATCAAAACCTGAAATGTTGAAAATTAAGGGGTGAGCAAAACCACGGCTCAGTAAGAGAATTATATGCCTCACTTGATACTCAACTTCCTATATGCTGAAAATCTTTTTCATTTTTCCTATAGGCTCTAGGCTCGCATGTAGGAAGGATACTACAGTCGGCTAGGGATCCGATTAGAGTAAGGTAGGTATTTTAGAATACCATACTTGTTCCGGAACCTAGAAGCAACTGTAGAGAGATTTTTATTTCATTTTGACTTAATAAATCCTTTTCCTTTTCACCGCAAAAATCTTTTCGTATTCTTTTCAAAATGATGCTTTTATGAAATACAAGGGTTTAATTACAATAACTAATATTCATATATTCTTTAAAAAGAATATTAGTTAAATCATTATCATTTTTCTTTAAAACTTATTTCATATACATACGGACGTCTCAAACTTGTTTATGCTTTCATTCTATTCTTAAATTCCTAAGGCACCATTCTTTTTATCAGTATGATTAAGTGTGAAAGAACGAACTCATTGTAAGGACCGGGAGTGCCTAGATCTCTGTTAACCAGGGATTTACCACCCCAATGCCTTACTCATCCGATATATCACACACATTATATGTCATATACACCAGATCTATTTCATCCTTTGACATTTGTCGAATTCACGAATCACAATCACTTACTTATCGTCACAATATCCTACGATTTCTCATACTAACATCGGAACACGTGTAGCACTTAGTTCCCGAAGGACTCTAGAGGTGGCTCCCACGGTTCAATCATCGAGTCTCTGCTCGGTATGGCCTGTACTGAAACATCAGAACACGTGTAGCACTTAGTTCCCGAAGGACTCTAGAGGTGGCTCCCACGGTTCAATCATCGAGTCTCTGCTCGGTATGGCCTGTACTGAAACATCAGAACACGTGTAGCACTTAGTTCCCGAAGGACTCTAGAGGTGGCTCCCACGGTTCAATCATCGAGTCTCTGCTCGGATTGGCCTTTATGCCATATGTATTTTCCACTGTCTTATCAGATCTCATGTAGTACCTATGATCTAATATTTCATTTGAGACCATAGAAAGAATATTAGAATTATCATTTCTTCCTTTTGAAAACATATTACCTATAATTTATGGAGTCTAAGATAGACATCAATCTTTTCATACTGTATACCTCGGAGGGTAAGGAAGTACACCGGTCAAATCTATGACCATAACCTATATTGTCCTCGGTGGATCACTGATTAGATGTCCACCGGGACTAAACATATCACATATCATGCATCAGC
Organism: Heritiera fomes; assembly: GCA_032173925.1. Lineage (NCBI taxonomy): Eukaryota > Viridiplantae > Streptophyta > Magnoliopsida > Malvales > Malvaceae > Heritiera > Heritiera fomes. The sequence continues at coordinate 5,405,963 of JAPDPM010000019.1, forward strand.
ATGATAAGAAACCAATCAGTCTAAAAACCGTAATTCTCATCATAAAATACGCCTTTATGGAATTTATATAAATATATAATTCCATGATTTAAAACCATAAGGGTTAAAATCCTTTAGTGAATATTTATAAGAATATTCATAAGAATACTTACTATATTTCACTTCAACTTTCGTCTCGTAATTCGTGTAATTTATCTATTCTGAGAATTTTCGGTGATTTCATTATCACCATTCTCGAATACATGAATATTCTAAAGTTCCATCTCATTATATTCATATTTGATGAAATTTAGAAATTTCCTCATGTCTCGTGGTTTACTATCGAAATTCGGAAATAAATCGTTTAATATGATTTTATAAAGTTTTTCTAAAATTTTCGGCAGTATAACGACTGCCGATTTACTAACCTCCTGCACAAAAAATACAGTTTAAAATCTTTCAGCCAGTACTTCTCCCCAAATTATTTTCAGCAAATCATGCATCATAATAATTTTCATAAAATAATTGCATAAAATATTTCAAATTAAATTATGCAGACTGAGTATCCTTACAGTGTTGCACATGCATCCCTTACCTTTTTCCGGGTCGGCGACTTCCGCTTATCGATCGCGCCCGCACTCCATTTCTCCCGATTCCTTATCCCGATTGCTGAAAATAATTTCTAGAATTAAAATTCTAATTTTTAGAATTTTTCATAATTTATTTAATTTTTTCTGAAATTAAATTCTCGGGAAATTTCTTACCGAATTTGTAAAAATCCCGGGTTGTCGAATTTCCGGGAATTTTCCAAATTCCCGAAATTCTCCTTTTCCTCTTTTTCTTCCTTTTTTTCCTCTTTTTCTTTTCTTTCTTTCTTTTCTTTTCTTTTTCTTTTTCTTTTTCCTTTTTCTTTTCTTTTTCTTTTCCTTTTTTCTTCTTCCTTTCCCGGTTCAGACCGGTCCAGCTCCTGTCCTCGCCGGTTCTCCGGCGGCTCGATGGCTCAGCAGCTGGCCGGCGCTACGGCGAGCTTGGATCTGACCTCCGTTCATCCCGAATCGACCGCACGGCGACAGATCGAGGCGGTTTTGCCTCGGTTTCTTCTTCCTCTTCGCCGGCGTTCCTCCGCTGTCCATTGCGTCTCCGGTGGCCTCCATCAGCTTCCTCTCCCTCCGGTGAAGCTTCGGTGGCAGTGGCGGTGCCTGGATCTGCCGGCACCGCCGTCCGCCATTTTCCTTTTCCTCCGACTATTGCTTCGTTTTCCGTCGATCCCATTCCGTTTCTGCACGCCGGCGTTGGCATCGGCGTCCTCTTCTCTGGCCGTTGGCGTCCCGCCTTTCTTTTCCCCTCGCCGGCGGTGGCATCTCCGCCACCGATGGTTGCGGCTGGGAGGGTCGGGATTCCTTCCCCCGATCCTTCCTTTCTTTTCTGTTTTTTTTCCTTTTATGCTTTTGTTCTCTTTCTATATTTGGTATAAAATACACTATATTTTATATTTTATACATATAATATATATTATATGTTATACACACATTATTTCATACATAATATTATACAATATATATTATATACAAAATACATATTGTACATTACAAAATACATGTCTAGTATATATGTGTATATATATATATACTTAAAATTAAGTAACATTTAAATATATAAATTATATAAATGCTATAATAAAATATTTATACATATAAACTTTAATATAAAACCATACTTACTTTTCTTCTATATGTATTTACATAATTATATATACACATAAAACATTATATTTATATACATATGTATTATTTGAATTTATGAAATAGTATATATATATTTCTATATATATAACAACGCATTTTAAAATATACTATATAATATTTTGAATACATATGTATTGGTATAAAAATACATTTATATAATAATATATAATTATATAAATATATTTCATTTATTTTCTTATTTTTCTTAATTAGATTTGGATTTTAATTTATCCAATTTAATTCTTTTCCTCTCTCTATTATTTTTATCTTCACTTCCTCATTTCTCAGGATTTTCAATAATATCCCGTTTCTCGCAAATTTATATTTATTTCGTCTTATTTAATTTCTCTAATATTTATTTTCAATATTTCTAATTTCCAATAAATGGAAAAATTTACGGTTATCACACTAAAAGCCATGATTAAAGGAAAGGAGAAGATGGGTAATCAAGATGAGTCTGTCCAAAAGACTCAACAAAGCATGCAAGACAACCCCGTTTTTGTTCCCGAAGGAAGTACTGTCAAAGCTCCAACGTCTCTACATATACAAGTTCAAAACCCAGTGGAGGTGCCAAATTTAGATGATCCCACAGAGTTAGGAAAGTTGAAGCATAAAGAAGAATATAGTGGTACTAAAGCTCAGCTGAACTTGATAGAGGAAAGACTAAGTGCCATGGAAGGATTTGACTATTTTGGACCCATTGATGCTGAAAGGTTGTGTTTGGTATCGGGTGTTACGCTTCCACCAAAATTCAAGGTGCCTGAATTTGAAAAGTTCAACGGAACATCGTGCCCAAAAGATCATCTCACCATGTACTGTAGGAAGATGGCGGCATATGCATGGGATGACAAGCTATTAATTCATGTTTTTCAAGACAGTTTGACTGGGTCAGCCGCTAAATGGTACAACCAATTGGAAAGGAGCAAAGTTTCTTCTTGGTCTGAGTTGGCAAGAGCTTTTATAGCTCAATACAAACATGTGTCCGATGTAGCTCCTGACTGCTTATCTCTCCAAGGTATGGAAAAGAAAAAAGATGAAAGCTTCAAAGAATATGCCCAACGACGGAGAGACGTGGCATCACTAGTTCAACCTCCCTTGACTGAGAAGGAAATCACCATGTTCTTTTTGAATACTCTCAAGGCTCCTTACTATGAGCGTATGCTTAGCAGTGTGACCAAGAATTTTGCAGACATGGTGCTGACAGGCGAAGCTTTTGAAAATGCCTTTAAGAGTGGTAAGATTGAAACATCTATGAATGATAGCAAGAGGAATGGGTTTTCACAGAAGAAGGAAGAAGATGCACAAGCTGTCTCCAATAACTCACGTCGCTCCTATACCTCTTATTCACCTTTGGTGAATTACACTTATTCTCAACCCCACCCACAAACTTATCATCAGAATGCTTACCAACCCATTTCCCATTCACAAGACTCCACTTTTTCACCTAATGACCAAAAGAATACTCGAGCTAGCCGAAATGTCACCATAGACCCTATACCAATGACATACACAGAGTTGCTCCCACAGTTGGTAAGGGGTCACCTTATTGCCCCTGTTTATGTAGAGCCCTTGAAGCCTCCCTACCCAAAGTGGTATGATCCTAACGTAAAGTGTGCTTATCATAATGACAATGTTGGTCACTCTATTGAGAATTGTATGGGCTTGAAGAGGAAAGTCCAAGCACTGGTCAATGCTGGAATTTTGAGTTTTGGGGTAAAGAATGACCCAAATGTGAATGATAATCCTCTGCCAGATCACACAAAGGGTAACGATTAATGCTATGGAAGAAAGTGGATGATATTGATTGATTCACTTAATTTGAAGATAATGGTTGTTTCTTTGTTTCTAATTTCATTCATCTTGGGACGTTTCAATTTCTTAGGTAATATAGGAATGCCTAAGCCCACAAGGCACTGAGAATTCTTTTATGTATTGGGCCAACTTTCATTCATTTTCATTTCAATAAAGGATTAGTACAATTCAGTTTTCTCAATTCCTCATTCCAATCTTGTTCTTTTATGTAAAACACCAATACCCATATTCTTTACATTGTTACCAAGCTTGAAAGTATCCAAATAATGAACATGATAATGATAATGGCAATGAGTGTAAAATTCAATTCTGAAAGAACCACTTTGTTTGGTTGGATGGATTTCCAGTTTGCCAAGATTGTTCAAGCAAGAAGAGAATAGAAGATATTTGTCTAAAATCTTCACCTATAGAATGTTACGAGTAAAGGTGAATCTCTACATGAAGTTCTAATAAGTTTGTCTCTGTTCAATAGATGACCTTTAATGAGAGTACTTGCATTGAGATGAGAAATGACCATCTTTCACTACCTTTCAAGCGCGAGTAAAATTATCCATTGATCACCCCTTTTGAGCCTATTATATTCTTTTTGATGTAACCCACCAAGAATCACCCTCCACACTGAGGGGCAAAGAAAATAGAAGATGAAAGATTTGTGGGGCAAAGTAAAAATATAAAAGGGGCAAAAAGTAAAAAAATAAAAGGGGCAAAGAAAAAAAAACCTTTTGTGAAAAAAAGAGAACAAAAAAGAAAAAGAGAATGAAAAAGGAAAGAAGGTTTGAATCAAGAAAGTGAAAACCCTAGTCACATTTGAATAAAAAAGGAGAGAGAAAGCAAATTAGAATGGGGCAAAAGTCAAAATGCTTAAATGATTCATGAAAAATGATTCTTGGTTTGATGAACCCTGAAACACTTGTTTTGGGCCTATCTTATCTTTTCTTTCATGAACCCTCACCTGAGCCTATATTACGTGCCTTAAAAGTCCATTTTGATCAAATATGAGTACTCCTATTGAAGAATCATGTGTTGAATAAAGGCATACTTACATTATGAGATAATGATCCTTTGGATGGAATTAGGACAAGCAGATCAAGATAAGCAAAAAGATTTCGTTTAGATGGAAGAAGTGGGATTCCAAAGACTCTTTTGGATCCATGAGAGCATTAAATTGGGTGAAGAAATATCTGATGTTGGGGCATGAATAAGAATGGAGAACAAATAAGAGAAGTTTCATCAAGGACAATGAAGTTGAAAATGAAAAGAAATAAATTTAAAAAAAAAGAGAAAAGAAAATGAAAAAGAAGAAAAAAAAGAGAAGAAAAGAAAAAAAAGGAAAAAAAGAGAAAAAATGAAAGGAGGATTCAAATCGAAAACTCAAAAAGGGCGATTTGGATCAATAGAGTGCGTCTAAGTTGAAAACCTGAAAAGGCAGCTTAGATACCAGAAAAACTGGATGTCAATGATACAGGGGCAAGAGGATATTTTAATGAACTCAACATGATCAGATAAGGTGGACCTTTGAAGGGAATTTTGTATTCATTGATCAGAATTGTTTGAATTGTTATTATTTGGATACTATTACCTAATCCTAAAAATTCTCACCTTTCATTCAAGCCTACTTTCCTTTTAAGCCTGACAATTTCTTGTTAAATCTTTTCAAATGTTGAATGATACCACTCTTTTCATTTCACCTATCATTTCTTTGCTATATCCTTACCTTGAGGGATTGAGAATTTGTGTTGCATTGATCTTGAAATTAGAATGGTAATAAATGTTTGCTTGGCAAAATATGTGAAAGACTCCTATATTATTTAGGAAAATGAAATAAAAGGAAACTTATGGATGAATGGAAATTGGAAATCAAGAAAAACCAATGAATAAGAAAGAATGAATGATGAGGTCTCAGTAAAAATTTTAATGAACAAATGAATGACCAGATAGAGAGGATAATAAAAAGAAGAAACAAGGGATAAGATAAGGTATATAGGGCACGAAGTCAAGAGCTTCGTTGGGAAAGAAAATTGGCAGAAGGAAAATGAGAAAAGAAAAGGAAAAATAAAGATAGGATGACAATTGAAAAGAGAAGAATGCATGAGATAGATTGATGAAGAAGAACTTTGTTGTTGCTACAATTAAAGATGAAATGATTTTCAAAGAAAACATTGCATGAATAAAATGGATGAATGACATTACATATATAGAATAAATTGCATAGATAGGATAAATTGCATGAATGACATTACATGAATAGAATAGATTGCATGAATGATATTACATGAATAGGATAAATTGCATGAATGACATTACATGGAGAGGATAAATTGCAATTGCTTGAGTAGGATAAATTGCATAAAATCTTTGAAATTGGACAAAAAAGAAGATTTGGAGGGGTTTCCCAAGATTTCATATTTTGACAAGAAAAGGAGTTTTAGAGGAGTTTCCTAAAATTCAAAATTTGACAAGAAAAAAAGTTTTGGAGGGGTTTCCCAAAATTTTAAAATTTGACAAGGGAAGGAATTTTAGAGGGGTTTCCTAAAATTCAAAATTTGACAAGTAAAGAAATTTTAGAGAGGTTTCCTAAAATTTCAAAATTAGACAAGGAAAGAAGTCTTGGAGGGGTTTCCTAAGATTTCATATTTTGACAAGAAAACGAGTTTTAGATGGGTTTCTTAAAATTCAAAAGTTGACAAAAAAATGTTTTGGAGGGGTTTTCCAAAATTTTAAAATTTGACAAGAAAAAGAATTTTAGAGGGGTTTCCTAAAATTCAAAATTTGACAAGTAAAGAAATTTTAGAGGGGTTTCCTAAAATTTCAAAATTAGACAAAAAAATTTTTTTTTTGGAAGGGTTTCCCAAAATTTCAAAATTGGATAAGAAAAGGAATTTTAGAGGAGTTTCCTAAGATTTCAAATTTTGATAAGAAAAGTTTTAGAGGAGTTTCCTAAAATTTTCAAAAAAAAAAATCAAAGTTTTTAGACAACATTTTAAAGTTTGACTGTCTTTCTGTTTAGAGGGAGCTTTTTGAAAAAATAAAAAAAATTAAAAAAAGAGAAGTCAGACAAAATAGGTGTCTATGTCTTTGTGCAATTACTGTTTCACAGCAAATGCACAAAGAGGGGCAGCTGTAGACACCCTATTTTATCCGGGGTCTTAATTTGTATAAATAATTAATTGGGTTGAGTGACATTTGTATTTTAATTTAACAATTTAGAATTAGGCTAGAATTAAATTAGAATTTTTATATTTAGAATTAACATTAATTAGGAAATTAAAAATAAAATAGAATTTAGGAATAAAAAAGGAGAAGAGAGAGAAAAGATAAAAAGAAATAAAAATAAAGTTAATTTTAGGATTAGATAATTAGGATAACTAGATTTTTAGGATACTTATTTGGATTACTATTAAATTTGATAGAGTTAGATTAGGACTAACATAATAATTAAATAGATAAAATACTTAAAAATATGAGATAATTGTTAGAATAAGTATAGTTGTATTAGGACTCTAACTAATTTATGGCTATAAAAAGGATTAAAGCTCAGGATTTAAAGAGGGGGAAAAAAAGAATCAAGCTTCTTGAAATCATATTATTATTCTCGTACAAAAGGCCTTAACCTAACTTTGCCGCTTACACCAACATCACCGCCATTCTTGTTCAAACACTGCCTGAACCCAGCCTAACACCACCCTTGTGCCTTTCCACCAGAAGCAAAACCAAGATTCCCACCATCTTCCTACCCTGCTCGCTCTCCTTCATAAGCCGAACCATCCTGCCGCACCCCCGCTTGACAACCTTGCTGCCAATATACACAGCCATCATCGCCGACCTGCTGCTGTTCCAAACGTGTCCTAACCGTCCTCTGTTTTCTACTCAGCCCAGCCATCCATTATCATCATCTACCACCACAGACCGAGCCTTCGTTACATCCAACACGATAGTCATCATCTTCACATCGACACCATCATTATTGAACCAAACCACAATCCCCTTCTTGCACAGCCTGCTCCTCGGTTCCGCTGGTGTTTGCTCAGCCTTGTACTGCCCTTGTTGCTGCATTGTTGCCACCGTGCCTGCAGTTCTAAGTTTGCTACGCCTACTGCCAAATTTCCTACTGCTACCTACATCCTCGCCCCGAAACAGCTCACTGCCTTGTTCCAGCATCGTTTTCAGCCGCCCATATCCTGCTTTGCGACAACTTCTTCTGCTACCAACCACCGTCCTTGCACCAGTTGCTCGCATGTTCTATTGCCGCGTTGCCGCACCAAGTTTGCCCCACTGATCTGCTGCTGGCTGCGCCGGCCACCATATTCCATTGCTCCATCATTTGCTGAGGCGTCATCAAACCGATAAGGAAAGAAAGAATGTAGAGCTATGTGGGATAAACAAGAAAGAAAGAAAAGCATCAGTAAAAGAGACGACAAAAACAGTAAGAGAAAAGCTTATTTTTGTATAACAGTTAATGGATAGATTAGGATAACATCTACTTGATAATATGCAATTAAATAAATCAAGATTTAAATTAACAGGATTTAATAATTGGATTTAATTTGTAAATAGAAATTTTGTATGAGGACTAATTAATTTGGTTAACATCATTTAATAATGTAATATGACTTAATTTAATATGAGCTAACTTATGAGAATACATTTGCATGACTTGTATGATCGGATTGATTTTGCATGATTTGATTAATTTGATTTTTTTATATATATTGAATAAATAATTTGTACGTTGATATGATTTGTTTAGTTTAATTTGTATGATATTTGTATGATATATTTTATGTTTTATATGTTTAGCATGATAGATATTAGATAAATAAAATAATAGAAAAATAAATTAAATTAAAAGATGCAAATAAGAATAAAATTGAATAAAAATTGAATAAGGAAATAATAAAGTTATATTAAGAAGATGAATGCAAATTATCCGATGATAAAATTTCAAGAAAGTCGAATGGTACTCCTTGAAAATTTCTAGGTGAGGAGTTTGCTCTAGACTGAACCAGATTGATGGAAGGTTTAGGGTAAATTTTCAATACAATAATATGTGTTCATTTTCTAAAATAGAAATAAATAAAATATAATAATAAAGACAATTAAAATAAAATAGAAATAGGATATTGAAATAATTTGAATAAAAAAATAATGAAGATAATTAAAAATAAAATAAAAAAATTAGTAAGAATTGGGTATAGAGCCAAAATTAGGATTTTCATAATATATTCCGACGACGGAGCCTTTTCAAGCAAGTCAATCGGTACTACTTGAATACTCATGAGGTGAGAAGATTTACTTATTGTCTGAACCAGATTGATGGAAGGATTTTAAGTAAATTTTCAATATTTTAAGCATATCGAAATTAAATTAAAGTAAATTTAGAATGACCTATTGGGTATAGAGTCAATATTAGGGTTGTCATAATGTATTTAAATGATCCGACGACGGAGCCTCTTCAAGCAAGTCAATCGGTACTACTTGAACACTCTTGAGGTGAGGGGATTTACTTATTGTCTGAACCAGATTGATGGAAGGATTTTAAGTAAATTTTCAATATATTAAGCATATCGAAATTAACTCAAAATAATGTAAATTTAGAATGACCTAAAGTAGTTGGTACCATTTTAGGATGGGCGTCGTAAGGGTGCTAATCCTTCCTCACGCGTAACCATACTCCCGAACCCTAGATTCTTTGAACGTAGACCAAGCCTTATCTTTAGACAAGAATAGGTGACCAATCACACCTTAGGTTTGAATGGTTGGTGGCGACTTCTAGAATTTTAAAGTCTAGCGGTTAGGTTCACAGACCTAGACGTTATGACACCCCCAAAACATTTATGAATTTTATGGCAGTTTTTCATGACTTTCTCACATGAAGACTTAGTTCAAAAACTTATTAAGTAATTTTCTCAACTTGTGTTGAATATATTTTTGAAAAAATTACTTAATGAAAACATTCAAACTCATTTTGTAAAGTATTAAGAGCAATAAGAGTATATAATTAAATCATGGTCTTAATGTTTGATATGAACACTTAAAATGGTTTGAGAAAATCATGTGTGATAAAGCAAATTTACAATATAAAAGAAACATTAAGGCTTACTTAAGTTTTTGTCATTTCAAAATACATATGTCAATTTAAAGCTAACAGGTTGGACTGTCTACAGTGTCAACTTATATTCAAAATGAAATTTATTTATTTTTACATAATCCAAGATTCAAAATACAATTGCATAAACAAAATATAAATATTTATATCCCATGTACATAAAAGTAGCACTGTACAAAAAGTCCGAATACATAAAAGTAAATCTAGTATACCTCGACGAATCGGGAAAGTCACTTAAGGGATACCAAAATCAAGTCCTCTAGAAAAAGCAGACCCGAGCTACTGTAGATAATATGAGAGTGGAAAATAAAGGGGTGAGCTAATTTGCTCGGTAAGGAATACCTATACGAAAGTTAATACAAATGTATTCTATATGCAAATTTAATAAACGAAATTTCATACAAAACTATGAATTTAAAATCTTAAAATTAAATAGGCATGATCTAACTGGAAGGATACTATAGTAGATTAGATAACTAGATGAGTATGGGAGGTACTTTAAAGTACCTTACGTGTTCTGGTATCTAAGTCTACTATAGGAAATTTAATAGATTTAATTAAATCACAAATTCAAATATATATCTAATATTTTGAGAAACAAAACATACATAAAAAATTAGACAATTTCTCCATGAACATTATAAATCATATTTAATTCATTTTCTAACAGATGTCAAATAAGTAATTCCATAAAACATATTAATTAAATCATAATATATAGAAACAAATTAATTAAAAATCGAAAATATATTAAATTTGAGAGTGCCCGGATCTAAGTTAACCAAGGATTTACCACCCCAATATAAACTTTTGTTGAGACTAGGCTATACCTAATGGGCACATGCACTATAGTAGACTATGGCCATAGTCAGGGGGTGTCACAGCCCGTGACACTATTTTTCACCTTATCCTATACATCTTATATGATTGGGCTGCCTGCAATACCTTACTTTTTCTTTTACATATAAACAATTTCATAAAAATTTACCGTATGAATCACATCCTCTATCTTACTTCATAAGAAAGTAGTACTGTGAATGTCTAAATACAGAAAATAAATGATCATACCTCATGTCATAAGTCGAGCTGTCGCATCGTCCCCAAATGCGCAGCCGAAATCCTTTAAGTGTTAGACTCTCAGTCTTCGAAAAACTTGAAATGTTAAAATTAAGGGGTGAGCAAACCACGGCTTAGTAAGGGAATTATATGCATACTTGATATTCAGCTTCCTATATGCTGAAAATCTTTTTCGTTTTTCCAATGGGGCTCTAGGCTCACATGTAGGAAGGATACTACAGTCGGCTAGGGATCGGATGGAGTAAGGTAGGCATTTTGAAATACCTATCTTGTCCCGGAACCTAGAAGCAACTGTAGAGAGTAAAATTCTTTCTTATTTTGAAATTTAAATCCTTTTCCTTTTTATTTCATATCGTTTTCATATTCCTTTTCAAAATAATCCTTTTATGAAATAAAGCATTTAAATAGAATAACTAATATTCATATTTTCTTTGAAAAGAATATTAGTTAAATCATCATCGTTTTCATTTAAACTCATTTCATGTTTTACTGTACAATCATAATTAGTACAGTACTTTAAATAGCAAAATAAGCTATTAAACCTTTTTCGTATAACATATAAATCATTTAAATCTAATATTCAATTTAAAATTTAAAATAAGAATATAGATTTAATTTCCTCCTTTTTCCTTTTTGAAAACATATTATATATTCATATTACATGTCGTCTGAAAATCATTTCGTAGTACCAAAATCAATACTGAAATAAGCATTTTATAAAAATGCTATAAATCATTTCTTTTCACATATCACATATCATGTAAAACCTTTACATTTCACATATCACATATAATGTAAAACATTTTCATTTAAAACATATCATATATGGAGACAGTGGCAACCACCGAGTCCTATCATGCAATAATACCCGAAGGTATAAAATAATCATGTCAGATCTATGGTCATAGTCTATAATTGTCCTCGGCGGATCACTGATCAGGTGTCGGCCGATCAGTGATCCGCCGGAACTACATACCACATATCACATGTTATATATCACATGTTACATATCACATATCACGTATTACATATCACATGTCGGCATGATAGAAGAGTCAACTAGTCTCAAAACCATGTTTTTATCGTAGAAATAACCTTTATAAAATTTATAATATATATAATTTCATACTTTAAAAATCAGAAAGATACCCAAAAACCATTTAGTGAATATTTAAGAAATATTTATGAAAATATTCATAAAAATATTCACTTTACTCCTTTTCATTTTTCTTCTCGTATTACATGTAATTTACATATTAAGAGAATTTTCGATGATTTCATTATCACCATTCTCGAAAACATGAATATTTTAAAATCACTTCCATTTTATTCATGTTTTTGTGAAAAATATTCATTTTCTCGATTTTCGTGATTGAAAATCATTTCTCGCGAAATAAAATCATTTATTATGATTTTATGAAATTTTTTAGAAATTTTCGATAATTTTTCGGCAGCATAACGGCTGCCAATTGACTAGCCTCCTGCACGAAAAATACAGTTTATAATTCCAACCAGTACACCATCACAAATTTCCAACCACATAATCATCACAATATTTTCATAAAATATTTCATAATTAAAAACATGCAGACTGAATATCTTTACAGTGCTGCACATGCATCCCTTACCTTTTTCTGGGTCGGCGACTTCCTCTTGTCGGTCGCGCCCGTACTCCATATCTCTCGATTCCTCATCTCGATCGTCGATAATAATTTTTGGAAATTAAAATTCTAAATTTTAGAATTTTTTCATAATTTATTAAATTTTTTTAAAAATTAATTTTTGAAAATTTCTTACCGAATTTTCGTAAATTTTCGGGTTCCCGAATTCCCGGGAATCTTCCGATTTCCCGAACTTCTCCCTTTTTCCTCTTTTTCTTCCTTTTTCCTCTTTTTTCTTCTTTTCTCTTTCTTTTCTTTTTCTTTTTCTTTTTCTTTTTCTTTTTTCTTTTCTTTTTCTTTTTCTTTTTCCTTTTTTTTTCTTCCAGCGGATTTGTCAGTGTCTTTCCTCGCTGGTTCTTCGCCGGTAATTCAGGCATCCTTCAGCTGGCGGATGGCATGGCGAAGCTACCGGTGCCCTCCATTTGCCCTGGATCGACGGCACGGCGACGGATCGAGTCGATTTTCCTTTGGTTTCTTTCACCTCTTCGCCGGCCTTCCTCCGCCATTCATCGCGCCTCGGGTGGCCTCCATCGTCTTCCTCTCCCTCCGGCGATGCTTCGATGGTAGTGGCGGTGCCTGGATCGACTGGCACCGCCGTATGCCATTTTTCCTTTTCTCCTCCGATTTTTCTTCTCTGTTTCGTTCGTTTCTGTTTTTCGTTCCCCTTCGCCGGCGTTGGCTTCCTCCTTCTCTCTTCTTGTAGGCATCATTCCCGTCTTCCTCTCTCTGGTCTTCTCTCTCGCCGCCGACGGTGGTCGGGTGGCTTCTCTGTTTCGTAACAGAGAATAGAAATGGGGTCCTAATCCCGTTTCTGTTTCTGTTTCTTATCTTCTCTTTTTTTTATAAATATAATATATATAATTATATATTTATCACATTAAATATATATAGATATATATATATATATATTTATATATATCACCTTAATTTAAATACTACATTTATATTTCATATATATATATATATGTGTGTATATATATATATACACATAAATGTATAAAATCCACATATGTATTTATTTAATATAAAATAGTATATATCCTTTTATAATATATACCATATTATATATATATATATATACGTATGGAATTATATAAAGACATATAAAAATATATTTGTATAATCTAATTATATAAATATATAAATATGTAAATACCAACATTTTTATTCTTTTAATTTAGATTTCTTCATATCCAAATAATTTTCCATTTTCCTTTTCTTATTTAATTTGGATTCTAATTTATCCAAATTAATTTCCTCCATATAATTTATCAATTCTTTTACTTCATTATTTACGGAATTTCCAACAGTATTCCATCTTGTAAATAATTCCTTTATTTACTTTAATTTATCTTTCGCATTTAAAATGAAATTTCCGAATAAGTAATATAAAAATTCAGAAATTTGCGGTTGTCACATTCTCCTCACCTTAAGAAATTCGGTCTTCGAATTTAACTTAAGTTAAAGATGGCACTATTTCGTATACTCATCATTCTTGTCCTTTCAATCATCTTTTAAGTATTACTGCCAGTATACCTTTAATATCATAGTCATCTCTCATATCATTACATATCATCTTTCATCATATACTTATACTGCCTTAAATTTCTTATCAATTGGGAGTTATCCATTTCCACTCTTTTTCATATCACATTATTCATATTGTTCCTCATTTGTTTTCTCAATTAGTGCCAAGTTGATATAATTTGATAACTATCATTTACACATTTAAATCAATAGTATGTAATTGTCCAGTAGCTTTCACATCTCATGCATCCACTCTCTTAACATATTATCGAGCGTTTCCATACTATGCTCACATATTTACATCATGTATGGAGCGGTGCTGTCAATAGATTTGGAATCTCAGAGCCTTTTGCTATTTCCCATAACATATAGTTACTCAAAGATTCCCATCACATATAGTGCTCACTGGAACTTCACATACATTCTCATCATCTTTTAATCATATTTCGACTATGGCACTAAAGAATCTAAGAGTTTGATAATGGAGAAGTGATTTCATTAGACTATCAGTCTATAATCACTTCTATATTATTGTCTCTTTTAGATTCTTCATTATTATCCCCAAGACTCTTTTCATATTTGTTTCATCAATTACTGCAGCTCATTTGTAGACTTTACTATTAATCACCAATCATGAGACAATCATGTCCTCTTCATGTAGTATGGTCATTCGATGATTGAATCCTTAATTATCCATTTAGTCATTACATTATCTATACAATTCCACCATTTCAAGGTGGTTATATGTATGTATAACACTTTTCTATTTAGATACTGCCAGTAAACATAGTAATTATCTTACTCCTTTGAGTACCATTACTTCCATTTATCAAATCTAGCTTGATTTTTACATCTTGCCACAATTATGTGATAACCAACACGAGTCACTTTCCAGTCTTAATTTCGGGAACTATTTCATATTGATGTTCCCTTTTCATCATGCAACTTATTTCCTTATTCCACTTTCATCTTTACATATTTTTACTCTTATCATCTTAGTCAGTTTTCTCCAGTGGTATGGTATTCTACTGTTAAAATCTTTTAACATTTTATATACCATCTTCTCTTCCCACTTATCCATTTACCGACTTTAATTTCTTTAATTAGATCTCATCTATAGAGCAGCTAGTCCCCTCACTTTTCTATGGACTGGGAGTGGTTCCTAGCTAGACTCATTACTTTCGTATCTCAATCATTCTCTCACTATCATTGACAGATTCACTGTCATTCTGTCAATCCGATATTATACATCTCATAAAGAGATACTGTCTAGCCAAATCTCTTATTCGTCAATCTTAACACAAATCTACAGTCTTTAAGAGTTTAAAGGATCATACTAAAATGCTGCTCATTTTTCATTTGTACTTTAGGCTCTATTAATATCTCTTCAATTTATTCATGTACAAATGCCTCATTTCTTAGGCTTATATATTTCACAAGGCAACTCATTAACCTTATAACCTCAATAGGAACTCGAAAAAAATTTTCTCAAGTTCAAATCATTATATATATTATGACCATCAGTCTTTCACTTTTCATCTAGTGATGCCTTGTAAAGAGATTGATCTTGTAAGTTCCTTATACATCTCCGATTAAACCAAATAAGACATCACTTTCATAAAAATAATTATTTGTTCTTCATAAGAACTTTATTCATAATAGGTATTTAATACTCCATTTAATTCATCCTCAATTCATATTATCTGTATTTCCATCATTTACATCAATACATGTGAAATTCATCATCCACGATATTTTTCAAAAATTATTTTCTTAAGCTTGTCGGATTTCTTCTATATTCTCCGATATAAGCTCGATTAATTTCTATATTCAAAATCGAATAAGTGTTAGCTTGATTTCTTACTTTTTATATACTCTAAAATTTATCAGAAATATCATCTGATGCTTTTTTAATATTCATCTCTTATATTTTGGATATTTCATCGTTATGTCTTATCATCTCCACTGAATATTCTCAAGGCAGAGATATTTAATATTCTAATTGTTAGCTTTAAATTGCCATACATATTTTGAAATGACAAAAACTTAAGCAAGCTTTAATGTTTTAATTCATATTGTAAATTTGCCTTATCACACATGATTTTCTCAATCCATTTTCTAGTGATCATATCAAACATTAAGACCATGATTTAATGATACATCTCTATTGGTCTTAATTCTTTATAAATGTTTTGAATATTTTAGAAAATCACTTGATGAATGTTTAGACCATGTTTTTATCTGAGAAAGTCAAGAAAAACTCCCTTAAAGCTTATAAATGTTTTGGGTTGAATTAGGATCAAAGGTCATATCATTTCTAACCCAAAAGTGCAGGAAAAATGCCATTTGGAAGAAAAGGATCGATCCCCACTGTAGCAGGATCGATCCCTTTTTGGCAGAAAGTCTTCCCAAGGTCCCTAAAGCCCAGAATCAAGATTCTGGACAAAAGGGATCGATCCCCTATGGAAAGGGATCAATCCCTTTGCACGAAAATAGCCTATAACGGCTAGTTTTTGTGAGACAACGGTAATATCCGAGATTTGGCTCCACCCAATGGCTAGAATACATCCAAGGGACTATAAATAAAGGCTTAGAAGCTAAAGGAAGCAAGAGGAACTACTCAATCAACTCCAATACTCATTTTCCTCAAATCTTCAAGCCTCAACAACAAATCAAGAGCTACAAAGTTTCATTTCTATCACTCTCATATTCCTTGTATAGAATAGCACAAATATTGTATAGGTTTTTCCTTGTGCTTAATTTCTGTAATCACTTGCCTATCTAGAGGCTCTCTTTGATTACTCATTTGTAAACTCACTTCATTCCTTATAAAGGGGAGGTTTCTCTTAAGCCTTGAAAAAGAGGGAGGTTACTCTTTAGCCTAAGAAAAAGAGGGAGGTTACTCTTGAGCCTAGAAAAAGAGAGAGGTTTCTCTTGATCCTTGAAAAGAGGGAGTGTAACAAATTCAAGTATAGTGAATTTGAGGGGAAAATCCTTGGGAGCGTCTCAAGGTAGAGGACGTAAGCAAGGTAGCCGAACCTCTATAAATCGATTGTGTAAATCTCTCTCTCCTTACTCTTTATTTACTTGCACTTATATTGTGTTTATTTCATTGAACTTGAATTACATGCTTGTCTAGCCTAGGGAACTTAGAAAATATCAATATAGGCTAGAGAATTTAGAGAAACTGAAAAACGAGCTTAAGGTTAGTTAAAAACCGATTCACCCCCTCTCGGTATAGCCTATAAGAGCCAATAATTGGTATCAGAGCTTGGGCTCGAGATTGAATTAGACTAACCTCTATCGAGCTAAACGATCTTAAATGGCTCACTTGAATATAGGCACACCCCTAGGAGAAGAAGGACACTCATTAGTTAGACCTCCACTCTTCAATGGTGAGAATTACTCTTATTGGAAAATTAGGATGATGTTATTTGTGCAATCCAATGACTATGAAGTGTGGAGAGTAATAGTTAATGGCCCTAGAATCCCAATAAAGAAAGTATATGGAAAGGATGTCCCTAAGAGTGAAGATGAGTGGGACACCAATGACATGAGATTGGCACAATTGAATACCAAGGCTATGCACACCCTCTTTTGTGCATTAGGTCCAAATGAATATAATAGAGTGTCTTTATGTGAAAATGCTAAGCAAATATGGGACAAACTAGCCATCACACATGAAGGGACAAAATCAAGTTAGAGAGACTAAAGTAGGAATGCTCACACATGATTATGAGTTTTTTAGAATGAAAGAAAATGAGTCCATGAGTGATATGTACACTAGATTTAATGACATAATCAATGGACTTAAGGCATTAGGCAAGACCTATTCCAATGTAGAAATGGTGAAGAAAATCTTGAATAGCTTGCCATAATCATGGGAGGCAAAGGCAATCGCAATAGAAGAGTCTAAAGATCCAAATACCTTGTCTCTAGATGAACTTATGGGCTCCCTACTTACATATGAGATGAAATTGAAAAGAAATGAAGAGCCTTCAAAGAAAGTAGGGGTAGCACTTAAGTCTTCCACTTATAAGGATGATAGTGATGAGAGTGGAAATGAGAAAGAAAAGGAAATGGCAATGTTTGCCAAAAGATTCAATAGATTTATGAGAATGAAAGAGAGAGAGAGTAATAGGAGACATCATAGGGGAGACTCAAGTAGAAGAGAAAAAGACCCCTTAGTGTGCTATGAATGTAATGAACCGGGTCACACTAAGTTAGATTGCCCCTCACTTAGAAGAGAAAAGGATAGGAAACCTAGGAAGAAAGCATTTGTGGCTGCATGGAGCGATAGTGATAGCTCCGATGAGGAAAATGTAGATAATGAGGTAGCCTACTCATGCTTTATGGCCATTAGTGATGATGAGGCTAGTAGTAGTTCTAGTGAAGATAATGATTATACCTTTAGTGAACTACAAAATGCCTTTGATGATTTAGCAAATGAATTTCAATGCATGAATTCTAAATATAAGAAAATCATTGCTAAATTAAAAATAGAAAATGAAGCCTTGATAAGTGCTAAGATAGAATTTGAAAAGAAACTAGAAGAGGCCAACTTAGAAATAAATGAGTTAAATAAAAAGAACATAAATTTGCATAACTCATTTTCTAGGTTTTATATGGGTCAACAAAAGCTAGATCACATGTTAGAGACCCAAAGAGCTTTCTTTGACAAAGATGGGTTAGGATATAATGCAATACAAAAAGAGACTCATCTAAAGAACTTCCTAGTGAGCAAAAATTATATGCATGATACATCTCTCACATGCTCACTATGCAATAGAATAGGACACTCTTCACAAGCATGCACATATAGAAAAACTACATTCAGAGGAAGAGCTGTTAGGAAAATATAGGTGCCAAAGCATGCAATAAATAAGGATGATTTGTGCTTGAAATGGATCCCAAAAGGATCAACAATTATTTGCACTAACTCTCATGGACCCAAGAAAATTTGGATACCAAAACATGCTTGAATTTGTTTATTATAGGAGTGTTGAAGCATGGGAATATAATGAAAAAATGCAGTTTAAATGCTCAACACAGCCCATGGAGTTTGCTTGTACCAATAGGAAGAGCTTGGAGATCCATTCTTAGTAAGGTGACAACAATTTCTCAAAGAATGACTAATAGTGGATCCAACACATCAAGGCAAAGCATTCTCTAGCGAAAGGAGTTTTGTAAGTTTAATTCTTTACTCCTTAAAACTTTATTTGATCATTTGTGCTTTGATGAGAAAGTTGGTTGATGATTCTTGATGCATTGTGAGTTGAATGATTGAACAAAAGGCATGATAAATGATTTTTGAGTGTTTGATGAATAGTACCTGATGCATTGAATGAAAAGTATGAATTGTGATTTTGAAATGATTATTGGTTTTCTACATCTTGAGCAAGTTTGATATGTCTAGATAATATATTTAGTTGCTCAAAAGCTGTCAAATATGTCATTTATGCAAAATGCCTTGTCATGAGCCTTAATGAAGAATATGTATGTTGGAAATCATGGCATAATGTTCACAAGTATGATGATTGGATGTTATATGTGCTTAAAATCTATGTGAACAAGTTTGTTTTGGCATATTTGTGGTTTCCAAAGTTTTGGTTTTGACAAAATATGCATAATGCTTAAAATGACCCCCTTTGAGGCCAAAAATGCATTTTATTGTGTAAATTCTTCCAAAATTGCAAAATCTTTTGTAAAATGATTTTTCATTCAGATTTTTCATTCATACAAGTCCAAAATCATGTTTTACAAATGTTTAAACCCTTACTTGGACTTAAATTACTCAAAAACGAAGTTTTGGTACCTCACAAGTTGAATTTTCTGTCAAAACAACTGCAGAATCTGCAGGAAACTATGAGGGATCGATCCTCACTGTAGCAGGATCGATCCCCCCAGGCCAGAAAAGGCACTCCTGCATGTGTTCAACCGAAATTGAGAAGAACTCTTCATTGTTTTGATATTTTCTCTCTTCTCAACTTAAAATTCATTGTTTTAACTTCTTTTTGATGATCTGTAATATATGAAAACTCATTCTTCATTGATATCATGCCTCAATTTCATCAATTAATATCATTTCTAACAAATGGTATCACTTTCAACAATCAATATCACTTTTCTTAAGCTCACAAGTGCAAAATCAGCTTTCTTATTGAAAATGATCATGAATTGCATAAATATTGAAATAATCTTGAAATATACTTTCAATGAATGCTTAAACATATTTTTGAGATTTATTTCAAGAATTTATGGATATATTTGAGAATTTGATGAACTTGTGCATAATGAGTGTTTTTCATATCTTTTGTTCATCTTAGTCAAGCATGCTTATAGGATTATGTCTCTTGGCTTGACTTATCAATTCCACACTAGGTTTCATGATAATTTTACATCTAGTGGATTGATTCCAAATGTAAATTCAACAATTGGTAATATTCATTGGCCTATAATCTGTGATGGTAAATGGATCCTAAATGTTAAAATGCATAAAACTTTATCATCCTTGTACTTAAAGAACTAAGGTCTTAATGACAACACCAACACTCAAAGATAAATGCAAACTTGAAAAACTTGATATCCATGCATTTATTATTTGAATCTTTCCTTGCCCATTATTGGTTAAGGACTTGAATTAGAAAATGAGCATAGGATTTGTGTGCTTGAAACCATGGGAGAAAATGTGTTTGTTTGAATTCCTTGATTTTTTTAATCTTCCATATGGTATCAATTTGTGAATATGAATATGGATTAATATTTTATGATAGTGTGCTAATGTTTACTTAATCCATATGCATATTTGATGATGTTTGATTGTGTTCGTGCATATTTAGAATGGTTATTTTCTTGACATGAACACACTACATATTGGATTCATGCAAAATGCCTAAGTCAACCATTAGTAACAATTGGTATTTAGATTGAAATAACAATTAGTATAATTGGCAACCATATTTTCAATAATTGGTAAGCCAAATCTAAATTGCCAATTGGTATGAGCTTTAAATTGACAATTCTTCTCATGCTCTTTAGTTTGAAATGACAAATAGAGAAGATTTCTCTTAGGATATTTTGTATGAAACTCGTGTGTGCTAGAATTTGTAGTTAATTGCTATATATCTTGATTCTATGCACACTCTTGCTTGAACGTGATTTATGAGCTCTTGCATATGACATGTCATCTAATTTTAGCTCATAATCATGATGTATTACCATGCACCTTAATTGGACTTTAGAAAGAACAATTAATATACTTAGGTGCTTAATAGGATTGAAATAAGCAAGTCATAGACCTTAGTAGATATTTATACACAACTTGCTTAATTTCTTACCAATTGAGACCTTATTGCAAAATTACTTACCAACAATTGGTATCAAAATTATTTATAAACAATTGGTATAGGATCATAAGTCATATTCATTGCATGAATATTTCATACTCTTTGTGAATATTGACTTATTTATTTGTGCTATGAGTCCCATATGTACTAACATGTTTCTTATTGGATGGAGCACATTTTTTTATCTCTTCTCACATAGCCATGATTTTAGGGGGAGCATAATTTTTATTCTTTTTCCCTTCTTTTTGCTATGACAAAAAGGGGGAGAGATAGATATTAAAAGGGAGAGATATTAAGGGGGAGAGATAATGGGGAAAATAGTTTGAAAATTCATTTTCAAAACCCATGCTTATATTAAGGGGGAGCTTTGTAAAATCCTGCTTTATTTGAGGGGGAGTATTTTTTCAAAGAATTTTCAAAGCAAATTTACATTAAGTCTTGTCATATCAAAAAGGGGGAGATTGTTAGCTTTAAATTGCCATACATATTTTGAAATGACAAAAACTTAAGTAAGCTTTAATGTTTTAATTCATATTGTAAATTTGCCTTATCACACATGATTTTCTCAATCCATTTTCAAGTGATCATATCAAACATTAAGACCATGATTTAATGATACATCTCTATTGGTCTTAATTCTTTATAAATGTTTTGAATATTTTAGAAAATCACTTGATGAATGTTTAGACCATGTTTTTATCTGAGAAAGTCAAGAAAAACTCCCTTAAAGCTTATAAATGTTTTGGGTTGAATTAGGATCAAAGGTCATATCATTTCTAACCCAAAAGTGCAGGAAAAATGCCCTTTGGAAGAAAAGGATCGATCCCTACTGTAGCAGGATCGATCCCTTTTTGGCAGAAAGTCTTCCTAAGGACCCTAAAGCCCAGAATCAAGATTCTGGACAAAAGGGATTGATCCCCTATGGAAAGGGATCAATCCCTTTGCACGAAAATAGCCTATAACGGCTAGTTTTTGTGAGACAACGGTAATATCCGAGATTTGGCTCCACCCAACGGCTAGAATACATCCAAAGGACTATAAATAAAGGCTTAGAAGCTAAAGGAAGCAAGAGGAACTACTCAATCAACTCCAATACTCTTTTTCCTCAAATCTTCAAGCCTCAACAACAAATCAAGAGCTACAAAGTTTCATTTTCTATCACTCTCATATTCCTTGTATAGAATAGCACAAATATTGTATAGGTTTTTCCTTGTGCTTAATTTCTGTAATCACTTGCCTATCTAGAGGCTCTCTTTGATTACTCATTTGTAAACTCACTTCATTCCTTATAAAGGGGAGGTTTCTCTTAAGCCTAAGAAAAAGAGGGAGGTTACTCTTTAGCCTAAGAAAAAGAGGGAGGTTACTCTTGAGCCTAGAAAAAGAGAGAGGTTTCTCTTGATCCTTGAAAAGAGGGAGTGTAACAAATTCAAGTATAGTGAATTTGGGGAAAATCCTTGGGAGCGTCTCAAGGTAGAGGACGTAAGCAAGGTAGCCGAACCTCTATAAATCGATTGTGTAAATCTCTCTCTCCTTACTCTTTATTTACTTGCACTTATATTGTGTTTATTTCATTGAACTTGAATTACATGCTTGTCTAGCCTAGGGAACTTAGAAAATATCAATATAGGCTAGAGAATTTAGAGAAACTGAAAAACGAGCTTAAGGTTAGTTAAAAACCGATTCACCCCCTCTCGGTATAGCCTATAAGAGCCAACACTAATCATTTTAACATTTACTTCGCCTTGATTCATTCATTTCCTTATACTTCACAGCCTATTAATCATCTTAATTTATATGCTGTAACGAGTGTAATTATTTCCTTAACACATTTCACAGCTAACCGATTTATTATTACTGTAATTTATTTTTACAATCATTTTCATTTAATAATTCAAGTTAGCTGTTGTCTTCCTCATCTCTTATCATCACTTACTGTTCTTATGCATATTCTCCAATTCATATACTCCATACAGTACATTATCCCGTAAAACATATTTCAAAATATTTCGGTTTTATAATTATCTGTTTAATACCTTAATGACAGTAGGGATGTATAAAACCAGAATTAACAGTACTGCTATGGATTTCATCCTCTATACTGATCTCTTTGTCAGTCATCTCCAGTAATCATATTACTTTTCATCGTATCCAACGATCCCGTAATCAACATCTCATTAATACACTTTTAAGTTAGACCCATAAAATCAATACTAAGTCACTCATCCTGCGACTTCCCTATAACCATTTGGGTCGTATCAGCACACTAAGTGTACTGAAATTTATAATCGGGATCATTATACTCATTTTATGTCCTTATACCATCAATAACTCCATTACTATCAATATATTCAAAATCTAAATGGTTTTATCACTATTCAAAGCATAATCCCACATAGGGGCATTTTCATCATTTCACATTTATTTCTTTCTCCTCATTATACATTTAAATAAATGATCTTATTATCTATGTACTGATAGTACCCTTTTCTCATACCACTATCAGTATTTTAAAATCTTTTTCGATTTCGACAGAGAAATCCATTAGGATCCATAATTAAATTATTTTGCATAAAATGCAACTTTACATCGTCAATTTTGTCTGTCAAATCAATCAATTTCAACTTTTGTTGGTCTATCTTGACTCCTAGTAAAATTTCGAAGGTAGAGGTATTTTGGTCATTTTTGGTTGAAAATATCCTCTCTCCTCAAAATACCTTCAATCAATGATCTTAAAGTCTATTTAATAATGATATTTCATTTCCCTCCTTTATATCATCACTTTCAGGTCTCAGTTCGATCCGAATAGAAAGTACTGGTGGGGCCCTCACCGAGTCCATTTCTGTTCCTTATCGAACCGACCTTCATTTAGATTATAAGATCACCATTTCAGGTATCATTCCTGAGCCGTTTTTCCTTTTTGACATCTTTAGTTCATAATTCTCACCCCCTTCTAAACACTTAACTCAATTTACAATCATTTATTTTCTCTACGTATTTAGATTCACAGTACTACAGGGGATGTTAACATTTTCAACATGTTTCCTTTTAAAGTATCGACAGACATCAGGCCAACCCTGCTCTGATACCATTAAATCTATCACAGGCCGTGACACTATTTTTCACCTTATCCTATACATCTTATATGGTTGGGCTGCCTGCGATACCTTACTTTTTCTTTTACATATAAACAATTTCATAAAAATTTACCGTATGAATCTCATCCCTTATCTTACTTCATAAGAAAGTAGTACTGTGAATGACTAAATACAGAAAATAAATGATCATACCTCATGTCATAAGTCGAGCTGTCGCATCGTCCCCAAATGCGCAGCTGAAATCCTTTAAGTGTTAGACTCTCAGTCTTCGAAAAACTTGAAATGTTAAAATTTAGGGGTGAGCAAATCACGGCTCAGTAAGGGAATTATATGAATACTTGATATTTAGCTTCCTATATGCTGAAAATCTTTTTCGTTTTTCCTATGGGGCTCTAGGCTTGCATGTAGGAAGGATACTACAGTCGGCTAGGGATTGGATGGAGTAAGGTAGGCATTTTGAAATACCTATTTTGTCCCGGAACCTAGAAGCAACTGTAGAGAGTAAAATTCTTTCTTATTTTGAAATTCAAATCCTTTTCCTTTTTATTTCATATCGTTTTCATATTCCTTTTCAAAATAATGCTTTTATGAAATAAAGCATTTAAATAGAATAACTAATATTCATATTTTCTTTAAAAAGAATATTAGTTAAATCATCATCATTTTCGTTTAAACTCATTTCATGTTTTACTGTACAATCATAATTAGTACAGTACTTTAAATAGCAAAATAAGCTATTAAACCTTTTTCGTATAACATATAAATCATTTAAATCTAATATTCAATTTAAAATTTAAAATAAGAATATTAGATTTAATTTCCTCCTTTTTCCTTTTTGAAAACATATTATATATTCATATTACATGTCGTATGAAAATCATTTTGTAGTACCAAAATCAGTACTGAAATAAGCATTTTATAAAAATGCTATAAATCATTTCGTTTCACGTATCACATATCTTGTAAAACCTTTACATTTCACATATCACATATCATGTATAACATTTTCATTTAAAACATATCATATATGGAGACAGTGGCAACCATCGAGTCCTATCATGCAATAATACCCGAAGGTATAAAATAATCATGTCAGATCTATGGCCATAGTCTATAATTGTCCTCGACGGATCATTGATCAGGTGTCGGTCGGGACTACATATCACATATCACATGTTACATATCACATATCACGTATTACATATCACATGCCGGCATGATAGAAGGGCCAACTAGTCTCAAAACCATGTTTTTATCGTAGAAATAACCTTTATGAAATTTATAAAATATATATAATTTCATACTTTAAAAATCATAAAGGTTATAAAACCATTTAGTGAATAGTTAAGAAATATTTATGAAAATATTCATAAAAATATTCACTTTACTCCTTTTCATTTTTCTTCTCGTATTACATGTAATTTACATATTAAGAGAATTTTCGGAGATTTCATTATCACCATTCTCGAAAACATGAATATTTTAAAATCACTTCCATTTTATTCATGTTTTTGCGAAAAATATTCATTTTCTCAATTTTCGTGATTGAAAATCATTTCTCGTGAAATAAAATCATTTATTATGATTTTATGAAATTTTCTAGAAATTTTTGATAATTTTCGATAATTTTTTGGCAGCATAACAGCTGCCGATTGACTAACCTCCTGCATGAAAAATACAGTTTATAATTCCAGCCAGTACATCATCAAAAATTTCCAACCACATAATCATCACAATATTTTTGTAAAATATTTCATAATTAAAAACATGTAGACTTAATATCCTTACAGTGCTGCACATGCATCCCTTACCTTTTCCCGGGTCGGCGACTTTCTCTTGTCGGTTGCGCCCGTACTCCATATCTCTCGATTCCTCATCTCGATCGCCGAGAATAATATTTGGAAATTAAAATTCTAAATTTTAGAATTTTTCCATAATTTATTAAATTTTTCTAAAAATTAATTTCCGAAAATTTCTTACCAAATTTTCGTAAATTTTCGGGTTGTCGAATTCCCGAGAATCTTCCGATTTCCCAAACTTCTCCCTTTTTCCTCTTTTTTCTTCTTTTCTCTTTCTTTTCTTTTTCTTTTGCTTTTTCTTTTTCCTTTTTCTTTTTCCTTTTTCGTTTTCCTTTCTTTTCTTCCGGTCGGACCGGTCAGTGTCCTTCCTCGCCGGTTCTTCGCCGACGGTTCAGGCGTTGTTCAACTGGCCGATGGCACGGCGAAGCTATCGGTGCCCTCCGTTTGCCTTGGATCGGCGGCACAGCAACGAATCGAGTCGATTTTCCTTCGGTTTCTTCTGCCTCTTCGCCGGCCTTCCTCCGCCATTCACTGGCCTCGGGTGGCCTCTATCGTCTTCCTCTCCCTCCAGCGGTGCTTCGGTGGCAGTGGCGGTGCCTGGATCGGCCGGCACTGTCGTCTGCCATTTTTCCTTTTCTCCTCCGATTTTTCTTCTCTGTTTCGTTCGTTTCTATTTTCTGTTCCCTTCGCCGGAGTCGGCTTCCTACTTCTCTCTTCTTGCAGGCGTCGTTCCCGTCTTCCTCTCTCTTTAGTCTTCTCTCTCGCCGCCGATGGTGGTCGGGTGGCTTCTTTGTTTTGTAACAGAGAACAGAAACGGGGTCCCAATCCCATTTCTGTTTCTGTTTCTTATCTTCTCTTTTTTTTATAAATATAATATATATAATTATATATTTACCACATTAAATATATATCACCTTAATTTAAATACTACATATATATTTCATATATATATATGTCACAGCCCGTGACCCTATTTTTCACCTTATTCTATACATCTTATTTGGTTGGGCTGTCTGCGATACTTTACTTTTCTTTTACATATACACAATTTCATATTAAATTATAATATGAATTACATCCCCGATTTCTATTTCATAAGAAAGTAGTACTGTCGATAAGTCTAAATACAGAAAATAAATGATCATACCTTATTAAATAAATCGACCTGCCACATCGTCCCCAAATGCGCAGTCGAAAATCCTTTAAGTGCTAAACTCTCAGTCTTCGAAAACCTGAAATGTTAAAATTAAGGGGTGAGCAAACCACGGTTCAGTAAGGGAATTATATGCATACTTGATATTCAGCTTCCTATATGCTGAAAATCTTTTTCATTTTTCCTATGGGCTCTAGGCTCACATGTAGGAAGGATACTACAGTCGGTTAGGGATCCGGATGGAGTAAGATAGGTATTTTGAAATACCTAGCTTGTCTCGGAACCTAGAAGCAACTGTAGAGAATAATATTCTTTCTTGTTTTGAAATTCAAATCCTTTCCTTTTTATTTCGTAAAATTTTCATATTCTTTTTCAAAATAATGCTTTTATGAAATAAAGCATTTAAATAAAATAACTAATATTCATATTTTCTTGAAAAGAATATTAGTTAAATTCTCATCATTCTCATTTAAAACTCAATTCATATTTTACTGTACAACCATAATTAGTACAGTACTTTAAATAGCAAAATCCGCTATTAAATCCTTTTCGTATATCATATGTATCATTTAAATCTAATATTCAATTTACAAATTAAAATAAGAATATTAGATTTATTTTCCTCCTTTTTCCTTTTTGGAAAACATATTACATGTTCATATCACATATCATAGGAAATCATCTTGTAGTACTAAAATCAGTACTGAAATAAGCATTCTGTAAAATGCTGTAAATCTCTTTCATTAACATTTCACATATCATGTAAAACATTTACATTTCACATATCACATATCATATAAAACATTTTCATATATGGAGACTTAGGCACACACGCCCAGCCCGTCCATTGGGTCGTCACTCATATCATGCTATAGACCCCGAAGGGTATGAATAATCATGTCAGATCTATGGCCATAGTCTATAATTGTCCTCGGAGGATCACTGATCAGGTGTCGGCCGGGACTACATATCACATATTACATATCACATGTTACATATCACATATCAGCATGATAGGATGCCATCTAGTCTCAAAACCATGTTTTTCATCATCAGAAAACCTTTATGGAATTTATAAAAATATATAATTTCATCATTTTAAAACCATAAAGGTTATAAAACCATTTAGTGAATATTTAAGAAATATATATAAAAATATTCACTTTATTTCCTTTCATTTTCCATCTCATATTACGTGTAACTTACATATCAAGAGAATTTTCGGTGATTTCATTATCACCATTCTCGAAGAGATTTTTCGGTGATTTCCTTATCACCATTCTCGAAAACATGAATATTTTAAAATGAATTGCGTTATATTCATGTTTTATGAAAAATAATCATTTTTCTCGATTTTCGTTGTTGAAAATCGTTTCTTATGAAATAAAATCATTTATTATGATTTTTAGTAATTTTTCGAGAATTTTTCAATAATTTTTCGACAGTATAACGGCTGCCGATTGGCTAGCCTCCTGCACGGAAAATACAGTTTAAAATCCAGCCAGTGCATCACCACAAATTTCAACCAATCATTCATCACAATATCTTCATAAAATATTTTCATAAAATATTTCATAATTAAAATCATGTAGACTGAATATCCTTACAGTGCTGCACATGCATCTCTTACCTTTTTCCGAGTCGACGATCGCCTCGTTCGTCGCGCCCGTGTTCACCTCGCCCGATTCCATCATCTCGGTTATCGAGGAAATTTTCTGGAAATTAATTTCTAAATTTTAGAATTTTTCCATAATTATTTAAATAAATAAATTATTTAAATAATTTATCACTTTCTGGGATTTCTTACCGTTTCCCGTAATTCCCGGTTTTCCGAATTCTCGAGATTTCTCGTAATTTCCAAAATTCTCCTTTTTCTCCCTCTTTCTTCTTTTTCCTCTTTCCTTTCTTCCTTTTTCTCTTTTCTTTTCTTTCTCTTTCTTTTCTTTTTCTTTTTCTTTTTCTTTTTCCTTTTTCTTTTCTTTTTCTTTCTCTTCCCGCCGGACCGGTCAGCTCACTTCCTCGCTCGTTCCTCGCCGGCGACCGGTTCTCCGGCGGTTCAAGGGCTCCACAGCTGGCCGACGGCACAACGAAACTACCGGTGGCCTCCGTTTGCTCTGGATCGGCGGCACGGCGGCGAATCGACTCGATTTAGCTTCGGTTTCTTCCGCTCTTCGCCGGCCTTCCTCCGCCGTTCTCCGCCTCAACCGTGGCTTCCCACATCTTCCTCTTCCTCCGACGAAGCTTCGGTGGTAGTGGCGGCAACCAATTCCGCCGGTACCGCCGGTTTCCATTTTCTTTTTCTTTTCCGGCTTCCGCCGGTTTTTCCTTCGTTTCCGTTTCTGTTCTCCGTTTTTCTTGTCGCCGGTCGCCTCTTCTCACATCGCCGGCGTCGTCTCTTCCTCTTTCCCTCGCCGGCGGTGGCAGCTTTGCCACCGGCGGCCTCGCCTGGGAAGGGTCGGGATCTTCCCCGATTTCCTTCCTTTTCTTTTCTGTTTCATTTTTTTTATCTATATAAATATAATATAACATATATATATATATATTTTACACAAAATACTTATATATATAATTTGAATTAATATATATATTTCATATATATATATATATATGCATTTATAGATATATATTGTATTACAATATATATATATTTACACTTTAATTAAATTAATTAATATGTATATTTCATACATATACATATTTATTTATATACATAATTGTATATAAAAATATACATATGTATTTATTTAAGACAAAATAGTATATATTTCATTTTATAATATATACTATATTTCATATATATACATATGTATTTTTATTTAATTATTGGATTTCTTAATATCCAATTTATTTTCTCCTTTATTCGAATTTCCGCTATCAGTCACTTCTTCACTTTTTGAAATTTTCACAATTCTATTTATTTATTTCCTCTTATCTATTTTCTTAAATATTAATTTCCAATAATTGAAAAATTTGCGGTTATCACAATATATGTATATATATATAAATGTATAAAATCCACATATGTATTTATTTAATATAAAATAGTATATATCCTTTTATAATATATACCATATTTTATATATATATGTATGTAATTATATAAAGACATATAAAAATATATTTATATAATCTAATTATATAAATATATAAATATGTAAATACCAACATTTTTATTCCTTTAATTTAGATTTCTTCATATCCAAATAATTTTCCATTTTCCTTTTCTTATTTAATTTGGATTCTAATTTATCCAAATTAATTTCCTCCATATAATTTGTCAATTCTTTTACTTCATTATTTACGAAATTTTCAACAGTATTCCATCTTGTAAATAATTCCTTTATTTACTTTAATTTATCTTTCGCATTTAAAATTAAATTTCCGAATAAATTTCCGAATAAGTAATATAAAAATTCAGAAATTTGTGGTTGTCACAGGGGGCCACAATGTGAACACTAGCCAGGTGTCACCTGTGGGAGCTAAACACTAAGCTGAGTCAATAGCATTGGAACGGAAATGCATATACCTGCAAGTAGCTAGAGGGCCAATAGTCTCAAAACATTTCATAATTATTTTCAAAGTTGTTTACGAAGATAAATTAAATAAATCATACCATAAATAAATTCATAAGAATTTAATTAAAAATTGTCATACATTTAAATATGAAAATATACCACAAAATCTCAAAATCATCAATAGAATGCAAAATAATTTATTTCAAATAATCTAGAAGCATAAGCATATTCAAACAATTGGAAAACATGTAATTTTCATAAAAATATATCCAAAAATTAAATTTGTGATATAATTTACTTAAAGCCATTTTAGGGACTAAATTAATTAAATTTCTATAATTTATTTCTTTTATTTTAAATATCATGCTAAATAATATTTTAAGGGGTTTAGGCTATTTTAGAAAAATTTACTAGCATAACGATATATTCTAGCCTACCCCTCTTGCACGAGAAACAACTTTAAATCCACAATTTTCATATCTCAATTTCAATCAAAAACATCAATTTCAATCGCACTAAAGGACAGTTTTGATCAAAATCAACTTCAACTCTCAAAACTTGAAATATCCAATGCCAAAGACACATGAAAGGACGAAACCATATGAGCTACATAAAAGGGACACATACACAAACACAGAGAGGAAAACATCACTCCTGAATAGAGAATATTCTTAAGAGGAAATCCCAACTAACAAGACACTATACCAGGTGAAATTAAACTCGCCATGCTATTTGGAGCATGTATGATTGACTTTTGCAATGTATAGTGTATAACATTAGCAACTAAATCCAATGTCTGAGCCCAAATATAAATAGCTCTACATGCAATAAACTGTCAATGTTAACTTGAACCTTATATTGTGTAGTTGACAAACTTCTCCCAAAGTTTATGTATTTTTTGCCCTTGAATTCTAAATAGTTGCCAACAACAAACTGAATCAATTCAGAAAACAAATTATCAATTACCAAGAAAAGAAACCGAGGAAGAAGAAAGGTTTTGGCATAGAAAAGTTGAATCTGAAGTATTGAAATGATATAAAGTGTGTAAATAAGCAAAAAGGATAAAACCTTAAAAAAAACATATTTACTATTTGATATGGCAAAGCCCATTCACATTAGGCTAAAGCCTAATAAGTTAGAGAGTCTGCCACGTGGCAAAATTTTAGTGGGCCATGCGGCATTCAGCGAGAGAAGGTTGCGCCAACATGAGATCCCTCCCGCTTGTGACAGAACCTCTATCGCTGGCGACTAAGTCAAGGGATTATCGTCCTTACCTTGCTGTGAGAACACATGGCACGTATTTAGCCTTTCGCATTGTGCGACAGACGTCTCCCGCTGCTATGTGCCACACTATTCTAAAGTCTCCCACCGATGACAGACTCTCGCTATTCCCATAATTGACGGAATTTCTGTTTTACTTGGAAACAAACTCTCACCAAAAAGGCGTAATCATCCCTAGGTAATTACCCTATAATATTCGCCTATAAATAGGCTCAAGGTACAATTTTATTCTCTAATTTTTGAGGCCTAGTTTTTACGTTTCCTAATATTCAAGAACTTTTTGCTGACTTAAGCATCGGAGTGCCTATGCAGGGAAACACCCCTGTGTTACTCTGACTTTTCTTGTTTTTACAGAAGCTTTTTGGAGACACATGGAGGAAGAAGACAAATATCGATGTCAGCAAGCATTTATTGTTGTTTTGAGCAACAACAATTGACGCTGTCTATGGGAAATGTATTAAAACCAATTAAGACTTTCAAGATGGTGAGAACAAGATCGACTAATGTGAGAATGGGAAGTGATGAGAACTCTGTAAGTTCCTATGAACAACCCATTTGCCAGAGAAACCAGGTGAACAAAGAAAAGGAAAGAACAATTGTGTCTGTGGTAGAATTTGAAGCTCTAAAGTGGCAGAATGAAGAGACAAATCAAGCTCTGAGAGCCATGATGGATTTTTTTAAGGAAGTCCTTTCGACATTGAGCCTACTGCAAGCCGTACAGAATTTGGTGGGGGAGACAAGTCAAGGGGTCCCACCGCAGGCATTTGGGAATCAGGATGATGTGGCAGCGGTAGACTGCCTTCGGCGGTAGAAGGCTCCCCTTGTAGAAGAGGATAATATTCAACAAAAGGCGGCAGGACTAGGGAGCATGAGGCCTGTCGCAGTGACCCAACGAGAGACTAGGGACGCAGTAAAGCTGGGACTTGCGGTAGGGTTCAGGCGACAGGTGTCTGGCATTGGGCGACAAGCCTCAAGGCGACAGGATACTGAATATGTGGTAGGGTCTTCCGCCCTCTATCAAAATTTGATGAATCTCATTGATCTAGAACCTGGTGTTGGAGGTGCTGGAAAGAATGGGGTCGATAATGAGAGCACTTGAAGGGCCGGGTCCGAGTTTGACCCTACTTGGAACACATAGATGACATAAGGAGATGCACATCGAAGGAAAGGTAAGGAAATAATGGTTGAGAACCTACCAGATTCATCCTCTGCTGAAAGGGATAGAAATCAACTTGCTTCATCTGTGGACATGAAAAAGATGATAGAATAGGTACTGGAGGAGAAGAAGAAGCTAGTGTCCACGGAAGAGAGCCAGAAGAGAAGGGTACAATTATGCATAGCCATCATGCAAAAACCGCTACCTCCAAAATTCAAAATGCCGTAGATAACCGCATATACTAGGAAGACGGACCCCTACGACCATATGTAAAATTATGAGGCCTTTATGTTGTTACATGGATCGGAGGATGAGATAATGTGCAAGGCCTTTTCACTCACTTTGATCGGGCATGCGATGAAGTGGTTCAACAATTTACTCGAGGGGTCTATTGTCTCTTTTGACCAACTACAAAGTGAATTCCTTAAGGTGTTTACGGTAAAAAATCAGAGAAAGAAGGAGCCAACTTATTTGCTCACTCTTAAACAAGGAGTTAAGGAGTCGCTAAAGAATTACGTGGATCGGTTTAGAGATGCGACTCTGGAGGTACGAGTTTTGCAAGCTGATATAGCCATGGCAGCCATGTTACAGGGAATAAGGTCTGAGAAATTACAAGAGTCCCTATCACTAGATTAGCCCACCACAATCCTAAACCTACTTTTTCAAGCAAATAAGTATATCACTCAAGAAGAGGTAATCAAAATGGTGGCAAATGGGGAGCCCAAGGAAGGAAGGAAACAAGGAAGAGAAGTCACTGGAGCATCTTCTAGCCAACCGAGAAAGTTTGATAAAGCCCTTACACTAAAATACACCACATACACCCTGCTCACTGAATCTCGTACTTCGGTGTTGGTAGCTATCAAGGGGTTAGGTCTCATACGGCTTCCAAAGAAAGCGTCAAGGAATCTGGGCCGTGACTTAGACTCATACTGTGATTACCACTCAACGTATGGGCATTTGACAAAAAAGTGTAGGGAGTTAATGAATCAGCTAGTAAAATTGGCGCGGGAAGGAAAGATAAATAGATTTGTGTGGAGGAGTAATGGAAGCAGCTATCTTACGCATAATAGGGGAAATTACCCTAGGGATAGAAGAGGTGAGAATAGGGGGAATGTGAGAAGAAATGAGGACCCCAGGAGAAATGAGGACAGAAAGATGGATAAAAGGAATCGGGAGGAAGATAATGAGCCCACATGACCAGCTATTAATGTGATATCCGGAGGTGAATCGTTAGTTGGCACATCGTCATTGTCTCGAAAGTCCTATGCTCGGCAAGCCTATCAGGTCAACTCGGTGATGGAGGAGAAGCAAGAAGAGGAGCCCATTACCTTCACGCTAATTGACAGAGGAGACATAATAATCCCCCATAATGATCTAATGGTGATTTCGGCAGTTGTAGCAAAGCATTCGGTGAGTCGAATCCTAGTCGATAATGGGAGTTTGATGAACTTAATTTACTGGAACTACTATGAGGAGATGAACATCTCAGAGGATAAGCTGAAGCCAGTGCCCACACCACTATATGGCTTCTTTGGAGAAAAGGTGAAGGTAGTGGGTGCAGTTCAATTACCTGTCACGTTGGGAGAGAGCCCTAGAAATGTCGTCTGCCAAGTACTGTTTATGGTGGTAAAGTCAAATCAGTGGCTTATAATATGATCTTCGGGCGATCGTTGTTGAATGACATGAGAGCGGTGGTGCATCCTTGTAATCTACTAATGAAGTTCTTGACTCCTCATGGTGTTGGTCAAGTGAGGGCAAACCAAAAAAGGGCTAGGACGTGTAATATCGCGTCCACCATGTGTAAAGGAATTCAGAGAAAGGAGACCCTTACGATCAAGAACCACGTAAGCCAAAGCCTGATGAGGAGATGGAGGCAGTCCAACTAGACGAAGAGGACGAAGAAAGAGTGGTGTATGTAGGAAGCTAGTTGCCCGAAAAAACTAAAGAGGAGATAGTCCAATGTTTGAAGGAAAATGCTGATGTATTTGCATGGACCCCTGCTGATATGCCTGGAATTGACACCGAAGTTGCTTGTCATTGGTTGAATGTAGTTTCTGGAGCAAAACCGATCAAGCAAAAGATGAGAAATTTTGCTCCAGAAAGGCAGTAGGTTATAAACGAGGAGATCTCGAAGTTGTTGCAAGTAGGGTTCATCAAAGAAGTTAATTATCTCGAATGGTTGGCTAATGTTGTTATGGTGAAGAAAGCCAACAGGAAATGGAGAATGTGTGTGGACTTCACGGATTTGAACAAAGCCTGGCCTAAGGATTTGTATCCACTACCTCGAATTGATAACTTGGTAGACGAAACTTGTGGATATGAGTTACTTAGTTTCTTAGATGCTTTTTCGAGATACCATCAGATCATGATGCATCCAGATGATGAGTAGAAGACCTCATTCATTACCGATAGCAGAACATATTGCTATCAAGTAATGCCTTTCAGTCTGAAGAATGCGGGGGCAACATATCAGTGCATGGTGAATAAGGTGTTCAAAGACTTGTTAGGAAACACTATAGAGGAGTATGTGGAAGACATGATCATTAAAAGCCAAAAAGAAGAGTCACATGTCGAGAAAATGTCCATGGTATTTAAGGTGTTGTGGCAGTATAACATGAAGTTAAACCCTAACAAATGCTCATTCGGAGTGAGGTCGAGAAAATTCTTAGGGTTGATGATCACTGACCGGGGAATAGAAGCTAATCCCGAGAAAGTTCAAGCTATTTTGGACATGAAGCCACCGAATACTGTTAGAGAAGTTCAAAGGCTAATAGGGAAGATAGTAGCTTTGAACTGCTTTTTGTTCAAATTAGCTAAAAGGAGTTTGCCATTTTTTAAGGCAATAAAGGCGGGAAAAAACTTCAAATGGAAAGAGGAGTGTAATGATGCTTTTGAAAAGTTAAAAGACTAGCTAAAAGAGTTGCCACTATTGTCTCGTCCATAGCCCAGAGACCAACTCCTCATATACCTCGGTGTAGGAGAGAAGGCTTTAAGTGCAGTCCTATTAAGGAAGGAAGGAGACAAGGACTGTCCAATTTATTATGTGAGCAAAGTCTTGCTAGATGCCGAGACAAGGTACCCCCTAGTAGAGAAGATAGTTCTATCCAACTCCTCATATACCTCGGTGTAGGAGAGAAGGCTTTAAGTGCAGTTCTATTAAGGAAGGAAGGAGACAAGGACTGTCCAATTTATTATGTGAGCAAAGTCTTGCTAGATGCCGAGACAAGGTACCCCCTAGTAGAGAAGATAGTTCTATCATTGGTGATGACAACTCGGAAGTTACGACCGTACTTCCAAGCTCATTCAGTGACTGTCTTAACATATCAGCCTTTGAGACGAATACTGCAAAAACCGGAGCACTCAGGACGTCTGACCAAATGGGCTATTGAGTTTAGTGAATACGACATACACTTTCAACCTTGTCAAGCGATAAAAAGGCAAGCATTGGCAGATTTTATCGTAGAATGCATCAGTCGGGAGGCCCAAGAAGAAACAAAGATAGTCTGGTGGAAGCTATTTGGAGACGGGGCACGTAATATGGATGGTAGTGAAGTTGGAATTGTGCTGACTTCACCTGAATGGGAAACCTATGAGTATTCCATACGCTTCGATTTTCTAAGCTCGAATAATGTAGCTGAGTATGAAGCCTTGATAGCTGAAATGAAACTTGCTGAGAAGCTAAAAGTTAGCAATCTAATGGCCCATAGCGATTCATAGTTGGTGGTAAATCAGTTTTCGAGTGAGTATGAAGTGCGGGAATCGGCTCTAGTCCATTATTTGCAGAAGGTGCAATTATTGGCACGATCGTTCAAGAATTTTTGGTTGACCTAGATAAACTAATCTGAGAATGGTCATGCAGATGCTCTTTCAAAGTTGGCATTCTCTAGAGGAATCAAAGGTGGTATGGTAAAGGTAGAATCCCTTACCAAGCCGAGTATTGAAGAAGAAAATGTCTGCGATGTTGAGATCAGAAATGATTGGAAAAGCTCGATCAAAGACTACATATTGGGGGGCACACTCCCCACCGACAGAGATGAAGCCCGAAGACTAAAATTGCAAAGTGCCAAGTTTACCTTAGTGAATGGAGAACTCTGCAAGCATGGGTTCACTATGCCTTTGCTAAAATGCCTAGGGCCTCAATAGGCCGAATACACCTTGGCTGAAGTCCACGAGGGGATATGTGGTGAACACCTAGGAGCTCGACCCTTGGCCACGAAAATATTGCATGCGCGGTTTTATTGGCCTACACTGAAGAAAGATGCCACTGAGAAGGTACGAAGATGTGAAAAATGCCAGAAGTTCGCTCCTATAGTTACTGCTCCAGTCTCAACCCTTCAGAGCACCCTTCAACCAATGCCATTTGCGCAAATGGGGGCTGGATATATTAGGACCCTTTCTTTAGGCACAGGCCAAAGAAAATATTTGCTGATAGTCACAGACTATTTCACAAAGTGGATAGAGGTGGAACCTTTGGCTACTATTTCCGAAAAGAAGGTGGAGGCCATGGTATGGAAGGACATTATTTGCCGCTTTTGAATCCCTCGAGTGCTAAATGCTGATCATAGGAAGCAATTTGATTGTGATGCATTTCGAAAGTTCTGTAAAGGCCTCAGTATCCAGTTAAGAATATCTTATGTATCTTACCCACAAGCTAATGGGCAAGTCGAGGTCAGTAACCGAACTATACTGCATGGTTTGAAAACTAGACTAGACAAGTCAAAGGGAGCATGGGCAGATGAGCTCTCGAGCGTTCTATGGGCTTACAGAACGACAAGTAAAGTATCGACAGTAGAAACACCATTCAATTTGGTGTATGGAACTGAGGCTCTCATCTCGGTTGAAATTGGAGCTGAGTCACCTAGATTGGTCCCTTACGTTGAATAATTTAACTCTCAGGGACTAAGGGAGAATCTTGATCTAATACATGAGTCAAGGGACAGGGCGAAAATGAAATTAGCTGCTTACCAACAACGAGTAGCCACTTATTTCAATGCACAAGTTAAGGGCACAGAATTGCAAAAAGGAGACCTGGTACTGAGAAAGTCAGCTATCACAAATGCCCATAGAGAGGATAGTAAACTCGGGCTAATTGGGAAGGACCTTACAGAATCAGAAGGATGATTGGACCCAGCACATGCACTTTGGAAACTTTACAAGGAAAAAAGATCTCGAAAGCTTGGAACGCCAATCATCTTAAATTGTACTGGCAATGAAAGCACTATACTTTCTTATTGTTTTTATTCTTATTTTTCCATCTATTATTCCATTATTTCGCAGATATTATTGATCAGTTATCATTTAATTTATGAATAAAGGCTAGCTATTCACTTTCTACATTTTCTAATGCAATATATTAGTTGGTGTATGTGTTACAGGGATAGAAATGACTGAGGCAAAAGCTAGTAAAAACATAAGTCCCTAAGCACAAAAGGGTGCGAGATGGGCAAAGATAAGTCCTTAAGCACAAAAGGGTGCGAGACATGCAAAAACATAAGTCTCTAAGCACAAAAGGGTGCAAGACGGGTAAAGATAAGTCCCTAAGCGCAAAAAGGTGCGAGACGAGTAAAGATAAGTCTTTAAGCACAAAAGGGTGCGAGACGGGCAAAGATAAGTCCCTAAGCAAAAAATGCGCGAGATGGGCAATTCTCTAAAAACGTCCCTAAGCGAAAAATGCACGAGATGAACAACTTTATAAAGTCCCTAAGCGAAAAATGCGCGAGATAGGCAAATTGCGAAATCCTCAAGCAATAAAATGAACAGATAAGTACGGTACCCCAATAGCACACAGAATGTAGGTTGTGAAGCATGTTAAGAGGTATATTACAATTTTATCGGATGTATATGTGCTACAATTGGTTGACAAATTACATTTAACATTTTGTGTTGGCATTTCAGACATAAACGATGTTATAGTCTTATCAATTCTAACAAGTCCTTAAGCGAAAAAAGCACGAGATATGCATAACGCTTGAGAAAAAGTTTATCTTTGAACAGGAACAACAACACTATTTTAAAGAAAAACTTGGGGAGCAATATGGTGTAAAGGTACGCTAAACACTGTAAAAGTAAAAGGTACGCTTTATACTGCAAAAATGGAATTACTTTATCTAACGCTGCTTTTTAGAGCTTTGTGTTATAACAATTGTGGATATAAAATATTCTATTCAGACAAAAGAAGAGAAAGCTACCAAAAAGGAATTATACTTTTCATTAAGAACAAATTTGTACATCATTTAGATGAATTAACAAATAAAATGAAATGAAAAGACAAAATGAAAATGAAAATATCCTAATCTATGGTGAGGACCAAGTCAGCTGGCTGTGAAGATGCTGCATCAACACTAGGATATTGAGGAGCCAGAGGATCAGAATCTTGAGGAGCCGAAGGAGCCATTCCGGAAAAGGGAGCATCGCTTGAAGGCCCAACAACAGCCGCAGAGTCTGGCACGGGATCGACAGTAATAGAATTGGAGAATTAGAGCTCGTCGCCATCCAACCCTAGCAATGCCTCAATAGGCTTAGGTTGATCGCCTGCCTTGACAAGTTCAGGCTCATTACACACCTCGGTTGGCCTAAGCTAGTCACGAACCTCAGTGGACCCAGGCTGAGCACGCGACTGTCGAGGGGGCCACGAACCTTCAAGGTTGTCTAAGCTGTTTATGGCCCCTTCCTCCAAATAGTCTTCTGGGCCTTGAGAGTTGGACTCGTACTTAGTCCAAGAAGGAGCATCATAATATTAAGCCTCTTGGGTAAAAAGTAGCTCAGGGAAAGTCTCGTTAGGCCTATGCTTCTCCAGCCAAGCACGAGCCAAGTAGAAGCCATACTTAATGAATCCCGCCGCAAAATCTTCCTTCTTTTCATAGCAATGTTGAGATAGGCGATATTCACGAATGGCTTTGGCTCGGACCTCCTTTTGCCGATCTAGCATGTCTTGTAGCTCATCAAGGGCCTCGTCCCACTGCGTCCTCATAGCTTCCAGATCGTTGGTTGCCTTATTGTAAGCCTCTTGATATCCATGAAGAGATGCCACCTTCGCCTGTTCTTCTTTTAACTTATGATCAAGATCTGTGTTCTGCTTATTCTGCTCTTCTACTCTGCTGGTATATGGACGAAGTTGGTTAACCTCATTCTGAAGCTCCATGTTTTTCTCTCGAAGCTCACGCAGATCTTTCTCAGCCTTTTCCCTAAAAGCTCCGTGTCGCGCATTAACGGCCATCATCTGTTGACCTGCCTGACAAAACAAAAAGAAAAAATAACTCAGAAACTTGACAAAAGAAGTTAGAAAGAGAGTATCATTATCAAAGAAAGGCGACGCTCTCACCTTCATTATGAGGTAATCAGAGTCGTTTTCAGCCTCTGGAAGACCTTTGAAGATCCCCATCTTGTCACGAGGAAGGATGGTACTCCAGGCTAGGCGAGAAGCTACCCTGGGCTCCTCAATGCTATCATTATCATTGATGCCGGGGTAGGTTTGAAAGTCATCCCCGTCGACAACGACCCCCGCGTCTACTGGATATCGCCTTAGAGTAGGATCGGCCAGCTTAGGCAAAACTGGCCTCATAGGCATCGAGTCTTCAATGATTAGTCTCTTTTGGTATTTACGACGAGGCTTGCAAGGAGCCGACCTATTCTCAACGGTACTAGGATCACCTTTTTGGCGGGTGGACCCGCTCCTTTGCGATTTTGAGCTCTCATGATCGCCCGAGCTATGATCGTGAATCAGATACCTCCTTCGTTTGTTTCTTCCAACCTCTTGTCAAAGAGAACTAGGCTCATCAACAGCCAGAAGAGGTGGAGTAGGGGCACAAGGATGTCTAAACTAGAGACCTCAACCCGAGGCTGTTGTTGAGAAGAAGGAGCCGCTCTGGCAGACACATTGGTCTCCCTCTTACGCATGGCTACTTGAAAGTTCATGTCTGCATAACACGAGGAGAAGGAGTTAGTAAATTAAATCCAAAAATACTGCACACACGCATGTAGAATTAAAGAGAATTGAAAACCTATAATATCACCAAAGTCTTCTAAGTTAGCCAAGTTCGCATTTGATGGAAAGTCATAGAAAGGACTTCGAAAGGCGTTGACTTGGTTCCATTCAAGTTCTTCGTCAGATGGGTTATCGACGGCTGCGGCCTCGGATGCCTCGTTCCCCGAGTTTGGAGAAGGTTCATCTATGAGATGACTTATAGGGTAGTTGGTTCAACTATGGGAACTAAGGATGGGCGACTAGAACTAGAATCGGGAGTAGGTGAGGTTGTAGTAAGGTTAGATGGAGCAGCAGAAGTCCTAGGAACAGCTCTGTTTACTCCCCAGCCGATGACTATAATGTTTTCGGGAGTTAAAAGAGAAAATAAATCTCACTCCCCTGTGGAACATATACGCCGAATGGGCTCGCCAAAGTGGACCCTCAAGCTAGCTAAGTCGAACCTTTCCAAGTGCTTTGAGTGGTCGCTGGTATCACGATTCCATCTAGTGTGAATTCGTAAATTGCTTGGAATCTCAACAACGACCCATTCGCTCTCAAAACCACGCAATTTATTTAGAAGGTTCGAACAAATTTTATTAGGAAATTCGTCGACCTTTAACCTCTGGAGAGAGAATGTTATTAGTCGTTTCAACCCACGGACTCTAAAAAAGGCGCTTAAAAGAGAAATAGTTGGGACAACATTTAGACTATGGCATACTATTGAAAATGCTACTAATTGCACCCATGCATGGGGATGGAGTTGACACGGAACAATATCCTTATACCTAAGGAAAGTTGAGCAAACTCAGGGAAAGGAAAACAAAAACCGAAGGATAAAGATGCTTTGTGTACAACTATGCCACTTCTAACTAAATCAGGCGTTAGCTCCCCATCAGTTGGAAGTCTATAACGATAACTGGAAGGAAGGGGAAAATGTGTATTGATCTCTTCTAAATCTACATTCATTGACGTGTATTCAATACCACCCCTTCTCAGTGTTTTACCAGGGCGTTGCGAAGACATGATTGGAATGTGAGGGTTGACAAGAAACAGGCGAGAGGCTACAGGGCAAGAGACCTAAAGCGTGGGGCGAGAGCCTTAAGAATCGAGAGACCTATGACGCGGAAGACCTAAGGAGCGAGAGATCTGAAGTAAGCAAGGCTAGAGACATGCGAGAGACTCAAAAGCAAGTCCGAGAGATAGGAGAGTGAAGCGAAAGGTGCACACTTACTGTGACAATGACAAGCGAGAGACCTTCGTGTGAGGGCGAATGGCTGTTCGAGCGACAGACTGTTTTGGCGAGAGAGATAAAACGTGCAACAGAGTGCTGGCTCAGAGGATTTTTGTACTCGGTTTCGTCGAACCCCAGCCATTTATATAGCCGCGACAGGGAATACCAAACGTCACTCCTGACAATGCCTCCCGTAAAGCTGGGCTTGTTTCACCTGCAAAAATACTAGAAAACCCACAAAAAAATCAGGAAAAGACCACAGTGTCATATGCATAAGAATTTATACTCTCTTGATTGGAAAAAATCCAACAAGAGAGTGAAGAGCAATTGATATGGCAAAGGCCATTCACATTAGGCTAAAGCCCAATAAGTTAGAGAGTCCGCCACGTAGCAAGATCTTATTGGGCCAAGCGGCATTCGGCGAGAGAAGTTGAGCCAACACGAGATCCTTCCCGCTTGTGACAGAACTTCTGTCGCTGGCGACTGAGTCAAGGGCTTATCGCCCGTACCTTGTGTGAGAACACGTGGCACGTATTCAGCTTTCCGCATTGTGTGACAGACGTCTCCCGCTACTATGTGCCGCACTATTCTATAGTCTCCCACCGGTGACAGACTCTTGTTATTCCCGGAATTGACGAAATTTATGTTTTACTTGGAAACAAACTCTCACCAAAAAGACGTAATCATCCCCAGGTAATTACTCTATAATATTCGCCTATAAATAGGCTCCATGTACAATTTTGTTCTCTAATTTTTTAGGACTAGTTTTTACGTTTCCTAATATTTAAGAACCTTTTGCTGACTTAAGCATCGGAGTGCCTACGCAGGGAACCACCCCCTACATTACTCTGACTTTTCTTGTTTTTACAAAAGCTTTTTGGAGACACATGGAGGAAGAAGACAAATATCGATGTCAGCGAGCATTTATTGTTGTTTTGAGCAACAACACTATTAAAATAGGAAAAGGGGATAAGGTAATGTATAGAGTTTTAAGACCTGTCAAACGCAATGGAGGCGCTTCTTGGCGTTGGCTTTATGGATAGAAGTGAGCTTAATTCATTAAAAAACGAGGCCTTCAGAGTCATGCTTCTTCACTATCTCCATCACTCTTGTTCCCCAAAATGCTCCTATTCCTCCTGCCATCTCTCTTGGCTCTGCTTCCTTCGACGGCTCTCAACTCCTTTTCTATCTTCGAAGTGGGCCTAATCCCCCTCCCCGGTAACAGGAAAACAACCAAACAATGCCTAAACTCTAAACTTACATGACCCCAAATTCTGTATTTGGGCCAATCCATAAACAAAGGCCCTGTAGTAATACCCGCACCATGAACCCAAGTTGATTTGCTAGCTTTTTTTTTAAGAGAAGATTACTTGTTTATTATTAATTAGGATTAGGAGTCGTGGTGGTTACAGGCCAAATCGATTTGCTCTCGAGCCGAGTTAGACTGGTTTCACCCCATCACTTATGTGTATCGAATTAACTTGATTCACAAATAAGGCTGAGTCGGGCCTAAACGAGTTGGCCTAATTTTTTTAAAATTTTTTTGTTTTTTAAATTTATTTATTAATTTTAATCAAAATAAATATTAATATATTTTTATGATTTAATCTAATAAAATTATTTTTGTAATAAATAATGTTAATAGTTATTGCAATAAATAAAGTTATTATAATATTATCTAATAAAGCTATTGTTAAAATAAAATAATAAATAATGATGTTATAATAAAGTTATTTTAACTTATTTAATACAGTTATTAGTTTAACAAATTATAATACTATTAATTTTTTTTAATTTTATTAAACATATTTATTATATTTTAAATATAATTAGACTTATCGTTTATCATATAAAATATAAGTAAGCTTGCCATTTAGCATTTAAAATATTTATTCATTTATTTAGTATATTTTTAAAATATTCATTAATTTTATTATAAAAAAATATTCATTAATTTTGTATTTTAAGTTTATATTTATTTTCTAAACTTATGAGTTATAACATGAATTGATTTGGTATTTAATAATAATAATAATAATAATAATAATAATAATAAGAAAAAGGAGAGAATAGGAGATCAAAGATTTTTTTTGTAGAAAACCCCTTCAAAAATTAGAAGGGTAAAAAATTCATGGGACTATAGTACAAATATTTATAATTTTACATACAATTTACAAAAAATAAAATAAAATTATTTCCTATTCCTATTAATTTAAACTGATTGTCTTGAAAATTTCTTCTTCTTTCTCCAAAATATTATCGGCAAACTAATTTGGTCATTCCAAGTTTTTATTACGGGATTCTACTTCAAACTAATCTTTAAGGTATCTTAGCATGCATAATGAATCCAAACTAAGATTGGTTTGATATTCTCCAATGATTATTCCACATGTCAAGAATGCGGATTCTAAAGTAATGGATGATACTTGTACAACAAAAATATCTGGGGTCATGGAAGCTAGAATTGAAAATAGTCTTTGGTTTTCTTTTGGCCATTGGAGAATATCAAAATTATTGCATATTTCAAACTCTTAACTTAAGAAAAATCCTA
This sequence comes from Heritiera fomes, assembly GCA_032173925.1. Classification (NCBI taxonomy): domain Eukaryota; kingdom Viridiplantae; phylum Streptophyta; class Magnoliopsida; order Malvales; family Malvaceae; genus Heritiera; species Heritiera fomes. The sequence goes on from JAPDPM010000019.1 coordinate 5,450,960, forward strand.
TTGCATTGAAGTTAGAATTTCGTCAAGTTGTTGATCCGGATTCACCAGTTTTTCTTTTAGCTTCATTTTCTTCTTTGTTGATTCCTTAATTGCGTTCAAAATACCTTTTTGTTTGCTTTTTCCATCACTCTTGGCTTTTTCGTTTGATTCTTCTTGTACTTGGTTAAACTGCTCCCTCACCTTCATAACAATTAAACAATTCTCGAAAATAATTGTTAATTGAGGACTTTTAGTTCTTAAAATCAAGCCCAATAAAATCTTTATAACAATAAAAAAATTTCTATGTTTACCTCATCTTAACTAGGATCTAATAAAGTTGCAATACAATGAATAGGAAAAATTGTTTCCAAATATTTTTAAAATTTTTCCTCTATGCCATTTACAAAAGAAGATAACGTTTCATAATCCATAAATTTTAAAAATTTATCAAAAATTGTAAAACAATAGGAACAAATTAAGTTGTAGTTGGATAATAATGAGTTGAAAATCTTTCGGTTGCATTTTAAAAGTAGTTAATAAATCAATACAACATTCAATAAAAATCCAATCTTCATCATAAATTGTTAAAACTGGGCTATTTGTATAATTGTTATAAAATGGAGTAATAAAATCTTTATAAAGTAAAATAGAAGCAAGCAAATATGGAGTGAGTTTCATCTTATTTTCATGGGAAGTGAAAACAATTTAACATTTATATTATTTGCTTGACAAATATGCTTCCGTTCACGTTTTTGATTTGGATTGTGGATCCATTTTACTAAAGTTTTAATTTTATTAATTGGACTTATGTCATTGCCACTAGCATTAAAATTATTTTAGACACAAAAATTTATAATATAAAATGCACATTTAACATGAAAAAAAATACATATTGCATAATTGGATTTAAACTTTTAGTTAACCTAGGATTAGCTACAGTATTACTTGAAGCAATATCTAAAGTAATAGCAAAAACTTTATTTTCAATTTCATGCAATTTACACACATTAGTAATATATTTATTAATAGTATATGCATTAGGCGATTCTTCTATTACATATAAGGATAAAATGCATTTTTGTATGCACCAACCTTCATATATCTAATAACAAGTTATAACAAGATAACTCACACAGTTAATACTAGTCTAAATATCATTAGTTAAACAATTTAAGATGAAATATTATTAAGTTTATAAATTAAAGCTTGCCTATATTCTTTAAACATGTCTATACAATCTTTTTATTTCAATGTATGTCTAGAAACAGATTTATACACAAGTTGCAAATATTGACAAAAAAAATTCTAAATATCTTAATGTTTCACATATTTGTGAATGATTGTTCAGTCCTAACTATAGATCTAACTAAACCATGCCTTGCTTTAACATTGTCAAAAGTAAAATTTTATCCACCATCATGTACATTAATTTGAGATTGTTTACCTTCCCTATTGTGCATCATCTGGAATGAATTTATGAACACCAATTAAATGTCTTTTTATACATACATGTACCCCTATCATTTCCACTAAAGGTATAAACCTAAATCCTTTTACATATTTTACAAATAGTAGAATAATCATTCGTAATTGCAAAATGTCAAAATACTCCCATGCCTTACTCTTTTTAGGGCGGTCACTCTCTGTCTTCATCGGTCTTGATGTTGTAGTGACAGTGGTGGTAACTAATGATTGTGTTTGATAACGACCACAATGATGTATCAGTGGTGCTGAAGGAAGCCTTTCTTCTAGATGAATATTAGGTTCGAATTCACTGAAAGATTTGTCACCCAAATTAGGAATTATAGTAAAACCAAAAGGGCGAGAAACAGAACATGAACAATGCAAAAAATATGACATTTTTTAAGTAAATATATTTGAAAAATTGAAAGAAATAGATGTTGGAATATATTGGAAGGAAGTAAATATATATTGGAATTTAGAAGTTGAAACTAGAATTTGTAAAATTGTAAAAAGGAAAGGAAATTAGACAAAATTAATTTTATGTTTATAAAATAAATGAGAATAATATAAGTGGATTTTGAATTTTAGAGAGAAAAAGAATAATATTAGAAATTTAGAATAAGAGAATTGGAGAGAATTTAAGTTTTAAGTGAATCTAAGTGGAAATGTACACAAAAAATGAATGAAAATAGAGGTATTTATAGAGAGAAACTGAAAAAAAATTGTAAAAAAAGAGAGGGAGAGCCATTAGCTCCCTCTTGAACTAGGAGCAATGGCTCTATAGCTGTTGCTTTGCCCAGCTTAGGCTTTTCTTATGGTCAAACCGATTCCCGGTGGTCTTGATCCCTCTGCACTATGCCCTTACCAAGCCTGGTCCAAAAAAAAAATTTGAACCAAATTTTTCGGTTTCGAATAACAAACCATGTTAACTTGGATTAGTTCCAAACCAAGTCGGGTTAACTCAGCCCACCTACCAGCTCTAAAAAATGGTACTCTTAAGGTAGGGGAAAACTTGCAGAGTGAGACCCGCTACCAATCTCAGTTGTCATTTTCATTTTCATTTTCTTTCTTTTTTCTTCCTCTTAATTGATTAAATTGTTATTATTGTTGTTGTTATTGTTATTGTTGTTGTTATTGCTGTTGTTATTAACTTTAAAGTAAAATAAAAACATGAATTAAAACAAAATGATTTAGGCCCATTAAGATTTGGGCTATCAAAAATTTGAACCTCCAAGGCCATTGGACCTTTAATTGAATTAGGCTTTTAAGTTTGAACAAAGAAGAAACAAAAGTTAACCCAATAAGATCAGACTTTATCGATTAGATTCGTGCAACTCGACTTAATACGAACAAATTGTATTTGCCTCATTTTTAGACTTGAGAAAATTTGGCCCAAACAGAATTAGGTGTCTACATATGTAAATAAATTTATTCATAATAAATTTTTTTATGGACTAGAGCCTCATTATTTTTATCATTCTAACTACTGAAGGGATTTTTCATGTAAAAAATAATCTCTTTTATAATTTTCATTTATTATCGTTGTGAAATACTATATAAATTAAAGTTACAAGTTAGAAAATGAATAAATATTTTAAAAACATAATATATAAATATGTTTCTTAAAAGTAAATGATAAATGAATAAATATTTTAAATATTCAAAAATCTAAAACATAACCTTTTTTAATATAATAAGTTTAAAGGTAAATTCCTCTGATATCCTCTATGTTTTATTATAATTTAACTTTAGTCTACTAGTTTTGCAAATGGATACTTTAGTCCAAAATCATAAATAATGTTAGCATATACCAGTCAATTACTAAATTTGAATTAATATTAACAATAAATTTTGTTACTATTTATTTTTTTAATTACTTTTTTAAAAAAATTATGCTATGTAAGATTTTTATTTTTTAATACCAAAAAGGGTATTTATGGATATTTTATGAGTAACAAATGTTTAGGTTAATAGATTTTTTTATAGTAATTTAATAAAACACTTTTTTTGTACCGTCAAATTTATAATTTTGGACCAAAATATTCATTTTTCAAACTAATGGACTAGAGTTAAATTATGATAAAATCTTTAGGACCTTAGTGGAATTTACCATAAGTTTAATCAGATTTGAAATGTAATAAATAAGTTTAACTTATTCGTTAAAATTAAAATTTTTTAAAAGTAAACTATAATCTTTTTTAAAATAATAATTTTAATTAGATTAGATTGAGAAAGTGAAAAGGCTTATTCAATAGATTCCTATTTAATCTAATTAAAATTATTATTTAAAAAATGTTATAGTTTACTTTTAATATTTTTTTTAAAATTTCATTTGATAACGTTAAAGCTTACTTATTTATTACATTTCTAATTTAATTAAACTTATAAGTTTAAAAAAGATTTTATTTTAGATTTTTAAACTTATCATTTTGTATTTAAAAAATTAAAGCATTTATCATTTATTTATTAGATTTCTAAATAAATACTATCATTTATTTAGAAATTAGTTTAAAATATTAAACTTATCATTTTATTTATTACATTTATCATTTATTTATTAGAAAACATCTTTAATATTTCTATTATAAATATTATATTTTTTCCAAATAAATTTAAAAATTAAAAATATAAAAAACCAAAACCGAACCGGTCCAATACCAGAAACCCAATTCTAGTTCAATGGAGCGGTTCGGTTCCTTTTGGAATTGATATGGAATGGAATAGGAACCATTTCATATCTAAACTGGTTTAAACCAATTCAAATTAAAAATGGGTTGGAATTAATACATCCCAATTTGAAATCGAATCGGTCTAGCCCGTTATCATATCTATAAAAGAGTTTGAAATGTCACCAACATGATGGATCCTCCTCTTCATTCTCTTCATCTTAATCCTTTCCGGTGGTAGCAGGGTTCGTTTTGTGAGTAGCCCTAGGGTTGGCACGATGATGCACCTCTCCTTTAAGTAGTGGTAGGGTGTGTTGTCATATATTCCTTTACCACTTCACTTAAAGTTGTGGAGGTCTTCTCTTAGCTGTCGCATTTCATCATCCATTTCACCTTTTCTTCCTCTGCTATCACAAATGGTAAGAGTGTTAGAATTCACTTGATCATCATGTCTCTCTTTGATATGGGCGAGAAGATCTTTGGGCTTATTTATTAGCCCTTCTGTGTGTGACTCTCAGTGGTATGGTCGTCTTATTAGCCACTCCTTCAAGGGATGAAGGATTCCTCAATAGTCGACTAGTCTTACCTCTCTCTATAATTCTCCTTTACGGTGGCATGCTAATGATGTCGTCTGAATGCCTTGATCTCTCTAAGATGATTCCTTTTTAAGTGGATCAATCTTGTCCAATGTCTTTACAAGAATGCATGAAGACAAATCCTTAAGTTTGACTCTTAATGAAAGTATTAATTGTTAAGAATGTGAATAATACAACTCAATGTAAAGGACATAATGATTTATGTGATTCGATAAAGATGCCTATGTCTGCAAAAGACAACTGTAATGCATCACTATGCAATGTTGTTAACTAAGCTATTCACTAAATACGAAGTTCTTATTGTTGTATATATTACCAAAGAAACATGTTTAAATTCATTTATATTGCATTTGTGTTAAAGAAATGAAATTGGAAGTATAAAAATGAGTTTGGAATGAAGAAAATGCTTGATTAGTCAGCTACCCCAAAGAGCAGTCGATTGCCCTATGTGAGACCCGATTTGATAACACTGTACACTAACTTTATAATCCTTGATAGTGAAAATAAATTATTTAGTGAAATTAAATAAATATTGAATATGAATTTCCACACTCAAATTGGAATTATTGGATTTATAAACTATAATATGGTGTATAAGAGTGAAAATGAATACTAAAGAATGAATTGGAAACATTGAATAAAGGAAGAAAACAAATTAGAAAATTTTAGGATGGAAATGATATCTTTCTACAGTAATATGTAAATAAATAATATTCAAATGAGGAACGTTTCCATTTGGAAACATGGTTAATTTCCATAAGTTTGAACACACCTAAAAAGGTGAACTAAGTCAACAATTGGGCAGCCAAGAAAATTTGACATTCACGTCATTCTTGCTACTGTCATGCCGCGTGGTTTCTTTCCTTTGGAGGCAAAAGAAATGCAAAATTTTATGGTGTAAAAAGGCAATATAAAAGAAGTAAGGTTTAAAATTACATGTGACTAATTTTTATTACTTAAAGCATATCAAAAAGAAGAGCAAACCAGTCAAAACCGAATAGCAAAAGAAGGCAGATAAAAAAGGAGTTTCTGGACGTTTGTGTGCTGTTCGGTTCAGGCAACAACAAGAAATTTTTAAAGGCAAATTTTATGACATAAAATACAAAAGAAAAGAGAAATTAAAGATGAACATGAGGTAAATTATCATTGGTTGAAGTCTTCAAAAAGGAGAAGCAAAACATGGTCAAACTGAACAGCTAAAGACCCTCTTAGCCTTTCCTTTGCTGCAATTTTTTTGACCAGGACTTCTTTGTTCGAATCGAATTAAGACCCGAAAATGATGATATTGGAGTGGAATGAGATATCATCAATGTATAGATCTTAAGATCGCCTGTTTAAAGGTATTTGAAAGAGAGAAATAAACTGGGAAATGACAAACATGCCCTTATATTGAAATAATTCCCTCGAATCGAAGATGATTAAATTGATTCGGAATTGATTGATGGTGATAGAGTAACTGATGGTGTAAAGAATATGTTACATGTATAATGGTCCCTAATATTAGCCCCAATTATAATTTGATGTGTAATGCGATCGGAGTGGATACTGTGGGAGGTCGCGAGATAGTCGGCCCTGTTATGAATTCTTTAGGGCCTGAATTAAACGTGAAAAGACGGGGTATTTGATTAAGGATTAATTGATATTATGAAAAGTGACACACTTACTGAGTGTAACCGAAAAAGTGAATTGTGAATTAATGATTCAAAATTAGTGTTATTAATTCTGGTTCTAAATAGTCCTTTTATTTCTTATGGAAATAAATCAGATATTTGTAGAGCCGGAATATTTTGAAATATGCTTTATAGAATGACATATTATGAAGTGAAAACATTTATAAGTGAATCAATGTGAAAATATGTTAAAAGATTTTGAAGTTATACGGATGTGTTTTGAGGATACATACTGGATTTACAGAATGTAAATAACGAAACATCCAAGATGATATGAGGTTAAGATTTAGAAGTTACGGGATGACTTTCTAAATAAATTTTCAGAGTAATGTGGATTCGAGAGATTATTGACTCGATTCACAACATGGAATCTATTTATAAGCTTTTACCAGAGAACATAAACTGAAGAGTTTAAGAAAGTACTCTAGAGATTAATGAATAAAGAACCCATATGTATTAAAGTAATTGGTGAAAACACAGACGATATGGTTCGAAAGAATAAGCATAGCTTATGATTGTATACTAAATTCTGAGTATTCAACAGTATTACTATTGAGAATGACTATGCTCTTGTTCAGGATTGATATTTTACTTAATCTACTCAATGATGTATGTAGAGTTTCAAAATCAGTCTTTGAACAAGATGTTATCAAATAAAAAGCTTACAGACCAATGTTTATAAGATGATATTTAGAACTCAGTATAACTTCTATGAGTTTCTTATGGTACTTAAAGGATTTATGAAATATCTTGTGAAATATGTGAGTTTAATGAATGAAATAATTCAATCACATACGAATAAATTATAATGGTAAGTAATTATGATGTGTGAATATATTTCCATTCATTTGAAGGAAATAAGCAGCATCTTGAATAATTCCACAAACTTCTGGAAATTGAGAATTTTATTGTTAAGCTCAGTAAATATGAGTTCTAACTGAATTATACTGCTACTAGAGACATGCAGTCTCGAACGATAGAGTAAACATTGATTTGTGTAAATAGAGGTTATTGCTAAATGATTAAGATGAAAATAGTGATTGGGGTACGTAATTATGAGGTTTACCCGTATAAAATAAATGATTGTTGAGGAGTTTGTGGAATCGGCTGCTTTACTGATATGATATATAAATGTGAGAAAATTAAATGGGAGTGGATGAATATGTGTGGATATAGTATGTTAAAAAGGTTTTAACGGAAGAGTACTATACCATTTGGAAAAGCAACTGAAGTGATAAATGTGAAAGGATAAAAATGCATTAAAAGATAAGTCATATGATGACTAGTGAACATGAATTGAGGTAGTTCCCAAATTTAAGATTGAAGGTGACTTCCTCTGACTATCATGAGGTTATGGCTAGATATAAGATCAAGCCAAATTTAACAGATATAATTAGTTATACTCAGAGGAGTAAATAAATGAAGTACTGCTAGTTATGTAAATGAATATAAATATGTATATATATATACATATTGGAATTGTGGAATTGCATAAGTAATGTGGAGACGAAATTGGTGATTTGATAATTTTAATTACAGAACTTGATTGTGAAGAGATTGCATCCTCAGGTACATCCTACAATTGAGGGATATTACATGTACCATGAGAATGAGGGATGTAATGATAACTCAATATGAAAAGAGATATCAAAGAAAATTATTACCTAATGTCTCATTCACTGTAATTGATAACTAATATTAAAGTCTGCAAATGAAATGCAGCCTTAGCTAAATTAATGTGAAAATGAATATGGTGGGATAATAAAGAATCCAAAGGAACTATGATGTTATGGAAGTGATTATAGACTGATTGACCAAATTGAATCACTTTCCATTAACAGGCTTATGAATTTCTCTAGTGCCATAGTCGAAATATATCTGTGAAACGGTGAGAATGTATGTGAAGTTCCAGTAAGTGTTACATGTGATGTGGATCCCTGATTTGCCATATGCTTATAGAAAATAGCAAGAGGCTTTGGGATTCCAAATTTACTGATAACACCGTTTAGTACTGATTAAATATTCGAGCACAATATGTAAACACTCAATGACATGTTGAGAGCGGGTGCATTGGATGTAAAAGCTACTGGGACAATTACAACGATTGATTAAAATTGTTTAAATGATTGTCTCCAAATTATTATTGACTTGGCATCAAATGAGATAATAAGTGATAAATAGTGTGAATTATTTACTGTATGAAAGAAGTGATAATTGTTAACTCCCAAAAATGATAAATAATTTCAGGGATTATAAATTGATTTTGAAAGTGGAAATGTAAAAGTATACTGGCAGTATCATCTTAAGGATAAGGTTAATTGAAAGTTAGAAATTATATAAGGAAGAAAAATGCCTATATTGGTTGTACTTCCTTAATTAAGTGAAAGTCGGAGGACCTGCAAAGGGTATAATGCTATCTGGATAATTGTGGAGAGATTGACTAAGTCTGCTCATTCCTTGGCTATTAAAATCTACTGATCCAATTAGCGCCTTAGCCAATTTATATGTCAGGGAGATAGTGAGATTACATGGTGTTCCAGTGAGCATCGCATATGACAGGGAGTCCCGCTTCATATCTCATTGAGAGATATGTTAGGAGGCCATGGGATCCCAACTAAGTATTAGCACCGTGTTTCATCCACAGATTGATGGATAGTCTGAGCATACAATACAAACGCTCGAGGATATGTTGTGAGTGTGTGCACTTGATTTTAAATGCTCCTGGGACGATCATCTACCCTGACAGAGTTGCTTATAATAATAGCTAATGGGTGACTATTGGCATGGCACCTTACGAAACTATATATGGCAGACGATATCGATCCATGATAGCATGGAAAAAAGTGGGAGACCGTAAGTTCTTAGTGTTGGATTATGCCCTTAGAACCATTCATTAGATGATTGACTTTGGCATTTTTATGTATCATGACATTTTATTTATAGTTCATTATTATATTTGTCTTATAACTACGTAATGTAATCTTATATGATAATGTCCTTAGAATAGTAATCACACACTATTCTTAAAATATCCCTAGTCAAGTATTATTGTGAACAAGGATAACAATGATACGATAAGACTAGCATGTGGTTGACTGATGACCATTGTCATGGATATAGGATATCAAGTCATCACATAGGTACATGTTAGAGAACTATGTACTGGATTGACCCTCCATGAGAACGCTACATGGATTGTTATATGAGTGTCATAAGCGATTCTCATAGTGATGATGGTGTATGTGATCCTTTGACTTGAGATCATCAGAGATCCTAACATAGAGAATTGCATACTTTAATGCTGCTAGATGTCATTCGTAACAGGATGGACTATAAAGGTAGTAATTGGGTATGCCTTGATCTATGTAGAGGGATGTTGAGTGATCAAGATAGGATTTATCCCTCTTATATAACAAGAGTGATGTCTTGGGCCCTTTGATAGAGTGAGACTAAGAAATGCATGGCCGTGCTCAAATAAGTCAATATGAGATATTGATTTTATTTGTTTAATTATTCTACTTAGGAATCAAGAAACGCTGATTAGACTATACAAGTGTGACACATTCCATGACTTGTGTCTAATCAAGACATCAAAGGATAAAGGGATTAGACTACACGGTAACATCTATCACGAGTAAGGTTATGTCGAGTCATTGGCATTCTCGTTACATGGGTAGCAATGATGTGTTGCTAGATACCGCTCATTGCCTATGACAATTTTGTCATTGCCATTGTTTTGAGAACCTATTGGGTCGCACACTTAGAACGGATCAATGAGGAGCTTAATTAATCCTATTCTGAATTGGATTAAGGATATATCTAATCCTATTCTGAATTGGATTAAGGATATAGCTAATCCTATTCTAAGTAGGATTAGAGTTCTGTTTGGCAGTAAATTTTAGGGTAAAAGTTACTGCCTATAAAAGGATGTTTTCTAAAACAAAGCCGCACAGAAAAAAAAACAGAACAAAAATTATTTTTTTAATCGAAGCTAGCAAATTGATTATAAGAATCAAAAACGCTCTTTAAGGCTTCTGATCGTGAGACGTTCAAGAGTTGTGAGATCCGTTCGTGTGGATACCATAGAGGCAGGAACCAAAAGTTGTTGCTTGTGACTCGACCAACGACAGAAATCAGAGAAAATGTTAGGTAAAATCTTGAAACCCTAATCAGGCAACTCTCCAAATCGATCCTGGAGGAGGCCGAATGATTTAAATTTCGCTGCATGTTTGTTTCGGTTTCTTTCACTGGTATCCGAGCCAGATTCGGAGTCCTTTATTTGTTTTGATAAAAGCATGATCTCTGGTTACTTTCTGTTTATGATTACATGCAATCGTTTTAATGAGATTAATACGGATTAGAATGTATATGATATATTCAGAGGCTAGAAATCGAATTGTTGAAATTATATATATGATATATATCAATTTCGATTCAACTTATATGTGAGATATAATCTGTGATGCGAATTATTAATGGCGGTTTCTGTTCTGCATAAACGTTATGGAAGAAACAGAACAATGTCGAAAGTGTTCTAATGCGACTAAAATTATAGTCAGTATGAGATACTGGCTGGAACATCCTGATAAGATTAGGATACTTCCGGATAAGGGGCGTTGGTAATGTCAATACTGTTGACCATTTTTTTTTGGAGGCTCCGCCCCCAAATCCCCGCAAGGCATTTCAAATAAATAAATTTGATAAATAAATAAATAAATTCTAAATCTTCCAGAATGATGGAAAATTTAGAAGGCATTTCAAAAATAAATAAACAAATAAATAATAAAGATAATAACATAATAATAATAAAATTTATATAATAAAGATAAAAAATAATAATAAATAATAAAATAATAAATCCGATGATGGAATCCTCGAGGCGATTGCGAATGAATAACACTTGAGGAATTCCTAGATGAGAAGATTTTTCTAAGTTTATCCAGAACGATGGAAAATTTAGCAGATATTCTCAAAATTAAATACTAAAGTCCTAAAAATATTTAAAATATATATAAATAATATTTAAAATAAATAAAGAGATAAAAGTAATGAAATAGTTAAATAAAAAATAAATTAAAGAATAATAAATTTCTAAAATATTTCTGACGACGGAGCCTCTTTAGGGGAGTCAAATGGTACCCCTTGAATACTCTTGAGGTGAGAAGGATTTTTTAAGAGTTCATTCAGAATGATGGAGGATTCTTAAAAGAATTTTCAATATCCAAATAATAAAATATAAAGGTCACATAACTAAGACTAAGTTAAAATAACACAAGTTTAAAATGGTACCAATTTTGGGCGTTGTAGGGGTGCTATAACCTTCCCTACATGTAAATGAACTCCCGAACCCAAAACTTAAAATGTAGATCAGTACTTAGAGTAATTTAGGTGGCCAATCACACCTAGGTTAAAAAAGATTGGTGGCGACTCCATTTGTTTAATGTCTAGCATCCTAGTATTAGGAAACGTTATGACAGGTTATGTTTGCTAGGATTATATAATCTGATAGTTTTATTTGATTTATGTTTTTATTTGTTTTAAAGTTTTATATTGGGGAAATAACCTAATTTATAATATTTTAGTTATTATTATTATTATTATTATTATTATTATTATTATTATTATTATTATTATTATTATTATTATTATTATTGTAGAGTTTTAGTGTTTTTGGGATTCTATTTGGTTATAAATAGATTTGTAACCCTTTTAGGAAAACATAAAAATGCATATTATGTTTTTATAATCGAGAGACTTTTCTCTTTGGTTCTCTTGAGAACTTTTAAACTTATTAAGGTTTTTCTTGTGGCATTCTTCTACCTTCCATCAAATTTTACCTTAGGTTCTTGCTTTGCTAAGTAACGGGTCTTGGTCCAATACCATAGATTCCTGTATTTCTACTCAAAAGCTCTTGGTTTCTATATTTAATTTTTTGTTTTTCTTTACTTGTGTTTATTTGTTCTTTGTGTTATTCATTGAATCTTATCTTTTTAGTGAGGTTCATGTCATTTGGTATCAGAGTTTAGGTTTAATTTGTGATAGTCTAGTTTTTTGTTTAGTTTTCGTGTTTTTCTTTGTCTTCTTGTCTTGATCGATTTATGTTTAAGTCTTGTGTCATTTCTTTGTTCTTTTTGATTCTCTTGGTGCATTTCTTATTTTGAAAAAAATAAAAAAAAAAGCAATTCATAAGGGGATTAATTATATTTGATGTAGCAAGTGCAACGTCAAAGGCAATCCGAATAGATGTGCTTTATCAAAATCTTGAGGTTACAATTATGTCTTTTAATAACGAAAAGCCTGATTTGAGTAAGATTAAGGTCATGTTCTAAGCCATGCAACAACTTTTGAGAATAGAGTTGGAGTTATGTAATACTTCTTATACGCATGGTAATGTTGTTAATGATGAGTTGTATAGTAGCTATGGAGAAAAATTCGACAATGATTCTATGCCCCCATCAAAACATGATGAGGATAATAAAAAATTACCTATGAATGGAAAGATATCTGTAGCATGTCAAGCGTTAAGTGTGCAAGTGAAAAATGGGAATGAAGTACAACAACAGAACATCTTTCATACAATATGCCAAATCCAAGATAAGTATGTTTTGTAGGAATTTGATGATGTGTTTCTCGAGAACATTCCTAATGGTTTAGCACCTTTTAGGGGAATTAAGCATCAAATTGAATTTACCCTTATAGCAAGCATTCCTAATCTACCTACTTATAAAAGCAACCTTAAGAAGACTAAGGAGCTGCAAAGGCATGTTTAAGTGCTTATGAGTAAAGGATACATGAGAGAGAGCATGAATATATCTGTTGTTCCTATATTACTTGTTCCTAAGAAGGATGGGACATAGAGGATGTGTGTTGATCGCCAGGCCGTCAACAAAATCATTGTAAAGTATCACTACCCCATTCCTAGATCAGATGATATGCTTGATGAGTTACATGATTCTTGTATTTTTTCTAGAATTGATTCGAAAAGTGATTATCATCAAATTCACATGAGAGAAGGTGATGAATAGAAAACTGCATTTAAGACTAAGTACGGTTTGTATGAATGGTTAGTTATACTTTTTAGATTAACTAAGGCTCCTAGTATTTTCATGAGATTAATAAACTATGTCTTGCATGTTGGATTATGCCCTTAGAACCATTCATTAGATGATTGACTTTGGCATTTTTTATGTATCATGACATTTTATTTATTATAGTTCATTATTATATTTGTCTTATAACTGCGTAATGTAATCTTATATGATAATGTCCTTAGAATAGTAATAACACACTATTCTTAAAATATCCCTAGTCAAGTATTATTGTGAACAAGGATAACAATGATACGATAAGACTAGTATGTGGTTGACTAATGACCATTATCAAGGATATAGGATATCAAGTCATCACATAGGTACATGTTAGAGAACTATGTACTGGATCGACCCTCCATGAGAACGCTACATAGATTGTTATATGAGTGTCATAAGCGATTCTCATAGTGATGATGGTGTATGTGATCCTTTGACTTGAGATTATCAGAGATCCCAACATAGAGAATTGCATACTTTAATGCTGCTAGATGTCATTCGTAACAGGATGGACTATAAAGGTAGTAATTGGGTATGCCTTGATCTATGTAGAGGGATGTTGAGTGATCAAGATAGGATTTATCCCTGTTATATAACAAGAGTGATGTCTTGAGCCCTTTGATAGAGTGAGACTAAGAAATGCATGGCCGTGCTCGAATAAGTCAATATGAGATATTGATTTTATTTGTTTAATTAGTCTACTCAGGAATCAAGAAACGCTGATTAGACTATACAAGTGTGACACATTCCATGACTTGTGTCTAATCAAGACATCAAAGGATAAAGGGATTAGACAACACGGTAACATCTATCACGAGTACGATTATGTCAAGTCATTGACATTCTCGTTACATAGGTAGCAATGATGTGTTGCTAGATATCGCTCATTGCTTGTGACAATTTTGTCATTGCCATTGTTTTGAGAACCTATTGAGTCGCACACTTAGAACGGATCAATGAGGAGCTTAATTAATCCTATTCTGAATTGGATTAAGGATATAACTAATCCTATTCTGAATTGGATTAAGGATATAACTAATCTTATTCTAAGTAGGATTAGAGTTCTGTTTGACAGTAAATTTTAGGGTAAAATTTACTACCTATAAAAGGATGTTTTGTGTTTTCTAAAACTGAGCCGCATAATTAAACAAAAAAAATAGAGAAACCTGTTCTCTGTGGTTTTAGAGCTTCTTTCAAACAAAACAAAATATTCTTTTAATCAAAGCTAGCAATTCAGTTATAAAAAATAAAAATGCTCTTTAAGGCTTCTGATCGTGAGACGTTCAAGAGTTGTGAGATCCGTTCGTGTGGATACCATAGAGGCAGGAACGAAAAGTTGTTGCTTGTGATTCGACCAACGACAGAAAATCAGAGAAAACGTTAGGTAAATCTCGAAACCCTAATCAGACAACTCTCCGAATCAATCTTGGTGGAGGCCGAATGATTTAAATTCCGCTGCGTGTTTGTTTCGGTTTCCTTCACTGCTATCCGAGCCAGATTCGGAGTCCCTGATTTGTTTTGATAAGAGCATGATCTTTGGTTACTTTCTGTTTATGATTACATGCAATCGTTTTAATGAGATTAATACGGATTAGAATGTATATGATATATTCAGAGGCTAGAAATCGAATTATTGAAATTATATATATGATATATATCAATTTCGATTCAACTTATATGTGAGATATAATCTGTGATGCGAATTATTAATGGCGGTTTCTGTTCTGCATAAACGTTATGGAAGAAACAGAATAATGTCGAAAGTGTATAAAGATCCTGATAAGATTGAAACACTTTTAGATAAGAGTTCTGATGCGACTAAAATTATAATCAATATGAGATACTGACTAGAACATCCTGATAAGATTAGGACACTTCCGGATAAGGGGCGTTGGCAATGTCAATACTGTTGATTTTTTTTTCTCGGGGGCTCCGCCCCTACACCCTCGAGGGGCTGCCGCCCTTGGGAACCCCACAGTCAGGGTCATAATTCTTTTCAAATGTGCCTCATTAATAAAACTAAAAGTTGAAATTGCATTACACTTGTTTGTATAACATGGTGGTTGTTGTTTGAGCATGGTGCATAGTTATAGCCCTAGCCAATATGATTGTATTTTGGTGGTTGTAAATTTTAATAAATACGACCTGCGTGTCGTGCCTTGTTCTTGAAATTCTAGTTGTACATTCTTTTCTCATCTTACTCCCCTCGAATGTAACTCGAGGTTTCTCTTAAACTATGTAATTGTAACATAGTATAGGGTTAGAATTTAGCTAAGTATGAGTTGATAGTGATCAACACTAATGAAGCTGACAACCATGCAAAGGATGACCAAAAAGGCACTTGGAGAAGATGCTGTTACCCTTAGGTTAACCCTTAGGGTTTCTCATTGGCTTGGGAAATCCATTTAGTTTGGGCTATAACTATGTCACGTTTATTTTATTGCTTAATTGCATGAGATGCATGTTTATTTTGTACGTTTATGATATGAAAATCATATGATAATTTAAAAAAAAAGTAAAATTGATGAGATCTTATTCAATAAACTAAGAAAATCCCTCAAATTAAATTAAGTCAAAAATAGATGCCTACCAATGAATAGCACTCGTCAAGGCTAGAATCGATTTTGTTATGTTTGCCAAAGCAAAATATCATATCTATCTTAGTAAGACGCGATGGGATAATAGTGATATCCAAAGGCTATAAATTGGGTTGACTTAACTAGATTTCCTCAATAGGATTGGGAATTTAGAGGCATAAAGTTGGGCTTCCATTCATGAGATGAATTAGAACAAGTGTTGTTCACCCAACTATCCAAGAGTTACATGAGATGTAATTGGTAAGTGTTGCCTACCTAAATAGCCAAATCTTGGGCGATTAGCCAAAGCTAACTCTAGATAAGGTGAAATATGGATCTTGGACCACTAGAGAAATTATGTGATAATTTTTTCGAATTAATAGTGAGGGTTGTTGATTCGATAAAAATAGTGGGAGCATCATTTAATAAATAAATATTTAATTAAATGAATGCATTCATGATACTTATGTTTTGCATATTTCTGTTGTAGATTATCATGGCATCAAACACAAATAACACACTTTCACTGCGATCTGTCCTTGAGAAGGACAAGTTGAATGGGACAAACTTCCTGGATTGGTACAAGAACCTGAGGATAGTCCTCAAGCAAGAAAAGAAGTTGTATGTCCTTGAGATTCCCTTACCTGAGGAACCACCCTCTAATGCTCCAAGGGCAGAAAGAGATGCTTATAAGAAGCATCAAGATGATGCATTGGATGTTAGTTGCCTTATGCTTGCCTCCATGAATCCTGAGCTTCAAAAGCAACATGAGGAAATGGATGCATTCGATATGATCGAGCATCTCAAGCAACTCTATCAAGAGGAAGCTAGGCAAGAAAGGTACAATGTCTCTAAGGCATTGTTTCAGTGTAGGATGGCAGAGGGGACTCCCGTTGGTACTCATGTGCTCAAGATGATTGGGTATATTGAAAACCTTGAAAGATTGGGATTTCCTTTGGGCCAAGAGTTGGCCACTGATGTGATTCTGCAATCGTTGCCAGACAGCTACAGTCAGTTTGTTGTTAATTACAACATGAATGAAATTGACAAGACTCTGCCACAGTTACTTAGCATGTTGAAAACAGCTGAATCCAACATGAAAAAGGCCAAGCCCAAAGATGTCTTAATAGTTAAGAAAGCTAAGGGCAGGGCTAATGCAAAGGGCAAGAAAAAAGGTAATAAAGCCAATGGCAAGTTCAAGCCCAATGATACTGCACTGAAGCCTAAAGGTGGGGTTGCCAAAGAAGGGAAATGCTTCCATTGCGGTGAGACCGGACATTGGAAGAGGAACTGCAACAAATACCTGGAAGAGCTAAAGAAGAAGAAAGGCAGTGAGACTTCCACTTCAGGTATTTATGTTATAGAAGTTAATCTATCTACTTCTTCATCATGGGTATTAGATACTGGATGTGGTTCTCACATTTGTGTAAATGTGTAGGTACTCAAAAGGAGTAGATCGTTGACTAAGGGCGAGGTCGACCTACGAGTGGGAAATGGAGCAAGGGTTGCTGCATTAGCTGTAGGAACTTATATTTTGACATTGCCCACAGGGCTTGTTTTAGAATTAGATGATTGTTATTATGTGCCTTCCATCACTAAAAACATTATTTCTATTTCTTGTTTGGACAAGAAGGGTTTTTCATTTATAATAAAGGACAACTGTTGCTCCATTTATTTAAATGATATCTTTTATGGTAATGCACAACTAATTAATGGTCTTTACATTCTAAATCTTGATATGCCTATTTATAACATAAATGCTAAAAGGATTAAATCTAATGATCAAAATCCAACATATCTCTGGCATTGTCGCTTGGGACACATAAATGAGAATCGCATTTCCAAACTACATAAAGATGGAATTTTGGACTCATTTGATTTTGAATCATATGAGACATGTGAATCTTGTTTGATGGGTAAGATGACTAAAGCCCCTTTCAAAGGACATAGTGAAAGGGCAAGTGATTTATTGGGTTTAGTACATACAGATGTATGTGGACCTTTAAACACGCAGGCCAGAGGTGGGTTTATGTACTTTATTACATTTACTGATGATTTCAGTAGATATGGCTATGCGTATCTTATGAGACACAAGTCAGAATCTTTTGAAAAGTTCAAAGAATTCAATAATGAAGTACAAAACCAACTTGGCAAGAGCATTAAGGCACTTCGATCAGATCGAGGTGGTGAATACTTAAGCCAAGAATTTTATGACTATCTTAAAGAGTGTGGGATTGTCTCACAACTCACTCCTTCAAGTACACCACAATGGAATGGTGTATCTGAAAGGAGAAATCGAACTTTATTAGATATGGTTCGATCAATGATGAGTCATACAGATCTTCCAGAATCCTTTTGGGGACATGCATTAGAAACAGCTACTTTTACACTGAACCGTGTTCCATCTAAATCGGTTCCAAAGACACCATATGAGATATGGACTGGTAAACGTCCCAGTATGTCTTTTATGAAGATTTGGGGTTGTGAGGCTTATGTGAGACGTCAAGTCTCTAACAAACTTGCACCTAAATCTGATAAGTGCTATTTTGTAGGATATCCTAAATTAACTAAAGGATATTATTTTTACAATCCCACTGAGCGCAAAGTGTTTGTAGCTCGAACAGGTGTCTTTCTAGAAAGAGAATTCATTTCTAGAAGAACTAGTGGGAGAAAAGTAGAACTTGAAGAAATTCAAGAGCTACAAGATAGCACACCCGATGTTGAGATGGAGCCTGAGCAAGCACCACAAGTTGTTGTGGAACCAGAACCACAAGCTGTTGTGGAGCAACCGCCTGCTCAAGAGACACAAGCCTTGTGTAGATCAGTTAGAACACATCATGAGCCACAGAGATATGGATTTCTAATGACTCAGAACGGTGATGTATTGCTCATGGACCAAGATGAGCCTACTACCTATCAAGAGGCTATTACAGGGCCAGACTCTGAGAAATGGCTTGAAGCTATGAGATCTGAGATGGAATCCATGTATGCCAACCAAGTTTGGACCTTGGTTGACTTACCCGAAAGGGTAAAACCTATAGGGTGTAAATGGGTTTTTAAGAAGAAAACAGACATGGAAGGAAATGTTCATACCTATAAAGGGCGATTGGTTACAAAAGGTTTTAAACAAATTCATGGTATTGACTATGATGAAACTTTTTCACCAGTCGCGATGATCAAATCCATTAAGATCTTGCTTGCGATAGCTGTATACCATGATTATGAAATCTGGCAAATGGACATCAAGACCGCTTTTCTTAATGGAAAGCTACTCGAGGATGTGTACATGACACAACCTGAGGGTTTTGTTGATCCAAAAAATGCTGGAAAGGTTTGTAAGCTGCGACGTTCTATTTATGGACTAAAGCAAGCTTCTCGAAGTTGGAATCTTTGTTTTGATGATGCAATCAAAGAGTTTGGTTTCATCAAGAACGAAGATGAACCTTGTGTCTACAAGAAGGTCAATGGGAGCACTATTGTCTTCCTGGTGTTGTATGTAGATGACATACTACTCATTGGGAATGACATCCCTACCCTTCAGTCTGTAAAGACTTGGTTAGGGAATTGCTTTTCAATGAAGGACTTGGGCGAAGCTACCTATGTACTGGGTATAAGGATCTATAGAGATAGATCAAGGAAATTAATTGGCCTAAGTCAAAGTGCATACATAGATAAAGTGCTAAAGAGGTTTAGCATGCAGGATTCCAAGAAAGGATTCTTGCCTATGACACATGGCATTACTCTCTCAAAAGAACAGTGTCCTACAACATAAGAAGAGAGAGAACGTATGAGTAAAGTTTCATATGCATATGCTATTGGATCCATTATGTATGCCATGTTATGCACACGTCCTGATGTCTCGTATGCCTTGAGCATGACAAGTAGATATCAGGTTGATCCTCGTGAACGTCACTGGATCACTATCAAGAATATTCTTAAGTACTTGAGAAAGACTAAGGATACATTCTTGATATATGGAGGTGAGGAAGAGCTCATTGTAACAGGTTACACTGATGCTAGGTTCCAAGCTGATATAGATGACTATAGATCGCAGTCTGGTTATGTGTTTTGCCTTAATGGCGGTGCTGTGAGCTGGAAGAGTTCAAAGCAGGCGACCGTGGCCGATTCTACAACAGAAGCTGAGTATATAGCTACCTCTGAAGCTGCTAAGGAGGCTGTTTGGATCAGGAAGTTCATTACTGAGCTTGAAGTTGTTCCTAGCTCGCACAAGCTAAGGAACCTAGATCTCACCAACGATCTAAACATATACTACGGCGCTTCCATCTCATTCGAGATATCATCGAGAGAGGAGATGTGAGGATATGCAAAGTACCAACTGACGATAACATCGCCGACGCACTGACAAAGCCTTTGACGTAGCAGAGACATGATCGTCACACTAGGTCACTAGGTATTAGATACATGAGTGAATGGTCTTAGTGCAAGTGGGAGATTGTTGGATTATGCCCTTAGAACCATTCATTAGATGATTGACTTTGGCATTTTTATGTATCATGACATTTTATTTATAGTTCATTATTATATTTGTCTTATAATTGCGTAATGTAATCTTATATGATAATGTCCTTAGAATAGTAATAACACACTATTCTTAAAATATCCCTAGTCAAGTATTATTGTGAACAAGGATAACAATGATACGATAAGACTAGTATGTGGTTGACTGATGACCATTGTCATGGATATAGGATATCAAGTCATCACATCGGTACATGTTAGAGAACTATGTACTGGATCAACCCTCCATGAGAACGCTACATGGATTGTTATATGAGTGCCATAAGCGATTCTCATAGTGATGATAGTGTATGTGATCCTTTGACTTGAGATCATCAGAGATCCCAACATAGAGAATTGCATACTTTAATGCTGCTAGATGTCATTCGTAACAGGATGGACTATAAAGGTAGTAATTGGGTATGCCTTGATCTATGTAGAGGAATGTTGAGTGATCAAGATAGGATTTATCCCTCTTATATAACAAGAGTGATGTCTTGGGCCCTTTGATAGAGTGAGACTAAGAAATGCATGGCCGTGCTCGAATAAGTCAATATGAGATATTGATTTTATTTGTTTAATTAGTCTACTCAGGAATCAAGAAACGCTTATTAGACTATACAAGTGTGACACATTCCATGACTTGTGTCTAATCAAGACATCAAAGGATAAAGGGATTAGATTACACTGTAACATCTATCACGAGTAAGGTTATGTCGAGTCATTGACATTCTCGTTACATGGGTAGCAATGATGTGTTGCTAGATACCGCTCATTGCCTATGACAATTTTGTCATTGCCATTGTTTTGAGAACCTATTGGGTCGCACACTTAGAACGGATCAATGAGGAGCTTAATTAATCCTATTCTGAATTGGATTAAGGATATATCTAATCCTATTCTGAATTGGATTAAGGATATAGCTAATCCTATTTTAAGCAGGATTAGAGTTCTGTTTGGCAGTAAATTTTAGGGTAAAATTTA